>JAPDHH010000218.1:0-600000 GCA_032158285.1 Phytophthora sansomeana
CCCGGCAGATCCGATCCCGGTGCTTGCCTCCTCCGCTTTGGATTTTCCCGGCGGCTCCGGTGGTCGAGCCCGCGTCGTGGAACGTCGCGATCGTCACGCTCGCCAACGTCACCGCGTTGTACGCCACGCGACCGTGGCGCTACTTGGTGCAGTTGGTGGAGAGCCTCTCCTTCGCGATTGGCGACGCGTCGTTCCAGCGGTTCTTGGCGCGATATCGCACCCACCTTGAACACTGGGTCCAGGCGTACTGGGAATCGACTCGCGAGCTCGTCGTGAGTGGCCCAGAGTGGGATGCGAGGCGCCGCCGGCAGAACTCTCGTCGATCTCACGCCGAGGGACCATTTCCTGAGCGTGTTACAGCTGGTCGTCGAGCTGTTCCCAGCGTCGTCGAGCTGACATGAACCTGCTTCTGGACCCGGTGATGCTGCACTTCTCGCCCAGTCGCTCCGGTGCCGGCCGATGGTATCCCGGTCTGCAGCACGCGACCTTGCAGGAAGAGCTCTGGACGCCGTTGACGCGCAGGAGCCCTGGCGCCGCTTCTTTCGGTCTGCGTTGACCGTCGCTGAGATGGACGCTGGTAGTCCAGTGTACCGTGACGCGCGCGCACCCAGCCTTCGCCGTCCCTCGTCTCGAGAACAAGCTTTATCCAGGAGATCTAGGCCCAACTGCATATCTCGTCATAGTGTTAATTCCATAATTCACGTTCTTGCATCTGCCTTCATTTTCTTCCACTATTTCTTTATGGGACGACCCTCCGTCGTCCCATCTTCGGCAAACAGGCCGGTCCTCCAGACATTCCCCACCGATCCCCTCACCCTAGCCATTCCCAAAAGTGAGGTTTTCCACCAATCCACCTGTCGGCAGCCTCCCTGCCAACTTCCGTCGCACCCCTAAGGTGCTCACCCACCTGGCTCCGCCTCACCCGCGTTCTCGTGTGACTGCATCACTTCGAACCGGTGGCGTCCCGTGCGCTGTCGCAGGAAGTCGTGTAACAGCCCGCCGCAGTTCAGGTCCAACTCGTCGGACCCAGGTCGAGTCCGGGTACCCCTTCCACTTCACTTCAAATTCACGTCTCGCTCGGCCATACCTCGTCGCGCGTCCCTCAGGGACGTCCAGAAGATCTTCTCGACTCCTCAAAGACGTCTTCGCCTAGATCGCGCGCCTCCCAGCTGTCCTCCGGCAGGAGCTCCTCGTCGAAGTCGAAACGTTCTTCGTCCGGTCGCCGTCCAGACGCATCGCGGGCCTCGACGGGAATTCGCGGACGGGCTTCAGCTTGGAGATGTGGATGACGGGATGCAGTTGGTAAGGCGTGCCTTCTGTTTCCAGACGGACGGCGTATGCGCTCACCATGTCCGCGACGCGGAACGGCTCCGTGCCACATATGCGCGGAAGCTTGCGTGCGTAGCCCGGCTTCACCCGATCTAGGTGCAGCCATACTCGCGAGCCGGTCGCGATCGGATGTTCAGTCGCGATCTCGTTCTGGCGACGGGCTCTAGCTTCAACTGCCTCCTGGACTAACTCAAGCGCTTGTGCTCGTGCCAGCTTGTAGTGCCGTTGGATCCGGAATCTCCAGCGCTTTGCCTCTACGTCCCGATGTGACGTGCTCCCGACGGCGAGCGTCGCCTCCAGCGTAGATCGGGGATCCCAGCCGTGGACCAAGAAGAACGGGGTCTCGTCCCGCGTCCGATCGTGAGCCGTGTTGAGCGCGAAGGTAAGTTGCTCCGCGTACTCGTCCCAGTCGCGTTGATCGATGTCCGCGTTGTACATCTTGATCGCCCTAGTGATCGTTTGCACCATTCGTTCCGCAGCTCCGTTAGCTTGAGGTCGATACGCAAGCGTGGCCCGCTGTCTCTGGCCCATGAGTCGGTTGAACGCTCGGAAGAAATCGGACATGAAGCCCGGCTCGCGATCGTGTCTAATGGCCTCACTCGCACCGAAGCGTCTGAAGACGGCTTCTTCGTATGCTTCTGCCACGGTCTGCGCGTTTCGCGACGCGTTGGCCTTCACGATGACGAATCCAGTGAAGAGGTCGACCCACACGAGTAACTCCGTGTTGCCTTTGTACGACGCGGGCAGTGACGGGATGTGGTCCATGGCGATGACCTGGAACGGGTACGTCGCGACGATATTCCCCGGCGACTCACCTTGGATCGTGGGTCGGCCTTTTTCTGTCTCACAGTCGGTACATTCTCCGACGAAGCGTTGGACGCTTTTAAAGATCCCTGGCCAGTGAAAGTGACGTCGCACACGTTGGTACGTGCGACCTATGCCTTGGTGTCCTCCTTCCAGGCTCGAGTGGTAGTGGTGCAGAATGTCCTCGCGCAGCGTCTCTGGGACTACCAGCTTCATGATCGTATCCCGGTTTTCAGCCAGTTCGTCGCCTCGCACCTGATAGTACAGCAGACCGCCTTCACCTTCTTCATACTGCGACGCGATCTTCTGGCAATTCTTCGCCTCCTCGCCGAGAGAGCTCGTCGATGTCGCCTCTCAGGTATTTCTTAAGGTTGGCGATCCAGAGCTCCTCGTCTTGAGCCACGCGGATACGATCTAGCCGAAGTCGTTGCACGACCAGCTCCTGTAGTGCCTCTGGCGCTTGGCCTCTGGTCGAGGTAGCTCGAGCGGCCGCGGATCGAGTCATCACCGGCGCCACTCGGGGGTTTTCTCGTCCCGAGTCCGCTGGATCGGGCGTCTCTTCGGGCAGATCGGGCGATCTAGGTCGGATAATCTCTCCTAGGCGATTCAACGTCTTCATATCCTGCAGCTCTTCATCGGTGTGCTCGTTGCGACCTCCCTGGCGTTGCAGCGCTTTTCCAGCTAGCAAATCCGCACTTGCGTTCCAGTCGCGACGAATGTGATAGAGTTCGTGCTGGGGCCACTTCCGCAATTCGTTCCGAGCCCGCTGGCGCAACAGCTTCAATCCCGGAGTCTTGCAGTCCATCTCGTCCCGCATCTGCCGGATAGCCAAGTTCGAGTCGCCGATTATGATGAGTCGTGCGACGTCCACGTTGTCCAAGATCGAGAACCCGAGAAGAAGTCCTCGGTATTCGGCCTCGTTGACCGTTAGGTCGACTGCATATCCTGATGCGGCGTGGACGATCTCCCAGTCCGGGCAGCTTCCAAAGGATGGCGCTAAACGCTCCTCCTTCTCGCTTCGGTTTGGCGGACCCGTCGAAGCTCAGGACGTGCACCTCCTCGTCGGGTTCGACGATCGGGACCGCGATGACAGCGGTTTTCGACGGCTGTTTCAGCGGCGCGATCTCCTCCAGAGCAGCATCGACGTAAGCACGCGGGGCGATACTCGCCGCCAGTGCTCCAAGAATCTCCTCTTCTCCCTTCATGGAACGGCATATCTCCAGCTTCCATGGTGAGAGAGTCGCGGCCCACTGTGCGAGCCGACCTGGAAGACCCTTGGATCGGAACAGCCATGCTAGCGTCGTGTGACGCGTCAAGACGCGTACGGATCTTCCGGCCAACATCGTGTAGCAGTCATTCAGGACGCGCAGCAAGGCCAAGATCTCATTCTCGACGATGTCGTAATTCAACTCGTTCGGCTTCAGTGTGCGGCTGGTGAACTTCACCGGCATGCACACTTCGTCGTGAACTTGCGTGAGTACTCCCGAAATGGCCCAATCGCTGGCATAGACGATTACGACGGACTCCCGTTCTGGATCGAAGTGTTTCAACATCGGGGTTTCCGCGAACTTCGACTTGAGAACGTCGAACGCCCGTCGAGCGTGTACCCATTTCTCCTGCTCTCGGACCTCTGGTTTGGAGACGTATTCCTCAAAGTTGCGATCGGTGAGCGCGTACAACGCGGTCGCGTACACAGCAAAGTCCGCGATGAACCTGTGGTAGTAGTTGAGACTACCCAGGAAGGATTGCAGGCCCTTGAGTGTGCGCGGAAACTCCAGTGTCGTTAGCGCGTCCAGATTCTTCGGCTTCGCCTGCAGACCGTGCTCCGACACCTTATGGCCCAAGTAGTCGACTCGGGACATTCCCCACTCGCTCTTCTCGACACTGATGGACAAGTGCCATTTCTCGCAGACGTCCAAAAGGCGTTCGACTTTGTCACACAGATCGTCCCAGGACGTGCCTCCGATCAGGATGTCATCGATGTACGATCTTCGTCCTAGAACGGAGGGGGTGCCCGGTGATTCTGGTTTCCCATTCTCGAAGACGTCCTGCGTGTCACCCTCCGGCGACAACTTCCAAAATCCATAGAGCGCATTGTCGATTAGGCGCTGGTATATCTGCGGCGCGTTGCACAGGCCGAACGGCATTCGCAGCCACTCAAACCGACCCAAGGGCGTGATGAAGGCTGAGATAAGCCGAGCCCGATCTGTCATCACGACGACCCAGAACCCACTAGTCATGTCAAGGGAGCAGTACCAGAGATATCGGTCCAAGTCCTCCAGCAGGTCATTCACCAGCGGCATCGGGTACACCATCAGCTGCGTCAGCCCGTTCACCAGCCGGTAATCGATACAGAGTCGGATGTCGACCCCATTTTTCTTCACGATCACGACGATCAGGGACGCCCAGGGAGACTTCGACGCTCGGATCATGCCTGCATTCAGAAGACCCTTGATCAAGTCGGCCACCTTCTCCCGGAACTGAGGTGGAATCTTGCGAACGCGCTGAGCAATCGGTTTAGCATCGCCTAGGTCGATATCGCACACGACACCTACAGCCGCTGGGGGCAGGGCGTTGCCTTTCCCGATGAGCCAATTCCGACGTCTCCAGATGATCTGCCGTAGACGCTCTTCCTGTCTCGCGGCCTCGTCCTGTGGGACCCCGGTCGGTCTCCCGACCTTGAGATCCTCGATCTTCACTTCGGCGGTCAGTGCCAGGTCCGGCAGGACGGCCATTTCCGCTTCCAGATCTTCGGCAAGGAGGTCGGACCCTTCGCGGATAAGCACCGCCTCGTCTGCTTCCACCTCTTCGCGATCCGTCTTAGGCTCTCCGACTTCCGACGCCCGATCTGGTTGGGGTCCGATCTTCGCCGGCACATCGTCCGATCTCTTTCCGATCCAAGCGGGGTGACTCCTCGGTCTCCGGCGTCGGCGTCGCACGGTTATTTTGCGGTTCAACAGCCACTGTCGCTAGAACTGGAGCCGTGGTCCGACCTGGTCGCAGGATCGCCCTTGGTGTCTCGTACGCCAGACGGTCGGTCATCGGCCCATCGAGCTCGACGGGTACCCAACTGTCATCGGCGTCGCACGTCGCGCCGTACGCCAGGTTCTGCCACTCTTGGTATCGCCTCAATCCGATCTGGACGAAACCGTATGCGCGCGGAAGCGCGTCAATGGGCGTCCTCCAGCCTAACGTCGTGTGAGCGTCCAGATTCACCGGCTTCTCTCCGATGTTCGTCACACGCAGGTACGTCCGTCGTCCCACTCGACTTTTAGCGAACGTCGTAACCCACGTCTCTCCACGTGTCACCCACAGGCGCGGTGCGGTCCGATCTATCCGAAGGGGGACATCGAGTGTCCGTCCCGGGTCGATCGTCGCGGGCGACTTTGGTGAGATCGGGTACATCTTGGCGCCGTACAACGGTCTCCTTCCGATTAGCTGGATGCGCACTTCGTCAGGCAAACATGCTGTGCCGTCAGCCGTATCGATGCGCACTCCCGCCGGGACCATGAAGTTCATTCGCAGGATCGCGTTTTGTCCGACCAAGTCTCCGACCCAGATATCCATGTAGTACACCAAGTTCCCGGCCAAGGTGATCTTGATTCTCGTCCTGCCCACCGTGTAGTACGTCTCATCACGTATTCCCACACATTCTTGCGTGGCGTCCGTGTCGATCAGGCAGCCTACCTTACGAGCAAAGGTGGCGTCCAAAATGGACACCTCGGCTCCTGTATCGAGCAGTACTACGGCGCGGTGGTTGTTCAGTTTCCCGTGGATCTTGGCTTGCGTATACCACTTGTGCGGCGCGTAATGTTTCCAGTATCCGCGCCGCTCTCCTGGTTGAAGGTCGATCTCTCCCCGCGGCGGTTCTCGCTCAAACTCATCTGCTTCCCGTCGAATGGCTGATACGCGTGGTCTGCACTCTTGCGAGGTACGTTCCGGGTTGGATTCACATGTATTATCATTCAGGGAAGTCGGATCGTCACTAACCACTCCTCGCGACTTCTTGGTCACATATGCATAGACGTTATCAGATCGCTCGTCTCGTACTGGGTTCCAAGCCAGTGAGCGATCTAGTTTAACATCTTTTCGGCGGACTCCGGCAGCAGACCCGCGTGCTTCTGTGGGTTGTACCACTGGCGGAGCTGGTTGAAGAATTCCTCCATCGGACATTTCCCGGCCTCATGGACTTCTCCACAAGCTTTGCACGTTCGCAGGCATCGGTCGGTGGGGTGCTTCCCGGCGCACCTCTGGCATGTCAGCAGGCTCCAGCAATCTTCATCAGGGTGGCGACGGGAACCGCAGTGACGGCATCGAGGACGGTCACGTCCCGAGTCATCAAGGTCGAAGCCACGACGGCCGGGTTCACCCGGCGGCGCGTGTCCAGACACAAATAACTTGGCGCGTCCTTCATCGTCCCGATCTTGGTCGTACAACTGGTCGTCGCTGTCTCCATCGTCGTCGTCACCTGAGTCGAGTCCGCTCGACGTCGTCTGGATCGCGTGGACCGCACGAGCCGGCTGTGGTGCTGGCGTCGGGGCTTTCTGGCGAAACTTGTTTGACCCGAACAGAGTCTTCTTCTGGTGGGCCAACCCACGTTGGCGAGCTCGGAGTTTCTTCTCGAGCGCGACTGCGTCGGGGACTTCCATCAAGGTAAGTCGCGAAGCCAGTTCTTGTTCTTGCGATCCAAGCGTGTTGATGAATAACTCGACGTGCTCTCGCTTCTCTTCTGCAGTACCGTCTTCGTAGGGATTGTGGGTCCTCAACGCAGCCACGTTCAGCCGATACAAGTAGTCCAGCGGTGTCTCGTCGGGATATCTCGACGCGTGGTAATAGCGGCTCGCCATCGACACTCCTTTGCCGCAGTATTGAACGCGGAACTGGTCCATCAAATCGGGCCATGACTTTCGCGTCTTCTTGGACAACTGCAAGTACCATTGACGGGCAGGGCCGCTCATCAGATCACCGAACAGCCAACACACTTCTTCGCCCTTCATGGCATCACGACGAGCGGCCGACTTCAGGCGGTTAAGCCAGGCTCGAGCTTTTTCTTCACTTGCATCCCGACCATGGAATTCCTTCAGCTCGGACGACGCTGAGAGGCGGACTCGCGCGAGGCCTGCACCCGCTGTGGCAGCTGAGATTGCCGCCGCGGCTCCCTAGGTGCCGACATCCAGATCGAACAAGTCGTCGGGGTCCTCGTGAACGTCGCGTCGTAAGTCGGACTTCGTGGAACGTGAACTCACAGACTCCGTCGCGACACCGGCTGCCTCCCGTCTGGGCGACGCGGCCGTCGTTGAACGCGGTGCCGGTGTCGCCGCCTGAGTTGGCGCTGGCGCTTGTGTGGCCGCAGCGCGCATCATCGTCGACTGCATGAGTCGAACGATCGCGTCTTCCAAGGCTTTCGGAATCGCTCCTTCCGGGGTGGCCGGGGTTCCCGCTTGCACCGGCTTAGTCGCGACCTGCATGACGCGTGGCATCTGGGGCATCGACATGCGACTGAGGGAATCCAGGATGCTGTCCGAGTCTTCGCTCGATGGGTAGAAGGGTGGTGGAGGCACTGCCGCCGTTGGCGCCCGACTACCTCGGGAGAATCGGTGGGATCTCCCGTTTCACGGCTCCGACGAGGACTGTCAGAGGACCCTCGATGGCTCGAATCGCTTCCGTCCAGGACGTGAGGTCCCAGTCGTACAGCTTCTCCATCTCGAAAGCTCCCAGTACGAAACCTAACTCTCGCAGAATCTCGAAAAGCGTTTCCGCTGCCTGCCAGACGCCCATGAGGCTTGCCCAGGACGACGTCTGGATGGGTCCCGTGAGCTTGTTCATCAATTTGGGCTTGATGAAGCTCAAGATCGGGTTGCGTGCCAGCTGTCGGAAGAGTTCTTTTCTGCTGAGCCCATATCTCACCTCTTCGACAGCGTACTGGCGTTCCGCGTCTTGGCCCCCCGACTTAGACGGGCCTTCGTCAGCCGGCGCGCGCAGCTTCTTCTTCGTCGTCGTCTTGCGCTTGGACTTGGCGGCCTTGGTGTTGGGTTGTTGGTCTTCAGCCTTCACAGGCTTCAAACCGGTCGGACTCCGACTTGCGTCGGGGTCCGTGGTGGCTCCGTGGGGAGCCACATCGGGAACGGCAAACATTTCTTCGTTGCCCTCCAATTCGTCGCTGGCACCATGGCCCGTCGTGTAGGTTCCCTCAGAGCTACCCGACGTGACAGGTCTATTCACAGGTTCATTCGTCGTCGGCGACCTTGTAACCGACGACGCTTCCTCTTCTGGCTCCCGCTTAATCTCTACTCCGTCTTCCGGAGTAGTACTCTCGGGTCGCGGCACCATTGTGGAGTAGCGCCCTCGCAGAAATCAATAAATTCCCTTGAGTTCGTCCTCACACAAACCCGTCGCGTCCTCTTGCGTGGTCGCGTCGGGCTTTTATTCCCGGTTCTTGAGCAGCGTATCTCTGGCTAGAGCGGAGATCGGTGGGGGGATGAGCTTGAAGAAGATGACCTCTCTCTCTCTCTCTCTCTCTCTCTCTCTCTCTCTCTCTCTCTCTCTCTCTCTCTCTCTCTCTCTCTCTCTCTCTCTCTCTACGACTTGGACGTCCCGCTCGTGCGCAGTGGCGTCCTTCTTCCCGATGGGCGTGCGGCGAATTCCGGCCGGCGTGTCCTTGGGGTCTTGCGTGGCGTTATCAGGCCGACGCGGTTGGTGTGCGGCGTTATCGGGCCAGCACGGGTCTTCGTCGGGGCGCGGGTTATCGGGCGCGCCTTACGACGGGATTATTTAACGTGTCCCTCCTGTCGGGCACGGGGTGTTGGGGGTGAGTACCTAACCCGCCAAGAGTCGGGGGACCGCGTTATCGGGGCGGTTCGACTTGCCGGCGCTTGGTGGTTCCCGTTCCACGGGGAGAAGATCTCTTGGGTAGAACGAAGTAGATTTAGGACTGAATATATCCTATCCTATGCCATTAACTGTTGACTAAACCATTGGCGTCGGGTCGTGCCTGGCGCGCTTCTCCATCTTCAACCTGATTTATGATGACCTGATCGTAGATCGGGGTCCCCGATCGGGGTTTCCAAATCGGGGTCTAGTTTCCCAATCGGGGTTCCTGATCAGGGTACATAGCCGGGCCACATCCGTCGCTTTCCGAGAATTTCCCGTCTTGGTCGCCGTGCATCCTTCATCGTCTTGTTCGTCGGTCTCGCGCCTTTCCTTGGAGGCCACTTCACCACACATGGATCAGATTGCGATGGTCGCAGAATAGGCGGAATGGCTTTGGCCGCAGCAACAGGTAGTCTAGCTTTTCACAGGCCACCACAGTAGGGTAGGCCTCCTTTTCTATTACTGTCCAGTTTAGCTGTGCACCTCTAAACGTACCGCTGAGGCACGTCAGTAGTTTGTGTTGCTGGGTTGCAATTGGCACACGTGCGTCGAAGTTCGTCACTTGGCTCACGATAACTGCCCAACCACCATCCGAAGCATCCGTGCAAGCTATGGTAGTTGCATCGTCATCCGGCATGGAGAGCGTGGCTGCGGTGGCTAGCCGTTCCTTGACATCGTCATAGACGCTTCGCTCTGTGTCAGTCAATGTGACTGATATGTCTGCGGCAACGCGCTTTGTGCGCTTGCCATTCTTTAGCGCAGTGTCTAGTAGTACCTGGAGAGGGTCCACGGTGCAGGCGTAGTCCACAATCGACTCTCGCATCCAATTGGCAGCGCAGAGGAACTGCTGTAGTTCGGCTGCCGTGGTTGGGTATGGCATTGATCGCAGCACGTCGATCCGCGCTGGATCGTGGGCTACACCGTCACTGGTGATAATGCGCCCAAACCATTTGACCAATTGCTGGTACAGGCTCCTCTTCTTAGCACTAAGCTTAAGACCTGCAGCAGCAACCAAGTCGAAGAACTCTTGTAGCTTGGCCACATAAGTATCAATGTCGTCTGCAAAAAGCAGAATATCATCGATCCAAATGACTAAGAAATGGTACAATAGCGAATCAAAACACTTCTCCATCGTCTGCTGGAAGTGCACGGCAGCATCATAGCATCCCTGAGGAACGCGACGAGGAGTGTATATTTTTCCGTCCGTAATGTAGGACATTAGCTCTTGACAAGCCTCATCTAGTGGCAATTGCCAGAATCCCTTGAGCAGGTCAAACAATCCGAAGTGTTGTTTGTCTCGGGTGTGCTCTAGTAGAGTTGTCATGTGCCGAATCGTTCTAATGAGAGCCTCGATGAGGTCGTTGACCAAACGGTAATCACAAGTCTGACGATACTCGTCAGCACTCATGCTTTGCTTTCGGACAGGCAGCATTGGGCTGGCCCAGCGGCTGCTTGGGTTTTCGTACACCCAGCCGAGTTCAACAAGTTTGTTGTTGAACTCGCGGAGAAATGCACGTACTGCTGGCGGATAGCGCCGCGGCTTGCTCTTCACCGCGCTTGCACCTTGCTTGAGGCGGATCTTCAACGGCTCCACCTTTGCAGGAGGGTCATTGCCAAGTTGAAGTCTTCATATGTCGTGTTTCCTCACAACAGCTCGGAGTTTTGGCTCCTGCTTGGGTGGAAAGCCATTTTTTTAACGCCATCACCACCAACTGATCAAGTGCAGCTCGAAGCTCATCGTCGGAGCTCGGAGGGTCGAGATCGTCCAAATCATCCTTTAGTTCCGACTCACCACCGTCCTCATCCTCCGCGCGCAGCGCAAGCTGTTCAAGTTGGCGGTCCACGTCGATTCCAAGCGAAAGTAGTACGTTTTGCCCTAAATGAGCTCGGGTTCGTTGCCTTCGATGATGAGGCACTCAATCGGTTGGTTGAGCGCGACGGGCCCTGCGGCCGTGTTCAACAGAAAGCGTAGTTGAACAGAGTCTGAACACTCTACGTCACCATTGCCAACCGTCGTGTTAACGATCGGTGCGTGCAAATTCTGCACTACAACCGTTGGGTCCAACTCCTGTAGTTGTTTCACGCGGTGCCGGCCAATAGCGGTTCTATCGGCGCCCGTGTCCGCACAGTAGGGGATAGATAGCATGTCGTTAAGTGTGACAGTCTTCTCATCCGACGGCAAACACTCGCGGAGGCGTTTGAGCCTGGCCGCAGATTTCGTGTTGCCGTCCGCACGCTGTGCACGCAACTTGCGGCGGATGTCCGCCTTTTGCTCATCTGTAGGAGTAGTGCACTCAGAGAGCCAATGCATTGCCTTACAGTGTGGGCATGGTGTCGGTGGGACCCTGTGTCGCTCGTTTTCCGACTTGGCGGGAGGCTGAGAACCAAGTTGTTGGTTTCAACAACCCGCTGTTTCTTGGTTGGTGGTCGCAAGGTGCTACGCGTGGCGGTGCGCCCAGGTTCGCGATCACCTCGGTCCCGCTTGGCCCGTTTTAGGCTCTGGTATACCTTCTCTTGCTCTAGAGCCTTGGCTAGAATGAGGTCGTGGAGAGCCACTTCGTCCTCTCTCGCTTTTCGCGATTGAAAACGGAGGGCCCTTTCCACTTCGTCGCGGAGCGCTTGTGACTCCAGCGATGCAGTAATGATGCGGCACAACTGTTGCCTACCGTCCGAACCGGTGAAGAAAACTCACCATCCATGCTCGTCGATGATATCATAGCACCTCTTAAGTACTGAACGATCCGTTCGTTTACATCCGATTGGGAGAGGTCCATGCGGAGCTGCTCCCGCGTTTCGACATCGATGTCAGGGATGTCGTCGTTTTTGACACTCTCGATGATTCGGTCTACCTCGGCCACAATGTGGGCGTCGGTAACCTCATCGATCGAAATTTTCCAATGTAAGAGGTACCACATGCGCAGTAGCCCCTCGTCGAAAGTGCTCTTGACTGGGACGATCAGGTCTCCAGAATTGTCCTTGGCGCGACTACGAATAGTGTCTTCGTACTCACGGCGGTCACGTCGCCACTTCACCAAAGAAGCATGCGAGGTGCTTGTCAGTCGAGGTGGCAGGATTGGCGTGAACATGGGTGCCACTCCACAGTCGTCCTCAGCTTCAGATGTACTTGGGTCACTCGATCTGGTGTTGGGCATCTTATTTCAGCGGAACAAACCGCTAAAGAATTCTTTGTGGTGTCCTTCAGAAACGCAGAGATGGGGGAGCTGGCTGAGCTCCCTGGTAGTTGGCCTTTGTGTATTAGGTCGTTAGTTTCGAAGCGACTCCATTTGCTACGCTAGTCTTGGAGGCTCGTGTCTCCTACGGGTGCCATCGGCAGCTTGGTTGGCTGCCGTGCATTCCCTCGAGTCATCCTGGTTGTCGATATGCGGCGTATCGATTGTCGATACGCGGCATACCAATTGTCACACTTGTGTCGAAAGTGCTCAGCTGGACTGGTGCGGCACAGAGAAGCCAGCTTCCCATTCTGCTGTAGCTGGGGCAAGCTGAGTAATAGCCTCTTACGACACAGGTCGACTTCTCAGATGCCGTCTTAGGTTTCCACACTCAGCACTTCTTGTTATGTCCTAGCTATCCGATTCGAGACTGAGCTCTTGCTCATGCAAAGCTGGTGGCAGCTATAATCTGCCAGCCACTCAAACTACTTCAATACCTTTCTCCTAATCTGCATCTTCCCAACGTCATGTCCCTCACGTATGAGGCAACGTCCTCAATGTCGCACTCCCTGAAGACCTCCGTTGCGCCAACGGCGGCAACCGGAGCCGATTCCTAACATAGCCTGCACTACACCTGCAACAGACAGCGAAAGACGACGGATGCGAAGTCGCCTGAAGCAGCAAGCAGAACTAGCAACACCACATCAGGCCAATGTGTTTGCAGCAAAATTTGCTGCCATTTAATGATGCCTCATGTGTTGGTAGTGCAGATGCAGTCAGGCGTCTGTAAAATGAAGACCCTAAGCTGCGTCTGAAAGAAAAGGCCGATGACATTTTGCTTCGGGAAAGTTTGAATGAAACTTCATGCACGAGCCGCAGCATTGACGAAAGCCTCGTACAAACTAGCGACGTTTAAGGCCAAGAGGGGAAGTGTTCGATTCCAATGGTTATGGTTTGGTTCTGGCCTCCTCAGTCAGGTTCGGCTTCCTATCGAGTGATCGACGGTTTGATTTGACGTTCGTGGCGACTACCTACTACAAAAGCGGTAGCGGGTTTCTAAGCAAACCTTACACGATCACCTTCGGGTCCTGCTTCACCGCCTCCAGCAGCTCCTTCGCCGTACGAAGGTGAAGACTCGGAAAGTGTTCGGCCTGGTCACGCTTCACCTTTTCCTGGTCAAACCTGCATCTTCCCGATGGAGCAAGGTTCTTGAATTTCGCTAAAAGCGTCGAGTACGGCGACTCGTTCTTCTCGAGCACCTCCTGAATGCTTTCCACCGATTCGAACGAGATCTTGAGATCGGTCACCCCACCGACCGTCTTCACCAGCTCTGCCAGTTCCAGCCATGTTGTTTCCATTCCTTGCACGTACGTGTACGGGCGCCACTTGTGTTGGCTTTTCAGGAGCTCTGCGACCGCTTTAGTCACATCACGAGCGCTGGTCGCCGAGAACGCATCGTTGCCAGTTCCCGGGATGCACATGGTACGCGCTTCCAGATCCAGCGGGTAAAATGGGCCGGGGGTGGGGTGGATCCGGTTAGCGCTCGGGACGATGTAGTCCATGACCCATCCGATCGAAATGAAAGTCCACTCGACCTCATCCTGCTTCCGGAGCGCCTCCTTGAGCGGCTCGTTGAATACACCGATGGCCTCCGCGGGTGTTTGAGGGTAATCCTCGCAATTTCCACCGTACTCGGCCGGAATGAAGCGCTTGCACTTGGTCGTTTGCTTGCACGCCTCTAGCATGTTCAGGTGGGTCTCGGAACTCGGGTTAGTCATGTCAAAGGCCGTGCTGACGAGGGCGTCACAGTCTTCTAGCAACTCAACGAGTTGCGGCACGGATGCGTAGTCGGTGACACGTTGGTCCACGACGCCCTTCTTGCCATCCAGGAAGTCCTTGTGCGAGCGGGTCAGCACCACAACTTCGTGTCCAGCAGCAGGCAACTCGTGCACGAAGTGTTTGGCGACTGAACCGGATCCAGCAACAGCGACGCGCATGGTTGAGAGGGTAGTGGGGTGGGTCTTGGAGTGAAGGTTGATATGGTCTTGAAGACGACAATTGAAGAATGAGACCAAGTTGCACCGTCGATCGAAACGTCTCCTCAGCATTTAACAAGCTCCTTAGCAGGTCGGACGCATTGGTGTGGAGAATAATCTGCTGCAGCACACTCAATCGATACGTCTCCCAAGGATATGCACGTAGTCTAGCCCTGTGTGGAGTAAACTGCTGCTGAGTCGCTGCTCGAATGATCACGATCGCGTGACTCATTCTGTAGCCATCTGGGTTTGACATGCGAAACCGTCGAATGTGTGGACCACACGGACACTGAAGGCCACTTTCCGTCCACACGTGACCCGACATGTCGTCCATTGCGCTGCGTCTTGGCCGCTGCAGCCTCCTCTCCACTCGCAATGCATTGAAGCTCCGCACTTTTGCCAGCTCCAAGGCCGCGACCGGATTCTCGTATCCTGGGGCGCGTTCGCTGGAGCAGTTGGTCAAGTTGGAGCTGCTGGAGAACGAACAAGCGCCACAGATCCGCAGTATCTGGGAGGAATTCCACGCCGATAAGGACGACGCAGTGGCCACGACACTGTCGGCCAATGAGTTCCAGTCCCTGACGAAGCGCGCGGAGGCGGCGCCCTATTTCATCTTCCCCGTGTACCGTCAGGAGGGGTTCTTTAACATGCTGTGTCAATTCCAGCAGTCGTGCTTCCTGGTCACGTACCTCGAAGCGTTCAAGGAGAACCCCAGTGCAGCGCCGCCCTGTGTCGCCGTCTCGCTGTACGACGATCTGCTGGACAAGAAGGAGCTGGCACTCGTGCGCGCTGATGTCATCAATATGCTGGACAAGAAGGAGTCGCAGGTTCTGCTGCAGCAACTGCTGGCCAGCTATCAGGACGACAAGCTCTTCGAACACGTGGACAAGTTCAACAACCAACCGGACAAGTTCGACTTTGAAGCCTACCGGTTGATGCTGCAGGATGTCACGGAGTCTGCCATGGAAGCGTAGACTTCCAGCTACAAGTGGAAGCATTTTGAACAAAAAAATGTATGTCTTAAAAACCATATCACTCCCTCTCACCGCGGCATGACAGGAAACTATCGTCTAGATGCTCCCTTACTGCTGGGTCTTCTGGGCCTGAGCCTCCTTCCTCTTGGCGTGCTCTGCCTGGAAGAGAACAAGAGCCTGCTGCGTCGTTGCGTCAGCCTCAAGTCCCAGAGCCTGGTACTCAGGAGCGTGTGCCTGGGCGAAGCCCTGCAGCGAGCCCAGGAAGAACTCCACCTCGTCCAC
The DNA here is from genome assembly GCA_032158285.1 of Phytophthora sansomeana. Lineage (NCBI taxonomy): Eukaryota > Oomycota > Peronosporomycetes > Peronosporales > Peronosporaceae > Phytophthora > Phytophthora sansomeana. Next base: position 15,466 of record JAPDHH010000218.1, read on the forward strand.
CTCGTCCAGCAGACTGATGTAGTCCTCGTCACCCTCGTCTTCGTAGCCAAACTGACCCTCAGCCTCCTCGCGAAGCTGGCGCAGGATGGCGTAGTACTGGTCGTCCACCACGTCTTCGGCGTCCTCGTTCGAGGCGTAGCCGCCGTTCTCAAGCAGCTCCTCGAGCTGCTCACCGTCCTCGTCATCACCCTCAATCTCTTCGCCATCCTCCAGGATGCCCGGCGCGGGGTTCTGAATCGACTCAGCGAGCACCTTCATGGCAGCCTGGATCAACTGCTTGATGTGCGGGCGCAGGGCGGCCGGGATCTTGTCGGCAGGAGCGCGCAGAATCGACATGGCACCGAGCACGAACAGCTTGCGGTCCAGGAAGTTGTCGTAGCGGGACAGGTCGCTCAGCCAGATCTTCAGCACACCGTCAGCGGCACCCAGCGAGTTCAGAGCATCGAGCGTGAGCGCAGGGTTGTAGTGCAGCAGACTGGCGAACACTCCGAGCAGGTTGCGGGCAGTTGAGTCAACAAGCGGCTCTGCCAGCTTCGTGCACACCATAAGCGTAATCGGAGGAATGCACTCGTCCACCTTGCCGAACAGGTTGTGTAACAGCGAGTAAAGCAGACGGCAAGCGGCGCACAGGTCGATCTCCTGGACGCTCGTGCTCTCGAACACTGTCTTGGCCATGTTGAACACAAGCTCAAGGTAGCGGACGTTAGCGCCAGTGGCGGGGTCCGTGCACGAGCCCGAGAGGAAGCCCTCGATGTCACGGCCAACAAAGTTGTCGATCACCGGCACAAAGTTCGTGAGGTAGTCCGAGGCCCAGTCGTTAAAGCTTACAAAGATCAACGGGAACAGAGACCACAGCTCGGGGGCAATCTTGTGGCTGTAGAATGCCAGCGAGCCCAGAATGTCAATGCCGCTCTCCATGTACTCAACGTAGTCGAAGTCCGTGAGAATCTTGTGGATGACCGGCGCGAGCGTCGGCACAAGCAGAGCGTACAGCTCCGGGTGGTTGTGGATGCTCATGAGAATCGTGTTGATAGCGTCAAGGCACGACACGGCAGCCAAGGAAGCGTCCTCATCCTCTTCAGCAACGGCCGTGAACTGGGTGAAAAACTCAACGAACTTGGCAACCAGCTGCAGCGAGAACGGGCCGATCTCCGAGGAGAATCGGTCAATAATGTGCTCAAGCGCAACAACAACCTCGTCGTTGCCAATCTCGTCCATAAGGCTGAAGAACTGCTCCAGGATCTGCGGCAGGCGAGGGCGCAGCACCTCCACAACCGTGTCCGAGTGCGGGTACATGACCACGAAACGGATCGTCTTGGCAGCCTCAATACGCACAGGAAGCTCCGGGTCGAACATGGCGTCAAGCATACCGTTGACAATAGCGATCAGAGTCTGCTCGTCCTTGAACTTGATGCCCTCGATGTACTTGCGTGAAAAGATCTTGCAGGCGCGCAGGCGAAGGAATCCGTGCGGGTTCTTGAACTCCGGCAGAATGTGCGTGATGATCATCGACTCGACCTGGTCCTTGTGGGCCTTCGACTTGGTCAACACACCGTCCAGCGAGAACAGTGCATGCAGAGCAGCATCCTTCTGAATGTAATCCTTCTTGTCATCCGACGCGGCAAGGTACGTGTTGAGAATGTTGTTGTAGTACGACAGCACGTTGGGCAAGCAGTCCTTGCCACGCTTCGTGCACAGGTCAGATAGCAGGTTAGAGGCAGCGTACACGGGGTCGAGGAAGTCCTCAAACACATCGTTCGTCTTGCGCACAAACTCGTGCGGGTCCTCAGCCCACAGCTGAAGGTCCTTGGGAGTCAGGCACAGCACAGGGTGGATGACCTCGAACAGCAAAAAGCCAAGGTGCGGCTTAATCAGCTTGTATGTCACAGCCGAGTCCACCGCCTCCTGCAGGAACACAAGAGCGAGCTGCACCACGCGGTCCGTGCAGAAGCGTCCATTCTTGCGCAGCGCAAGAGTCTCCAGCACGCAAGGCAGCAGCTCCGGGGCGATCTGGTTACGGAACACCGTGCTCATCTGCAGGTACTCCTCTTCAGCCTTCTTGGGGTTGCCATAGCGAGTGTAGAATCGGCAGAGAATCTGCATCGCCCACTTTTTGAGCTTCCACCACGGCCAGTTGCCACGCTCCTCCTCATCCGTCGGCTGTCCCGCGGGCTCGCCGCCCTCGCTGGCCTCAGGCAGCGGCTTAGCGATCACCATGCGGAAAATGTTCATCCAGGCGACAACCTGCTCGGTCTGCGCAATGTGCGGGGGCAGGTTGGTCTTGACGCACGACCAGTACGTCTTGAGGATGAGGTGCATCATGTGCGCCGCCTCGATCGAGTTGTTGGTCTGCATCTGCACCATCATGTTCTGCAGCATGGGGAAGACCACCTCCACGAGCTTGTAGAGCGGGGCCAGGCGCTCGTCCGAGCGGTACTCGAAGTTCTTGACCACGCGGCGCAGCGCCAGCAGCGCGTTGATGATGCGGTTGGCATCGCCGCTCTGCACGTTCTTGCAGATCTCGTCGATAAGCGTCGGCCACGAGTCCTAGTTACAAAAACCATCAATTAAAAAGCCTCTTCATCAGCAGCAACACCACGCAACGTACAGGGAAGTCGAAGCGCGCAATGTACGCGACGGTCTCGGCCAGCAGCGAGCGAATGCTCGAGTCCTGCGACACGAGCAGCGCCTCGAGGCCGTTCTGGCGACCCAGCACCTTGTCCGCGGGGCTGATCACCTGCACCCACTGGCCCTCGGGGCCGTCAGCGCCCTCCCAGTACTTCTGCACGAGGTTCTTGAGCGACACGGCGGCGGCCTGACGGATTTCACGCGTCACGCTGGCCTCGACCGTGATCTGAATGAGCAGCTGCACCGAGCCGGGCACGGTGTGCAGCCCGGCGATGGCGTCCTCCGCGGCCTTGCGCGCCGCTTCGTCATTGCTGAACGTGTGCAGCAGGATGTTGTGCAGACTGGCCACGTCCATGGTTACGGGAGGCGGGGAGCGGTAGGCTCGACTTGGCTGCTTTGGGTCTGATTGGCGAAGAGCTCCGTTTGGATGGAGCGTAGCCATGGCTGACGAGTGGACAGTGTACTGATATGGGAGATGTGTTGTCAGTACTTCTGAGACACATGGCCAATCAGGGGGCGTAACGGGGGTACGCTTTTTGTTGGCGAGCTATTCACTACGGTTAATTGGTCGCGATCCCACTTTCAGATGGCTACATCGCGGTGATTGGCTCAAGCAGACTTGATTGAGGTTTTTCGACGAGGTTTTGTGCGGCTAAGTACGATTGGTGTGGCGCGGATTGACTGGCGCAGAACGCGCCTGAGATGGTGATGGGCGCCACGAAGGGGTGCAGATGGCTACGGAAATGGCTGAAGTTGCACTTGTACTCAGCACTCCGAGCCGCACCATGAAGTCAATGAGACGAGTGCTTTCAAAGCTATGCAGCATTAGCAGCGATTGTAGATCCTCAGCCGGGGTTATCAGACAAAAATTAAGGAAATCAAAAAAGTGTGCGACCCGCCTCGAAGGCAATAGTGTGTCGACTTGTCATCTTTCAGATGAAGAAGGACAAGGCCGAGCACTAAATAACCAAGTTATGTCGCTGGCGTGTACGAAGCAAATTCATCGGAAAAAGAGCAGTTGGAGCAATTGAATTGAATTGGCTACACTATGCACAGGCTATCGGATGGCTTCACTTTTTGGTGGAGTTCGACTGGCCGCAAGTTGCCTCTTGTCGTCTTCGGCATCTGGAGACTTGCATTCCTTGAGATGTGTTGAACGGAAATGATAACACGTACGCGAGAGCAGGGTAGGCGAATCGTAAATATATGTAACCTTCGACTACGAAGATCTAACTAAACCTCACCACCAAAAAATGCAGAGCTAACCAGCAATAGTCGACGCGCGTACGTGCACGAAATGCACTAGAACCCGTCAACGAACTACAGAGCGAGACGATTAGTCCACCTCCTCCATCGTGCTCTCCTCCTCGTCCTCGCCCTCAAGCGGGGGCAGGTCCTCCATGGTCTCGTCGGCGGCGTCATCGTCGTCGTCGATGCTCAGGCCGAGCTTGATGAGGCGGTGGATGCGGTTGGCGAACGTCGTGGGCTCGTCCAGGCTGAAGCCCGACGTCAGGAGCGACGTGTCGTACAGCAGCCAGATCAGGTCCTTCACCGTCTTGTCGCTCTTGTCGGCCTCGGCCTTCTCACGGAGCGACTTGATGATCGGGTGCAGCGGGTTGATCTCCATGGTCTTCTTCGACGACATGTAGGCCGACGTGCTGCTGTCACGCAGAGCCTGAGCCTTCATGATACGCTCCATGTTGGCCGACCAGCCGTACTCGCCCGTCACCAGGACGCACGGGGACTCGACGATACGGTTCGAGATCTCCACCTTCTCGACCTTGTCGTCAAGGACCTCCTTCATGAGCTTGCACAGGCCCTCAGTGGCGGCCTTGGCCTCCTCGAACGACTTCTTCTCGTCCTCAGTCTCCTCCATCTTGAGGCCCTCCTTGGTGGCGCAGATGAGCTTCTTGCCCTCGTAGTCCTTCAGCTGCTGCACGGCGTACTCGTCGATGGCCTCAACCATGAAGAGCACCTCGTAGCCCTTCTTCTTGAGCTTCTCAATGAACGGCGAGTTCTCCACCGCCTTCTTGCTCTCGCCCGTCACGTAGTAGATGCCGGGCTGGTTCTCAGGCATGCGCGAGATGTAGTCGTCGAGCGACGTCATCTCCTCGCCAGACTTGGTCGAGTGGTAACGCAGGAGCTTGGCGATCTTGGTGCGGTTGGTCGAGTCCTCGTGGATGCCCAGCTTGAGGTTCTTGCTGAAGGCCTCGTAGAACTTGTTGTACTTCTCGTTGTCCTCGGCAAGCTCAGCGAACATCTCCAGGCACTTCTTGACCAGGTTCTTCTTGATCACGCGCAGGATCTTGTTCTGCTGCAGGGTCTCACGCGAGATGTTAAGCGGCAGGTCCTCCGAGTCGACGACACCCTTGACGAACGACAGGTACTCGGGCATGAGCTCCTCGCAGTTGTCCATGATGAACACGCGACGCACGTACAGCTTGATGTTGTTCAGTTTCTTCTTGGCACCACCCTCGAACATGTCGAACGGGGCGCGCTTGGGGGCGAACAGGCAGGCCTTGAACTCCAGCTGGCCCTCCACCGAGAAGTGCTTAACAGCGGCGTGCTCCTCCCAGTCGTTGGTGAGCGACTTGTAGAACGAGGCGTACTCCTCGTGGGTCACGTCCTCCGGCTTGCGCATCCAGATGGGCTTCTGGCTGTTAAGGTGGTCCCAGTCGTGGGTCACCTCCTTGATCTTCTTGGTCTTTTTCTTCTTCTCGCCTTCCTCCTCCTCGACCTCCTCGACCTTGGGCTTGTCGTCCTCGCCCTCCTTCTCATCCTCCTCCTCCTCGTCGTCAGTGACCTCCTTCTCCTCCGTCTTCTCGACGTAGAGCTTGATAGGGAAGCCAATGAACTCCGAGTGCTTCTTCACCAGGTCTTTGAGCTTGCGCTCCTCCAGGTACTCGAGCATGTCCTCCTTGAGCGTCAGGACAATGCGCGTACCACGCAGGATGGGCTCCGACGTGTCGGGCGTGACCGTGAACGAGCCACCGGCGGCGGACTCCCACACGTACTGCTCGTCATCGTTGTGCTTCGAGTGCACCACGACCTTGTCGGCGACCAGGTAGGCCGAGTAGAAACCCACACCGAACTGGCCGATCATGCTGATGTCGGCGCCGGCGGCCAGGGCCTCCATGAAGGCCTTGGTGCCCGACTTGGCGATCGTTCCCAGGTTGTTGATGAGGTCGGCCTTCGTCATACCGATACCCGAGTCCTGGATGGTCAGCGTGCCGTTGGCCTTGTCCGGGATCACCTTGATCTCCAGGTTCTTGTCCGTGTCCAGCACGCTGGCGTCGGTGAGCGACGAGTAGCGGATCTTGTCGAGGGCATCCGAGGCATTCGAGATGAGCTCGCGCAGGAAGATGTCCTTGTTCGAGTAGAACGTGTTAATGATCAGACTCAGCAGCTGGTTGATGTCGGCCGAGAAGGCGAACGTTTCGGCTTCAGCGCTCATGGTTCTGTGTGTCTTGTCTTGGGACTTGGAGTCGATTCCAACAGGGAAGATTGAAGAATGAGGCCGAGGTTGGGTCCAGAGGGAGGGGGTGCGGGCCAGCCAAGCAAACAGAGCGATCTTTCTGGTTCAAAACTTTTGGGGCGATCGAAACTTCCATCGATCGACGGGAGGGGCGACGTGCACTCGCAGTGGGGGCTCGAGGGGTTAGTGGGGAGGGATTACCCGTCCACGACGTCGAAGATTCTAGATTGCGACGGGCCAGTCACTTGACGGTACACTGTACCGATCCAGTATGGCAGGTCTGAGTTGTATGGAATTGACTAGTAACGGAAGGTCGGATAAGTATGCGCTCTCAAAAGAGGTACGTGGCAGCCGTTGCAACTCGGGTCTAGTTCTCGAATCCGTCGGCAGGCGCGAATATTCCAGACTTCGCTCGGACACGTGGCCCGGATGGACCAAGACCGCTGCGGTGGTGAAGATTGGCGTGAGGCGGTGGATGGATGTAGACTGGCGTATGGAGGGAGCAATGTCACCTTGGAGCTGCAGCTGTACTGAAGACGGTGGTCATGGTGAAGCGATGATTGCCTTGGGTCTTTCAACGTGGTGCTTCCCGTGATCCCTAGTGAGCTTTACGAAGTGACTTCAGCATGCTGCTTACTATTATGCTGCACGAAGCGACTTCAACGTGGTGGCCACCAAGCGCAATGGATCGTGCATCAATCGATCGGACAACCCTTGCTCCGGCTGCGATTCGAGTAGTGGCAACGTGCCGCAGTGTGTATTCATCGGAAGCGGTGCAAAACGAGGGGCTTGTGTTGCCGCTCAAGCATTGCCGACTGTGGCGTACGCAAACAGTGTGGGATATTCCTCTGTTACGAGCATGTTGCCTGGGCAAGCTGGCACAAGTATACTCAATGTGCAAGCACTCGTAGAGGAAAGCAGCGAAGACATGATGTGGCGGAAGTTGTACGCTTGTTAACGTAGCCATAATGCGGTTCAATTGATTTATCGGTGCCGCGTGCAACACGGTTACCGAGGATGCTGGATCACAGAGAATGTTCGTGTTGCTGCTAGCAACCGAATTTCATGCGTTGTGTTGTTTGCCGTATCCCCATGCTCTACATGTACGTTGAGGTGGATGTTTATCGACGAAGGGCCAAAGGCTGCAGCTTTCACATTGCCCGCATGGAAGGGGAGATTGATTAGTCAGATAGCAGAGGAGGTTGGAGGTAGTGACAATACCAGTGCACGGGTTAGTCACCACCTTACCGATTTCCACACCTTTGACTCATCATTACCATGCTGAGCGTTCGGCTGTGCTCGGCGTGATACCATTCTTCAATTGGCGCTCTCGAGTCAACACCAACAACCACTCCACAAGACTTTCTTCCTCCTTATCCAGTATGCGCGTCGCAATTGTTGGAGCTGGGGCATTCGCCAAGTACTTCGTCGAAGAGTTTCCTGCTGCCGGTATTGAAGTGGTTGTCCTCACCCGGTCGCACAAGGACTATTTTGACGGCAAGAGCGGTCTGATCGAGCAGCGTATCACCGACTACTCGTCTGTGCCGCAGCTCGTGGAAATGCTCGGCGACTGCGATGCAGTTGTTGGAACCATTTCGGATACGACCCAAGCGTACGTGGACGTTCACCTGGCGTTGTTGGAGGCGTGCAAGCAGACACCCAAGTGCAAGCGCTTCATTCCGTCCGAGTATGGTGGGGACTCAGAGGACTATCTCGAAGATCCGAACTCGCTGTACAAGCACAATGCGGTGGTGAGAGATGCCTTGGAAGCTCAAAGCGAGATCGAGTGGACTGTGATTTGTGTCGGCTGGCTCATGGACTACGTTGTTGCGAGCTCCAACCGCTACCACTCGGACCTAGGACCAATGCATCCGCTGGATCTGCACACGAAGACCATGACGATTCCTGGTACGGGAAACGAACCATTTGCAACCACTAGCACACGTGACGTTGGAAAGGCTGTGGCAGCGCTGCTCAAGAGCACCAAGAAGTGGCCTCACTACACGCACGTGCAAGCGTTGGAGACGACATGGCTGCAGGTGGCTGAACAGATGAAGACGTTTGGTGGGATGCTCGACCTCAATGTTTCATTTGAGTCGGTCGACGAGCTACAGAAGGTGCTTGCCAAGGAAAACCCAGACCCAACCGAAGCTGCGATCGCAGAATTCAAGCTGTATGTTCCGTTGGGGGCGCTCAAGTTCGACCAAGAGAAGGCGAAACGTGATCGGGACGAGTTTTTCAGGGATATTCATTTCCGAACGATGCAAGAGGTGCTTCTGGCCGCCCAGAAGAACCCAAAGACTGTCGTGTAAGGCTGGACGGGTGGAGGTTGCACAGGAACTGGGTCAAGTGAGCAGACTCAGCTTGTTTCGGCCATCGATATCTGTTGTGGATATCGAATACATGTACACCAAAGCTGATGAATACACAACGTGTTGAGCTTTGCAAATAGCCCTTACATGTATTAGATGTTGTTTATTTACACTGCAATCGATGCAAGTGTCTCGCTGGCTGAAGAGGGCGAACTCTCACTGAGCAGCAAGTTTTCTGCGTTGGAGAGGATGGTCTTGATACACGAGTCTACGGCAGTCATGACTGAGTTCTGCAGATTGTACCCGACCCTCATTTCAAGCTGAGCTTGACAAACGATCACGATAACCGACTCCACGCTGCCAGGGTAACGAAGAACCGCAGCCGATAATGTATCCTCGTACCTGAGACTTCCGTTTGCCAGCGTGAACGATGACTTCCACACCACCACGTTATTGCTGAGAGGCGTTGGAGATGGCCCTTGAAGAACCACCGCGTGATAGTCGACAACTTCCACCTCGTTAAGCAGGATCGTATCCCGCACCCTCATCGCACAGACGCTGGGCGTGCGTTCCATGATGCGAACTTTCGAGTCTTGGCAGTGAGAGGCTGCTCCCAAACTGCAGTCTGGCGTAAAGCAGCCATCCGGGCGTGTTAGAGCTGTCCACACGGCAGATGATGTCGAGTGCACATCGAATGGTACCCGTCTTATACACACTAAGGCAGAGCTCAAGTCTCCAGTTCGTTTGTGGGTCCAAACATCGGACTCGAATCCGCCATCAGAGTCTTGAGACTCGCCAAACACTTGAACACCATGAATTGAGAAGACAGTCGGCAGGTCCAACAGCGCCGCCTGGGCCTGTTGCTTGAGCTGACCGAGCACTTGACCGTCTTCCACTTTCCACTGAAGTGCTGCCAACTTCTGAAAACCGGACACTTCGGTAGCTCTCCTCTTCTCGCTTAGCAATTCCCACAAGCGTTGGATCCAATCTGCGTTGCTTTGTACTCGATCGTTGAGCTCACGGTTCACACACTCTGCTTCTTGTCGGGCGCGTGCTTGGCGCTCGCACAAACGTTCCCACGCAGACTTGCTTCCATGAACCGAACGGTGCGGGGATAGCGGTATTTCGCCGCAAGATAGCGCAGTCAAGTGCGCTTGTAACTCGCTAGCGAGGCTCCGAAGCGCAGCCAACTCGGCCTTCTCGCGGTCCCGCGTTGAGTTCCGCTGACGAGGCTTGCGCATGGCGCTGGGCGATCGAGAAATGCGACAAAAGGAGCCCGAACCTTCATGGATTAGTCACCACATGACGACCTGAAAATGCTGGACTCAACATCTGCTACCTCGCCTCAGTACCTATGCAGGACGCACCCCACGGACAACACACCACAAAACACTGCAATTCAGATTCGATGATTGTGTACGACCAAGTCTCCTGCTGAACTATGTAGTCTGTTGCAGAATCAGCAATATAATACACCTCCATTTTATCATTCGCTTCGCGTCTTGCAACAGAACTCGACATACATCGTAGTGCCACGGATCTGCCAGTAGGTATCTAGTACCGGTACATTGAGCACGATCTTTGCGGTGGACTGGGTCCTACCGTCTTACCCCGCACACTGCGCGTAGGCGCTTAAAATAAAAAATATTGAAATCCCTGTTCACAAACTCCCGATTAGAACGCTCGTTCAAATACAACGCAACTCATATGGGTGGCCGGATGCCCTGCCGACCAATGATTCTGACAACCTAAACGCCAACGCCAACGCCCCCAAAACTCCTACTTTCCTATTCTGCCATTCATTCCAAAACATTCAGCCTACGCCATGGCCAACTCCCGTCGAAGCTTCAGCATCAAAGAGAAGCTCGCCATTATCGCTGAGTACGAGACAGGCGTCTCCGGTAGCGGCTTCTATGCCCTGGGCAAGAAACACAACGTAGCGTCTGGTACGATCCGTGGCTGGTGGAAGGACCGTGACAAACTTAAAGAAGCCTCGAAGGATCGCCAATTCACAACTCGATCGGCACGTCGGCTTGGTGGAGGAGGCCGTCGAGCAGCTCACAGAGAACTAGAAGACCGATTATCAGATTGGGTGCATCAGCGCAACAACAAAGGGCCCCGCGTGAAAGACAAGTATATACGCCTTCAAGCATTGAATTTGCACGGTGAGCTCCAAGATGGCGAGTCGACGCCTTTTGAGGCCTCGTCGGGCTGGTTGGCACGTTTTAAGAACCGCTGGAATCTGGTGTCACGCAGACAAACGACGTCGCGCTCTCTTCCCGCCGATGCTGCTGAAACGTGTCGGGCTTTCATCCAGCAAGCGCAGCACCTGATTGCAAAGCACGACATCAAACCGCGAAATGTGATCAACATGGATCAGGTTCCCTGGTATTTTGAAACCGAGCCAAAGTCCACGATTACTACGCGTGGGTCGCGTGAGGTCCTACTGCGGAAAAGAAGCTCAAGCCATAAGCGCTTTACTGCCACCTTCACTATCACTGGTGATGGCAAGTTTCTAAAACCTCATCTTCTATTTTCCAAGCTCAAAAAGAAGCCCAGTGTCCCTCTTGGGGTTTTGGTGGACGTGAACCAGAGCGGCATGTGGAACGACGACTTGCTACTTGCGCACGCAGAAACCGTGGTATGTGGGAGGATGAAGACTCAGCTGTATCGCGAACCTGTGCTGTACCTCATTGATTCATACGGTTGCCACGTCAAGTTAGCAGAGTCGAAACGTCTGGAACGGCACAACATCTTCGTGTTACTTGTACCGCCTAATCTCACCAACCTACTGCAGCCCTTAGATGTCGCGGTCAATCGTAGCTACCAGGAGTGGTATCGCACGAAGTTTGACGAGTATATTGGTCGTGCGCTGCGCGAACCCCATCTGCAGACTAAGGCAGGAAACCCCAAGGTACCAAAGTATGACATCGTCGCTCAGTGGACCCTGGACTGGATCGAAACGAAGCAAGCTGCCGAGATTCAAAAGGCGTTCGCTCTCTGCGGCCTGGTGGCCAAGGACACGTTCGATATGGAGAAGCTGCATCAACCTCTCCGAGATCTGTTGAGTCCGGATTTGGACATGGTACAGTGGCACGCTGCTTACCAGCATTTGATCGATGACGCTGCTGAACTGGAACCGGTCCGAATCTCGGCACCTGACTGGTATACACCAGAGCATGATTCATCCAGCCTCTTTTGCTGTCTATCTCACGGTCTTGGAATGGGACCCCGCGAATATGTGGGCATTCTGACCCAATACATGGCCACCATGGAGGAGCTCGAAGGCTTACTCGACGACGAATACCTGTCATCTGTAGCGGAAGGCAAAGCAGACGCTGGCGAGTTGGAGATATTCGCGGCATCCAAGATGCACAGCTGAACTGTTGTGCGAAAACTGTCAACGAAGACAGTCGGCTTCTATCTGAGTTCTCCTATTATGTCGACAACTCGATAAAAGAGGTATGCTTAACCAGGGTAGGCAACCTGTACTCCGTCCTGGTTGATGGATGCATTGTTTAGTTTGTGTTAGTAGGCGCAGTGGGCGACGGCCTTAGTGCATAACAAAAAAATACATACACAATTTCATGTTAGTATAGTGCTTGCATGCTGAGTTCAAATTTACAGCAGTTACATACCTTTCGATGCGGGGAATTAACGAGTTAACTCGCGACAACCCTCTTCCCATACTTGGGCCCTCAATTGACACAACCTGGGATCGAACTCTGGACCAGCTGCGTGCCAATCCATGCCCTAACCAGTCGAGCCGTCAGCATCAAAATTCTCGTACATTTTCTCTCCTATTTGTGCTTGTATGTCAGTATGGATTTCTTCTTGGTTTGAGTGTATGTTCGTAGCACCGCGCCTGGGTGTTGTGATCAAATAGAACGCTTACTACGCGTTGCATTTTATTTAAACGCCTACGCGCAGTGTGCGGGGTAAGACGGTAGCACACGCAAAGATTACTTAAAGCGATGCTGCTCTGGTAGTGTTTTGTTTTTCACGAATTCCGTGATCAAGCGCTTTACCTAGTTTTTCTTAGTCGTAGGCAGGGGAGTCATGTACTGTTTCGCTGCTCTTGGTCATCCAACATCCTGCTCGGGCATCAGGCAGGGTAAGATACTTCAACATCCGTTCGTGGCACTTCAGTTCGGCGGCATGTAGCAGTTGCAATTGCTCTAATCGAATTAACGGTCTGTACTCCCTCAGACGATCATCTAGCCGAGTCGTCCTTCGGGGCTTATCCTGGTAGAGTCTAAGGCTATGTTGGATAAACTGAATGTGGACGAGGTGCAACTTGCACCGTGCAAGAACTTGCACAAGCTGCTCGTGAGTGACTCGTGTGGACCACATTCGGGCAACATGGCGTCATGCCGTTGTTGCGCGAATGTCGCGCCTCGTGTCTCTTTTTGGCGGGAGCAAGTTCAAATTCTCCCGCGCGCTGATTGGCGGAATCAAACGCGCGCGCTGGTGTTTTTTGGCGCGTCAATTGGGATTTTCTTCATTCTTTTTCTCCCACTTCGGCCGCACGCCTCAGAGCTCTTGACGTCCCTGGACTCTGCACTGGGCGTTCAACTTTTCACCGAGTACTGCAGCGATGGCAACCCAGGAGATGATGAGCCCCAGTCGTAGCACGCAGGAACTACTGCCGCACACGCCCGCCAGCGTCCGTACGACTGGCGCGTCGAGTATCCAGCCCAGTCCCAATCGGACGGAGGCTGCGGCTGCGATGATGCATTTGCTCACAGGTGACAGCAGCAGCAATGACCAGGACGACAGGGCGTGCCAAGACGTGAAATCTACCAAAGCCAAGCGGAAATACGTCCGTCGCGCACCCATGGTACTGGTCAACGGAGATAAGGAGAGTAAAATACCTAAGAAGACGCGAATGATCTCGGGCGGGTCAGTAACAGGCAAACCTCCGCTGCAGGAAGACGCTGGACGAGCGGTTAAACATTCGGAGGAGGAAGATCAAGACTCCAAGAATGAGGACTGTACAATGGACGGAGACGAAGTGCGCTTCTTCCCCTACCGAGAGTACAACCGCAAGGAAAAGTCCCTTGGACTGCTTTGTGAAAAGTACGTGGTCGTAGATTGAAATTGGATGGGAGGTTGTAAGTGGCTGAACTTTGTTGCTGTGCATTTAGATTCCTGAATCTCTACCGCGACGACAAGATTTCCGAGATCTCTCTGAACCAAGCAGCTACGGAGTTGGGAGTTGGGCGCAGACGGATTTACGACATTGTGAACATCCTGGAGAGTATTCACCTTGTGAGTCGCAAGAGCAAAAACCGGTACAATTGGCACGGACTCGACTCGCTCCCGGGGTCCATCAGCGTGATGAAGGTAAGACTATTTTGATGTCTCAATCGTGATATCGTCAAAGCTTACATTTTGTTCCTTTTTATAATTGCACAGCAACGGTATCTCGAAGCACAAAAGCCACCTAGCAGCTGCTCGAGTAGTACCAAGTTCCCGCCCATTAAAAGTACGTTTTGTTGATTGCTTTATTAATTGCTTGGAGGGATGTTGACGTTTAGCTTGCCATCCTCCAGGTGATCGTCGACGAGGGAAGTCTCTGTCGAAGCTCAGTCAAGCGTTTGTTCAACTGTTCTTTGGAAAGGTGCGCAGTTGACAACATACTTTTCCGCCAGAGATTGTCTAGCTGATGCAATCTACATTTGACTACATACAGGAGAACTTCATTCCGTTGGAACTAGCAGCAGAACAACTCATTCTAATGGAAGACAGCAAGAACCCAGCTGATAGTCTTCTCAAGAGTACGTTACAACGGTTGATAGCTCTGACAGCGCGTTGCAAGTTTACTAACATTTTTCAATTGTCAACTCTACCACCAGCCAAAATCCGACGCCTATACGACGTAGCCAACGTTCTTGTCGGTGTGGGTTTGATTGAAAAGGTTCAGTTTTCCCTCTCTCGAAAGCCTGTATTTCGGTGGAAACTGCGCGCTTCTAACAGTATCGACGCGAGTGAATCGGCGAGCAAGGTTGGTGAGATCGAGGGCAAGTCCACCCAGGCTGACTCCAACAGCGGTGCGCAAGCAATATCCGAGGATGTATCCTCTCGCGCAGACGTAGAGGATACCAATGTCATAAATTCACCACAGTCATGTGATAGTGACGTGTTCGACGATGAAAGCGATTTTCAATCCGGCACGAGCAGCTATGGGGGCAAACGGAAGCAAAACAGCCAAGAGAGCGACGAAAGCATGTCGGATGGAGAGTCACCCGCCAAGCGCAGCCGACTACGTCAGACCCAGCAACCATCGAGCGGTAATAAGCCAGGACTACTTCGCATGGGTGCTGACAACGAGCCTATTCACCCACAAGTGATCTTCACCGAACAACAAGAGCAAGTGAAGCTGTACATGCAACAGTACGTCCGCGAGTATGGCGACTACTTGGTCGCACACAAGAAAAAAGTGAAGGATCCATTGACGCTGATACCAGAACGCTTTGTGCTCCCAAGCCAAGGACTACCGCAAAGAAGAACCATGGCACCCCAATCAGTTTACCGCCACTCGCTGGAAGCCTTCAGGATCTGCTCTTATTGGAGAGCCCTCAGTCCGTATCCGACATTGTCGATGCTCGAGTCCTGAGTAATTCGCGACCACCTCTTGATTCATCTCCGGCGGCTGCTAAGGCGATCCCAAGACCGTTGATTTTGAGAAACAGCGGCATGAAGAGAACGAGTGCAGGGGCAAAAGTATCATCGACGTTGTTGGCCACTGCCAAATCGACAACCAAAGAGGAGGAGGAAAGTTATGACGCACCGCGGAATCTCATCATGGCTCTGCAGCCGCGATCCCAGTCCTAGGAGTATTTAAGAGCCGTGCGTAGCTGGCGTGTGATGAGCAGGTTTGTGTTTGCGGAAATCATTTTGCTGATTGTATCCCTACTTGTTTGCGTACGTTTTGTCGTTTCCTGAAGTACTCGACGGCAATGACACCAAAAAGGCAACTTGCCGAAATTTAGCCAATCATATTTTAGACGGGCCATTTTGGCGCCCATGGAGACTTGCAGCGATGGCAGGCCGCCGAGCGCTCTGGACGACGCGTGCGAGCAGCGAAAGGAGCTGACAAAGACGTCCACAACTGCCACAGACGAATCCAGCGATCACGTCCAAGATGTCGAGCACGAGAGCGAAGAAGCGGAGCAGAAGGTCGCGACACTCCAAGAGAAGAACGAGGAACTGAAATCCCACAACGTTCAATTGGTGAAGAAGGTGAAGGAGCTCAAGGCCTCGCTGAAGGAGAAGCGGGAGCGGCTGTGGGACAAGATCCAGGACTTCCAGGATGCTTTGGGAGAGAAGAAGAGAGAGCTGCAGGACGCTCTGGACAGTAAAACACAACACAGACGAGAGGTGGCGGCTCTGCGAGAGGAACTCTCGTCTCTGCAGAAGCTTCTTCAGGAGAAGGACGTGAGTTTAGCTCAAGTGGTAGCTAAGGCCAAAGAGGAAGTGAGACTGGCTGAGGTCAAGCAGGCTGCACAGACTGAGGAGCTTGCGTCGCTGCGCCAACTCCTTCGGACCCAACAGGCGAGCTTCGAGCAAGCCAGACAGAAGGCTTTCGACGAAGCTAGACAAGCTGAGCAGAAACAAGCGATTCTTCAAGAGGCGGTGGAGCAGCTGGAGCAGCGTCTCAAAGAACAAGCCAAGGCGTTCGAGGAGGAACGCGCGCGACTGCTTAAGCAATCGACAATCCGTCAAGATGCGCAAGAGGAGTTTGAGGCGTCACTTGACGAAGCGATGCCACAGCTGCGCAGTCTTTTGAGCGCTTACGAACGAGTCCGCGGATCGTCTGCAGCTAAACAGAAGAAGACCACCAGCTGTTCTCCTTCGACTTGTACGACAATGGCCCAAGTTTCGAGTTCGGGTCTTGCGCAGCGGTTGCAAGAACAGCATCTTGCGTTTAACCAGGAGCGAGAGCTGATGGTACAGCAAGCGAGCGACGAAGCCAAAACTCAGCAAGACATCGCCCGACGATCGCTGATGGAGCGTGAAGCAGTGCTGACATGCCCGATCTCTCTTGAACTGTTTGAATTTCCGGTGGTAACTGGGTGCTGTGGAAAGACCTTTTCGTCAGATGCACTGATGCAAGCTGTGAACCAGAGTCCACTTTGCCCACTTTGCCGTGGACGGATCTCGTCGACACACCCAAACCGTGATATGACAAAGCTGGTTGAGCTTCACAAAACAGAACGGTTGATTCTAGGTGTACCAGAGACAGAACCCCCCGTGCTGAGCTCGACTGCTTCTCAGAATCATAAATACGCGAGGATATCTACTGAAACACAGGGTCGCACCCACCGCAGTCGACGAAGCACCGGGAGGTCAAATACGCGTGAAAGACGGCACCGGGACCATCGAAGCCAACGCGTTCAAGCACGAGCTGTGGTTCCTCGCCACCGATCTTTACGAACAAGTGCTCAAGCTCGTGCATTACCGGATGCAACATTAAGTGTTGTATCAAATCCTTCGGGTGTGGAGACTACTGTTGCAGACACCAGTCAGCAAGTTGCACCTTCGGGTCTTACCATCACTAGAATTGGTCCCGGAGGTGTATCAACTCCTGTGCCGAGACATTTGGTTAGCCCTGTCCTAGCTTCACTTCGTTTTTCAAGCCCGCCATCACGTTCTACCCACCGTGGCCGCCGTTCAAGACCTGCGTCTAGTTCTGGTATGTCGATGGTATCACACACTGAAGCACTTCAACCAAGTCAACCGGCAACCTCGCGACGTCGAGCGCCAAAATCTAGTGCTGTACCAAGTGCAACATCTAGCGTCACTACAACTGCTGCAACGACTGCGGTATCCAGCACTACTTCCAACTCTAGAGTACAAAGCAGAAATCGTCCAGCACCTTCTCGGCCAACCCCATCTACAGGAACTGCACTTCGGGTGCCAACAAGCGCTGCATCCGTTGGGGCTATATTATCAGCTTTACCGACCAATGTTACGTCAAGTGTGTCTTCGAGCGCAGCCAGTGCTTCAAGGGGCAGTCAAGCGACAAGACCAAGTAGAGCATTAAACACGTCGGCCCCAGTTGTTGTGTCCAGTGCTGCTCGAATGGCCACGTCCACCGCGACTTCTACAGTTGCGTCCCACCGAGCAGCACGCTTTTCAGCTTCGCAAGACGACTCAGCGCTTGGCCGCCGACGACACGACTCTCTTCGGCTCACAGCAAGTCAGCCTGCGCCTCGCGAACCTCTGAGCGTCATTGCGAAAAGCATCAGCTCTCTGAAAGACCTCCTGGGCTCGGACTTTGAAGACTCGGACTCGGAATTCAAACGGATAGTCAAGAGCTAGACCTACTTGTCGAGTGTCGTCCCTCGAGCGCGTTGCTTTGAATCCAACCTTTATAAGCTCGTGATCAATTGAGACTTGTCATATGCGTTACTGTTCCAAGACTGGTCCATCTGCTGAGACACCAGAGGACACTTTAATTTGACCCAATCAGCGAACAGTTTTGCAATTCGCCAAATTGGCGCCCAGTTGAGCAATGCGGACCGTCGCTCCTTCCCCGCTCACCGGCGACGTGGAGCAGCAGAACCAATGCCTCGAGCAGAAGGTTAAACAGCTTGAGAGGCAGAACAAGGGGCTCGAAGATGCTGTGAAAAATGTAAAAGAAATGATGTGGAGAAAGCGGGAGCACTTTTGGAATGAAATCGGAGAGCTGCAAGACGCTCTGCAGGCCAAGGAAACGGAGCTGCAAGAAGCCGTTGCCGGGCGAAACACAGCGAGTGAACAACAGAATAAGGATCTACAGCAGAAAATTAAGGAGCTGGAGGAGCAGAATAAGGAGTTGGAAAAGGAACGGAGAAAGTTTGCCAACCAGGCGATTGAACTCGACTATGCGCTGCATACCAAGCGAGAACAACTATGGAGCGAGATCGAAGAGTTGAACTCCACTATTAGAGCTAAGGAAGAAGAGCTGCGAGAAGCCAGTGAAAACAGAACAGAACACCTTCGACAAGAGGCTGTACTGAAGCAGCAAGCTGGCGCACTGCGGCAACGAGTGGATGAGCTTCAAGATCAGCTCACAGAGACGTCCACAAAATTGCTGAAGCAGGAAAAGGATGCTAAAACAAATTGTGATCAACTAGAGAAACGTCTTCGGCGTCAAAGCAATTTATTCGAGGAGGAGCGTGCAAAGTTGGCGAAGCAAGTTACAACCAGCCGAAATGCACCGGAAGAGCTTAGCTCATCACTCCACGGAGCAGTTCCACAGATGCGTATTTTGCTGGCTGCTTATGACCGAGCACAGGAAAACTCGACTGATAGTTCCCTACAAGCCGTCTTCACTCAAGCTCCATCTGCAGCGTTGGATCAAGACTCGAATCCAGGCCTAGCTCAGCGCTCTACCGAGCAGCAAAAATGCATTCAATCAAGAACGCGCACAGATTTTGGAGCAAGCCAGTGATGCCGTTCGGACCCAGCAGGACATAAGCCGACGAAGTCTGATGGAGAGAGAAGCTGTGCTGACGTGCCCGATCTCACTTGAGCTGTTTGAGTTTCCGGTGGTCACCGGATGCTGTGGCAAAACATTTTCAGCGGAGGCGCTGCGGCAATCCATTAGGCAAAGCCCACTCTGCCCGTTTTGCCGGGAGCGATTATCCTCAACGCACCCAAACCGTGACATGACGAAGCTAATTGACCTCCATCATTCTGAGCGCTCCGTCCTCGGGATGCCCGATGCTACACCAAGGTCTACAACCTCAGCACCGCAGAATAATGAGTACACAGTGATAGTCACTGGGCCAACGAGTCGTGCTAATCGCAGTCGGCGGAGCGTTGAAAGCTCAAGCACGCGCCAGATCAGGAATCGACAACGACGCACAGAACGCATTCAAGCGCGCTCGGAGGTTCCTCGACAGTCGTCAAGACTAAACGCTCAAGCAACTACATCGCCGAGTACAACGACCAGTTCTGCGCCAGCGTCTTCGTCTGCAACGACAGCTAATACTGATGCGCGGACGGGTGGGCATGTTCAAGCTGCTACACTTAATGAACGGAACAGCGTGGCTACAATTTTAGCTTCTGACTTCGCTGCAGCTGTTCGTGTTGCTTATGCGCGACGGCGAGCTTTTCGTCAGCAAGAAGGTATGCAATCCTCACGACGACAAGTTGCAAGGCGAAGTAGTGGAGTAACAACCATGCCGGCTACAACAACCACTTCACCATCGCCAACTGCACCTGCGTCTGACAGAAGCGCACCGGCCAGTAGACCAATGGGCGAAGTAGATGCTAACATTGCTGCGGCGAGAAGAGCTTCTGTGATAACTATGCCGAGTGTTGCTTCAAATGCTGCAGCAACCTCTTTTTCGAGTACTACAACCAGTCGGCGACCAACAAGTGCTTCCGGACCGACAACTGCGACAAGATGGCGGGATTCTCGACTGAATCCTTTCATTCGTGAGCCCAGCACTGAACCTGCGTCCGAACGAACAAGAGTGAGGAACTGGTTATCTCAAGTGCTGCGAGGTAATGAATCGGACTCGGACTACCAAGCAAGTGAATCGGACTAACAATTGAATCGGAGACAAAGAGTTGAATTGGTCTGGCCAAAGAGCACGTTGAAGTGGTATAGGTAATCAAATCACTACGATCTCAGCCAATCAGTGCGCAGAATCCACTAGTTGACAAGCATGCCATCTCCATCTGAAGAGCACAGCTTCCTGACGCCTGCGAGCAGTTCGAGCGGGCCCCAGAGCGCCCGAGAGCTCGCGGACGACTCCAGGGCGGCTCTCGTCGACCTCGAGAGTCTTCTGAAGCAGCGGAATCGGGTTTTAGAGCAGCAGATTCAAGCAAACGAGCGAGAAAAGGCGAATCTGAGGCGGGAGAAGGGGAATCTGGAGCAAACGCTGCGGATAGAGCGACAGAGCTTCGCGGACAAGCGAGAGCAGCTCTGGAATGAAATTGACAAAGGGAGAATAGCTCTAGAGCAGCAAACGGAGGCGCTGGAGCGTCTGGAGAGACGTCTACGCGAGAAGCAAAGCGAGTATGACGCCGAAAAGCAGCGAGCAGATCGGCTGGAGCAGGATATCAAGGACCAAGAGGCGGAGTTGGCATACACGACACGGAAACTTGCAACGGAAAGGAGTGAGTCGGGGGCAAGACAACAGGGGCTTCAGCAGTGTGTGGAGAACCTGGGGAAGCAGCTGCAGGAGCAGAGTGCGGCGTTCGAGAAAGAACGAGCGCGCTGGCAGCAAGGGGCTGCAACTGGCGGTCAACAGGTGGAGTCAGGGTTGAGATCGTCGCTTGAGAGGGCAATGCCGCACCTGAGAAGTCTACTGGACGCTTTTGATCAAGAGGAAGGAGATACAGATTCGAATCATCAGCCCAGTACCGCAAGCCAAAATGAAGACCAAGCTCAGAGCACTGCATCGGGTGAGAACGATCTCGCGCAACGTTTAAGAGAACAGGAAAACGCATTCGTCCAGGAACGAGCTCAATTGTTGGAGCAAGCAAGTGATGCAGCAAGAACGCAGCTGGATGTTAGTCGACAGAGTTTGGCAGAGCGTGAGGCCGTCTTGACATGTCCGATATCTTTCGAGGTGTTTGATGACCCGGTGGTGACACAATGCTGTGGCAAGACGTTTTCGTCGGAAACGTTGAGACGAGCGCTGCGGCGAACTTCTCAGTGCCCATTCTGCCGTGCCTCTCACGTGTCGTTCAGCGCAAATCGAGACATGGCGAAATTGGTCGAGCTTCATCGTGGTGAGCGCTCCATCCTTGGGCTACCGGAACTTCCAGCACCGAGTCCTGTCGCCCCCAGTATCGATGCAAGACCCCGCACTTCGTCTGGTCGTACCCACCGCCATCGAACGCCACCCACAGCGCGTCAAAGCCGCCACCGGGAGCACCGAAGCGAACGAGCACACGAACGGTCTGGTGTTACCCACCGGCGATCCTCGAGGCCACATGCTTCGTCCACGGGTAACTCCACGTGGAGGTTGCATCGTCAACATTACGGGTCCTCTTCTCACCGTTCAAGAACTGGCCGAAGTGGTGAATCACACACTTTACCAAGAGCTGGGCTTACCATACCAAGCTCAGGACCGAATACATCGTCACCAGCGACTCGGAGCAGAAGTTATCAACTTCCACAAACAAATGTCGTGACAACAGGGGTGGCGAGTGGAGTCCTACGCCTCCCATCAATAATAATGGCGACCAGAAATCTCGGCAGCGACATGATTTCACGTCGTGGCCCAAGTGTTGCTGATTCTGGTCAAATATCGACGCAGAATACTCGCATGGCTAGACTTGGTGCAGCGCTTCACTCACAGACAAACGAACTAAACCGTCAGCTGGAAAATTCCAACGCAAGCAGTGGAGCAATGCCACGTTCAGACTCTCCGCGTTTGGCTCCTACTCCAGATCATCGGCAGTCCGGCGACATAAGGCGTCAACAGCGTGAACTAGTCGTATTGGATTCTGACTCGAGCACCAGCCCTTCCAGCCTCAGCTCAAGTTCCAGCTCCACTCAAAGTGCAGACTCCTTCTAATGAAACAAACCACTGCATTGTATAAAGTGTATTCATGTTGAAGTTGTAGTTGTATGCAAAAAGCAAAAGCATTTTTTAGTTTGAGCATTTCCTAAGAAATCCTCCGTTTCCAAAATATCGAGTCCAAAAGTGTCAAATGGCACAATCCACGCCCAACCGTAGCAACATGCAGACGCGAGGGCGGCGCCGCGTCCAGGAGGAGAACAAGGCGCAGTTGGTGGAGCTGGCGGAGGCGTCCAAGGCGGCGCTGCAGGGTCTCACGGCCGTCATCTGCCAGCGCAACCGGCTGAACCAACAGGCGCAGAGAGCTCTTGCACGCAAGAATGAAGTGATGCGACAACTGGACCAGTTCGTAACGGAGCAGCAAGGGCCCAGTGAAGGAGGGGATCAAGATGCACAGAATGTGGACAATCAAGAACACAATCACGCCACAATTGAGAGGCTGAAGAAGCAGCTACGGGACCAAAAGGCAGAGTTTGAACAGGAACGAACGCGTCTGCAGCAACAGACGACCATTTCGTTGACTGCCCAGAGAAATTTAAACTCATCACTCAGTCGGGTTCTACCACAATTGCGTGGGTTGCTGGAGGCTCATGATCGGGAGCAATGGGGTGCAACTTCAGGGCAACTTGTGGATCTCACACGAGAGGTAGCGCCTGCTACGACCAGCCACAATCAAGAGGTGACTCGACGACTCAGTGAGCTGCAAAATAAATTTGACGAGGAACGGGCGCAGCTGTTGGAACAGGTAAGTGAAGCTGCAAATACACAGCGGGATATTGGCCGACGCAACTTGACGGAGCGGGAGGCGGCGTTGACGTGTCCGATCTCGCTGGACTTGTTCGAGAACCCAGTGGTGACGGAATGCTGTGGGAAGACGTTTTCGTCGAATGCACTGAGCCAAGCGCTGAGTAGGAACGCTCAGTGTCCAGTTTGTCGTGCGTACAGGGTGTCAAGTCATGCGAGCCGGGATATGGCGAACCTGGTGGAGCTGCACCGCACCGAGCGTTCGTTGCTGGGGCTACCTGAAAATTCTACGCCTGCAACTGCAGTTATTGCCACAGATGTGACTGAAAGCGTGATGGTCGAAGAAAACGCGACTGAAGCAGATCGCACGCAACACAACGATCAAAGTAACACTGCTTCTAATGCGCGGCAAAACCAGAACCGGAATCAGCGCAGTGAAAGAGTCCAAGCCCGCTCAGCAGTTCCACGCCGCCAAGATTCACGGCAATCGGGGTCTACAGTGTCTATCGACCGAGGAGGACCAACATCTAGGGGGCGTCGTCGAGGAGGGCGGCGTGCTTTTGCGCGTGGTCGTCGCCCTTCAAGAGCAAGTGATTCTTCAGCATCTACTGCTGCTTCAAACTCAAATTCACGTGAAGCTTCGGACCGCTCGGTTTCAAGGACAGGCTCGACGACAAATGCTGCAGTAGATGCTTCTTCGTTTGTGTCGAGTCCTCCATGGATGCAGTTAGTGGGGTCCAGTTTGGCACCGCCAAGTGGAGGATACCGCACTGGTTTATCAACACTGCCGGCATGGATGACGAGATCAATTGAGGTCCCAACGCAGTCAAGCTATGGCCGTCCACCCACCGATGAAAGTCTACAATTCAACCCGTACGCTCACTATGGATACTTTGGTTATGGTTATGGCTCGGACTCGGACTAAGGTTAGTGGCCCTGGTACAAGTCATTCGTAGTTGCAGTTTAGTCTCTCAAATGTTTACCGAAATGCAATTTCAGCCAATCCCCGCCCGATTCTGTCCATTATTCAAGTCGAATGATGCGGCGCAATGACTCGTCCCCTAGCAGCCTCGTGGACGCCGCCACGTGCGTGTGGAACCAGTACTACCCAGAAGACCACAACATCGGCATCCGACAGCCGGGCGAGACCCGCTCGGCACAGTATTACAGCCCCATCAGCGACACCGATGGGCGGTTCCAGGCCGCCATGACGTTCCTCAACTGCTTCCGAGACGGGGAACAATGGGCGCCTCTGCTTCAAGTACTGTACCGACTGCATTGCTGCAGTCATTATTGCTGCTACTCTTGTATATAACTACAGTATTAATGTGTATTTATTGTGTTGCAGTGTGACTTGACGCAGACCAATGTGACGGTGGTGTGGCTGCACTACACGGAGCTCATCCGGACTGGAACAGCGGACTTTGAGCGAGCAGTGACGGAAAATATTGAAGACGTCCTACTGTGTCTGGGTATTGCATTGTGTATGCGGCGCCACGAGCTGCGGGTGGATGAAGAGGAGGACTTTACCAGGAAACGCAGCGTGCCGGTGGATCGCACCAAGATCACGATTCGACTGCATGGCGTGACGCCCGTGCTGCCTATTGCTGCGTTGAAAGCAGACGTGGTCAACCAGTTCGTTAGTGTCGTGGGAACTGTTGTCAGAGTGAGCGCGATCAAGCCGCTGGTCACGAGATGCGACTTTGTGTGTGCCAAGTGCAATGAAGCCACGTCGAGAGCATTTCCTGACGGAAAATTTATTCCGCCGCAGAGATGTGAGAACTCGCCGTGTCGAGGTAGAATACTGCTACCGAATCGATCATCGGTGGATACGGTGGACTACCAGAAAATCAAGTGAGTAGTAGACGACGGCTTTGGAGGTGCTTCAGACGAGGCTGGCGTACTGATGGTTTTGGTTGTACAGACTTCAAGAGATGGAAACGACGGATGTTGGTCCTGGTCGTATGCCTCGAATGGTAGGGTACCAGGCGTTGGAATTGTTCCTTGATCGTGTGTGGCTGACTAACGTATTCTAATGCTTGGGACGTAGATCGAGGTGGAGTTGTACGAAGACCTTGTTGACTCTTGCATTCCGGGCAATGTTGTAACAATATCTGGTATCGTCAAGAGCATCAACTCTGAGATTCACGAAGGAAGATATGGCAAGCGCGCACAAGCTAATAGCTTGTATATTTTGTACATCAGTGCCAATTCAGTGGAAAACTCGACCAAGGTTGGTTTCTTATTGTCTGGTGGTGAATGTGGAGGCGGCTTATCAAATTCATTCTTTACAGGTGGAAAAAGATAAGGATAAAGCTTCGGATATTGATTTTACAAAGGAAGACCTGGAGCAAATCAGCAACATCATTAATCAGGGAAACGTGTTCGACCACCTTGTGCACTCCTTGTGCCCCGGAATCTATCGCAACGACATCGTCAAGGCAGGTCTTATCCTGGCATTGCTCGGTGGAACTCGGGATTCTGATGATAAAGACACAACCTGCGTCCGTCGAGCAGACTCGCATGTGCTAGTTGTGGGAGATCCTGGCTTGGGTAAGAGTCAAATGCTCCGAGCTGTGTCGATGGTTGCGCCACGAGCTGTGTGCGTTGGTGGCAACACTACCACCACGACAGGGCTGACTGTCACAATGGTGAAAGATGGATCCGGCGATTATGCACTTGAAGCTGGTGCTCTCGTTCTCGCGGATCAAGGCGTGTGCTGTATCGATGAATTCGACAAAATGGGGATCGACTATCAGGCGTTGCTTGAAGCTATGGAGCAACAAAGTATTAGTATCGCAAAGGCAGGAATCGTGTGCAACTTGAACGCTCGTACGTCCGTCATCGCTGCCGCCAATCCTAGTGGCGGGCACTACGATCGTAGTCGGTCGGTGGGCGAGAACCTCAAAATGAAAGCAGCACTGCTTTCGCGTTTTGACCTTGTATTCATCTTGCTGGACCGACCCGACGAAGAGCGTGATCGACTCCTTTCAGAGCACGTGATGAATTCACATGCACGGAAGCGGAAGGCAAGGAAGCGGGCACGAGACAGCAGTGTGCCAACGTCTTGGAGCTCTAGCAGCTACGCCGATGAGCCACCAGCAAGCGGCTATGAAGAAGGATCAAATGGCTGGTCACCGGATGCTGTCACACCGTCTCCGCCAGAACGCGTCCGAGTACAGCATGAGTCCCATTCCCCTGTACTTCGTACGCAAGTTCATTGCCTATGCGCGTCGATATGTGCATCCACGGCTATCATCCGAGGCCGCCGCGGTGCTGCAGAAGAAGTATTTGGAGCTCCGTTCAGCCGGCGAGGGCCAACAGAACCCGACGGACAGCATTCCTATCACAACACGCCAGCTCGAGTCACTGATCCGTCTGTCGCAAGCGCGCGCACGAGCCGAACTCGCCGAAACCGTCTCAGCGGAGCACGCCCAAGACGTGGTCGATATCATGCAAGAGTGTCTGCTGGACACGTACGCCACGGAGGACGGCAATCTGGACTTCGGACGCAGCGGAGGCATGAGTCTGGCCAAGAAGGTGAAGGCGTACGTGGCGCGGCTCATGAAAGCCGCTGCTCGACGCAACACGTCCCTGTTTTCCATGGAGGATTTACTGGAAGTAGCCGACAGCATGGGCCTCAAAGTGGACGACTTCCGGGACTTCGTCGACATCCTCCGGAACGAGTGTTACCTGCTGAAAAAGGGTCCTGGACAGTTCAAGGTGCAAGTGTCGTCGTACAACATGATGTGAGCAGCTATGAAGGGGAGCAAGTCACTGGTTTATTCCACTCTCCAGGTGCGAACAGGAAGTTACGGCGTCTCCGAGGAGAGTTTACTCGATGTTGAGCTTCTCACGACGAGCTTGCACCTCCTGATCCACGATAGCTTGCGGTCGTTCGGACGAGAAGAGGTCGTGGCCAGCCTTTTGCTCTGCAGGAAGGTGGCAATGTGAATGTCAGCATAGAGATTGATACATGAGGTGGGGGAGTGGACGGTGGACGCACGCTTGCGGATGACGGGGTAGGCGCAGATGGCCAGGCAAATGGACGTGCCCACGAACACCTTGCCGCCCTGGCTGAGCGGCAGCTTCTCGAGGAACGTGTAGAGCATCTTGTCGGCGGAGGCTTGGGAGCTTTCTGTCCGCTGCTTGAGTGCGTGTCCAGCCACCAGACTATCGAACGGACCAGAAATGCTGTAAAGGAGGTTTCGGTTTATTGGCTACATGATGTTGAAGTGACGACCCAATCAGAGCGCGCGTTGTGATTGCAGCGCCAGACCTAGTGCCATTGCTGTTATCTCGGACACGACGATACCTTGGTACTTTGCTTCGTAACAGAGCGATTCTGTGTGCCTCGCGTGTGTGCTGGAGTTGGAGCTCACGCTCAGGACGGACCTTGGTAGCGATGATTGCCCATCAGGGCGGACTGAGCACGTGGCCTATCTGCCTGCACATGATTTCGACTAAGAGCCGCGTCTCCGTACTGTCAAAAGCGTCGCTTGGCTTTAACTTTTGCAATGCACTCCAGCACCACGAGACCGGCGAAATCGGGGCGAGCTAATGAAAAAAGCTTAACCGGAGCCATCTACCAGGGCGACAACAATACTCAAGTGCGTCATGCTTCGCGCCACCTCGAGCCATCCGCTTGCACTTTCACAAAGCGTTGCTTGTCATCGAGGGCTTCTGCTCTGTTAGAGAGCACAGCCCGCTTGAACTCTTCGCCGTGCCGGTGTGCAGCCGCTGCATTGCAGCGCGAAGAAAGTGCCGATGAGCAACGACACCTCGACGTCGAAGCTCGGTTCGCGCTTCTTGAAGAAGTTCTTCGTGGGTAATGCTCCAGTGGGCACCAATGCTCGAAACCCTTTGAAGCCCGGCACAACGGATCCACACCGAGGCAGCAGCGACATCTCGAGTGGCGCCGTTTACTCCACAAGTGGACAGTGCGCTCGCAGGTGTCCACCGCCGACAAAATATCCCGGCAACAAGCTTTATCGCCGGAGCCAAGTAGAGCGCTGGCGATAAGTTTGTGCCGTCATCATGGCTTGGCTCCGACCTCACGTTGTCCCATGGTCGGAACATGAAGGACTACCTGGTAGTACCGCTCCTGGAGAACTGTGCACCAAGGCTCGGGTGTTGCTTTGTGCAGATTGCAAGCAAAGCGCATGAACAACGCTGTGGTAGTCTTCGCACATGCATTTTGTTTGAAGTAGTCTGCCAGTCATGGAATTACAGGCGAGATTGATTACAGTGAATATGATTCCAAGTCCAACATATCCTACTAGCTCCTGCAACGTCTGACCAAGCGACCGATCTTGTATTCATTGGGTACTGCGTCCTAACCAAGCTGCTATGCCCTACAGCGTTGTGAACCTGCCGCTCTGCCACCGAGAGAATAGTTGTGCTTGATGCAGACCTTCATGATGGATGTTCCGGAGTCTACCCGGTAGTCAGTATCGTCCGCTTGGAGTGAATCCTGCGACATGCGCCACACCTTCAAGAACGCATACCCAACCTGCGAGAGCCGATGCGGCCGAGGGAGGAAGCGCCGCTCCGGAGTCAGAAGAAGACGCGCCTCACGGAGCTCCGAGCATGGAGCACGGCCTGTTCTCGCCCACGATCGCCGACGGTCTGGACCCCGCCGCCGCCGCGACGCCCACCACGTCCCGCTCGCGCGCCTCGCTCGGCAGCAAGCTCAGCATGGCGCCCGACGACGCGTTCGCCCGCGAGCCCGAGTGCGGCGTGTGCTCCAAGTCGTTCAACATCCTGCGGCGCCGCCACCACTGCCGCAGCTGCCACATCGCCGTGTGCAAGGAGTGCGGGCGCAAGGCCATCGACCGCAAGAAGCCCGAGCGCTCGCGGCCGCAGTGGTACTGCATGGGCTGCCTGGACGACGACGCCACGCTCGAGATCACGGGCTCGAGGCCCACGACGAGCAAGCGCCGCAGCTTCTCCACGTCGACGTCGTCGTTCGCGCCCAACAACGCGCCGCAGGTCACGAATGTGAGTGGATTTGGTGCAAGTTGAAGTGGGATTTGACCTAACGGTTTGTTGTCTTGTGCTTTTTGATGGCAGTTGACCAGCACGGCCAAGTTCTGCATCGAGTGTGGCTATGAGTTGCCGCCTCGCGTCAAGTTCTGCATTGAGTGTGGCACGTCGGTGCGCCAGCAGATGATGTCCCCCGTGAGTGTGGATGGCGTCGGCGCTGCTGACGTGGACAGAGGCAATCGCGGCTTCCGCGACTCGCTGGGGACCAACCTCATGGCTATTGACGAACACGTTGGATCGGCGACGGAGCCCACGGACGGATCGGAAGATGATGCACCGGTGGAACAGGAACCGGAGGACGACGATCCAGTGGAGAAGAAAGTGGAAGCTGCGACGCCCGAAGCGGATGACGATGCAGTTGCAAAGGCCAAAGAGTACGAGGAGCTGGTGGCGAAGTTGCAGGCTGAGAACGAGAAGCTGCGAACTCGTGTGGAGAAGTTTAAGCGCAAGATGTCGGAAGCGGAGCGTCGGCGACAGGAGCGAGAGGAGGAGCACGCTCGCGCCGTGTCGGAGGCAACTGCAGCTGCGGCTGCCGCTGCAACGGCTGCTGCAGAAGCCCAGGCTAATAACCGCAGTGCGTCGGACTCAGCACCTCAGGCAGCGTCTGTACCGGAAGCAGCACCTACGAGCAATGGAGTGGGTATCCCTGCGCAAGATCATCCAGACTACTTGAAGTATTTCAAACTGCTGAAGATGGGCTTACCTGCTGAGCAGGTTAAGATGAAGATGGAGGCGGCGGGCGTTGATCCCTCGATCCTCGATGACCCAGATGCCATTATTGGTGGTGCTGCGCCGAGTGCTAATGGTGTGGCAGCTGCTCCCGCTCAGAGTGGCGGCATGGTGGTGAAGGACGATGAGCAGTATGCTAAGTTTTTCAAGCTTCTGAAGATGGGAATGCCTGCTGAGCAGATTAAGCTGAAAATGAGTGCAAGTGGTCTGAACCCCGACTTGCTTGACACGCCAGATGCCCCAATGCCTGGATCCGGCGGTGCTTCTGCACCAGCGGTGGCGACCAACCAGGTTATGACCGTGAAAGAAGACCCAGCTTACGAGAAGTTCTTTAAGCTGGTGAAAATGGGTATGCCCGCCGAGCAAGTAAGAATGAAGATGAGTGCCGCAGGATTGAATGCGGACTTGCTAGACACGCCTGATGCGCCGTCCCCCAATCAGAAAGCAACCGGAAGTAGTGCTGGTGGCGGTCTTCTTTCTGGACTCCCTCCTCCAACAGAAGCGGTGAAGGTGGATCCATCCGCATTGAAAGCAAGTCTGGCATCAAAACTAAACTCGAAAACTGCACCGAAAAAGCCGGAGGAGCCTCAACTACCAAAGAAGGAAACTGTGAAGCCAAATGTCGAACTGCGCCCGCTGTTCTGGACCCGCGTGCCTGTGAATGTTGTTAGCAGTACCGTGTGGATGAAGCTGAACGATTCGCATGCCGAGCTGGATGTGGACGAGATGGAGTGGATGTTCCGTAAAAATCCTGTGGACGCGTCGAAGAAGATTGATGAGAAGAAGAAAGAGGCGGAGAAGGTGCCGGCTCAGCCGAAGGAAGTGCTTCTATTTGACCCCAAAAGGCAGCAAAATGTATCAATTGCAATTGCGCGATTCAAGATGTCATCGGAAGATATCAAGAACGCAATTTATGCATTGGACGGACAGAAGCTGGGTTCTGAGGTACTGAACGTGCTCATTTCAATATCTCCTACGCTTGAGGAGATTGACATGCTCAAGAATTACGATGGAGATGTGAAGCTGCTAGGAAACGTTGAGAAGTTTTTCCTTGACCTGCTGACCATTCCGCGCTACACTCAGCGTATCAAGTGCTTTAGATACAAGTTACAGTTCGAGAATCGCATCCTCGAAACTCAGGCCCAGTTGGATACGTTGGTTGCTGCTACGGATCAAGTGACTGAAAGCGACAAGTTCCGCCGTGTTCTGGAGCACATTTTGGCTATCGGCAACTATTTAAACGGAAGTACCCCTCGTGGCGGTGCCTATGGCTTTAAGCTGGATACTCTTATGAAGCTGCACACGCTGAAGTCGGTCGATCCTCGTGTTACCTTGATGCATTTCCTTCTGCGTCAACTGGAAGAGAAATCCCCCGACGTCATTACTTTCGCTGGAGAAGTCCCACACATTGTGGAGGCGAAGAGACTTTCACTTGATCAGCTTCGCGCAGATTTGTCGTCTTACAACACCGAACTTGCAATGCTTATGGGCCAAGTGCGTGCGTCCAAAAATGATCACATTGAGGGTGACAAGTTTTATGAGGTGATGACTCCGTTTGCGAAGGATGCAGAAGAGGTGCTGGAAGAGCTGGGACGCGATTTTAACGGATTGGAAACCTCCTATCAAGAGCTGGTCAGCTCCTTTGGTGAAGATCCCAGAAAGGTTGGCCCCATGGAGTTCTTCACAATCCTGGACGAGTTTGTAACTGAGTTCAAGAAGGCTTATCGTCAAAATCAGACGAAGGAATATCAAACCATCTATGAGGAGGCTGCTGCGGCACGTGCAGCTGCTGAGGCTGAAAAGGCTGAGCGATTAAAGCAAGAGGCTGAAGAGCGCCAGCGACTAGAAGAAGAAAGACAGCAAAATTCGCAAGAAACCAAGGCGATTTATGCTGAAATAATGTCCATCATCACCACGTGGGCTGGGAAGCATTCGCCGGGTAACGAGGATGCAGTGATCGAGCAATTTAAGGAAACATCGCGGAGGTTTGGCATGGATGAGATCAGCGCGGATGATTTTTGTGATCACATGCGACAGTGCGTTGGATCGAAAACGGCTAGCAAGATTATTCCAAACAGTGCAAAGCTTCTGTCTGATGAAGAGAAGCGGATTGTGCTGCTAGAAGCCCTTGCCCGGTTCAAGGATCAAGTGAAGAAAGAGAAGGAGTCGAAGAAACAGCAGCGCAATTCACTTGTGTCTCCACCGTCTGAAGGGCGCGAGAGGGCGGGGTCCTCTTCTGCGGGTCGCAGGCGCAACAGGGTTGTAGTGCCGCTCCCAATAAAGGACATCGAGCCCGTGGTCGGAGAAGAGGCTCAGCTGCTTCACAAGTCCATTTTGGAGTCTGTGTTAGCGGCGTTTGGTGGCGACCCGAAGAAGATGAAATCGTTCACGTCCCATACTCGCAAGTATGGTAACGAGCAGATCACGGCGCACGAGTTTTACCAGTATTTAATGGATTCGTTCGATCCTGACTTCGTTGGGCGTCTGGTGCCCGACCTAGCGCGTCTGCTGCAAGATTCAGAGAAGCGCCACGCACTCATTCGGGCACTGTGTGAAAGTGCGCCGGGTTGGGCAAAGTTCGCGGGACTATAGAATGGCGGCTTCATGATGGTTAATAATCAGTGGCAGGAAGGTTGATGCTGTCCTTGGGCAGGATGAAGTTGCTCGGGAGCTGGCTGCTCCACATTTTTATACAGAAGATTACATAAACTGCTGCGCATTTGCAGCGGCCAAATTTTAACGTGCTGGAGTCAATGCAACGAGTGATTATTGGTATTTTGATCTGGCTGATAGTGCTAAGCGCGAAGGCTGTTGGAGCTGCTCTGTTGCGTGAGCGGGAAGTCGCTGTAGTGCTTGGGTCTGCGCACCGCCGGGTCAGGCAGCGCGCTACCCTTTTCCTGTTTGGCGCGCCACAGATCCTGCTGGTCTTTGAGGCCACGCACCCAGCGCTTCATGTCGCCCTTGCTCTCGGCCCGCAAGAAGTAGCTGCGTTCAGGCGTTTTGACAACAAAACTGAACACGCCATGGTCTCCGTTCTCGAACCGCCGGATGGACTCAATAGCCAGGAGATCGATGACCTTGGACGCCTCGTGCGAGTTCTCGTGCTGATAGTACTTGAGCTTCATGCCCTCGAGAGCGAAGAAGCGTTTGTTCCACTGAGGTGTCAGCAGTCGCTCTTTCGCCTTCATCTTGAACAGGTAGCCGCTGATAGGAACGGGGCCGCGTTCAGCTGGAGTCTTCATGTTCGCCGTGGCTTCGTCGTCGACTGGGCAGTTGCCGCTTACCGAGTTGGTGGTGAAGTGCTCACTGCATGGAGCACATGTACACAGACCTGAGCCTCCCTCGCGGTCTTGTCGTGATATTATTGGCGGATGAAGTTGAAGTGCTCCTTTTAGAACCAGGTGAAGTGCTAAATCGAGAACGTTCTAATTTTAGAGTGTACACCAAACGTACATAGTTGGTGTGGCATGAGCTGAGATACCAAGACGAGCGTGGATGTCAATGTCACTGCTTCGTATCCTGCCGTTGTTCGCTTCGCTGCTGTGTGTGCTCTCATCTTCAGCCATGGCGTCTACCTCTCGACCAATGACATTGCGCGTGGAATTGCAGCAACAACTCGGACTACCGGAGAGACTGCAGAGTCCGATGACCTTGCGATTGACAGAACCTCCGACTTCCTTCGCGGAGCTGCAGAGTGTGGTCCGCCAGCGCTTAACAGAGCGTCTAACGGAGGATAATGGCGATATCCAATTGTCTGCTGACTTGGAGATGACAATCGAAGTGTACGACCAGAAGATGCAGCAGTTTACCCCTTTCAAAGAGCTCTCGCAGCTTGGACGCCGTTCGAGGCTGAGTGTCACGTTGACCAACACCGGTGACCTGTTTCCGGGTCATACGTGTCTGGCATTGCCGTCAAGAATCTTTGGGTTCGACGTGGCGGAAGGTGGGAAGTTTGCAATCGATGGAAGGGTGGTGCACATTGAGGAGGTGGGCAACTCCGGCAAGGGCACGGGGTTGACGACGTGGGACGGATCCGTAGTGTTGGCGAAGTATCTGGAGTACCAGCGTCGTAAAGATATTGCTGGGGCTCGAATTGTGGAGCTAGGCGCTGGAACAGGACTAGTGGGTATCTCTGCTGCGCTACTCGGAACACGACAAGTGATTCTGACGGACCTGGACTACGTTGTGGACAACCTCTCGAATAACGTGGCTGAGACGATGAAACTCGCTGCAAGTGAAGGCAGACCTGTGGAAAGCGAGGTCTCGACGCAAGTGCTGGACTGGTTTAACCCGCCGACAGAGTTGGGCGACATTGACTTTGTGCTGGCGTCGGATGTCGTGTGGGTCGAGGAGCTCATTCCACCGCTCGTGGCCACCTTCGACACATTGCTGCGTCATTCCGCCGTGAAAACTCGAGTCCTCATGTCGTACCAGAAGCGCAGCATCATGTCGGACCGACTGCTCTTCAGTGAGCTTGAGCGCCACCACCTCGTCAAGACGCGCGTCCCGGCAGAAAGCTTACATTCGAGGTTTTCCACGGACCGGATCGACGTGTGGGAGATTGAGCGAGATGTAGCAGAGCGAAGCAGCGAGAAGGTCGTGGTCGAATAGAGGAGCGTGCTGTGGGCAATCGGCAAAGCCGATGCTGCAACAACTGCTTCAAGTACGTGGGCAACGTAATCTGCCCTGTTACGCCGGCATCCCATCAATTTTCGACTGGCCGTGACAAGCAGCGCGTGGTCAAGTTCAAATCCCACCTGTGGTAACTAATTCCCTTCCAAACGCTATCGCAGTAAACCCGAAACTGCAGCTCATTGACCTGGTACATTCCATTTCACTGTCAGAAATGAATATATGTAGTCTGAGGGGGAAAGTGTCTGCTGCACCCGATCTTGACGCCCGCCGGAAGCCGCGGAGCCATTCCCGCATTTGCCCCGATCCAGCCACACGATGCTCGGCCTCCTGCGTGCCCCTGCCCGCCGCGCGGCACTGCTGACGCGTCGTCACGCCTCCTCCGAGAGTCTGCAGTGGGCTGCCGCTATGAACAAGCCGCTGGCCGAGTCGGACCCGGAGCTCTTCAACATCATCGAGCACGAGAAGCAGCGTCAACGCGACTGCATCAGCCTCATCGCGTCCGAGAACTGCACGTCCGTGGCGGTGCTGGACGCGCTGGGTTCCGTCATGTCCAACAAGTACTCGGAGGGATATCCGGGCGCTCGATACTACGGCGGCAACCAGATCATTGACCAGGCCGAGGAGCTCTGCCGTGCACGTGCCCTCAAGGCCTTCAACCTCGACCCGGAGCAATGGGGAGTCAACGTGCAGTCGCTGTCCGGCTCGCCCGCCAACTTCCAGGTGTACACGGCGCTGCTGGCGCCGCACGACCGCATCATGGCGCTCGACCTGCCGCACGGCGGCCACCTGTCGCACGGCTACCAGCTCGGCCGCAAGAAGATCTCGGCCACGTCCATCTTCTTCGAGAGCATGCCCTACCGTCTGGACGAGAGCACGGGACTCATCGACTACGACGGACTGGAGAAGACCGCCGGGTTGTTCCGTCCCAAGCTCATTGTGGCCGGAACCAGCGCGTACTCGCGCCACATTGACTACGCGCGCATGCGCGAGATCTGCGACCAGCAGGACGCTGTGCTGCTCGCGGATATGGCGCACATTAGCGGCCTGGTGGCTGCTGGTGTCGTGCCCTCGCCCTTCGAGTACGCGGATGTGGTGACCACCACCACGCACAAGTCGCTGCGTGGACCTCGTGGAGCGATGATCTTCTACCGCAAGGGTGTGCAGCACGTGGACAAGAAGACTGGCAAGGAGGTCATGTACGAACTTCAGCAGAAGATCGATTTTGCAGTGTTCCCCGGTCTCCAGGGCGGACCGCACAACCACACGATCGCCGCGCTCAGCACGGCGCTGCTGCAGGCGCAGAGCCCGGAGTTCAAGGCGTACCAGTCGCAGGTGATCGCCAACTCCCGTGCAATGGTGGCCGAGTTGATGAAGCGCGGCTACGAAGTGGTGTCGAACGGCACGGACAACCACCTTGCCCTGGTGGATGTGAAGAAGTCGCGCGGCGTGGATGGCGCCCGCGTTGAGTTTGTGCTCGAGAGCGCCAACATGGTGGTGAACAAGAACACTGTGCCCGGCGACAAGAGCGCCTTCGTGCCTGGTGGCATCCGCCTCGGCGCCCCTGCACTGACCACCGCGCGGCTGCACGGAGGAGGACTTCGAGCAGGTGGCTGCCTTCATTGACAGCGGTGTGAAGCTCACAGCGGAGCTGAACGAGCGTGCCCGCGGACAGGGTGTGAAGAAGGTGAAGGACTTTAAGGAGTTCGTCGCTGACGATGCTGAGGCGAAGGAGAAGGTGGACGCGCTGAAGGCCGACGTGACGGCGTTCGTGCGCCAGTTCCCGACGATCGGTTTCAGCGAGGAGGACATGAAGTACAAGGACTAAAGCGTCCGACAGGCGAAGGAGAGTCTTCACTGCTGATTGTATGAATGGCATGACGACCTTGTCACTCTGACACTGTCCATCGTTTCCGTCCGTCTCCTTTTTGCCCCGAGACTCTCTGCGAGGAGGACCACAGACGACTTCTGCTCCCTGCAACGGCAGGCAGCAAGAGCCCTATTGTCTTCAACTAACGGCACGGAGCTCGCGGCGGCGTGAAGACAGATTGAAATGATAACAGGCGTAATGAACTCTTTTTGCATTGTCGAATCCAACCCAGCTCACACTAGATACTTTCGCCTGGGATCCGCTGCACCCATAATATTAGAGGAGAAACTTTCACCTACGCTCAAATTTCCCTGCTCCCATGACATGCAGCCTGCACGAAGCGTGTAGCAACACGCATATAACATAAAGAGGAAATATAGTGTATTCTCGAGCGATAACGCAGTTGTGTCGCTGCTGCTTCCTGCTGGTCTCCACATGTGCATGTAGCCATGTCGAACTGTCAAACCCGATGCCAGTGGATTCGACAGGATCTCGAGTGACGATCTTGTCGCAGTCCCACGCGACTGCGCTCGGCCGATATTTGGGGAGCGCCAGGTGGCGGCAGCTGGAATTGCGTGCGGCCCACGCCAGGTGCGCGGCGCAGCAGGTAGTGACAGGCCGCCATTTGGAGCCCACGACTTGAGGAAAGTGCTCGATGCGGAGCCCAACAACGGACGGTCTCCTTGAAGCCTTCTGCGTCCCAATTTGATTGGTGCAGCGGAAGCAGGAAATGTATCGGTTCAATACATTTTATTCTGGACCAAGACGTACTGTTCCTATCAGATTAAGTATCCGCCCTGTCGTAGGTGACAGATGGCAAAGGACGTTTTGTATGCAGAGTTGCACCGCCGTCCTGTCGCTCGCGCGCCAGTATCAACTTAAGCGGCATTCTGACTAGTTACTGTCTCTTTTTTCCAGTCTGCATCGGGCTCCTCTTGGTCACCACCGAGTCTGCTGTTGCCCATGAAGTCCTCGCTCCAAGCAGCTTCTCGATGCGAGAGCTCCCCAGGTTAGTGTAGCAGCGCGCGTTCGGTCTCACGCGCATCAATTACCCTCCCATTCGACAGTGCGCGCTGAGCTCATGGCCGCCTTCCGAACCTATTCCAGCGCTTCCCACAAAATTTATTTAGCTCAGCGGCATACAAAGGCCAAGTCAACGCGAGGGGTAGGGCTCCGGCAGATTGTTCGGAGCGGGCCCAGAGTGAGGGAAACCGAAGGAGGCAAAAGCGGCGAAAGCTCGCGCTCTCCCATTCTGCAGCCGGCACTAGAGCGCCAAAGCCGTCGGACCAAGTGCGCACTCCGCTTCGGCCCGCAACGGACGGACTTCCGCACACCGAAACACCCGATAGCTAGCTAGTACAGGCGCAGACTCGAGAGCCCTCGCCCATGAAGAAGCACGGCGACCGCGGCATGCAGCGGCAGCTGTCGGCGGCGCCCCCGCGTCGACGCGCGCCCTCCAACTACCAGACCGTGGAGGACGTGGCGGCCGAGCGCGGCGTGAGCATCAGCCGCCCGCCCCTAGACAAGTATCCGTCGCAGACGCAGCAGCCCATTGCGGCGCTGACGTCGTCGGGCTCCGTGCGCCCGCCGCGCCCGGGCGCCGGCTCGTTCGAGCTGCTGCAGGCCAAATTCGGCTTCCAGGAGGGCAACGTACGCAACCAGAAGGAGCATTTCGAGTGCTGGGTGCTCAATTACGAGTCGCGGATCATTGAAGCCGCCGTGACCCCCGTGGACACGGAGAACGCCATCCAGACCATTCACGCCAAGTTCTTCAAGAACTACGTCAAGTGGTGCCAGTTCCTGCGCGCGCAGCCGTACCTACTGGACACGGCGTCGTACCCGGGAGCGGCGGAGCGCCAGATCGCGCTCTTCCTCTTGATCTGGGGAGAGAGCGGCAATTTGCGCTTCATGCCCGAGTGCCTCTGCTTTCTGTACCACAAGATGGCGGCCAAACTGGACGGCGTTGAAAAACTACCCAACGCTCCGGAAGGAACGTTCCTGCGCCGCATTGTGCGTCCGCTGTATTCGGTCGTAGCCAAGATGCGCAACGTAACTCCGCAGAAGAACGGCTCCGGCATTGATCACAAGAACGTGACCAACTATGATGACGTGAACGAGTTCTTCTGGACGGAGACGTGCTTGAACTTTGACGAGTTTAACGTCGCCGAAGCCGTGAACGTGCGGGACTACAAGTCGTTCAAGGAGCGCCGCAGCTTCTGCAACCCCATCCTGGCTTTCTTCCGCATCTACTTCTTCCTGCTCGTGATGCTGCACATTCTGATTGTCATCGCCTACGTGGGATATCGCTCGGACCCGGACGACACTTCTGGATTCCATTTCTACTCGAATTTTTTCACATCCGACATTACGGACATTCGCAACCATGCCTTCTACTCCATCTTCATGACGGTCAGCGGATTGCTTGCCCTGAAGGTGGTGCTCGACATTTGGATAGATGGTACGCGTGTCTTCAGCCGTCTTATGTACGCTGTCACGGTGTTTATTCGTCTCGTATGGCACACTGTGTTCTTCGGACTATTCACTGCTGTGAACGCGGCACCATACAAAGAGATTGGGTCGAGCGACCTCCTTTCGATGGCCCCCATGTTCATTGGAGTTTACATGGCGCCCATCGTGATCGTGTCCATTGTGCAGATGTGCTTCCACGGCATCATTTGGAGGTCGGCCTTCCTGAGCTCACTAGACGGAACGCGCCAGCAGTACATTGGCCGCGCGATGGGCCAGAGCTGGGGGAATTTCTTGTGCTATGGAACGTTTTGGACGATCATTTTTGCGTGCAAGTTCTTGTTCAATTTGCAGCTTATGGTTAAACCGCTGATCGGACCGAGTGTGGAAATCTACAGCGTGGATGTTTCCACTGCTCAGCTTGAGAACGGTATCATTGAGTCAGAGCACAACATTGCATTCCTGGCTGCCATGTGGGCGCCTGTGTTCCTTGTGTACATTTACGACTCACAGATCTGGCTGGCTATCGCGCAAGCCATTGTTGGCGCTTGGATTGGTTTCCGTCTCAAGATTGGTCATTCAGCACGTATTAACGAATTTGTGAAGCGCCTCCAGCAAGCACCTAGCCTTTTTGACGAGAAGGTGGTATCTGCTGCCGCTCGCGGTCAACTAGCCATCAACAACAACCCGCTGTCTTCGAGCTCGGTTGCCCCCGACGCAAACAGCCGCCTGCGCTTTGCTGTCGTGTGGAATGAGATTGTCAGTAGTTTCCGCTTGTCTGACTTGCTGGATGACCGCGAGACTGCTATTCTTCAATACCAGATTTCGGACACGGGCGCCGTTGAAGAGCCCGTGTTCTTGATTGCAGGGGAGGCGCAAGCAGCCGCAGATATTGCCGCCAAGGCGAAGACCAAGCGCATGAGTGATGCAACACTGTTCAAGGACCTGAAGAAGGCGGGGGTATTGGGCTGCGCCAACAACTGCGTTGATATTCTGTTTCAAATTTTGCGTCAGCTACTGGGCCCTCAGGACTCGGAGTTGGTTGGCGTCTTCCACCAAATTCTGGCTGGAGGCAGGGTCAGTGGTGTTGTGAACCTTACGCACATTGGATTGGTGCGCGAGAACGTGACTGACTTGCTTGCGAGCATTCTGGACTTGCCGGAACCAAGTGTTGTGCCCACGGGTGGTGCTTTTGGCTTCCCGCACGACCAAGTTCTGATCATTGTGCAACGCGTGGACGCTTTGCTGAAAAGCATTGAACTTATGCTGGAGGAAGAGTGGATGGCAGAAAAGTTGCGCAAGTCTGCATTTGCGAAGATGACGCCGGACCTTGCCTACCAAAAAGAACAGTTGCTGTCGATCTTCGCTGATCGTATTAGCCAGCGCGACTCGAACTCTCCTACTCGCACAACGTCACCAAGCTCGAATGAGAGTGTGGTGTCGCTTTCCACACGGCTCTTCTTTTTGTTGACTCTGGATGCTGCCGATGCGTTGCCTCGTTGCCATGAAGCACAGCGTCGTATGAGCTTCTTCCTGAACTCCCTTCACATGAAGATTCCGACGATTGACTCAATTGCTGCGATGAAGTCTTTTTCCGTTGTAACACCGTACTACAATGAAACGGTGTTGTTCTCGGTAGATGAGCTAAACGGACGTGTCGACTCAAACCCACTCTTCCGCAAGGTGGAGCAAAAGGGTCGTGATCTCAGCATTTTGAAGTACCTGATTACCTTTCACGATGACGAGTGGGGTAACTTTCTGGAGCGTGTGGGCGTTGCTTCAATGGATGAGGCTCTTGCAGAGACACCGACCCAGGTTCGCCTATGGGCTTCGATGCGTGGACAGACCCTGGCACGCACGGTACACGGTATGATGATGTATGAAGATGCACTTAAGATGCTGCGCTGGCTTGAGATTGGCTCGGACGAGAACATCTCTCACTTGGAGAAGATCAAGCACATGGACCGCATCGCGGGCCTGAAGTTCTCTTACGTGACCAGTTGCCAGATCTACGCTGATCAACTTGCGGCTGGAGATTCGCGCGCTGCCGATATTGACCTGTTGATGCGGAAGTACCCG
The DNA here is from genome assembly GCA_032158285.1 of Phytophthora sansomeana. Lineage (NCBI taxonomy): Eukaryota > Oomycota > Peronosporomycetes > Peronosporales > Peronosporaceae > Phytophthora > Phytophthora sansomeana. The sequence goes on from JAPDHH010000218.1 coordinate 55,978, forward strand.
AACTGGCGCGTGAGCTACGTTGACACGATCCGCCCACCCGCTGGCAGTGGCACGGAGCCTCGTTTTGACTGCGTACTGGTCAAATCGGATGGTGATGAAATCGTAGAGGTGTATCGCTACGAGCTTCCTGGCAACCCGTTGGTTGGTGAGGGCAAGCCTGAAAACCAGAACATTGCCCTGCCTTTCACCCGCGGTGAGTACGTGCAGACGATTGATATGAACCAGGAGCACTACTTTGAAGAAGCGCTCAAGATCCCGAATTTCCTGGCAACAGCCACGGAGAACGGCAAGAACGTTACCATTATTGGTATGAAGGAGCACATTTTCACGGGTCGAGCATCATCCTTGGCGCACTTCATGACGCTACAGGAGTTGGTGTTCGTGAGTTTGACGCAGCGTGTGCTGGCAAATCCTTTGCAGAGTCGTATGCACTACGGTCACCCTGATGTGTTCGAGAAGTCGTTCGTAATGTCCAATGGCGGCGTATCAAAGGCCAGCAAGGGTATCAATTTATCCGAAGATGTGTTTGCGGGCTATAATGCAGCCCTTCGCGGCGAGCATGTTACTCACCAAGAGTTCATGCAGTGTGGCAAAGGTCGTGATGTGACGCTGAGTCAAATTAACGCTTTCGAGGCGAAGCTGTCTAACGGTAGCGCTGAAAGCTCCTTGAGTCGCGAGTCGCACCGGATGGGTGCCGGCATGGATTTCTTCCGCTTGAACTCGATGTTCTACGGCCACATGGGCTTTTACATTTGTAACGCTCTGGTTGTACTCTGCGTGTTCGTATACGCGTACGGTAAGGTTTACATCGTTCTTCACCAGGAAATCCAGGAATCTGCCATCATCACAACGGGCTACCTGGACGACCTGGCTGAGGTGATGAACACACAGTTTATCTTCCAGTTCGGTATGCTGATGACCATTCCGCTGATTGCTACCCTTTTCGTGGAATACGGTTGGCACCAAGCTGTAGTCAACTTCGTGGAGCTGATCGTGACTCTCGGTCCAGTGTTCTACATTTTCGAGACGGGCACGAAGTCGCACTTTTACGATATTGCCATCATGCGGGGTGGATCCAAATACCGTGGTACCGGTCGTGGTTTCGCCATCGTTCGTGAAACAATGGTTAACTTCTACAAGGAATACGCTGCATCTCACTACCGCAAGGCAGTGGAGCTTATGGGGCTTATGATCATCTTCGGTGCCTATGGTAACTTCAGCATCGGTACGAATGTTTTGGCCGAGTACTGCGCTACTGCTGACTTTGACTGCGACACGGACCCGGACCAAATTCCGTCGAACATCACACTGTTGAACGCGTACAGTTCGAAGGGCCAAGACTACGGTATTGCTTCATTCGCCGTGTGGTTGCTTGGTGCGTGTTGGCTGCTTGCGCCGTTCCTCTTCAACACAGACGGCTTGGACTTTTCGAAGACCATGGTGGATGTTACCTACTGGTTGTCATGGCTCATGTCAGTTAAGGAGGAAAATGGCGACGAAAGACTGCTTCCGGACCACATGAGCAGCAGCCCTGCAGGCCCGAAAGATACCTGGAACGATTTCTATAACTATGAGGCCAGCCTCATGTACCCCATTGGCCCGATGAGTCGCTTTGTCTACGCAGTGCGAGACTTCCGTCACCCGCTGGTGATGTATTACGTATTCATCTACTCATTCAGCCTGAGCGACATTGGCATGCTGTTGGCCTGCGTTGGTGGCATTGCCGTTGTGTTGTGGATTGGTGGTTTCGGTCTGGGCATGTGCTTGCGCAACAAGGCTCGTGTTCCGCGTGCTGCGCTGTATGTGCTGATGGTTGTGATCATTGGCGTGGCTCCGTTTGCTTATGGATCTATGGAAGATTGGGATGGCATCAAGTCTTTCTCGCTGACTGTGGCCATTTTCACTGGGCTCTTTTCGCTCCTGCATTATTTGCAACTGTTGCACGGTCTGTTTGGTCTGCCTGCTGCAAAGTGGGGTCTCGTTCGCGAGCTTGCCTTTTTCTTTGACGTGATCGTCGGTTTGTTCTTGGCAGTTCCGCTTTTGTTGCTGTCAGCTTTCCCATTCATGAAGACGATTCAGACGCGTATGATGTACAACGGTGGTTTCTCACGTGCATTGAGTTCTGGCAGTGAGTTTGCAGCTTCGCTGAGTGTTGTTGTGGGTGGCTTGGGTGGTTGGACATACGGCTGGTTGACGTGCCTTATCTTTTCGCTGGGATACGTGAACTCGGCTTCAGATAACTTTGTGAACGAGTCATTCATCTACTTCAACAATGAAACACTGGATGGCGCGCTTGACCTGAAAATGATCAAAGTGTACGCTGCCGCCGCTGGCGCTGTGGGTGTCATTTTGAGTGGCGGTTTAGCACACGTTATCGGCCGTCGCTGGACAATCGAAGTGTCATGTTTAGTGACGTTCGCTGGCTGCGCCCTCGTGTGGCTCGAATCAAGCTCAATGGTGCTAATCGGAATCTGTTTGGCGTCGGCGGGTATCGCAATGCTCTCACTCGTGTGCCCTCTGTACAATTTTGAAATTTGTATGCAAGGGTGGAAGGGCAAGGGTGTTCTGATGTTTCTGACGAGTGCTGCGCTGGGCTACATGATTGAGGCAGTTCTCCTCAACAACATCAACGCCACGACGATGTCGGAGGACTGGGGTAACTCCCCTACCACGACTGGCAGTGGCAGTTTATCTTTGGTATCATTCCGCTGGTGCTTCTTGTGCCAAGCATGTTCTTCCTCCCTGAAAGCCACTACTGGGAGTACCGTCGCAAGAATGATCCCAAGGCAGCCGAGGCTGCACTGGCGCGCCTGCGTCAGCGTCATGATGTTATGGAGGAGGTGAACGAGCTCAAGGACTCGTTTGTCGTCAAGGATGGTCGCGTGAATGTGCCGTTCCGCATCATTCTGGTGATTCTGCTCCAGATTACTTTTGCGTTGTTCACGTCTGGTACATTGCTGCACCGTGTGCTTGTGCAGCCGTCCCCAAGCCAGACTGGCGCGCAGACGTCCAAGTGGGAGATCTACTACGGCATCATGACGTTCGTGGGTGCTCTTATGAGCATGCTTACGGTGGACAACATGCGTCGCAAGACCATTTTCAAGGACGTGCTCCCGTTCTCAGCAGCACTGTCCGTCGCGTGTGGTGCACTTGGACTCGCCGACATGGAGGACAGCATTGTGACCCAGATCTTGGTATTCGTGGTGTTCGCCAGTGGCGCGCTGAGTCTGACGTGCGGAACGTGGCTTACTGCTATCGAGGTGTTCCCGCCCTACCAGAACGGACGATACATCATCATGTCCTTCGCCGTGTACTACGCCGCACAGGCAGGGATCTACGTGGCTGAGCCGTCATTCGCTATCAGCCACTTGATCTTCGCCGGGCTGTGTCTGCTGCTCACGGTCTTCATGTTCATCGTGTGCGCCAGCTCCAAGTACGGCGCCATCGAGCTCAAGAGCGAGAAGAAGATGCGCAAGGATGCAGAGGCCGCGCGCAACACGCCGTCCTTCGTGGCGCGCGTGTCTCGCTCGCAGAGCTTCCTGCGCTCGCGCTCGCACGTGCGCCGCTCGTCGTCGCACTACTCGGCGGCTGCACTGACCCCGCAGGAGGCGAGCTACTCGAACTTCGAGTCTCCCGCGGGGCTCAACGTGAACGGCGGCACTCGCCGGACACTCAACGGCTCGCAAGCATTGTAGATGCGCGAAAGTCGTCCCACCATTCTCTCACGCAGCATGAACCAAGGGCAGCTGCAGCGAGAGCTTGACACAAAGAGAAAGAGAAGTAACGAAGCTTATATATGGCAAATTCATACATTGTTCAAAAGTCGCAAGTTGCTGTTGCTACCAAGTTGAAGTGGTATCGTCCCTCGTCTCTCATTGGTCAGAAGTTGCTCTTTTCAACCAATCAGACCCTCGCATATCTTTCCAAAAAAAACATTCCGCAACCCAAGAAGAGCTCATGGAGGCGGAGGAGCTGGATCCGCTGCGCGCGGACGTCGCTGTCACGAGCTCCAGCGCCGCCACGAGCGACCCCGGACCAGGAGAAGACGTCGATGCGTCACCCAGTGAAGCTGCGCCGCAGACGGAGCCCTTACGAGCCGAGGCGGAGGCCTGGGGGACCGGAGACGACGAAGACGGATGGATGCCTAAGCCTGCGCGGCTCCACTCGGGCCGCACGAGGTCCTGCGCTGTGTGTTTTGCCTTGTTACAGTACACGGCCGCTGCCAGCTGGGACGAGTACCTCCAGAGCGAGGAATATCTGCGTCAGTTGCAAGCGAACGTCCTCCAGGACGCTTTTGTATCGGCTTTAATATGCGGAGAGAACACGGCGGGCGACCTGCCGACGGAGCACAGAATGCACAAGAACAGGAAATTGAAATGCCGACAGAGCGTCACAGACTACAGGAACATGACGAGCGCCGGCGTCGTGGACAAGTCGGGCATGGAGAAGAGCTCCATCCGCACGCTGGAAGAAATGCTCATTGAAGCGCTGCCCACTCCAGTGTTTACGCACGTGTTGGAGAGACGACTGGCGGTCATCTCCCATAGTTCCAAGATTGCGTGCGAGCTGATGAGTCGGGACGGAGTTAAGAAGATCCCGAGGCCAGTGGAGAGCGCTCCCGCGAACGAGGAGCTGCACCATTTAGCCATTCACACGCTCTCGGCGTTGCTGGGGGCGTTTGATTATAGGAACCCGAACGCGTTAAGGTCCTTTCAGGAGCTGTCACAACTGTTGACGTGCTTCCCCGTGCTGTCGCTGTACTCCTTCTGGAGTCCGACGAAGAAAGCGCCAGATAAGGCATTAGTGTTGGAGAGAAACGCTGTCGAGGCTTCTTCTGTGACGTCCAGTTCTGACTCACACGGGGCGCGTTGCGCTGTGGATGGAGTGGAAAATACGTTCTGGCAATCGCAGCCAAGACCTGGAGTTGTGAACTTTATCGTCCGGTCAACGGAGCTGGAGAAAGTGACGTCGATTGCGATTCACTGGCACATGAAGTATGTTCCCCAGAGTGTCGGCATTCAGTATCGAGCAGAGGGGAGTGACAATTTTGTTCAACTAGTAGAAGATCGCATGGTGTCTCCGTCGGGACCTACATTTATTGGAGCAAGTTTCCCACCGTCTTGTCGGGAAGCTCGTATTGTCATGTCAGGAACACCTTCCTCGAATCGAAATGGGACGTACGCGATTGAACACCTACGATTGAACATGCCCGCTCCCGGTTCGCTTTTGCAGACCCAAAATCAACCTTAAGTGCCGTTGCAAACTGGCTACTTGGAGCAATGGAGACAGATGATGAAATCATGGCCGTGGAAGCGATTGGTGCGCTTAAAGCCTGGGCATTGTCAACGGCATCGCTAAGTGTCACGATGCAATTTGTTAATATGCTTTTAAGCTACAAGAATCACGATGGGGATCCCAGTCGTCGTAGAGTTGCAGCACTGGCATTGGAACAAGGCCGTCACTTGTGCAAAGGAATAAATGCGTATCGTCGGGAGGAATCACGACGGTTATCACACGAGGGAGATAAGGTCGGTTTTGGCGATATTCGTCGAGTTGCAGCGCTGTTTGAGTCATCGGTTTGCTCAACTGGTGTGATTGTCGAAGACGGAGGTCTCGTTGTCCGAACTCGAGAAACAAGTTATCAGTATGCAGCCGTGAACTGCGGCATATCGTCCGGAAAGGCTTCTTGGAAGTTCCGTCTCGATACAGATACACAAGACGACGAGATGACATGTTTCGGTGCTGCTATACTCCCCGTAACTGTAAACGGCTATGATTCATCTCCTAGTCTTTGGATGCTACGTGGTTATAATGGCAACCTATACGCGCGTGGGCATAAACTTAGCCAAACTATTGGTAAGGTACACCCTGGAGACATTGTTCAAATTGATGTGGACATGAGCGAAGGCACGCTATCATACAAAATTAATGGCACAGATTATGGAGTGGTATTTACTGATCTTGCTGGGCACGAAGTGCATCCTGCTGTCTCGTTTTATGGATCGGGTAAAGTCATTACGTTGCTTGGAGTCACGAAGTGGGACTGCACTAGCTCGGGGCCAGCCGATATTGAACCGGTGTTTCTTTCAAGTATGAGAGAGTATCATTTTTCTGTTGGATATGGTACTTTGGGAAAAGGAGGACAACTCGGTTATGCTGGTAACGAAGACTTAAATACTTCGTCTGGTAATGCAACAGCTACGGGCAGTACCTCGATCCACATTAATGGCGAGGCTAAACAGCGCTGTTTGTCGACACATCCGCCTTCTCACGGTGAAGCTTACGTCATTTATGATTTGTCGGAAGCGTTCAAAGTTATCAGTGGCGCGGTAGCTATCAATGATGATACACACAATCAAATTCTCCAGAATCGTGGAGTTTCGGTGACATTCCAGCTTGTCGGCGACGATAAGTTATTGTGGCAGTCGAAACCAGTGTCCGAAACCCATCTTATCGAGCAGTTTGAAGTCCCTGTGAGCGGCGTGCGGATGCTGGAGCTGAAAGTGTCATGTCCAGGATCAAACCATTGTGCACACGCAGTTTGGGTTGACCCTTGCTTGCATCCCATTGAAGAATGGCCGTGTTCAAAGTGTTCTTTTGTCAACAAAGGGTCTTCAAAACTGTGCACAATTTGTCGAAATGGATTCCGCGAAGAAACTTCCGTGAGTGCTGCGCTTACTACCATGGGTGGAGATCAGAGTACACCACGCCAAACGAGTGATGATGTTGCTCAGAGCGCAGAGTCTCTTGGTGAACTTGGCACCACAATCATTGGTCAAATCTACAACTTGTACCAGATTGGTTCGCAACGTGCGGATTCGTCCTTATCCTCCACCAACCCCCTGTTCATTTTGAAGAACCCTTTTGCCGCCAGCCAAACAAAGACGTATTTTCCTTGCTACTCACTATTCTCAAACGATTCCACTCTCAATCTGTTATCTCTGTGGATACCTTAAGTGGAAGCTGTGACAATAGGCACGGACGTACTGGTTGTGTTCATATTCTGGGGATTATCAGTGCCAATCTGGAAAGCATCGAATGCCATGAAATCAAGGATCCCGTAGCAGAGTTAGGTATCGTTCCCGAGCTGGTTTCTTCTCTGCGAGGTGAGCTCGAGGCAATGGCGCGCATACGTGAGGAAAATCATACTTCAAGAATGATACTTGTGGATGATATTGAAAAGGCTGCTGCGCAAACTATCGTGGCCGGAATCTCTGTGCTGTATCCTTCCCCAATTGAAAAGTTGGAGTTGCTGCTTCAGTTGCTTCGTTCGTACATTAACCATCCTTTTGATGTAACCTCGGCTAGCTATTTTGTACTAACCTCCGTGATGGAGATTCTAGCTGCTCCTGGACCAGATGGAATTTTAACTTTCATGCCTTTCATGGCAGCTGAAGTTGCCGAGGCAAGAGGGTCGAGTTTCATTCAGACTGAGGATGCGGCGTGGGCCTCAGCGGTTACTGACGCAATTGGACTTCTCATGGAATTGGTAATAAAGTCACATCAAACACAACTTGGAGCTGACACGAATGACATGAATGATGGTCATTCAATGTTGCAAGGCGATAAACTTCCTGAAATCGCAATTCGCTTATTGAAGACCTATCAATTATACCTGCTTTCAGAAGCTGTCGAGTTGACAAAGACAAATTGCACCGAGAACGACCCTAGAGATGAAAAAGATGAGAAACAACTTCGAACCATGCTCCAACGAAGACTCCACGTTCAAGAAGCGACTACTCAATTTGGGTTCTTGTCTTTGAACGCGTATCGAAACCTTATCGACAGTATCGTTGCCTTTCAAGCCGAAGAATCGTTTACACTTTCTCGTACAACTGCAGCCCTCCAAGCCAGTGTTCGCTCTTACAAGATCCCGTTGTTGTCAGAGGTACTTCCATGGTTTGTATCCTGCCTATGCCTGCTGCGCCGGCAAACTTGGCTTGCCCGCCCGATACTTCCGGCAGTTGTGAGACTTCTCGAAACACTGGATCATTATTGCTCGGAATCGCAGGCTGTGATTAAGTCTGCACACCGATTTCAACAACTTGAGGCCCACCAAAAGGCTAGGCTGATTGAATTACAGGAAATGGAGCGTGCTGCTGCGCTCGAAAGGGATCCTAGCTTCCGATCACACACATCGAAAAGATTATATAATGTTTTTCACCAGCTCTACACCGGGGAAAAAGATCATTTCGAAGGACAGATTGGTTTTCAGTTTGAAGCGACAAGTTCTTTCTCAATCGTTGCGCTGGGGCGCTCTGTCAACCCCACCAGGCATGGTGGCAGGCTAACGCGTGACCACACGATTAGACTGTGGGAAGAAGGCTCACAACTGCTAGTAGCCCAAGCCACGGTCGGAGGTAGCTCAAAAAAGGATATTTTGGGTTATGCGCTCGAGATGCTTTCGTCACCAGCGAAAATTACACAGGGAAAGTTGTACCGGTTGACGACGCAAGAGTTTGCAAATGGAGGAGATCCGTGGTACAAGAAGGAAAACTTGCCTGATGAAGAGTATGATGAGTCTTTCATTAAGATTTTGCGTGACTGCTACGCATCAGGATCTGTAGGGTTCCCAGGGTCTCAGAATATGATGGGTGCTGCATATGGAGTGCCGACGTTTATGGTCCAAGATGAAACCCCTTTGGCCAGTCTCCCGCGGTTTGTTCCCCCTCACGGCTGTCTTTCACTAAGATTTAACACCAAGAAGAAGTTGAACTCTGTCTGTGTCAGCCACACTGGGACATCAGCGTACGTCAAAGATGGCACGGATACATGGCGGACGTGTCTATTGCGAACGGCTTTCCTACACGGAGTGCATTCTGTTGACTATGCGCTCAAATGCTCTCGTGCTGGAGGTAATGTATCTGGACACTTGTGTATTGGCGTTGATTGGCGCCAACCTATAGGAAGAAATCGTTTGAGCTCTCAGCTCTCAGCTTATGAAAATTTTCTTGGAGAAACCCGAACAAGTATCGGGTGGATGCCCTCTATCGGTGCTCTTTGGGCAAAGGGCACTCGTTATGATTACGGTCCAAAGCTCATGATTGGTGCTGGTGATATCTTTACGGTAACGATCGACTATGATTTACAAACTTTATCGTTCGCATACAACGGAGAAGATATAGGAGTCGCTGTGGGACCTCAAGAGTTTCAACCACTTGGAACGACTATTGAGAAACTTCCCGAAGTGGTAACAACTGGTGTGTCACTCTACGGCTCTCAAGATGTTGTTCAGGTGCGCCCTTCAGGTATTGCCAAGTCTACACTACGTATCCACTGGCTATTTGACATGCATAACTCACTTGCTTCGCTCGCTGGACGTATAACCAGCACGTTAATTGCTGGACATCCAGTGGATACTGTCGAAGAAGAGTTACTGCCGTGGCTGCAGTCACCGCTTCTAAGTGGAGGCATTGCTGAGTCAAGTATTATTGAACTGCAACTCGCAGCCGGTTTGCCATTGCACTGGAGTGATGCGCTTCAAGCAGAGTGTACCCGGTATCCTTCAGTGGACCAGGCGAGTGGGTCGGGCATTTTAACAAGCTTACCGCAATCTGCACCTGTTGGTCCAGAGAGCGATTCCGCTTTAAGGAAGCGCGGATCTGGTGGGCGACTAGAGTCTGATGACACGATGCATCAACGCGACGTTGTATTTTGGGAGAATTGGACTGCAGACATGACTGAACATGGAACCGTGCAGCTAATTCTTTCCTGGCTAGAAAAACACTCTCCTGATCGTACCTTTTTGAGTCGACTTGGCAAATTTCCCGCGTGTGAACGATGGATGTGTGCAGCTTTGATTATGCATGCGCCATCTCATGTGCTTCAAGAGGTACAAGCTATTGCAGCGGGTGCAGGGGCAAGTGCGGCTGGTGAAGTTGTTGGCGCAGAGTTTTTCCTAACCCACGCAAACTTAACCCCATCTGATGATTTAATTCGTGTATGGAAGAGGATCGTAATGCTACGGCACTGGCTAATTAAAACAAGACAGGGGTATCGGGCAAAAGAAGCTGACGAACCGTCAAATGATCAGGATCCACGTGAACATGATTCTCCAGGTGAAACTAAGAACCAACCAAATGACACGTCGGCTAAGCAAGTCGGTGAAGATATTAACCTGGAACGAAGCGTGGTAATGCCGAAGACTTTTGCCGAGCTCATAAAACAAGTTATATATCGGGCAGAATTCTTATGCAAATTAGCACCGCCGTCGGAGGACGCACAGCATATCAAGGGTGACTCACAGGTTGCGCTGTTGAACCTGGCAGAAAAGTGGAGCTCTCAGAAAACGCCACCTTCGCTGCAGCCGATGCTTGAGCGGTGGAAAACATTAGGCGAGGCGGATAGTTCGAAATGGTCTGGGATTGTAGATGTACTGCGTGCGCAACATCGTTGGCGAGCCCGGCGTGCATCGATTCAAGGGCTTGCCCTATCATCTTCTCCTATCACACCAGATGCGGTCCAACAGCAAACTGGAAGTGACGATAACGCTGATATTGCTGAGGTTTCGGATGATCCAGTTCTGAGTAAGAAATACGACTACACAAACAGCTTTTCAGCGATGATGAAAGCGTGCGAGCTGTATATTCGTGACGGAACGGGTGCTCCACCAGAGGTGCTTGCGCTTTTGCTTGAGCGACGGCAGCGACGATCCGATTCTCGTTTGTTTGGCCTTCAGGCGATGAAGAGCATCATATCGCTGCTGTCTTATGACTCAGCCATTCATAACGCTCTCATATTCCTCCGCCCTGCTATGAGAGGGTTTACTGAGAGTGAGAAAGAGTCGCGAGAGCTCAATGATGGGCAAGTTGTTGCAGAAACATTTCGGGCAACAGTTCGTCATCACTACCTGAAGGGACTTGAGGGTTGCAACCGCCAGACGATTCAGTGTGTCCAAAACGCTTTCTGCGACCTGTACGCTCATTTGGCACAAATGCTTGGAGGGAGTTCCGGCTTCAATGTGTCTGACCCGCAATTGAAGCAGACTATTTTGTGTGCATGGAGCTTGGATTTCGAGCCGCGAGACCATCAGTTCCTTTTGGACACAGGCATGCTGTCAAAGTTGCAAGAAATTTTCTCCATCAGCTCAGTTCTCCGCCAAGCGGTTGCCGACAATAGCGTTGCCAGTGGTGCATCTGTTGGTACTCGGTCATCGAGTTCAGTATGCAGGTACTCAACTATAAATTGGCATCCTCTGTCGGAGGAATTTGTTCAGCAAGGACTTCTCCGGAGTGGTTACATGACTAAACGAGACGTCATTCGTCTGCTTCGCCGAGCTCCTCATTATGCGTGCCCAGCAGAATGGTGGAAGAAGAATGAGCTCGACATTGAAAACACAAATGGCACTGTGCCATTAACAACACGTCACACTGCGTCATCGCTTTCGCTGCTGTACGCGGATATGCTCGCTGGATTACAACGGAAGCTGTTGGGTCCTCCATCTCGTGCCCCTAGCTCCAAAGTGCTGATATTTGGAGCAAAAATTACGCCAGTGAACACCCGTGGTGCACAGTCAACAGCAAACCCAAAGTTAGACGATATCAGCTATGTTGACATGCCTGCACTGGGTGAGATGAAAGACTTCACGATCGAAATGTGGATTAACCCAACTGAACTGGTAGGGTGCCAAGCGTTACGATGCGATAATGGTGCTCAAAGTGGCAGCGTATACCTTGAAATAGTTGATCGATTTGTGCAGCTGTCGATCCCCGGGAACTTTCCAAGGGAACGATTGTTTAGATCACACCAGCTCCGAACCTTTGAGTGGACCCATTGTGCGGTTACTTTTGATTCTTCAGAACGATGTGCTAAGCTGTTTGTGAATGGTGTGTTTTCGGAGAGCATGACCTTTGATCGTGTATGTAGTAACGTGAATTTCCGAGACTCACGACTTGGATGTTGGATGAGTGGTGTGGATGCACAGGGTGCAGCACTTACGAATGTGTCAGCCCAGCGAAAGTTTAAGGGATCTATCGCTGAAGTTCGAATCTGGAGAATATCTCGTTCTGGTATTGAAATCCAACGAGACTTTCAGCTGAGCGTTCCACTGGTGGATAGACCAACCGATTTATCGTTGCCAAGATCTCATGCATTTTCAAATGACCTGGTCGGGCTGTGGCACCTGAATGAAGGAGAAGGTATATGCGGCTACGATTGTGGTCCAGTTTTGAAAGCCATAACGGAAGGCCCTGACGCGAGGGGATTCAATTCATCCATATCGCACTGCCGATGGGTCCCCACCGAGATGCCAGTCTTCTCGAATGATACGCTGGACACGATGTCTCAAATCGAGTGGGATCGGATTATCGCATGCATTCGATCTTTTCAGCGAAGGGTTCGATCCTGCTTAGGAGCGCAGTTGAACGAATCTGTTAGATTATCGAAACTGATCTGTATGCATGATGAACACAGTGCTATTCAAAAGTGGAGTGAGCTGTCTCGAGTAGGTGGTGATGACGATGGTGGTGAATTGTCAGCTTCAGATGACGAGTATTTGAGTGGTGGCCAAAGCGACTCCGATAACCTTTCGGCGGGAGATATTGACTCTCTGGACCCGACAACTAGCAAATTAATATCCCAATGGCGTGCTTGCACAGATGAGCAGATGATCATTCGGAAGCAGACCAGGCGATGTGCTTGGGTGGTGTTTCGGTTCTTGGCAGCTACTGGAATTAGCGGTGCTCATGAGAGGCGAGAAGGGGAGGCTAAGTCGGTTGCAGCTGTTGCAAAACTTAAGCGAAAGCAACGCATTCAGAAAGCAGGAAGTTCAGGTAATGTGGGCGTGCCTATAGCTTCAGGAACGCCCGACATTTCTCGTACTTCTGGTTTGGGCTTTACAGATGAAGATGCTGCGACTCGTACAGCTGAAGTTGCCAGCGATGCAGCGAAGAGTGCAGCAACAAACAGAGAGCTCGAAGAGCCGGCCCTTCAGACTTTGTGGTTCTCCAAAGAGTTCCACAGAAAAGTATTTGAGGTTCTAGAAAAAGAGCTGATTCAAGGCAAAGAGCTTACCGAGGAAGCTGAAGGGTTGACACGTGCCCAGAGAATGCTTCGATCGGTATCTACGCCTGTTCAAAAGCGAGGGGCAAGTCTACGCCAGTATCCCAGCGATGTAGTCCGTGGGAAGTCCGGTTTTGTAAATGTTCATCATGCACCCAGCGATTTATCAGGAGATAGTGAACTTCTGGAGCCTCTGGAAGTGGAGACTCACATGTTCGGGGTGCTGTTGTTCATGCTATCTCAAAGTCAACAGTCTCCGGCACTCACCTATCTACTGCGCCCGCATATGCTTCGAGGACTTCTAGAAATGCTTCGGCTTGCCTCGCCTCGCTCTCAGCGCGTTGTCAAACTACTTCTTCGGAAAATTTGCTGCAGTGGGCACATTAAACCTTCGGATGTGGGTGCTATCCTTGGTTCTGAGTCCGTGCTAATCGATCTACTTCTAGATCAGGTTGCCGAGTCAGTTTGTAGCACAGCGGCTCCAATGGCTACACATGCTGTCAATGTTCCAGCGACTGCACTAGTTAGTACTGCAGATAGATCAGTCGCGTCCACTGAGTCTTTAAGTAACCCCATAGGGTTCCGCTCCGGCCAGATCTCGTTAGTGGTGGCTTCGGAAAGCGTGGCACTACTGCGCTTATTGCTGATGGAGAAGACCTGGAAACAAGGAGTGGCAGAAAATTTGTGCAACGCGATTCGCAACATCTCTCCAATTTTGGCAAGGAAGAAAGCTGGACCACCGTCACCAGACGCAAAGGTAGGCCCGGATCCTTCCGATATTCGGCTCCGATCGGCAATTATTCGTGCAGTTGGAGCTTTATGCGTTCTTGGTTCCCATTCCGACTGTATTCGGGTTGGCGGAAAGGTTGCCGTGACCGCGCAAAGCTTAAACAGTGGTGCAGTTGACGTTAGTACAGATGGTAATGGTCAGCCAGTGAGTGCTACCCTGATTGAGATGAACTCGCGTGCTTCGACAGTTCGAGTTGTTTTCCACCCTACCTCGTCGGAGATTGACTTTGATCCTGGCCATAACGTGCAAGATGTCAAGCTGTCCGCTCTGTCCCCCAACGAAGAAATCTGTTTACCTCCGACAGCAGTGCCCCTTACGTTGGACATGATGCCAGTAATCCTTCAGCTTTCATCGTTGGAGGAAACGAGCGCGCTAAAAGATTTTGATAGCTTGTGGAGACTTCAAATCCGATCTCGTGCACTATTAGCTTTGGAGGCTCTATTACGCCACTCACTGCACGTGACAAAAAGTTTTGCACAGCACTCTATGGCACAGAGTCTTCTTCAGTTTGCCTTGACACCGATCAGTCTCAACAGCTTTTTAAGTCTGCCGATGCTTCAGGAACGTGGTCGAATGATTCTGTGCCGTCTGATTGAGTCTTCCACGCCACTAGGCGAAGCAATGTTTCATGGATTGCATGCACCTACAGCACCAGCTATTATGGCTCCAGAATCAGCAAACTTATCGGGTGCTGGCGGTGTTGATGCCAACGATAATCCAGCTGAAGAAGAAACAGAGGCACACCGTGTTCGTCGAGGGTTCGCTTCAACACTGGCAGCAATGGGATTCGAGTTTGAGTTATGTATGGCTGCACTAGAACATTCTCGCGATGACCCTAATATGGCAGTTGAATGGCTAATGGGTGACGGTGCCGCAACATACCAGGAACGTCAAGAAGCCCAGCGACTCGCGCAAGCAACTATCGCGGCTCACGAATTGGCTGATGGAGCGGAAGGAGCTTCAGGTCTTACTCTTGAAGGAAAAGCTGTAGAGCTTCAGAATATCTCAGGCATGCCTTATTGCCTAGCATTCTGTGCTTTGGAGCTCTCCAATAGTGACCCAAATCGTGCCATGGAGTGGCTGATGGAGCACGGTAGCAATTACGCCGAGAAATTTAATTCCTTGGATCTGCTGACAGACACATTTTCTGCTGCTAGAACAGTCGTCTTGGAAGATCGAGCAGCAATGGAAGAAATTGATCAGCCGGACCCACTTGTGACGTCTTTTGATCGTCGAGACGCTATAGCGGCCGAGTATTTAGGTTCAGCTGCATCAACACGGAGTGCTGAATTGTCATATGCCCCCAATGTCGATGCGATGGCAGTGACTCTCGCCCCAATCTTGGCTCCTGGACCAGCTAAGCCGAGCTTAGGAGCCACAGCAGCTCGTGATGCGAACTTGACAGCCTTCTCGCCTCTTGACCCGGAGTATTTGACACCGAATGTCCTCTTGACTGTGACCAGCGACGTTGGCCCAGTCCAGCGACTAGCGACTAGCGGGCGAACAGGCATTTACAGGCGATTTTCACCTGATGATGGAGTGCTGGTTGCATTCCTAAACACGGAATCCGGTGCGTATGAAGATGAGTGGCATTTTCCTCGAGACTTACGTCGAATTGTGAAGATTTACGACGAGCCACTGGAAGGTGTGGAAAGTATTCACCGTGTCGCGCTCAGAACAGAAAATGCTCTTTCAACGTATTATGCAAGACGCGCTGTCACAGCGTTGCTGTGTGCTTTCGCCGCTGTAGAATCGACACCTCGTGGATCAGGAGAAATGAACAGGGAAGCGCAATACCTTGAAGATAAACCGGCTTCGCTATCCCCTTCGTTCTCAAGCGAGATATTGGATGTGGTCGGTGGCCCACGACAGTTTGTAAGCCTTCTTAAGATGGTGGCAGCATCCGAAATGAACTCCACCCCTCACGCTGACGTTGAAGGTGCGATCACTTCTACAGTCAAGACTACGCCGAGTTTGACAAATGAGTCAGTTGAAACTACCGAACAGCCAGGGCTCTTATTAGCAAGTCTCCAAGCTATCACGCTACGGCTTCTTCACCAAGAAGCACGCGTTGATGTGAACGAGCGTGCTGATGGCATTTCATCCAGTATGTGCCCGAGCTCTCCCAGACGAGACCCTGTTAGCGGTCGGAGAGAAGGAATCGAGCCTTCCCTTCCGTTCTTTTCACACGGGGGTTCCTGAATATGATGAGGGTGATGACGAGGATGAAGCGCTGAATCGGGCAATTGCCATGTCCATTGAAGACTCACAGACATCGCTTCTTACTTCTGTGCAAACTGTGACACATAATTCTGGAGACCCCACAGGTGACAAGTGGCACCATGAAGAAAGCAAGACTGAAGACTCATCTGCGTGCAGAATGAGAAGAACCCGTCAGCCATCAGATACCGAAGCTCAAGAAGTCGCTACTGCGTACCTTGGAGGTAGTGTTGACGATCACGATGGGTTGCTATCCAGTGTACTTGTGAAAGAATGTGTTAGTCATTTCGTGGAGTCTACGCGAATGGCAGGAGATGGAACGGGCGAGATATCAGCGGTGCAGGAGTTTCAATCATTGCACCCATACTTTGGTCAATGCGAGTACGCTCGAGCTGTAAGTATCGACAGTTCTTATCGCTGCTTGCGAATTGTGTTCGACCACCGATGTCGCCTGGGGGCCAAGGCAAAGTTGACTTTCTTCGCAGACCCGGAATGCGAAGATCGTGTCGGTGTGGTGGATAATGCCATGACAACATCGGGTCATCTACTTCCGGATTTAATTATTCACTCGCACCAGTTCTGGTTCCGCTTCACAGCTTCGGAAGAGAATGCTACAAAAGATAACGGCTATGGCTATCGTTTCCAGGTGAAGCCGATGGCAAATATTCGTTGGACGAAGGAATCGGAAGTGCTGGTTAGCCCATCACTGGAGTGGGCGTGCTGGGTGCTGGAACTTTTGCTCAATGATGCATCAGAGTTGGTAGCCCACGGTGCTGTGCACAACCGTAAAATTTATGGGGCGCTTGTTCGTTATCTGCGTTCTCCAGGAGCTCCGTTTAAAGGACGCGTCGTACGTTTACTCCAGCAATTGCTACATCATCCCGAACTCTTCCCGGAAGACGAAGTTCCCGAGATGGACGCGCTAGAGTCGATTTCCCGGTTGGCACTAACTCGTGCAGAGGTTGACAAAGCAAGTGGCAAAACCTTCCTCTCGGCGCACCTGTTGCAGCTAGTCGAATTGTCTATGGTTATATCCTCGGCAGCGCCAGTTTTCGAGCGCAAGCTCGGTGGCACCACAACCTCAGAATTCCCACTTGTGACTGAACCATTTGATCTTCCTGTTCCATTCGAGCGTAAAAGCGTACGCGATAGCCTAAATGACGTGTCGGAGCTTACAAGGTTTTTGCTCGGGCAAACATTGCGTTTACCACGGCATATTTTGGTTGCAATTTGGCTGGAAGTTTATGGATCATCTACAGTTTTCGAGACGTCACACCCTTACGTGCCTGGTGTCGCTTTAGGTGGGTCCATTGCGTATGATGCTACCCAGGCACTACGGATAACGTTCGATTCGCGTTGCTCGCTCGCACCAGGACAAGGGCAAAGTATGTCTCGTTTGGACATGACCAGCTTTATGCTTGTTGCACGCGATGATACCAGCGATCCTATTAAAGAAATTCGCAGTAATCGAACGTATGCTGGGAAGAGTGGGTGGCCGGAGAGTGCTATCGCGCTAGATGGCAATCACCTCGAGTACACATTCCATCCGGACGAAAATGCGGGTGCTCACTTCGGCTTTGCTGCAACGGTCAGTGCTTTGGGTATCCCGAAGGAAAAACAGTTAGCTCGTGCAACGGCTGCAGATATGGAGCAGCTTCTTCAGAAACTTGTGCTACAACAATCCGACCAAGATGAAACCTCTGAGGGTGATCGCTGGACTCATGCGATGGACTTGCAGCTCGTGGACTGGGTAAATAATCATGTTGAGCCCGCAGCGTCCCTGCCGACAGCCACCCCAGCAACGACTAGACACTCTGTCGATCTCCAACCATCAGATATCAAGCTCAATCAGACCCTAGATGGGTTGCGCTGCTCGACGTTGCTAAATCTCTCGTTGGAATCACTGCAGCTCCGGTTTGCGTTGTTCAAGTACTTAAACTTGAGCCTTCAGCATTGCTTGTCACTTCTTGATCTGCGCGATACGAAATCACCATGGACTATTGCCAGTAGACTGCGTCAACTAAGCCATTGTGTCTTCTTCGACGTGAAAAGCGCGCTCGTTGAAGCCGCCATCGAAGCAACGAACGTCGCTGGAGAAACCTCTAGCGGAAACTTACAGCAGACAGCGCGCATCACGCTAGACCGAATGCAGGCGCTTGAATCGCGCGATGACCGTGAAGTGGAGCCATCCGTATCCGAATGTTTCTTCGCGCAAGCGTTCCGACAGCTACATCAAGTGAATCCTGCGCTGTTGAGACGTCAGATCGACAGCAAGGGTCGGTTGTTCAGCGTCAAGTTCCGCGGCGAGGAAGGCGTTGACTGGGGTGGAGTCTATCGTGAAGGCGCAACATCCATGGTTGATGACTTGTTCTCACCACACTTCAGCTTGTTTATGCTGTGCCCGAACGGTCAGCATGACACAGGCAGCAACCGCGGAATGTATCTGCCGAACCCCAAGTGCACGTCGCCAGTTGCAATGCAAATGTTTGCGTTCGTTGGTCAACTGCTGGGGATTTCACTGCGCACTCACGGCGATTTTCCGTTCATGCTACCGTCTCTTGTGTGGAAACAGTTGTTGGGTCAGACGCTCACTCGTGGTGACCTTGAAGGCACGGATGCCATGTTTATCCAAATGCTGGACGGCATCGCTAACTGCGAAAATGATGGTATTTCCACTGAGGATGAGTTCGCTACAGCCTTCGCTGGCCTCGATCTGCGCTTTACTGCATCCTCGTGCACAGGAGAGGAAATTGAGCTTGTCCCGGGTGGTCGACTTCTCCCCGTAGAATTCCATAACCGATTGGAGTATTGCCGCCTTGCAGAGCGCGCTCGACTGGAAGAATGCAGCGCACAGGTGGCTGCCATGGCGAGAGGATTCGCAACACTGTTCCCTCGGCGGGTCCTTACGCTTCTAACGTGGCAGGAGCTCGAGATACTTACATGTGGCTCGCCGAAAATTGATTTGGATCTCTGGCAGCGGCACACCCGATACGATGGATACGCCGAAGATGACCCAACCGTGCTGCTCTTCTGGGAGGCTCTTGCTGAATTCTCTGATGAGCAACGTGCTGACTTCGTTCGCTTTGCCTGGGGACGCAGTCGCCTTCCTCGCGGCAAGTGGCCACAGCCCTTCAAGTTGTCCAAGAAAGGTGGTCGTGATGCTACGCGCAGCCTACCGGTTGCCCACACTTGTTTCTTCTCAGTCGAGCTTCCGCCCTACACGTCACGCGAGACTATGCGCTCCATGCTGCTTGCCACCATTACCTTCGGCCTCGGTGGCATCCTCATGGCTTAGGGAACAGCTTGACCTGATTCATGTTTTTTAGTCAATGCATCAATGTTATACGATACTTCGAAGTAGTAGGCTCTAGTTGCAGGTCGGCCCAGCATCGCCATGCCACGCAAAACATTTACAAACGATAACGCGATCGCTTACTTCATTCACTCTCGTTTCATGTTTGTTCGTTTCTTCATCTGCGCGGTGGATCGTTGGAGGTGAAGTTGGTGTGTATCTTGCACCTCCATGCTGCACTTCATGACGCTCCCAATTTACACGCGCTTGAAGTTCTCAAGTCCACTGCCTACAATGCTGCAGTGCTCCACCTTCAGAGCCTGCTGCACAGCCTCCTCGCTGAACTCCGTAGACGGCAGCACAACCTGCGAGCTCTGGCCAATAGCAGCGAACGGAGCAAGCGATAGTCCGGTCTCCTCGCCAGTGAGCAGGATCTTGTCCGTGGCAGTCAGGTTCAGGCTGCAACCATCAAAGCAAACGTTAGTAAAACAAAACTCCCAATCTCTTTCTCCAACACAATATCCACTTCGAACCTCTTGGCCAGCTTCTCGGCACGCTTGAGCAGGCCACCATGGGTCAGCACGGCGCTCTTCTTGGGGTTCTGGCCCGCGACCTCTGCAGTAGCAACACCAACAGCCCTGTCGTCAGCAATAATTATCTCCTATAGCAACCCCCCAACAGTCACGTACTCGAGTACGTGACGGCGAGCGGCGTCTTGTCGTCCAGCGTCTTCGTCAGCGTTTTGATGGTGTACGGCTCGGGGCTGTTGACCATCATGCCGCTAAGGTTCAGCATGCCCTCCACCGGGTCCCAGCTCGTCGTGATGACGCTGTGCAAGTGGCGGAAGTTCTTGGGTCGGAAGACCTCCATGCGTTCACGGACTAAACACCACAGCAAAAGTATCAGTCTCCATGTACCACAACTCCAGCCCCCACTATTCCGTACACGTAGCCAGCTCGGGGAACAGTCCCTGCACGATCTCCGTCTGGTTGCGGCCCTGCATCTTGGGCTCGAACACGAGGCCGCTGGCCTTGCTGTCCTGCAGGATGAAGGCCAGTTCCTCAGCCTCCGACACCTCCGGCTCGATCACGGCCAGCGTGAGTCCCGCCTTGGCCGCCGCCAGCTGCGTCACCACGTTCTCGGCGCTGTTGGGCAGCCACACGGCCACCACGTCTCCGCGCGCGAACTGCAGGTCCACGAAGCCGTTGGCCAGCTCGTCCACGGCCGCGTTGAGCTCCTTGAAGCTCCAGCGCACGTCCTGCTTGACGCTGCGCAGCGCCTCCTTGTGCGGCAGACGCGCCACCGCCTCGTCCAGCGCGGCGCCCACGGTGCTGGCGGCGCGCGCGCCCATGGCCATGCGCAGCGCGCCCTTGGAGCGAACGAGAGCGAGCATCCTGCACAAGTCTGAGCGTCCTCTGGTCCTGTCACCCCCGGAATGCCCGAAATGAGCGGCTCTGCTGGATGTGTGACGGAGGAACGTTAAAGTAGGAAGATGTGCTGCCTATTATAGGATATAGGATGCTATAGTAGGAATATAGTGAAAGTAATGTGTAGGTGGTGTAACAATTATTGCTCAAGATGCTGGTGCCGGTCGTCGTGGATGCGGCCGCCAAGGAGTGGAGTCTGCTCGAGTTCCAAGGCGACCTGCTGCCTGGAGACGGCGCCGAGACGACGGATCTGCGGGGACTGGACGTGGGCACACTGCGCTACGGCCACGAGGGAGAGATCACGCTGCGGATTGGCAACCACGTGCTGGCTGGGAAAGTGGGGAAGCTGCCGAAGCCTTTCGCCATTCTGCAGAAGGACGACGGAGACGTGGCAATAAGCGACGAGAAGGAAGAGAGTGCAGGAACCAAGTACGAGGTGGTGGGCATTGCGAGGACTCGAGTCGTGTTCGCGTCCAGACCGAAGCCTGTGCTCGGGTAGAAAATGTAAAGTACGAAGAAGACGGAGCTGCTCCACGCAGACAAAGCGAGTAGAATTACTGGACTCGTACCATACAAACGATTCTTATAGGATGTTGCTGATGAAGACACGACAGGAAGTGCGTGACGGCTCTAGACACGGTGACTAATAGTTTTGGAAACTGCGGCAGGAGCAGCCAAAAGATGTTCGCTGTCGATCAAGTTTAAATGGGGCGCGAAGACAGTGTTTCCTTAAATATTTTACTGGGTAAAGCAAGCATTTTCGGTCCCTATGGCCTAGCTCTCGAGTCTACTTCTGCGTGACAGGCATGCAAAGGCAAGTAAATGCCATGTCTCTAGATTTAGAAAGGTTTCAAATTTAGATACCTGGACACTAAATATTCTAATGTCGTCCAGGGTTCCTCCATTCAAATTTAGGTGTGTCTAAATCAGGCCATTCAAATGTTGATGTGGCTAAAACCGGCATGGCTAACGAGAGCCACTTGCTAAACCACTCAACCATGGCGACAGGTGCGCGAAGTCCCCTCTGTCGTCGTCTCTGCGCTTCGATCTAACCCTCCACACTCTCTCTATCTGCAATTCCCCACAGCTAAAGACGACGCGAACGACCTCCCGCGCACCAAGTTCTTCCTGCGCGGCAAGGGCGGCATCGAGGCCATGTGGGGCCCGCCGTCCTCCAGCAAACAGGAAGGCAAAATCGAGCGCGACGAGAACTTTGAGGCCCCAGGCACCGCCGACCTCATGGAATTCTCCGAGGACGGCAAGCTGCTCATGCTGGTGCGTACCGCCTCGGGCTTCACGGTGCGCGATTCGGAGACTGGCGCCGTGCAGACGGACGTGGCCAACCCTGGCATCCACGCGGTGGCTTGGTCGCCGCTTGGCTCGCACCTGTTGACGTGGCAGCGGCCGCAAAGGACTCAGACCTCGGCAACCTCGTCGTTTGGAATGCCGTCACGGGCAAGGAGGTCGCGCGCTTCAACCACAAGTCGTACACACGTGACGTACGTTGAACAGTGATTGGGTGGATATGTGGTAGTGGAGTAGAGTCTGACGGGATCGGTGGTTTACACGGTTGTATGACAGAAATGGCCACCTCTGCAGTGGTCGTCGGATGAAACGATTTGTGCGCGGCAGAGCGCAAATGGCGTGGTGCTTTACAGCGGTCTGGAAATTGCGGCGGGCCCGATTGGCCAGATCAACCTCCCGGTATGTTATGCACTCGCCCCTGACGTTGAGGTGTGAGTTTGCGGCTTTACTGATGGTGATTTGTTGTGTGACGAATAGAATGTTGCAAACTTCAGTGTGGCCCCGGGTAGTGCTCCCTACAAGGTCGCTCTCTTCGTTCCGGAGAAGAAGGGCAAACCTGCCAGCGTTAAGGTCTACCAGTTCCCGAACAGTCTGGATGCTCCCACGGCAACGAAAAGCTTTTACAAGGCTCAGGATGTTTCGTTGAAGTGGTCCCCCACTGGCAGTGCTCTCATTATTGAAACGCGCACGGACATCGATACGTCTGGAAAGTCGTACTATGGCGAGACTGGTCTTTTCTTTTTGCAGAGCGACGGAGAGTACGACTGCATCGTGCCGCTCACGAAGGAAGGCACTGTCCATGATGTTGCGTGGGACCCCACTGGCCGCGGCTTCGTGGTGATTGCTGGAGCGATGCCTGCGCATGCAACGCTGTACGACAACAAGGCCCTTCCCATCTTTGAGTTTGGCGCAGCACCTCGTAACCATGTCAGCTGGAGTCCTCACGGTCGTTTCCTGTGCCTTGCTGGTTTTGGCAATCTTCGCGGTGACATGGATTTCTGGGAGCGCAACAAGCTCAAAAAGATGGGCTCGGCGACGTCGAACTCCGCCACCACTTTTGCTTGGTCCCCAGACAGTCGGTACTTCGCTACGGCCACTACGTTCCCTCGTCTTCGTGTTGATAACGGCTTCAAGGTGTTCCGTTACGATGGAGCGGGTCCTATCCACCAGGAGGAGCGTGGCGAGTTGTATGACCTCAAGTTCCGCCCTGCTGCGCAAGATACGTACCCGAACCGGCCTCAGTCCCCACGCCGGAAGGGTGAGGACGCAGGTTTTGGTTCGTCCACTGCCCCGAAGGCTGCTCCCAAGCCTCAAGCGTACCGCCCGCCTAACTCGACGGGTGCACTTGCTGCCATGATGCGCAAGGAAGAGGGTGGCTCCAGGAAGCTGGACCGCAACAAGTACGCTGCACCCCGCGGAGGTACTCCGACGATCCCGGGCATGGCTGCTCCTCGCGCGATCCCAGGAATGGGAGCGGCTGCGGCACCGAAGAAGCTCAGCAAGAGTGCTCGCAAGAAAAAGGCTCAGGAAGCTGCCGAGGCAAAGGCCGCGGTTGAGGAGGCACTCGCCAAGACAGGAGCTGCGCCTGTCGAGGAGGCCCCTGCAAACCCGACCCCAGCGGAGTTGACACCTGAAGAGAAGGCTAAGAAGGTGAAGGGCCTGCTGAAGAAGCTCAAGCAGATCGACGCTATTAAGGCTAAGAAGGAGGCGGGCGATTCGCTGAACGACGATCAACTGCAGAAGCTCACGACGGAGCAAGCACTGCGCGACGAAGTGGCCACATTGTCCGCGTAAATATGCGTATCAAGTGAGCTGTGGAAATCTGTCTAACTTAGAGAGACTGTGGGGCAGCAATAGACGGCAAGAGCAAGTAATGGCATACAGCACGGCATACTTGCATGCTTTGCCATCACCTTTAATCGATTCAAGTAGTTCTCGCTACCAGCAACGTGGATTTAATTAATATTTTCAGTTGAAGCCCACGGCATATACCGCCCATTGAGCTGATGGCGTAGACGGTGGAGGAATAAAATGCTGTGCAAGAACGGATACCATTAGCATGTCGAGCCGCAATAAGTATTGTAAGTGGTGGTACGTACTACAGTACACAACACCACGTGAACGTACCGGTGGGATCGTCGAGGCTCCAGGTGTACGCGGCAAAACGATGTACGAGTCCCAAGCTCGTCGAACCGCCACCAAAGAGTCGAAGGTTAATGTTTCTGGGTCCAGGGTCTGCTTTGAAGACATACTTTTCCCCGATAAATTAGTTGCCGCCTGCTTTTTGGCTGGTCGAAGTGATGGAGGTGCCTTCTCGGCAGACTTTTGCTCCGTTCCCAAAGTTTCCGCACCGACCTGCACCTCCAATTTGCTATTTGTAGTCAGAGCTGCGCTTTCAGGTTTGTTTGATGGGTCCATCGCTCGATTGATACTCGCTTCATCACGCCGCCGCAACTTGACTCGTTTCCGATAGGCCTGCACAAACACAAGCACGCACTAGATTTAGCACCCGTTTCCACGAGGATATCCCCATCACAGGCCACATTTGCATCCAGCACCTTCTTCTTGTTGACTCTCGCTGCAAAAGTGCGGATCGATTTTAGCTTCCGTCCTGGCAACGTCCCCGACATCACGTTCATTTTTTCGAGCTCTTTCTTTAGTGCCTCACAAACCGCGAGTTTTCGCTCGCGTTGAGCACGCAGACGAGGAACTTCCACACTTGAAGCTGAGGCTTCATCAAATTGCTGCCTCGTATCGCGCGTACTCAATTTTTGAAGACGCTTGTCAATTGTAACGAGCTCTTGCGCTGCCACTTTCAACTGATCCACAAGCTTCTGAGCCTGCTGAACTCGACGTCGGAACCACCTCAAAGGAGATTCTGCACCCTCATCTACAACGTTTTTAGTACTCGCTGTCGAGCTGCAATATTCACGCTTGAAATTATCCAACCACAATTGCTCAGCGTCCACCACAGGAGGACGAGGAGGTGGCGGAGGAGGTTGAGGAGGCATGAAGCGAGGGAAATAACTGCGTGGAGGATAAACAGGCTGCGGATAGAAGTAAGATGCTGCTGGAAAGCCACGAGGAGGCGGCGGAAGAGGTGGTACGAACGCAGGACGCGCTTGTGCTCGTGGCTGCGTCCATGGAGCTGGCGGCGCAGGCCATCGCGGTGGTCGTGGCTGCTGCATCTTGCCAATCGCAACAAGACCGTAATGTGATGTGTGTTACACCAATGTATGTAAAGGTTATGTAACTAGGTTTGAATCGCGCAGCACTAGTCAGCGGCAATGACCGACGTGCATGGCGAGCTGCTCAAGTGCGTGCTGCAACTGGCGGCATGCAGCGACAAGGTGCGTCTCTAGCAGCGTCTGCTGATGAAGAAGTGCCTCTTCCTTTGTATTGTATTTGACGCCTCCTGTGAGCAGCTGCGCACGACGGACGCGATGCTGGGCCAGTACGTGACTCGAATGCAGCGCGATCTCCCATCGTCTGGGATGCCGCGACTCGTGTCCAAGCTTGCAGTGGTTCCAGCCAATTCGGAGCGGGAGGAAATGACGCTAGAAGAGAAATTCCAGGAGATTTTCGACCAG
This sequence comes from Phytophthora sansomeana, assembly GCA_032158285.1. Taxonomy (NCBI): domain Eukaryota; phylum Oomycota; class Peronosporomycetes; order Peronosporales; family Peronosporaceae; genus Phytophthora; species Phytophthora sansomeana. The sequence goes on from JAPDHH010000218.1 coordinate 81,601, forward strand.
GGAACGGAAGCGACCGAGCGACTGGAGATCACCAAGGCGCGACTGGAGAAGGAGCTGCGTCGACGCTCAGAAAATGTAGGAACATTGGTGTTTAAATGCTGTAGGAGGTGAAGTTATGCTGATTTCGAAGTGTATTTTGCTATGGTGTAGTTCCGTGATCTGGTCAAGAGCCGAAACACGGATATTCAGGAGGAGTATGCGCGTATGCTCAAGGAATTGGACGACCAGACGGAGTCACTGGATCAGGAGATTGCCAAAGAGAGGGAAATTAAAGTTGAACGAGCTAAACGACGGCGAGACGAAGCTCTTGAGAGGAAAGCGAACAAGAAGCAGCACCTTGAAGAGGAGAGTAGGAAGCTCAAGGAGCAGCTAGACGACTTTACGTCTGAAATCCGACAGCTCCAGGAAGTCTTCGCTACGTTGGAAAATGACGAGGAGAATCAGGAAAACGAGGATAGCGCGGATGAAACTCAAACAGCAGAAGAACGCCGCCAACGTGAAGAGGAACGCGCCCAGAACGAAATCGTGGAGCTGCAACAAGAAATTGTGCTGCTAAAGGAAGCCCAAGAAGCAATTACAGAGAAGATTGATGTAAGTATTGCGGATGGTGCCTGGAGTCTAATTGCTCCTTCTAGTGCTTACAATATGTTGATTCGCTTGTTCTTCAACTGTTGCAGAAACAATCTCTAAAAGCTCAGTACGAGGAAGAGAAACAAGAGGTTGTGGAGGAGACGGCGCACGTAAGTACTTCAGTGTACACCAGGACAATTTTATATGGCAAAGCTCTTGTAAGTGAATTGTGCTAACTAACCTATCTTGTTCGAATGCTGCAGCTTAAAAGCTTGGTAGAAGACCTCACGCCTCAAATCACCTCCAATGGCGTTCGGTTGCATTCGTTGCTGCGGACACTTGCACCGTCTCCGGGCATTGGAACGCTCATGACTCGGCTCTACCAACAACTGTGCAGCGACTCACCCCTGCAACCAGCACGTGACTTGCCTCCTACGCCCAGGAAAACAGTCGATCTGAAGGCGTTCCTCAACGTGAGTTGTGCTTACGTATACGGATGCTGGATGTGAAATCTTCACTAACCAGCGTGTTTGTCGTCGTGCTCAGAGCTGCCCCAGTTTCGAGGAAGGCAACAAGGCGATCGACGAACTCAAGAAGCTACAGCTCATTCATTGCTACGAGTCGAGTGGAATTATTGCGTTGGCAGACTAGTTTACCATGGCCCGTGCATCAGTATACCAGTCAATCAGTTCTTTTCATTATGTTGGCAACCAAAACTCAGTTTTCCCAGGACGAAACACGCTGTATCCCAATGAAAAGAAGCACCACAGAAACCTCACCACCTACAGCTTGCTGCTGTTTTTGTTCGTGAACTGCTTCTTGAGCTCCACCACTGTGGCCAAAAACTTACCATTCGCAGCACGGCGATCCAGCTGCTCGAACTCGTAAACCAGCGCCTCGCGGATCTTGGTGGCGCGCTCACGACGCAGCAGCGACTTGTACACGGGCAAACTGTTCTTGTTGAAGCGGTTCGCCACCAGCGGCTCCAGCTCCGCCAACACTGCGTCCAAGAAATCCTTGGTCGGGAGCAGTTCACCCACGATCTTGGCGTCCAGAGCTTCTTTGGCCTTGTAGACCTTGGAGCGGATCACCAGATTGTTCGCGACTGTGGGCCCCAAGAGGTGTGGGAACGTGTAGGACGACGCGAACTCCGGGACGACTCCAATCCTCAGAAATGGCGTCCAGAACGTGGCGCTGTCGGCTGCGAACACGAGGTCGCAGTGCATGAGAAGCGTCACGCCGATGCCGATGGCAGGTCCGTTCACGGCCGCCACCAGCAGCTTCTTGCACTCCAGCATCTTGTGCATGAACTTGTGGGACGGACTCTGCGACGGAGGACGCACAGAGCCGTCGCCCAGGATGGCGGCGGTCTCCTTCACGTCGGCGCCGCTCGTGAAGTAGTCGCCGTGGCCAGTGAGCACGAAGGCGTGCAGAGAGGGATCAGCCTCGAACTCGTCCAGCGCTGCCGTGAGCTGCTCGTACAGCGCGTCGTTGAAAGCGTTCTTGGCGCGGGGGCGGTGCATCTCGGCCACCAAGATGCTGCCGGCGTGGACGTAGCGACGGACCACCTCCTGCTGCTCCTGGTAGTTGGCCATGTCTGCTTGCACGGACGATTCGATTGTGTTAAACGGCTTCAAGCTCGGCAGACCTGCATTGAAGTTGGGGTCGTTGAGTCGACAATTAGTTTCTGCAGGTTCGATTTGCATTTTGTAGGGTATAGAGTTTCAGAGTTCCCTCGTTATTAACACACTTTGTGAGCATCGAAATCAAAGCTCACGCAGTTCGTGATCGCTGTGCGCCATGCCATCAGGAATGAATAGATTAATTCGAGCCCCCAGTGGGTGCAGCACAGCTAGGAAATAGTTGCAACATGCTGGTGCATACATTGGACGGCACCAATAACAGACACCAGAAGGACCAGTTTTGCAGCCACTACTTATTCAGTAGGACCCTTGCGTGGTGGGTCGTTCGTGCATCAGTCTACTAACGGATTTTACCGATTAGTGTACCTGCTCCCGATTGAGTACCACCTGCTAAATCTGATTGCATTTGCAGCGCCCAGAGCCTATAACACCTATTGTGGGTTTCACTAATTCTGCCGCGATAATTATGTCGTAATTCTAGTCCCTTATCGCCTTTAATTATGCCCACAACACATTTAATTCCACTCTAATTGTCATGGCGATAGTGAGCTGGTTTAGGCTGGAATAAAGCTAATCCCGCCTGATTCATGATTAAGCAAGCTGAATGGCGCAGAATGGCGGTTTCCAACCCGCCATTCTGTCGTTATCTCTATTATTCCATCGTAAGGGCTGATCGGGGGAGTTAGGGGAGCTCTCACAATCTTAGGCATAATTAGCCTTAACTAAAGGCTTGTTGTCCTTTTATGGGTCTAATTCCGCCTGAATTAGCAGTCCACCCGCCAAAGTAGGTGAAAGGCACAATACTTCAACTTGTACACCATGGCGTGGCCCTGTAGACCTCACGTCAATTTTTCTGCACGGCATCCTGCAAAACAAGCTAGCAGTGCTCTCATTATTCAATTTTCCGTGTACAGCAACCATTAGCCCCACATCTACCCCTCCCTCCTTCCGCACCAGCCCACCATGCCTCGCTCATGTGTTGCAAAGTTGATTGCCTAAAAACAAGAGGTCGTGACCTGGATTGAGCAGAATGGTGACGTACCAACTCGAGCCGCAACGTACTTCCAGAGCAATCGTGGGAGGAAGATTTCTGGAGCTCAAGTTCGCTACTGGCGGAAGTAAAAAGAGCCGATCAAGAGCGCTCCTGTCTGCAACATGCCCTTAAAAGGGACCGGAGCAAAGCCTCGCCTAGCCGAGGTGGATGAATTGAACTTCGACCGTGTCCTGTTCCTCCGCTCGGAGAAGAAGAAGGTGATGCGAGATCTTATCGCCGAGATGGGTAAGCACCTCGCGGAAGCTGAGCTTAGCAACAATCAATTCCTCGGGCTAAGCAAGTGGGTGGACGGTTCATGCACCGATATGATCTTTTGCTACGTCGGACTACATACCTGGCAGTTCTGACTGCCAGGTATGTAGTCCGACGTAGCAAAAGAGATGATGTCTTAACGGACAGTGCCGTACGCTACACGAAGTTCTTGAACACCCGTAAAGAAGACTCAACATGGATCATACAGTGCTGGTGGATGAAACAGCAGTTTACTTCGAAGACTCACGCCGCCAGACTGTTGACGTCACGGAAGTTCGCCATGTTGTGCTCAAGTCAACTGGCGTTGCATCCATGCGCATAACTGCTGTGCTTGCGGTGACTGTGTCAGGGCGAAAGCTGCCGCCTCTGGTTGTGTGGAAAGACGTTAATCACGATGGATCAGTCGAGCGGTCGGCAACACGTACATGACCTACCAAAAAAGGGCATGGGTGGATTCCCAGCTGCTAATCAAGTGGCTCGATCTCGTGGTTCCACTCATTTTTGATGCGAGTACGCCTGGAAAGGCGACTGCCTGGGACTCCATGCGTGCGCATACGTCTAAGGCTGTCAAGGCGCGTACTGCGAGAAAGGATCTGCAGATGTTCGTCATCCCAGGCAGCTTGACGCCCTATGTACACGAGGGCGACATCGGCATCTACAAGTCGTTCAAAGACAAGCTCTCGGTGATCATTGACGAGTGGAAATCGTCCGACCTTGTGGTGTATACGAAAGCAGGCAACCCGAAGCAGCCACCTGTCGAGGATGTGGTCCAGTGGGTTCAAACAGCGTGGAAAGCAGTACCAGACGACGTTGTGAGGCGTTCGGTTTCAGCAGCTGTCTTTTCGCCCAGCTATGAGGATTAACACATCAGTCGCCATGATGTCTACGGTGACCTATTTTGCCGAAAGTGGCTTTCGCGTGATGAGGAGTCCGGTAGCGACGACGTTGGAGAAGAGCTTCTTGAAAACATGGACTGAGTTCACCATTTGGGACTCCGAGGCCTCTGTGTAGTGAGAAGCTGTAGTGCACCGTATCCAATTTGTGTACCCTGTGTAATGTTGATAGCTTTCAAATGCATTAATATACGGTGCGTTGTTCGGCGATATCCGTTCCTTGCTTTGGCTCGAACGCTGGTCATTTCCAAACGCAGCCAATTCGCGCACCACTACTGAAAGATCACTAGTTCCAACTTGAAGAATGTCAATATCCAAAAGGGAATACCTACTAGATTCCGATCATACACTATACATACATATCCCACAGCCGTAAATTGATTAAATTCCTAGCTGTGACCACTGATAACATAATTGGCTCACAGTAATATGAAATGGGAGCGTTCAAGCGGTTATCTCCAACTTGAAAAACTAGCAGTACAGACCACCTTTTACGGTGGGTCATTTTTAATGGCTATTCTCAATTTAAGGCCAAAACGACTGTTTTATATTATTATTGACTTTTTTCTCATTTCGATGGCGGTATTGCAATTATTGTGAAAATATAAAAACAAAGAGCAGCTGTACGGGCTACTCGGTCCCTAGTTCGTAACACCCAAGGTGTTCACTACTTCTAGCCTTGTGCCATACACTTGCTCACGGACGTGAAGAGCCTCGCGGTCTTGGTCAACTCGTCATCATCTTACGGAGACAAGCCATCTTCCAGGATAACTTACCCCCCGCAAAACGGTGGTTTGATTTTGCCAACATAAGTGCGTTGAGCCCGCTCGACATCGTCCTCGGTTACGCTCTTCTCAATCAATACACTCCAGTTTATAACGCTGACGGGTTTATCCGCCAGGCGCCTCACCAGCGCGTCCACTAAGTATTGCGAGGTGCGTTTGCCATCTCTCTCGAGACATCGGCTTTTTTTCGTGGGCGACCCGGCGGTCAACGCGCTGGTAGCCCTCGAAGCATCATTGTCAAATCCAGACCGTCGACGAGATGTAGGCATGCTAGCGCATGAGCGCAAAGTCATCCTGTTTGAAAGAAGGTATTGCAGTCGCACTTGTATTTGATCGAAAAATCACCTCGCTTTCGCAGCCGGTACGCCCTATTTTTAATTTGCTACACGGTTGGCAGCTACGCCAACATGTGGTCGGACTCGCAATACGTCAAACTGAGGGTGTTCAAGCATTTTTGTTGGTCCTTGTCCGCCTAGCAGAAGATTGTCAACTTAAGAAAGCAACAGTATGTGGATTCCGGTCCTCTGCGAAGAAGGCGGCGCCATTTCAGTCGTATGCATACCGCTTCGTGTCAGCCGATATTTTTCGTCTGGGCCGAGCGTAGTCCCCGCCCCGGCCGTGCAACTCACGTGGGTTGAGCAACATAATCGCTTCGTTACGGAATTGTTGCCAGTCATTGCGAATCGAGAATTCTCGAGGCCGTCCAGTACGCTTCGTGCTTCACTCAATGTGTCGAACCGAACTGGGTGCCGTAGCGTCCCGTCGGCGGATACAACTTAATTTTTTTGGAAAGAAGGTGTTTCCTCTTCGGAGTCAGAGCGGACGGCCTGCCGTCCTTCATCAGAGTCGCTATCGCTTTCTTCTTGGTTGTCGTACAGGCTAACACTGCCCCAACTCTCCTCTCTGGTGCGATCGCCGTGCGGGCTGGATGGCGAGTCATCGGCCTCGAATCGCAGGCATACAAGTTCACTGATGCGTGTTCGTGTAATTGTGCCGCCGAAATCTTTCACTTGCACTGTAAGAAGGGCTCTCTGGCCTCGGTTCAGTAGCGGGAGGCGTAGGTCACCTTTAACTGCTGTCTCAGCACCAACTGGGGCATCTCCAGGCAGTTAGTTGGTGCTGCACGAAGGTTTTCGATGTCGATGAGGCAAAAGGCTTGGTCACGAAGTCGCACAAGTTGGTGAAGAACTGCTGTGGGCTTTTGTCCTGGAGGGTTAAACTCAAAAGATGAAATGAGGTTGATCGAGACGGAAGAAGGGCGATTTGAAGTACAGCAACCACAGAGACGACAGCAGTGCGCTCTACGCAGAAACCTGGGCCCAAACGCATGTTGATAACGCAACCATAGTCCGTTCAACGCACATTGTGTAGTTTCAACTTCATATCGCAAGAAAACTCGCAAGTTATTCTGAAACGAAAAAATCATGTATATAACCGTTTATGCTGAAACGAACCAAAATCCGTCACTAATCTTCCGTTAAATCAATGAGATCGTTCACCGAACCCTCCTCAGCGGCAAACAGCAATGCGCCATGCAACGAACTGTTTCTACGTGGCTGGGTAGCGATTTTGTCGTCTGAATCGAACATATCCTCGACTTTGACATCTGATTGGCTATTGTCCTCGTCAGAAACTGCGGATTGTTAAAACAAAATCATAGTCGTCGTACCGTTCAATGAAATCAGGGGTTCGGGGCTCAGTCGCCTCATCGCTTGCATGACCATTTTCGGACTGCACGGACGACTGCGGCGACAGCGGAGGCGACGGGGGAGCTGAGCCAACGTCGGCGGTAGGGAGCTCGAGCGTGCGCTGGAGCTAGGCTTCAAGGCGCGAGATGGTGTGAGCCGGCGCGATGCACCGGCGCTCGACATGGTCAAGCTGCCGGCGCAAGGTCTCCGTGACGTGCGTCGCGTCGGCAATTGTAGTGAGTAGGCGCCTGAGGGGGCGTATGGTTGTTTTGATAATGAAGCTGCCTTTTCATTTGGGTTGCTTGTGCGCTGTCTGATTTTCTACGCCCAATATGACGGCTTCTTTGAGGAGGAATGGTAAATGACGGTTACTTGTAGAAGGAATGATACATTTTCTATATGACACTAATATATGTGCGCTGCGTGCAGTGCTTTTCGTTGGTATTGCGTTACACATAGAGAGTGGGAAGCAGCTATAGTGAATGTATTGTAGCCGTAGTGAACTCAATACATCCCCACAAAATGGATAGTAGCTTTTCGGAGAATGGAATTTTATCTGTTTACGGTGCGCGCCACCCGAATACCGACCAACTTAGTCTCTGAAAGCGTCTTCAAGCGGTATTAGTGGTTGCGCTGTGTCCAATGGTGGTCTTAATTGTGAATGTCGTTGACGATGGGTTTAAGGCTGCGCATCCATTTGCTAGCAGAAGAGGGTATTGTGAAAGCCACCTTGCTTGTGCTGTTTTTGTTGCAAATCGATAGCTTTAGAACCGAGTTAGGCTCTATATAAAGAACGAGGATACCACCCAGGTTGTTTTTTCATAAACAGTGCAATACAAGAGTGCATGTACACTGTCCCGAGACCGGGTTTACGGTGACCCTGCCAGGACCCCGGCCTCAGGACGTGTGAACTGGCGTCCGGACAGTTGCTCGTGGGCATCTCAATGATGACTCTAGGTCGATCGTCAGTCTGACTTTCCACTCGGATGGGCGGCAAGAGGACGGATGTCACGCCCTGGGCAACTAGTTGTGTCTTCGAGGAGGGGTATCAACCCCATTGCTAGTCCTGCTCTTTTGTCTACTTCTGATTCTTGTTTCATTGTCCAATCTTCCCGCTAACTAACAAGTCACTTCACTTTTCTTTTAAAGCTCTACTCTACTGGTCTTCTAGTCTGTTCTACTCCTTCTCACTACAGCCCGGCAACTACTCGACCCCGATTTGACGGGAAGAGCGTGGCATTTGGTGGAGAAGCAGGGTAGTTGCTTCGCTGAGAAGGATTTTGGGCGGCTCTGAAGGTCGTGATGTCTTGGATCGTTCGAGTATCGATCATCTGGAGAACTAGTTACTGGATAAGGTGGAATTGAGTCCCGTGGATTACGGAGGCACAGGTCGACTTGGAAGCCCCACGCTATAGGGCTATCGACGTCTCACTGACGGTGAAAAACCTGACTACAACTGGAAATCCCTCTCAGAAAAGCAGTAGCTCAGCGCTACTAAACCAAGAGATTCAATAGTTTCTGCCTCTTTCATCGACCACCGCTTGAAAAGTCGCGCAAATTTAAAAGATGGACACTCCCGAAGCAGCATCACACCGAATATGCGCTGGCATGGTAGACAAGTAGACACGAAACAGAAGCAGTTGAAAAGGCACACATCCGTTGCCGGGCAAGACAACCCCAATTCCCGTTCCCGACGACGATGCACATTTGTACAGATCGCCAGATTCGTGAGTACAGTGGTGCCACATCCAATTCTTGCTGTTCACAATGCTTCAATCCCATTGATTTTGGACACTAACAAAATAATTCGCACTTAAAACGTCCGCGAGGGAGTCTAGTTCACTCGAAACCTTGTCATGCTGGTCTCATAGTCCTTGCGTTCCGACGCAGCGCATTAAGTTGCGCAGAGCGCAAACCTGCTGCTTGAGCACCACTCGGACACATTTACCCATGCTTTGTTTCTTGCCAATAAGATGCTTGTACTAATTCCAAGAAGCCCCAATCGGTTTGTTGTGCTGTTGCCTGCAGAGAAGCGCTTTCCACGTCCATAGTTGCTCCACTGAAGGCTACAAGACTCCCACTGGCGATAAAAATAATCGACCGAAGCCGATGAAATCCTAGACGCGACTTTTATAAATTGTTGCCGTCGCCAAATATATTGCTCCAGTGATGGCGGGTAATGCTGATGTACGTATTCTACTGTGCAATTGCCAAACTAGTGCCTGACTTACATGTTAATATTGCTACTTCATTATAGGTTTTTATGTCAGTTCCACCCTTTTCGCGGTTTTCAAAGAATGCTTGCTGGTCAGTATTTCGTACCGCATACTAGCGAGCCGAAGTGGAACGTCTTTTCCGCGAAATGATCTCATGCAACGTTGTTTTCAGCGCAGCCATCTCAGTTATAGTCATTACCAATGACGAGTGATTCCTCATTGACCCACGATGAGTTGTTAGGCTTTATATACTCGAGAACTTCAATAATCATCTCCATTTGTTGATTAATACACAGGAAATCAAGCACAGCAACCCCTCGCCCAGTGGGGACTGTGGCAATTAAGCTCCCTGGGGATACACATACAATGTTAGCATCTACTGCTTCAACGCTACAGCAAAAAGTTGCGAAAATTGTCCACTCGCCAATGTAGTAGCCCAGGTAGTTCGTGTTGTGGGCCCAATCTGACGCGAGATTGTCTCTCCAGCGCTTGAAGACTTCCTTCTGTGTAACGCTCTGCACAACTATCCCGGAAGTAAGGTCCCATTCGTCCAGAATGAGACGGCAACTGTTTCCGTCATCAGTGATGAAAGCAGTAGCAACCTCTTTTGAACGGGCTTCTGTTGTCGATGATCCGAGACGGGAATTAATCAAAATTTGGATCTGTTGAAGTGTAAAATGCATATCTGGCGCACAGCAACGTAATATATATTTTAAGTAAGTTCACTTTGAATATGCACCTTGTGTAATGGAACGTACCCGCCTTTCGCGACAGAAACTCCGCAATCTGCTTCGTATCAGTATTTGCTTGAGTGAACGCGTCCAGTTTCTGTAGCAGCTTCTCGTCAAAAATTTGGCGGGTGTTCTGGAGGGCAGCGTAGAGAGCTTTGTTCAGGCTGTGGCAGTGACAAGTATTCTTTTATCCACAGAAGCAATTGGTTAATTATATAGAAATAGCGTATAAACAGCCGTGAAGTTACTATCGTACTGGCGAGATGAAGTGACACACCACTTGCACAAAATGAAATGTTGTGCACTCAAAATAATCGCCGGACAATAGATTAACCACCAACGGATCTGTTGGCTCTCAGCCGTCATAGTTTTCCGACTTGCAGCCGCAAGAGCCCATTGTCGACGCCGCCATGACCCACAAAACGCCCCAAGAAAAGATGCGGATTGTGCGTACCCACCAATACTTTCTTGGGTCGAAGCTCAGCAACGGCTTGACCCTCTCGGGCGAGCGGTACGCGAGCGTGTTGCCGCATGTCTTGCGGTATCAGAGATCACTGTTGCTCGCGTGGTTGCTCTTTGGAACGCTCATGGCGACGATGTCTTTGCGGCCCCTCCTGCCAAGCGCGGTAGGCCCCCCAGGTCGGTGGTTGCAAGTTATCACGAGTATATTATGAATGTGTGATTAAATTACGGAATTTGCAGAAGAAGCCGACGACCTCGCGATCCATCTGTTCAGCTATAGAAGATTTGACAGGTGTAGCCATTCCGGCCAGAACAATGCGAGACGAGCTGGCCCGTATGGACGTCAGCTACATTCGGGGCAGGAGGCGAGACCCAAGGGCAGACACGGAGGTAAACATTGCGTTTAGGCATTCATACTTGGCCATAAAGGTTTTCCAACCTTACTGGGCGTATGTATCCTAAACTAACTGAAGTCTATCTTGACGAAAGTTATTGCAATGTGAATCATGTGGCTGGCGCGTCCTGGGTGATTAAGAACTCACCGCGGTATGTTTCCAGCGGTGCAGGGCAGCGTTACTGCATCGTCGGCGCTGGAGCTGTCATGGCGAAGAACGGCAAGTTGCATGCCGAGTGGGTGCCCGGCTCAATTAGGAGCTGGCCGTCGCATCTGAAGCCCGGCGGAGACTCAGATTACCACGGCAACTTCAACGGCGAGCTCTTCGAAACATGGTTTGAAGAGCTCTGCTTGCTGTTGCAGTTTCGGTACGGGTCTTGCCGTATCCACATGGATGGCGCAGCGTACCACAAGGTTGTCGAGGATCCGGTGTCATCCACCACCAGAGCCAAGGCTGTCATGGTGGAGTAGCTGCACGCACACAGTGTCACGGTGTCAGCCAAAGACTATAGAAAAATAAACTGGAGCGACTTATTAAGCAGGTAAGCTACGTACGTATTCGTTCTACTACCTATTAGCTAACTGTGCATGTAATGTTAGGCGAAACCTCCAACTAGCTACAGAGCTGCATCGATGGCTCAATTCTACAGCCACGAAGTCCTGTACACACCAGCCTATCATCCCGAGTTACAGCCGATCGAGATGCTTTGGAGGGGGGGGGGCTCTCAAGAACAGGATTACCATGGACCCACCTTCATCCGTCTCGGATTTGGGCGACAAGATTTCGGCTGGATTGCAAGCCATTACGTCGCGTGAATGGCTCGGCGCTTACAAAAAGGTGCGCAAACAAGAACAAGCTTACCTGGATCAAGTACCGCCAGCTCAAACCATCCCAGCACCCTCGGTGAACGAGTTGCAGCACCTAGCTGCGGACGAACAAGTAGAGTTAAGCGATGTGCCACCCGTCGACGAGACCACGTATCACTTTCCCTTTTGAGTACTAATACGAGAGGTTATAGTTTGTATTTGGTTATAATATATTCGAGGAAGCGCAGTTTACCAGCAAGCGGAGCCTCAAAACACCTGTTTGAGCATAGCATCGACAGATTAGTATCTGGATTTTGGAGATACGTTTTTCGTTTACGTCTAATTCCCACATTACTAGGCTAATCGTGAAACACAAACGTTCACTTAAAAGCGGAAGCACGGAGTTTTTCAATGATACCAAGTACGTTGGTATCCGATTGGTAGAACACGCGGTATAAAGTCTCAAAGTTGGTGTATCACTTCATCTCACCATGACTATACATTCGTGATCTTGATCACGCACCTGTTGCCATCGGCTGATGCTAGACGTTCGGAATCCAGCGACACATCCGTGGAATCGGTCATTTCGCGCAATTCGTTAGCCGTCCCTCTCGACTTCTGCCGGCAGCCGAGTTTACTTTTGAAGGTATAGCTAAACGGCTGGTAGTTTGTTGTTTTTGTGTTCGCGGTTGTACTGCGCTATCTTTTTCGAGTCGCGACTCCGACAGGAAGCAAGATTGTAGTTTTGAAACCTCTTCCACTACTTTTCAAATGCATCCCACGAGTCAAATTTCAAGCTTTTCCATTGACGAAACCGTGGTGCGATATGAGGAAAAGATCGTTTCAACATCTAAGCGCAACACAATCAAATCAGTCAACGGAAACCTGACGTCCCCGACAGCGAGGAAGTAAATGACACGATGTGACCGGGGATTTTTTCCCGCAAGATCACCCGACTGACTCGATGAGTGGCTGACTGTGGTTGAGTCCAGAGCGATCCAGTGAGAATCAACGTGGGACATGAATGTGAGAGTGCACGAGCGTGGAATCAGTGTGGATGTGTATGCAAGGTTAAGTAAAGGCCCACAGGTTTGGAGGTGTCGGCTGGATGAGGCCTCATCCAGTACGCATAAGAAAGCACTCAGTCCGAACCGCCGAGTCCTGTACTGTAGAAGAAGCCCGAAGGCGTAAAAGTGTGTTCAGCGAACGTATCCTGAGCACTGCCTGCTTTGACTTGACCAAGACACCAATGGTACCCACTAGAAGACCCACGCACAAGACCTACATCATCATGATCCACAAGGAAGACTGGAACCCGATCGTGTGCAGCATCAACGGCGATGTCGTTCTGAATGAGTACCGAATGAGGTTACTGCATGAAAACATACCGGATGAGGACTGCTCTAAATGCAGTATAATTCCGCCATGAATGAAGTTGTACTGCACCAGAGGCCAAGAAACACCACAAGCCGTATCATTACACGTAAAAACGGAAGGTTTTACATACAAAAAAAGAACTTACCTGGTTCCTTTGGTGGTTTAGGGATCGTGACGCGTTCTATGTGTCGATTATCGCTCTCTAATGAGTGTAGAAGCTGGTCGCTTTCATCGCTGTCTGATCCATCGATCTTCCTTCGTCGATTTGACACTTTTTCTTTACAAATAATATATAATATTACAACAATTCATCCTCAGTTCTATCACAAAAATATGAACAAACCTGCGTCACTCGACATTTTAAGCTTCTTGCCTCCGCTATGTCGCTGATCGGCAGCGGCAACTCGTTTAGAATTTGGTTTATGACGCGAGGCGGGTGAACGCCTTTATCACCCAGGGGGTTGTATAGCGCGCCCAGGAGGCACCTCAATACTGAATGAGGATGTCTTGGATTACCAAAAGTGAGAAACGGAAGTTCCCACCCGATGTAGCGTGTGCGTCCTTGTGTCAATCCCTATAGGTATCGTTTACCTTCGGAATATCCTGAGGATCTCACCGACTGAATGAGTTGTTCATACACTAATCGAGATGTACAGAGCACCGAATGAACTCGACCGACTGGATGAGCCACTGGTGTACGAATGGATGAGGAGGTCACGGACAGACCTTCTTCCCAGATATACAAACTAACCAGAGAAATGCAGAGATATACACTACTATATGCAGCCACCACTTATTCTTATAGACCCTTGGCGGGGGGGGTCTGTCACCAGTCTACTCGGAGCTTCTCACCCAGGACACTGGTCAGTCCTGGATGAATACTCACTCCCGCGCACCACCCGCACTGAATGCGGGACAATCTTACAGACAAATACAATTCGCTTTCACACAATAGTCAATCAATTGAGTATAAGGGGTGACTACTACAACCTCCTAATACCGCAGGGTTGATATGAAATGGGTGCTCACTCAATGAGGCGCACGGGCAATTTGGATGTGGAACAGGCGGATCAACCCAGGTACAATACAACACTGCTCCTCGCTCTGATCTCGACTTGAACGGCTTGAGAGCCACTCACCAGTCTTTCGAACAGGTTGGCTTCGAACGTCCGCGCTTCGGGCCCCCAGGAATTGGTCTGGGCAGCTTGTCCTCTTACGCGGCACTCGGACGCAGTCGTCTCCTCCCCAGGCGAAGCTCGGTCGAAGGCGCTTGTCTTGTTCTTGGCAAATTGAACTCTGATTTAATGTCAGTTATCTGTTCTTGGCTATCTTCTACTATCTTCTGTCTTTGTGCTCTGCTCCCTGCTTCTCCTTTGTAGATACTCCTGATTTATCTTGGTTCGAGTATGGGGACTGTTGACGTCGACCCTTAGGCGGGTACACACATCACTTGATGACGATCGTCTGCGCAACAGATCTATTGAAACGCAAGGTCTTTGCGACCCTTCGCCGAACTTGCTATCTTGGCTTATTGGTCTGCATTCGACTTTGGAATCCTTCAGAATGCCGATGGTATCAGGTCGAAGGCCCGAGCCAACCAAGTACAGAACACAATTTTGATTGCGACGACTAAATTCCGCCGACTCAGTTGTCGAACGTACCTCCTACGCTTTAGCTTTAACTAGTAACGCGTGGACCTGCTGCCAGAACAGCAGTCAAACCGAAATTATCGTGCAGAAGTTCAACTACACTGACAGCATACCCGTTTGTTTTTTCGCGTTTCGATTCTGGGTTCGATGATGGTCGCGCACAACAGACCTTGACTCGTCACTTGCTTGACCTGTTAAAACCGCTCGACCAGGTGCTCTCGGAATCGCTCGATCTGTCGCTATCAACACGCCCTACGGATTTTATGCACAACAACGCCAGATTCACACTTTTGAGATCATCACTCGACATCTTACTTCGCTTGCGATCTCTCTTCCGTTTTGTGCCGTGCTTTACTCGAGGTTGAAGCTTGAATTTCCCTGACATGATTCTTCCTCGCGAGGAAACTACCACAAATGAAACGTTCAGCATTGGTTGCGATACATTGGACATGTTAGAGCGCACCACAGCTTCATGTTGCGCAACTTGCAAGGATCGGTGACATAGGGAGTGAATTTGGAAATGATCAACAATACGACGTTTGAAGATCGCGACCGTAACCGCAGGTCCAAACTGTAACTACGCATGGTTTACGGTAAATTTAGCGATAGCGTGAATTTTGCGGAAGTTGCCCAAGTTGCTGTAGTTGCTCAAACCCAAGTTGCTTTAAGGGGTGTCGAAATACACAAGGACGCATTGCTACCACGTGGCTATCCTATCCGACATTCACGTGGGCGGCGGAAAGCTTGACAGGAACACTTATGACCTCTTGCATCGTTAAAGGGTGCTCCTGAATACCAGCGGTGAAGAAATAAATACAGCGCACCGTTAATGACATACAACACAACACGGCACTGTATTTTTCTCGATATTCCTGTACATGCACGTTTAAGGGTACCACATTTGCGACGATAGATGACGAGTGCATATCATCATCCAAAGTTACCCTTTTAATTTTTACCAACTGACAAGGGTGACATCTACTTAGAGATGACCAATCTTGTAAATGAAGTAGCGTAAAATACTGAATAGTGTACATATAATAATATTGTGCGGTGATACTAACCGTACGCACTCTATTTAATGGCACTTTATTGTCATGTCATACCACTAGCGCTGACAGCCCAGATAGTTATCCATCCACTTGATTTTATTGAGGGTCTCGTTTGGGGAACATATTTGTCGCGGGTTCGTGTCCAACCGAACGCGCTAATTCTCAGCGCTTAAATGGTAAGTCTCCATGACGTATTGCATTCTCATTTACAACAAGTCACTAGCTAACATCTCTCTTTTGCTACTACTAGACATCGATCACTATATCATCCAGCGTCTCTATCAGAGAGTCAACGGTCGACATGCTGTCAGCATCATCGTCATCTCCACCGCCACTTCTCAGCTCCCACGCAGTCCTAATCTTGGTACCATAGATGTCATGACGAGCAATGTGCCAGGACGTTGAATCATCATCAAAGCCTCACATAGCAATACTTTTGGTGACAACGCTTTCAGGTGTTTGACGCCAAGCTTACAGCACCGATGACGCAACGAGATCAAGCTCCGAAGGGCGCGCATTGCCACCTTTTGTGTATAGAACTTTGTCGTAGTTCTTTCATTCGTCGATACGCTTGCACAACTTGTCTTTATAGAACTTGTAGATTCTCACGTCGCCCGATTGGAGACAGGCCTTCATATGGTCACGCAGCGCTTTAGCGAACCCCATTCGCTTTGTTTGATTGACATCACTATTGCATGTCACGGGCTCGGTACGAACCTAACCATAAAACCCAAAAGTTAGCATAATTATTCTGCACGTCACTTAGCATGCATTGATGTGTTGCTGATGGTCGTCGTGCTCAGCTTCACACCAAAGTCGTACACGATCATGTTTGCAATCGCCTCGAGCGCGTACGTGCAGTTGTCATCGATGTATTCCTCGAGGTCCGCCTCAATCTCCGGAGTACGCTTGAAGCAAGCTGCCCGGGCTCCTCCACGCGGACGCAGCTCCACGCGGTAGCTCTCGACGATGCGGCGTCCCGTGGAGGGGTAGATCGCGTTGTGGTCCACCACTAGCGTTCAATATCGCCCCACAGTAGGTGTCAAGCACCCGCGCCCGGGCAGCGGCAGAATGTGGGTCCCTTGGTATCGCGGCGGCTGCTCTTGTTTTGGTCGGGTGCTGGAGAGGCAGGAGATTGAAAAGTGAGAAGAAGAGGTCTTGTGTCGGCGCACGCATTAGAGTTTCACGCCGTGAAGCCGGGGAGAAGTGAGCGAAGCGGCTTTCGCGCGCGCGCGCGCAAAATCTTTTTTTGTGGTGGGCTGCACTCCACTGTGCAGTTTGATTACACCACTTTGGTCTGGAGTGGTGTGTTTACTCGACAAATCCTTGAAGTGGCAACTTTCCTAATGTTAAAAAATGATATTGCTGCTCGAAATGTTTCAGTTGATTTACCACATTGCAGTGGAGTAGCACCAACTTGGTCTGGCAAAGGTGTATATCAGAAAATGTGCGCGCATGGGCATCGCGTAATGCGGCTGGCGCCTCGGGTAGTGTAATCGAGTACAGGTTGGAGGAACGGGCAGTAGCCTATATCTTTTGGTGAGAGTCTAGCTGCGAGGCTATTGCTGGTATGAACGTGGACTTAACTTGTGATGTGCAGGTAAACTGTACACGTGGAGCTGCTGATAAGAAATGAATGAAATTGAAATGAAACGAAGACGATTGAAACATAATGGTGACGATGGTTATGAAGATGGCCTACTGAAACATTTAGAATTCGCTTGTTGTCTCGAGTAGTGGCGAGAAAAACTCATTAACCCTTTCGCGGTGCGGGGGTTCATTTTTCGCCCTTTAGGCCTTTTTCCAAACACGGTATGAAAAAAACTCCTTTAAGGACGCTTATTGGGCCCTTTAACCAATGTTCAATAGGAATTGGACCGTCTAGGCTAACATAGCAAATACTGTAGTATCTGCAATCATTCGAGCATACTTTAATCAAGTTACATTCACTAGACGGATTGCATCAACAAAGCATATTCAATGATTTGTTACAAGAGATAGTCCAATGCAAGTACAGTGAATTCCTTAAAGGGCGAAAAATATTATCTTAAAGACTCAAATGACTTAGACCTATATATAATATACTTTAGCCAAGGGGCTCTCGAAAGGGTTATGGCAAGTTGAGCACGACACTCGATAATGGACTAGCGGAGCACAATACGACGAGTTCTAGAAGTAAATTATAGACCCCATTGCTTCCTGTAAGCGAAGACGACCAAGACCGTTGCCTGAAGGAGCCCCAGTCGCAGCTTGGAGCCCAGGGTTTGGGTGAATCTGTGTGTCTAGAATGTGATCGGTTAGTGCTTCGGGGGGACTCACTGAGAAAAGAGGAACCACATTGGATATTCGTCGTCCTGCTCCGTGAATATTTTGGAGAATCGGCAGATGATATTCCACAGACGCTAGCTAGCCAATATCATGCGCCACTGTCACAAAGGCGTTACCAGTAAATACCCGCAACTAGCCATGATGAGCGTTGATTGCCTGCGGCACGGTTCCATTTTGACGGTTACCCAAGGCAGTTGCCAAGAGCAATTGTCCACAGCATCGGATTAGGAAAAGAGTTGTGTCGAGTTGAATTGATGCAACATTAGTATTGAGAGACAATAAGAAGTGAGAGATGGTATTGAAGTGAGGCAACGCGCTACAGCTCAACTTTATCCTTCCGGAATCGGCCACAAAGTACTCAATCGAGCATTTCTGTTGCTGGTTTGGCCGAGCAGCATCGTGTGGCTCTCCACAACCTCGACGAACGGAGCGAGAGATTTCAGGATAAGCAAACAACTCCAACTATCTGACCCCTCTGCAAGTGCTACCAAATCGCATCTTAGCCGAGCTCGAGCAGTGAGCTCAGCTAACGTTGTGACATAGTTGAACTTAATGGCGATGACGGCGCGCAGTAAGAAGCGATACGGTTCCTGCTCGTCGACTTCTGGAACTGGATAGCGGGACATCAATGCTGGCCAGCCAAGAACCAGCAATTGGAAACTGCGTTAAAGGGCGTACGCCAAGAAATGATGGCTTTGCATGACAGCTTGAGAAAGCAGATTACTGCTTCGCTGACAAATGTAAGATACAGAATCTATGCCGAGATGCTGGAAATATAAGGAAATATAGCAAACCGCGTTTAAGAAGTGACACATGTGTTGACATCCTTGAATCAAACCCATGCACGGAACAAACATCACAACACATGGCTGTCGAAGCTCGTGATCGTGCAGTTCAGCAGCCGCAAATCAGACAGCCTTCACAAGGCACTGAAGTCGCAACAAATGTGAAGATTGCGCGTCCAAGTGAAGACATCAATATTACAATTGCTGTGGCGGCAAACGAACCCACAGCGATTTCCGTATCAGCAACTCCACGTCCATCGAAAATGAACGTAAACCCTCCGATCTTCGATGAATTGATCGATGGGATAAAGCTGAAGAGCTTTCTGCTCCAGTTCGAGAGATACCTTGAACTGAAGGCTAAAATCTACAGGAACATGATCACATGGTGGCTCGTGAATTAAACCCGTGTGTTCGGAAAAGCACATTGGCCTGGTATGAACGCTACATGACAGATGATATGATTGTCAAGTTCAGGAGTGCCGTCAAAATCGAAATTAAGCGCGAATTGCGTGAACTAAACTTTGATGAAAAAAATAGAAACCAACTTGTGACGATTCGCCAGACCGGTGCCTATCACGGATACGTCTATAATTTTCGAGAACTTCAATGCATAGTGCGCCATGATGAGCTAACAGCGGTGAATCTTTTCCTCAATGGACTGACAACGGTGAGATGAAACGAACCATCCGGCGAAAACAACCAAGCGATCCAGTATAGGTTACTGGAATAGGACGTTCTGGAGGAAACAACAACGAGACAGCAAGACAAAGGGGATCCGGTAAATAAGGACGTGGTGGATACCACATCAGGTTCGTGGAAGTGCCACCGCAAGACCGAGTCAAAATCATCAAACCAATACTTCGAGAGCTTCAAAATCGGCCACCATCCTCTGCTCACACTGCCGTAGAGGAATTCACCGTGTGGATGATTGCTGGGTGTTGGGTCCGATAACAAACAGCGTAATTTGCAGCAAAATCAGCAAATACAGCAAATACAGCAGCTCTACTCGATATTGGACGCTGATGGCTGGGAACGAACGATCGAATTCGTCGACGGCTATCGAGCCGTCACACTAAGCTGTTCACCGGAGATCGAGCACTCTGGTGGACATAGTGGTGAGGTGTTCGAGGTCCTACATGTTGCATTACGTGGCGTAAAAATTTCCGATCAAGAAAACTTGGAAAACGAAAACAAAAAGCTGGATCGTTAATATTTTTGCTTGTTGCAATCGGGGAGTACAGTGCATTGTACACCGGAGACTGTCTGCATCCTAAACTCCAACTGTATCGATAGTGGAGCTAGCATGGATGGGGCCAGCCCAGATTTCTGCACTGAGAATGGTTTGTGGAATTTTGTTGTCGGCCATCATGAACCTATGGAGATTACGTTGGCTGCTAAGCAAACGATGACTGTTCCTACTAAGACGGTGAAACTTACTCTGTACATGGATAATTTCGAGCCCTATGTAAATGACTTCCTGGCCATTGAGGTTCCCGAGAATCAGGCCATTCTGTTAGGAATGCCGTGGTTCATAACCCGGTATTGATTGGGTACAGAAACGTGTTCTGCCCCGGAAAAAGTCCGGCGAAAAGGAAGCTGCACACGCATGCAAGAAGAAACAGAAAAAGTTGAAAAACAAAATGAAGAGACCTCACATGCCTTCACGCCCAGCAGTAAAGGTTAGAGAGACGAGGTATCCTGTCTCTCCGAGAAAGTTGCAGGGCGAAACGAGTGAATTTTTCACGTGTGGATATGATTTATCAGAAAATGGGGCAACGAAATACATCAGGTAATTGGCTTGGAACAAGAAATTGTATACTTAAACCAAGTCAGTAGCGGACCGACCAGTACCACAAGATCGTAGAGGTTATTAAGAACAGTACCAGACACGGTACGGCCTAGGAAATAATCAAGTGCCAGACGGATGCACCAACTGCTCATTCCAGAATTTACCGGATGGCGCGCAGGCCTAAACTTAGCATAACACGACTAGAACGTTTAAGCCTGATAAGCCGCATCGATATGGTTCAAAACTGGTTATGGCGTGTAGTTCCAGAACAGCACACTGCCACAGTTAGTTGTGTTGCAAAGTTGCATGTCGTAACTTAACTTATGACCTTGATACGGTTTGCTAACTTGCTATGTCGTAACTGCTTAGATTCGAAGAATAAGTGGGAAAGCGGCAGGACCGCGAAGACACCAGCGCTGCATTCGATGAAAAGACCGGTGCTGCTGCAGTCACTTGAAACGTCAAGATCGTGTTCGATGCCAAACGCCGGCGCCCATGGCGTGGTTTCGTTATGGCCCGCTTTATTCGTCGATCTTGCTCGGCATTGAGCTGCTCAGCATGAACGTGTACGTGGTGGGCACCATCATGACAAACCGGCCTGGCTATGATACAAAGGCCAAGGCGAAAAGTCAACAAGATACATATCTCGCGGCACCTTTACGTTTACCCGCTCGGGCGCCATCCCAAGTATGGTCGCCTTCCACTGGTGGGATCACCAGCCGGTTCACTACCTGTGTACGAATTCGAAAATGATGGAGTCCAGAATCGGCAGGAACGTCTAGCAAGTGGGCCCGATAACGGTACCGAGCCCGGCGGCAGTGAGCGACTACCAATGATGAATGAGGGGGGGTGACGTACACGATCAACTTCACCTACAGAAGTATTTGCTGCAGACATCGACGAAGTTCATGAAGTACTATAAAGGCGTATTTGTAGCGTTGTCTCAACCAACTCTAGAATTTGCAAGTGCTGAGTGCCTCACACACCGTCCCGTTAGTTGCTGTTGATAAAGCATGTATTCGCGCTCCATTCGACCGTGGCTAACGCTGTCTGTTGAACCAAATACAAGTGTTTCTTTTTCTCGCGCAGATACGCAAGCATGTGGTTGTTCCCACGTACGGCCTTTGACTAACATAATGATTGGACATTAGCTGCAATAATATCCTGGCGGAGGAACCCGTCAGTTGTAAAACTACTGTCCGCTTCCGATTCACCACCTCATTTCCCATTGGTACCGCATCCGTCTTCGCAAGGTTCTCTTTAAGCAACACCGTACACTTAGGAAACTTTTCCTTTAACGCTTGCACCACCGCCTCCCTTTTCTGCAAGCTCTTGCACTGATTTTACAAGCAGATGAAGAAGAATCATTTCGTTTCCTTCCTTGATCACGGTGTTTTCTCGCTTCACCGGAGTGTTTTTGATCTCGATGACTGTGCGTTGCTCCAAGTCTTTGTTCATCTAATTCATCAGCGTCGCGTCCTTGGTTTCCATATCTTTCTTCATTATTGTAATCGGCTTGTATACAGAGCTCAACTGAATTTGAGATCTAGCTACTTACGTATTTTGAAGCGTGGCATAAAGCTCTTGTCGTAGTTGGTTTTGTTCTTTACGTGCTCCGTTCAGCCATTCAAAACGTGATCTTTACCTGCTTTGTATGGTCGTGTTCATCGAGCGAGTTGTTTATCCGCCAAGTGCAATGCGTTCCACGTATTTCGATGCGTGCTCTATTAAAGGCTTTAGAACAGAATTGCAAGCAACTGTTTGAAATTGTTTTAAAATGAAAAAGTACATAGTTCAAGTAACACAATGGATGAAATAGTGATGGCGGTAAGGATGGTCACAGCCTCGATGAACGTTTCCTGGGCCGTTAGTTTGATTGTGGCTTTCGCCCAAGATACTCGGTACTACCTAGCCTTTCCGCGCCGCAGGGATCTCCCCCAATGGGTCGATGGTGGCCGGTAGGGCTTAGCCGTAAAAACTTCGATGGTGCAAGCGTCGCTGGGCGTGTTTTATCCTTTCGCGCGGATATTATCAAACACGACAGACTTTGAAGTGGCGAGTTATCATGCCGGAGTATCTGGGAGCCTACCGAGGATGGGACGCAGGTGCGATCAAGAACATCGACTAAGCGTGTGATACCTGGCTAGACACAAATCAGTACAGCCGCGAGTGTCCCGAGTGGGAACGGTGGCCACCATCTCGGGCACGGTCTGTACCGTGCCCCTACTGACAATAGAACAACGAGCGAGCAGTTGCTGGCCGACCAGTTGTACGAAGACGGTCTTGAGGGACAAGTGGTCCCCACCGCGAGGACCTCTCCTGATGTGTCTAGACGCTCTCGCTAGCATGTGGCCGTGGACGTTGCGTCTTGACGGATCATCAGGACGGATGTCATGACAATCGGTGTGACACGAAATGGGGAGTTACTTGAGGTATACGAGATGGGGTGTGAGGTCCTTGAAGGCGAAGAGGAGCGAGCCCTGATGAGCGGTAGCAAGATTGGTAAGAGAAGGCACTCGAGGAGCTGGCGAGCTCCGTGTGTGAATGTAGGAAGCAATCGTGATTTAGCCTTGGAATAAGCAAGTGGAAAGAAGACTAGTTTTTCATTTTTCGCTTCGCTTACCGTCTACATACTATCCGAGCCGTTCTCTTTTAAACACCAGCAAAGACCGTACCACCCCGAGGCCCTTCGCGACACGAGGCAAGCTCACCCGACCCAATACCGCTTGACCAACATGGAAGCCTGATTCACATAGACCTACCCATTTTAGAAATAACAAGTATAATCAGCTCGAGAGGTCACTTCGGGAAGCCGAAAGTTGATCTGGATAGTGCAATGTCGATGCAGCAGTGCGTGGACAAGGTGATTTGATATCAGTTGTGTTGTGAAGGCGAATACACTACCCATGTCTTCGTGCCTGGTACTAAGAGGAACATTATCTACTGAGATGAAATGAACGATTTACGATGCATGGTGAGTGGTGGTTATGACGTTGTACCCATTGCTATTAACCCAGACGTAGTGAGTATGTATAACATAGACGGCAAGGAGCTGTATTTTACCTTATGGCACGACGGGAAGTGTCATTGCGTGGACAGGATTTTGCAGTTGTGAGCTATGAAGCCGCCACTCGAGACATGCGATGCTCTACTGAAAGCCATGTGCTTCCTTACTGATGATTACATACCCGTCAATATCCGACACGAAGCCCTTACTGTTTCTTTCATGTTTCTCCATGTTACTATTTCGCAATTCGTAAGAACTGCCGTTAATCGACCAGGTCCCGTTTGTCATCGAAGAACATTCGCAACACAATGCAATAGCATTCATGCGACACAATTCAATAACATTCATGCAACACATGCAATATGAGCCTCATAACGAACCAATTTCACCTATTAGCAATGGCGTCGCAATGAAATCATCTTTTAAGCTAGTTGTCCCTGCTAATCTAAGTCCTTTCAGTACAAATACGTCCTTAAAACTTTCGAACTGCGTGTCCGCGGGCTACCAGCCCGCTAAGCAATGTTATACGTTCTACCATACTTCCACCTTGTCAGCGTATGGCACATTTATTCTACTTCTTGCCCGTGTTTTGTCCATGTTTCGATTGGATAAGCGGCATCGTACAAGAAGTGCTGGTGGCATTGATGTGCCCTGATGTAGACGACGGCAGGTGACTAAGCGAAACAACTGCACGAGCTCTCCAAACATCTTCAGCAGGCTTAAGCCTATGCTTGCGGAACTTCGTGATGAAAAGTAAACCGCGAGGCGGTACCAATTGGAGACATGGTGGAGTAATTATCGCCAAGGCAATGCCTCATTCCGTACCAAGCAATTTAGCACTACTAGGACTCCGAGGTTCCACCTACTCAAAGGGCAGTCTCCCAAACTTGTCTCGGATGACTGCCAAGAAAAAATAAAGATAGGGCATGAGTGTCAACGAAGCCAAAGAGGTGTTGTCACTAGCGCAACGACAGCTACGTTGTTAACTCAAAATCCTGATCCAGCCGTGGCCGAGCTCAAACATTCCGAATCATTTCCAAAGTACTTCAACGGGTATTATCCCGACAATGTTGGTTGCGTCTGCGTGGATAGCCGCTCAGTTTCACGACAATTCCATAGAGTGTCGTGGAGTCGATGTTGAAGCTGGCTGGCGTTTGGAACGGAATTTAGTCGAAGATGCACTTGAAGGAGGCCGTATTGGAATGCATATCGGGGGCTACCGTGCTGAGGAGCTGTTGGGCCAGGTGATGTATGAGACCGGGCTTGAACCTGTTAGTGTTGGTATGCTGGACTCTTCAGAGCTATCACTTTAAGAACAATTCAGTCTTCTATTTTCTGTTCTAGAGCTCGAGAACTGCCTAGCACATGCGTGATTCACATCTCTGACAATACGGTAGTACAAACAGGGTTCTGTCAACGGCCGCATGTATCCGTGCTTAACGAACCAATTGTTCAGCTCGGAGTTCCACTCACGACAGGACTTGTGCAATCATACCATGTACAAATACAACGGGCACGTGTGATGTTGTGAAAACATGGATAGCACATTGATGGATCACAGGTACTGCCGAGATCGCCAAGTAGGCATTCAAGTACGCACGGATATATTGTCAGCCTGTTGACAGAACCCATGTCATTGGGTACCGTTTTCGGTCAAACAGAGATGTGATCACGCATGTGCTTAAAGTGGAGGGGTGTCTAGAAAGAGTAGACATGCCCTCGTTACTGGACGTGTCGTCGTACCCGAACACATTTTGAGGCGCGGCGGAATGGTCATACATCACCTGGTCTAACAGAAAATCTCAGCACGGTAGCCCCCGATAAAACAAGCATTCCCATACGGCCATCCTTCGTGCACTAGCCTAAATTCCGTTCCAAAAAAGGCAGCCTAGTACTTCAACATCGACCTCCACGACACTCTATGGAGTTGTCGTGAAACTGAGGGGCTATCCACGCAGACGCAACCCATTGTCGATGGGATAATACACCAATACGTTAGGAAAGTGCTAGTGGTACATGACTGTCGCGGTCTTCCTCCGTCGGGGTCGTGCGTATCTTGGGCCAACTGCAGATAGGAAGGTTAAAGTGCGCGTAAAGTGAAATACAACACACGACTAGTACGGCCAGGCCGTTGTTTGGCGGTAATCCGAGACAAGTTCTCCCCGACGACCCTTTGAGTACGCCCCCGTCGACCTCCGGCCTCCTGCGTAGGCCGCACAGAGCAACTTCCAGGCGCCCGAAGCAGTAGTAATGCCTCCTCTAGACTGCACTCATGGCAGCACATCCACGCGCTCTCCAGGCGCAGGAACGGACTCCACAGCACCACCACGTAGCCAGTCGAGACTCATACACTCACGATCTTCTCGGGCACCCACACGTTCTTGTAGGTTTTCCATCCGTATCCAGCCACACGACTCGGTCGTGCGGTGTTCGCAAGGTAATGCTTGTCGAAGTACCTCATAAGGTGGCTGTACAAGCGCACCACAACCACATCCACATAAATGCAAACGTGCTCGACAGCCAAATAACAATTCAGCATCACGACAGCAACCGTAACGCCCAATCACCCCAGCAGTACTTTTTCCACAGTGTCGTACACCACTCGAGGCAAGTAGACGACAGACGAAATAATTAAAATCACCATCAAGTAGAGTCCGAAAGCGAAATCACCCGTACGTCCTCCTATAGCCACGAACGCCTCTCCGAATCCCCATCTGTAACAACAGCTACGTCCACGCGGCTTAGATCGCGCTGGGAAGGAACACACATAAGATGTAGTTGCACGCCTCCCACCATTTGAGAGAAAGGCGCCCAATATGCATAACGGGGACTCGTTTTCTTGCAGCACTGCAATGGGCACGAATGCAATAAGCACCGTCATCGCCCCTTCATATTGAAACGAAGCCAAGGCGAGGACTAGCGGGTTTCTTGCTGCCTTTGCGTATCGGTCGCCGCACGTATAACAAAAGAAACACGTAGCCCGCACGTCTTCTTGAACGCTCGATACGAGAATTCACAAGACGTCCCTAAGAGAAGTAGCGACGACGCAGATGACAATTTCAGTCGCTGCCCAGCACACCGTTGTTGCGTCCGGCAGTTCCACTGCGGCCAATCTTTCAGCCACTAGTGCCGACGCTGCCTCCCATGTTTCTATCGTTCTCTCTGGTCTTCACGAAATCGAAAGTGATTCTCGCTGTCGTAGAGGACCTCGTCCCGAGGTGTCGCCAGCTTTATTGGGGTGTACCGTCCCCAGCTGTCGCCAGCCATCATAGTCCAGTGAATTCACCCCGTTCTCTCGACAGCGGGAAACTCTCGGCAACCTTTTCCAGTCTCTTACCACCACAGAGAACAGAAGAAAGAATCCTTCTCATTCTTCGATCCTCTGCCTCCCAAGATAGCCATACCCCAGCACAATGTCGTCGCGCCTCACCACCGCCGAAGTCGCACGGTTTCAGGCGTTCTTTACAGAAGCTTTCGACCGAGAAGTGCAGGGTACGCCTGGCAAGACGTTCGGACCTGGCAACAGGAAATCTGGGACGGGTTTCGTGCGCGTTTTATCGGCCACCCCGTGTCAACGGTACTGGAGCACCTAAATGCGTTGGCGCAGAGCGGTACGGCCGATTCAGCGCTGAACGGAACCGTGTTGGCGCTGCCTCTGCCACGAAGTGGCCCAGGATTTGCTAGGCCCTCGGGCAGCTGGCCGGACATTTTGTGATTGGTTACTTGAAGGAGCCAGCTCGGATGTGCTCGTGACATGTGGGTGGCAGTTACGAATGGAGATTGGTGTGAGCTACGCCTAACTGTGGATCGGCTCGACCACCCTGGAAGTGTATCAACTTCGACAGGGTCGAGACCAGATGACAGGTAAGAGCTCGCTGGAGCGTCAACAACTTCGAACAAGAAGTCATCTGACTTAACTTGGTTAACGAGCAAACACTAGCCAACACCAAGAACCAAGACGTACAAGCCACGAAGTCCCAAAGCCTGAAGAACACCACGCTGACCAAGTGCCATCCTGACCGGTCTCGTCCAAGATGGGACCTCGCTGACCGAACCATCCTGAACAGGAGGTTTCCGGTATACTAAGTCCAAGTGATTAACGACCAGCCACGATGTACATAGAGCGAGGTACCTTGAAGACTCCCACGTATCCAGCAAAGTGTACCCACGAACCATGCACACATCACATGAGCACCAAGATGATTACGCCAAGCGATGTATAGTGAAACCAAGATATGCATGTGGCAGTAGAAGACAGCCATAAAAGAGAAGACAGATAACTAAACATAATCCGATTTACGTTCAAACCCTCAAGCAGCTGTGGCTCCTGCCGATTTCCATCCGGACGAGCATCGCGTGTCGTTATACAACGTGCATACGAAGCCACCTTGGCTTAGCGACGACCAAGTGTGGGGTTCTCCAAGAGAAAGTCAAGCCAAGTTAACGCGGGGACTGGACGTGTACGCGCAAGGTTGATCCATGTTATTTCATATTCTAGTTACAGTGTGGATTTGGTCTAGCACGAGGCGATCCTATATTTCATATTAGCTACATTTCTGGGCTTCCAAGGTGGTCAGCGTCTAGGAATTCTGAAAGGAAATGATTACCAGTGTGATAGGACTGTATATGTTCTGTATTTGTTTCACGCTCGAGAGTAGTTCGCGTGAAGCCATCCATCCAGGATTGCGCGGTATCCTGGAATTGGCTTAGTTGACCGGAGTACAAACCCACTGTCCGAGGGTCTCAAAGATTAAGTGACGATTGTATAATTGCATATTATAGGGTTCGGATTTGCATTGTATTGGTGTGTGGTTGTCTTAGCCGTGGAAGCAACGTCCAAGGAGGTGATACTACGATCCACGCTATTGATCGGCATCTAGGAGAACGACTTGCCCAAACGGTGCAGACTCCAATTCGAAGACAAACGACATCCACAAGGATTGCCACAAGGAGCGCACGCCGACTCCGGCCTAGAAACCATCTTAGCCGGAGATGGTCATCCTAGACGGAACCTTCCCAGAAGTTACCGCCCAGAGTGGCTAAGCGCACTATACACCCTGACCGCGGTCCAGGCGTTCACCCGCCTCGCGTCACCTCCACTTCCTCCAGGTACAAGCCTTCCTACTAGCCCAGCTGCCGTCATCGGTTTCAAACAGTCGTCGAAACCCAACAAGTCGATTCCGTCCGCTGCCGTTGGGTCTTCGAAAGGCAAGGGTCCCGTCAAGCCCTCAGACACCCCTAAGTCTTCGAAAGGAAAAAAAAAGGCCGGTGAAAGGCAAGGCAATTGGAGGTCTCACCACCTCCGCCTCGAAGAAAGTCTACGCCACCAAGGTTGAGGTAGCGTTACCCAATAACGCACCAATACCACCCGGACTCTTCCGCGTCCCCGCCCCGCTCCCTGCTCCATGTAAACGCCACACCCAAGCCGGTTCGCGAAGCCATTGCAACCATGATGGCCAAAGCTGCGTCGCTCGGCAAGGCATCGACCGTGTTGCTTACCGCTGGAGTGGTCTACCGCTTTGTACGACCCGGTCGCCTATCTGGACTTTTACCGCCACCATTGTTGCTTTTCGATGGCGCACCGGCGTGTGTTCAGGTACTCGGCGTTCCACGCCTCCGCGACCTCTGTTTTTTTTTTTCGCGGCACACCGTTGCAAGATCTAGTTCCGCGTCGTTCAAGCTCGGTTTGTGCTTTTAAGCGTGCTTATCGAGACGTGGGGATTCCTGGCGGAAGCTGGACGAACAACCAAAACAATTCTGGATCGGTGGCCAGCCCGGTCGTACTTCGGGCCACCTGCGAAACTACAAAGGTCCATTCCTCGAAGACCTGTCGAACTTGTATCACAAGGAAATGCCTCGGTTTAAGGCGACCATACGACAACGCACTGGACCCAGACGCTGTCGACACTTGGAGCTATCCAAGCATCCGTTCTCTCCTCGCGACCACTGGCGCGGTGAACCCCAAGACAGATTCCGAGTATCGGCTTTCCGATCTAGCTCTAGCATCGATTCGTCGGGACTTCATATCAGCTTGGTCGTCCCAAGAAAAGTGGGCCGGTAAGAGAACTGAGGAGCCTTAGAAGTCGCTAATTACCAACCGCAATTTGAGGACCCTCCAAGACCAGCTTGTCAAAGAACTGACCGATGGCGCATACGCCATCCCGAAGACGAAGGAGATCTCGCCTTTCTAGGCAGCCAATGCTGAGTATTCGGACTTCGAGGAGCCCGAAGTCGATGGCGACGACGCCGATGCCACGCTGTCCGATGACGAAGACCTCAGAAGGCCTAAGCTTAACAATCCCATTACCGTAAACATTCAATTTTAGCGGTCCAACTTTTTCTCTTTCGTAACGTTTCATTATTCGCCATGTGGAGCGCTTCCGCTTTTCTCAAATTCAATATAAATAATCAACCCACCACACTAGCGCTCAGTCCTCACATTTTCCCTGGAGCCACATGGTGCAGCCCGAAAGCTGCACACACGTCTCTCTCTTCACCACTGGCTAGAAGAGAATCTCATTTCGTCGTCGTCAGCGTTGGCCTCAGCCAACGTGACACCTCGACGCAGCTCCGGCAGACCTTTCTTCTGCCGGTCAGCATCTTCAAACCTTCTCACCATGCAGGCGTACTCAGCCTCCACGCGACCGGAGCCCTCCGAGCCCCAGCTCTCTCTAGCTTTAATATCAATATCACTTCTTGTTTTCGACGTATTCACTACGCTTCCCGCTTCCTATTCTGCGCAACGTCGATCCCCATGGTCGCGACAGACTTCGTAGCCCGTCAGGGCCCTTGCTCGCCAAGCGCAGGCGAAATGAAGTGCTAGGAGACCTGTACTTTGAAAGGGTCCTGGTGTGGCGGGGCGGGATGCCGATGCACATGCTAGCAGTCTAAAGTTATTCGAGTTAGTGGTTTAACTCGAAACCATGCTGGGTAAGTGGTGGGCTCTCGGTAGACACCCACAACTGCCGTGTGAAACCACACATACGTGCTCACTGTATGGGGATCTCTGCTGGCCTAAACATTACCTCACGCCCAACACACAATGACAATAATTTTGTTGAGCAAGCAACCAATGACAACACTTTCCACCTCGTTAACTTGGAAAGCTGTTTGTGCACACATCGGCTGAAACGTGGGTCGATACCCTTACGGTTTGTGAGAGAGATGCTATCCCCATTGCTCGCTTCAACATTTTCGTGCGGACGGGTGTTTATTTCGGGTGGTGAAAACGGCGTCAATGAAAGCATCCTTTAGGAGAAAGTAGTCTGGCAAAGGTGCAGGTGTGTAGTTCCTGCAGCGTACGTGCCTCGCAGACGAATCACCAGCAGAGAAGAAACCGACATATTTGTCTCTAGCCAAACTCGAACGTACATTCAACTTTCTCTTTTCTTCCTAAAGCGTGGTCTCACGCTACGTGTCGTACACGTGGAGGAAAACCAATCGTGGATGCCAACTGCCAACCTCAACAGCGAAAATCCCCTTTGGTCGTACGCACACAACTACCAGCACGTAGACCGCCTTGTCCCGCCCGACCTGTCTCCAGCTTGAGTGACTTCAATCCTCAGTCATTTACATGCAATGTAGCCATCGCATCGAGTGCAATTCCTGCTATCCTTTTCTGATCCCCGGTCAGCGTTTTGAAAACACATCCCATCAGCCAGCACATTGCCGTCTTTACTCGACAAGCAGTACACTGAACTAGCGTAGGAAATGCATTCATCAGCGATGCGAACACTGACCAATGATAGATGGTAGAATTGTCGTAATACATTATTTTATATATATCATATGTAATTCGTGTTCTTGAACGTCAAGGCTTTGGCTCGCGCTTCATGCCATGGATTTGGCTAATGCTTGCAAATTCGGAGTGCTCACGTATGACTAATGACTGGGCGCAAGAATCCCTGACGCCAGCTCATCCGCTTTCTCTTTTTTTATTTGCACTCGTACAAGAGTCTCTAGGAAATATTCAACGGGTTCAGCGAGAATTGGGTGCTAGTGTGGACCATGACTAACCATGACGTACATACCCCGGTGGCTTTATTCGCGAATGATACAAAGGGATTTAAATTTAGATTGTGCTTTGCATCCAGTTTGCCGTGCTATTTAGTGCACTAATTGGCTCTGGTAATTAGGGTTAACTCATAGTGGCTTTGTATGCAGATGCCCGAAACCAGATTTTGAGCACAACAAGGCCAAAAAAATGACGCTTTTAGAAAGTGCCAAAGTGGTATCAAGTCATGTTAGGGCTGTTAGAACGTTTTTCCAATCATCGTTGCACATATCATCCTTGCACATAGCGAGCGTGAATGAAGCATGCACGGTTTACAGCAATTCGTACACTTCAAAAAGTAAAGTGCTTTGCCAAGGCTTCCTCCTTATCGCCGGATAATCCCACCCTATTTCGCACCACACCGCCGGTTCAAACGTCAAGCCTAGCCTGTCGAACGACGGTCCAAACGCAGCTCACGTTCCACAAGCGTATGTCTACTGGCAGGATCAACCAGGTTAATATCCTCCATACGAAAGAAGACGAAACAACGCCTCCCCAGCACAAACAACAACACACGAGACCAGTCGTACGCAACCTTTCCCACAGTCTCCACTTTAACCGAGAATCTGTACTCCATCCCTCCAATACAGAAATACAAGTTTAGATCACTTCAGCAGCCCCACCGAAACGGAACAAGAAGCGATTAACCCTTTCGCGGACAAGGGAGGCATTTCGCTTCCTTTGAGGCCTTTTCCAAATTACGGTGCAGTTAGACCCCCTTAAAGGAGGTGAAAAGCCTCCATCGACCAAAATTTGGTCCGAAGGGTCGCTTGAAAACACCGTGTTTTTTACCCATCACGCGTCGGTTGTATCAGTGACTTCGGCCAATCACGTGCGCGTGGTGCTCTTTCGGGAGAGGTCGCTAACAGAAAATATTTTGTTTTGGCCAATCAACAACCTGTATTTGACCCACTCATTGGAGGCCTGTTGCCTCCTTTCTTTTTGTGGGGGATTTTTTGTGGGGGATTGGGAGATCGTCGATGTCTAAGTAAGAGTTCCCACAGTTGGTGCACCGATATTGATCCAAAGCGAGTGGAAGTTGGTTGCTAACAATGCTGTACACATATGCCACAACGGATTCACGAAATATTTCACTTCCAGGTCCAGTCAGTGCTTCCTCTAGCTCCAAGGTGCTTGAAGGCGCGTTAGCAAGCCGTATTAGGATATGGACATAGAGCGTCCCTCTCCCTTGCGTCTCCACCATGCCAAAATAGGTGCCTATTTTACGCTAACGTCTCCAATTAACCCTTTCGCGAACACAGGGACTTTGAATACTATACAAATTCAAGATATCAGCAAATGGAATGAGGCAAAACGCCGCCTTTGGGGTGTACCCATCTCAGGCCGCTGCAGTGGGTACAAAAAGAAAGGAGGCAAAAGGCCTCCAATGAGTGGGTCAAATACAGGTTGTTGATTGGCCAAAACAAAATATTTTCTGTTAGCGACCTCTCCCGAAAGAGTACCACCCGCACTTGATTGGCCGAAGTCACTGATACAACCAACGCGTGATGGGTTAAGAAAACACGGTGTTTTCAAACGACCCTTCGGACCAAATTTTGGTCGATGGAGGCGTTTCGCCTGTTTTGAGGAGGTCTAAATGCACCGTAATTTGGAAAAGGTCTCAAAGGAATCGAAATGCCTCCCTTGTCCGCGAAAGGGTTAACAGAGCACGACGCAGCGCCATTCGGGGTTCAGTCCCGTATTAAGCCCCGGATACACGTCCTAGATCAATTTCCGTTCTACTAAAATTGAATCAATCCACCGGACACAACAGCGCAAAACGCACCACAGCAGGCACCACCGACCACCGACCACCACGCAGCCCGAAGACCACACGACTCAAGTATGATTTATAGATATCTCGTGCACGACAACTCGTACGAGTTACAACCAAAATTGCAAAAACGTCTGCAAGGCACAATAAAATTCTATTTGTAATATGTTGTTTCTTTAAACATGATTGACAATTCGCCCTGGTCAATGATGGATAATCAAACTGCCGGACGAATACCAATTGAACTAAACCTTTATAGTTCAGATCCACAAATCGTTTTATTTTTTTATCTCTACCGTCAGAATTCCCCAAACGTCCGAGCGGATTCCAGCAGATACTGTTTAGGTCATCAACGAGCTCATAACTGTAATTATTGAGATTGTACTGCGCCTGTCGGTCACCGGTATGCACCGTTGTGCACTATTTTTATTTCTTCTCGGAAACCTGCGAACACCATGAAGGAGCCGAATCAAAATATCTGAGTCCGGACGTTATCGTGCTGCAAGAACGTGACTTCCAAAACGAAGACGAGATAGCACCAACTCTTCGACGTCCCCATAATTCATCAATGCCAAATATAGGACACAGAAGGTGAAGGTGTATTTACCCCTCTCCACTAGGTGAGCATATCACTAAGCAGGACACATAACAATGATTTGTAGATGCTGCACTCACTCAACCACACGAATTATATTGGTTGTGGTTTCAGGTGTTCACGATTCGGTCGTTGAAGTAGCAAATAATGAAGTCATATTGCCGCTGGTTTGGCGTCTATATTCGTAGTCAGCATTTGTGCTGATCGTCCCACACTTCTGTTTAGACTCGCGCCAGCTTCGACATGCGTTTCGCCTCAATTTAGCTGGAGTTTCCGCCGCAGGGTACGTGGAGGACAGAGTGGCATGCCTTTCTAGTTCAAGATTGATATCACGATGGGAATGTGGCTGGCTGCGGGTTACGCTCTCGCTGGACTTGGCGTAGTGTAGAGCTCTCTTCTTCTTATCTATCAGTCTTCAACAGAGATTGGCTGCACTCAATCTAGCCTATGGACTTGACATTTGCGTACTCCTGCAAAACTAAAGCATGTTTACCTTTTTATCTTGGTAGTGATGCTGCCTTAGATTGTAAATGCGTTCTCGTTGTGGCATTAATCAACTCATGGATGTCTCCAAGTATATACTACTGTATCACCACTTGACTTTACGAAGGAACAATTGTGCGTTCCGAGCCGCTGTGTTATCAGTCGAAATGCTGTAAAAAAAGTGTCGGTCTAGATGATACGTGGAGTGCGCGGGGCTTGGTGGTTAATGTCGAGCGAGTAGGAAGCTGACAAAACCGCAGCGGCGATAGCCGTGTTGGGATCTGGTAGGACAATTTGTGAAGCAGTAGATGTTCCTTTTATGGTGATGATTCCAAAACCCAAGTGGAGACACTGCTTTCGGCTTCAAGTGTTCCCAGCATTCTGAGCCATTCACGTTGATATCTTGCTGCCGTTTCAGCCGTTTTTTGTGCGTTAGTGCTGTTTTGGGGGCGGGTTGCAGCGCAGCCCACGAACAGCTGGGATAGTTGGACATACAGGCCTGCTAAATGATATGTATTGAAGAAGACCTGTGCTTGATTATTTATTGCACACTTCTGGTTGAAAAACTTTTTTCTGAAGCCGCACGTCTCATTCAGTGTTGCTTGATGATCGATAACTTTGCATCGTTCAAATGCTGGATTAGGGCTGATGATGTCTGCGCCATTTTATGCTTCAGTGTGACGCTTATTACCACCAGGTACGTCTCTATCGTCGAAACTTGAGTTTTACCAGCTTCAAATTTGGATTGTCGAGAAGGCATACAACGGCAGTGTACAGGATTGCATTGGCTACAATGCATTCACTCCGACAGTACTTTTTTGTCCACAGATAACTACTCGTAACTACTCGTTGCGTATCTAATCCAGCAATGTCAACCCGTTGGAAGCGAACTCAGATGTCCACTCGTAGCCGATCTCCAACCTAGCTGCTCAACATTTTTTTCTTGAGAGACCTGCTTCTGCTGAACATGCACATATGTTAGCTGTCTAGCGTGGCATCTCGCTTACTCAGCAGATTAATATCTACTCCTATTGTAAACACCGACATCAAATTGTACAAGTGCTCCCAAGGTTGTTGGGAGATGACGGAGCACTATCAGGGTGAACTTTTTGCTGAATGCTGTTTTCAAGGTTAAAACGATAACGGTTTGTAATGAAATTTACCTGCGGTGAATCGAGCGGCACCCCAAGACAAAATTAAGAGTCAGACACAACGAAGTCAAACCCGGCAAACAACGGGTCACGCTTGTACTTTACTCCTTGCTTCAGAGTATGCTATAACATAAAAACAAATATCACAAAACAAGTACTGTATCATTGCTAACAAAGGAATGAAACATCCTTACATTTGAAACGAAAACGTCAAGAATTCGGAGCCCGGCTTCTATAGATACCACTTGGTCAAGTAGCTTCCACAATTTCGAATGGAAATAACTAATTGACTAGTGGCCACAACTCTGATTCACCCGCCTCTATCCAGATACTCATTATCCTCAACATACAGAACTGCGATGCGAATTTTCTCCAGGTTCACTGAGATACAGCTTTCCCACGAAACAGAACAACTTCCTGCAACGCCAGTCAAGAACGATATACCATTTTGCTGGAGTGCGAATCTTGCCACTAACAATTCACATTTCTACTGGCAGCCCTCTGATAAGATTTTTCTGTCACCTTCTCTGTAAACCTCTGAACCACATGGAATGGCCTCGCTTCGTCTCTACGGTGAAGCCGAACACCTTTCTCACAAAATACGTGTTTTGTTTAGTTTTGTTTGGGATGACGTTCTGAATAAGCACAGTTATGCTCCGAATGATCCACATCATTTCGATCATTTGGTAGTGTTTGGAATTACACATACCTACATTGAAATTTAAGACGATACAATCGGTGCCCTGCGACCCTGAAGATCAATGCATCGTGGTAGTCGCTTGTTTCGACATGTTGCTCTTCCCCTTTTGGGATACGTTTGAAGACGAGCGAGGTCGGGTCCCGCTCTGGCATGGAGGTCGCTGTTAATGTAGGTGTAGGTGAGCATGTCTACTTTCATTATGAAGAGACGATTTCTCTTCTTCATATGGATGAAGTCGAAGATGCTCCAGGCTCTCTCACCTGCCGCTGATGAGGTTGGTATGTTAAATTTAGGGTCTGCAAAATGGAAGAGGACATCGTGGGCACCCGTTTCTCAGCGCGGTCCCCACTAGTGTCGAGGAGATGCTCCTTCGTTAGCACGCTTGTCTTCAGTCGACCACCTTCTCTT
The DNA here is from genome assembly GCA_032158285.1 of Phytophthora sansomeana. Classification (NCBI taxonomy): domain Eukaryota; phylum Oomycota; class Peronosporomycetes; order Peronosporales; family Peronosporaceae; genus Phytophthora; species Phytophthora sansomeana. Next base: position 118,247 of record JAPDHH010000218.1, read on the forward strand.
CTCATCTGCGAAGCTATAGAGATAACCATTCAACTGAGCTCGAGTAATCTCCAGCCTCGCTAACATCCCTGGCCTATCACAGGCTTGTTTCATGTGTCAAAATTGGTATTTGAGTTCAGCAGGTACGCTATACCCATTGCGTTCGTGTGAGCAAACTTCCATCGAGTATCCACGAACGAACGAAACAGTGATGAACTCGAGTTCTCACCGACTTGTAAACACGGCTACGATGTCGGCTTTCCGATGTACCTAAAGGTTCCCCAAACATTGTACCAGAATCCTGTCGTGATGGTGCGTACCCATCACGCAACTATTGAAAGCGCTCATAAACCCGTGCCTTTAGAGTCCCATCAGATCCAACCCCCGCAATGATGGGATCTAGCATAGGAACTGCATACGCCAGATTCTTCCAGGACGCGTCACACGCAACTGTTCTTTTCGCTCTTTGAAATTTCGATTTTACAAGTACCGGCTTGGTATATCTCTACAGAACACCCCTAAAGGATTTCCAGAATACAGTACATATACCCTGTATTCTCCCCAGCACGACTTTGCATACGGGTGTACTGTTGACAGTTTGCATTAAGTTCCGTATGTTTCTAGTACGCATTTAGGGTTTGTACTAGTTGTCAGTTTGCGCGACGTGTGCTTTGGCGCCGTGGTCCGGCTGCAAGACGACATCTCCTGCATGTTGCTTGGTACAGCCAACCAAAGTCAATGGTCCACCTTCAGCTGCCATGACAATTGTTTTATTGGTTCCCACGGAAGTCCTCGATGCCCCGCCCACTGGACGAGATAGAACTCCACCGTGTGTAATCATCTCTTTGCGTACACACGTTCAACGCCGTAAACTTGCTCTACGCGCCCACAATGAGCCTCATTTCCGCTTGGTGGTCCTACACCCCACTGCTGATGTTGAAAGAGGTTACTCTGTGTTTTTTTGTTGAATGCCGCATGTGCTGCGAGGTTCTTGTTAGGTTTTAGGCTTATCTAACCCGGCGCTGAAAGTTGCGAGCGTTCTTTTTGCGTTTGTTGAGGGGAGGCATCAGGTCAATTTTGCAATGGAAATCTAGCGTGCAACAGGCTGCTCTGGGCTTCCGTTCTAATAATGCCTTACTTCGATCGCTGCTATAATAAGACAACAATTGACAGCGAAGTAATAATTGTTCGATTCGCTAGTTGTTATAATAGGATAAGCATTGCCACAAAATAAATGTTATTTTGACAAGAAAAGAATACAATGACTGAAAGTGCAAGTCTATCTTAAAATTTCGGATTCCAAAGCACAAATTGTGATTAGTTCTACTAGGTACCTCACTAGAGATCGAATAACTTCGCCATTTTTACCCCAATTCTAATATTTTAATATGAGGTCGTTTATCGCGCACACTTCTACAAGTCTATCGCATTAGATTGCTGAATCATATATTTTGTGCGTCAACGCAGTGAAACGTGTGTATTAAGACATTATGCCTGCTGCTGCTGCAAATTTGCACCAAAAAAGCAAAGCCAAGGAGTGTGGCAAACCAAGATGAGTCAGAGTACATTCCGTGCTGTTTTTCGTTTATATTTCGATTTCGGCCCGGCTTTCATACCACGCTTACCGATTCGATCACGATCGCACTGTTTAAATGGGGCGAGCAGCGACGTATCGGTATTTAATGTGACTCTCGCTTAGTACACGATCCGATGTAGCACGTAGATATCACGTATTGGATGGCTGAGCGGAGCACAGAAAGAACAAAACCAACTACGACAAGAGCTTCATGCCACGCTTCAAAATACGTAAGTAGCTAGATCTCAAATTCAGTTGAGCTCTGCATACAAGCAGATTACAGTAATGAAGAAAGAAATGGAAACCAAGGACGCAACACTGATGAATTAGATTAACAGACTTGGAGCAACGCACAGTCACAAATCAAAACTACTTGGATCTGCCATTTCCTATAAGGAGTTCTACTCGTCCGAGTACAAGGCTGGTATGGACTTGGTCCAGTACTTGGATGACATGGAGGCCCTGAGACGGCAGCTACGGAACATGGATAATACGAGTTTGAACACGGAATTGATGAAGGTAATTCTTCAGAGTGTGGCGCACGATTATCGCGGCATCGTTCGCATGTTCGTCAAAGTAGTGCGTGATGGAAACGTTCCACAGCTATCTGACGTGCTTAACAATCCGCAGTGAAGCCGAGCTGGACAAGCAGACCGGCACCTCGACGGAGAAGGCTGCAAAGTCATCGGATGCTACAAAGATCTTACAATTGTAGCAGCAGCAACTTCGTGGCGCAGCTGGCAAGCTGAAGTGGAAGCCGAGACCCTCCAACAGGAACACATTCAAGGGTAACGATGGTCAGTTCGTTGAGAAAAGAATGTGCCATTTCAGCCATAAGCTAGGTCGCTTGAAGAGAAATTGCGACGAATATTTCGACAAACAGCAGCAGAAGAAGTCAAACGAGGTCTCGGTGACTGGGAAAAGCAGCATCAAGAAGAATGTCTCTTCGATGTGGCGGTCGATGGAGTAGGCTGATTGCACGGACACTTCTTTAATTCACGCGTTTGTCAAGAGTGACGGTAGTGCTGCTGGTGGTTGAAATAGGATGATTCCTACAGGCGTAGCGATGATGAGTGTACAGATTGGGCAGCCTTCTCGAGGACTTTTGCAGGCTGCACAGGTGACGCTAGCAACAGTGAAGCTGTGGGCGAAGTCAATATTGTGGCCTCGAACGCTGTAACTACTAGCAGTGTTACCCTCGAAATCGAGGACACACGCTACATCAGCACCTGTCCTACTAATCTGCTTAGTCACGACTGTTTAGAACTCTGTGGGTGGTTCCCTCCATATTCCAACGCCACAGAACCAGAAGACCGAGCAACGTATCTCGATAGTGGAGATGTACAGTTGATACTGCCCAAACTCAGTGGACACAACTGGTAAACCGCGAGACGTGACACGAGCGACCTGAACTTATGCAGAATATGTCGTCACGGCGCCAATCGTCATTGTTGCGCTGGCATATGAAATCAGCGCATCTCAATGCACAAGCACTCAAGAAATTGGTGCTGTAGTAGATGGCCAACGGCATTCACTCGCTGAAGCTGGAAAAACTTTGAGGAGCCCCTTGATTGTATCGCCTGAGAGATAGCAAAGCAAAGGGGAATGTCGTACAAGCAGCACAACAAATGAAGCAAGACTTGTTTTGATCGGATAATGTCTGATATTTGCAGCATTGGTGTGTCAACAACAGGCGGCATAAAATACTTACAACTGATACTAGACGAAGCTTCCAGGTGCTGCATGCTGAAACACAAGGACGAAGGTACGGTCAATGCGATGAATTGGATTCGGAGATACGAAAAGGAGCAGTCCGGTGTAGATCGTAAATTCATCAACAAGAAGCTGGAGACATTTTTCGATGAACATCTCATTAAGTACAGGAACACCTTCCTGTACACGCCGGAGGAGAACATCTTGGTGGTGAAATTGAATGACCACTTGATGAACATAGTGCGTGTCATTCGTGAAGCGGCAGATCTTCCGATGTCACTTTGGGGTGAAATCCTCATGTACGTCAACATGAGCCCTACTAAGGCTATGGCAGGAATGATACCGTACCCGAAACTCACATGTATCAAGCCAGACGTAAGTAATTTGCATGTCTGTAGCTATGTCGCTTGTATCCATGCTCCGAATAAGAAATGAGCGAGTAAGTTGAATACGAAGGCGGGTTCCAACACTATTGTTTTTGTTATGATGAGCGTTCATTCGGTTATCGGCTTCTGGATCTCCGTCCTGGTGATTTGATTGAGCAACATGATGTTTCATTTCGAGAAGATAGCTCTGCGGACGGCCAGTACGTTCGCAGTTTACTTGCTCATCGGTATCATGGAGGAAGAACTGTTCTACCTGACAACATACTCTTTGTGCGGCTACCATTGAACGCAATTCTGGATAGTGTTCACGTTCCAGACCGTTTATCTGAAGAGAGCGACAGTTCTGAGGATGAAGTCCAGATTTCAAGTTGTACGGCTTCTAAGACACGATGATGTGAAGACGCTGCTGATGACAGCAGTAGTGACAATTCTGGCGATGTTCCGCTCAGTAGGACTTTGGACGATGACAGTTCACGTGATGATGCTGTGGCTGGTAATGCAATGGCTGGTGGATCTGGGGTAAGTGCATCGGCCAGTAGTGGCAATGAATCAAATGCTGATAATTTCGGTGTCGATTCCTCGCCTGGGTCGCCGGATGCAAGTGAAAGCAGTACCGGAGGAACTCCATTGCAATCGGCATCACCTCATGTAACTACATCGCATAGAATGGGTATAACTCCAACTCATACTATACGTACAACAGCCGCCACGATGGTCAACTCGTCAACGCAGACCTAAGTCGCGCTATGACCTATCAGCCTACGTCATGGCATTCAGTTTAATGCAGTGTATGCTCATAGGTATCGTGAACGAGTTGTTAAACCCAACCACGGTGCGGCAGGCACTTGCAACGGCGCACACGGCATAATGGCGTGCTGCTATGGATATGGAGTACAACAGTTTAATGAACAACACAACGTGGGAACTCGTTTCTCGTCCAAAATCGCCGAGAGGGAAAATATTCGCACATCACTCTGGGTTCTTGTAGACAAAAGGAACGAGACAGGTGTGATCGATCGGCTCACGGGGCGACTTGCTATCCGGGGTTTCTACAAAAGTGTGGCATCGGTTACCTGGTCACCTTTTATCAGGCTCTCGGGATCGTCTTGGCCGTTGTGGACCCGCTTGAAATATCATCCGGGCATTTTCAAATACTTGAGAAGGCAGAACAGTTGATGTCGGTTCGCCGGACAGAGTTGTAGACCGACATCTCGCTCAGGCTTAGCTTCATCTATGTTCGGGACGTGCTCTTCGACACCTTCCGTAGGCTCTTCTGCGGCTGATTGCCTTAGCTCATCAACTGGAACAACTGCGTTGGTACCGTACGTGGTCACATATATGACCGTTCCCTGTTATGGTGATTGAGGAGGGTGCGTAGTGCCCACTCCATCCTCATACAGCCGGAAAATGACCGTGTCACCTTGATATTGGACGCTACATTATCCAATTCACGGTTCGCTTTCACTGTAGCGGGTCACACTAAGCTACATATGTAGGTAGATTTATATAGGTTTATATACAAAGTAGGTACAAAAGCATGCGGCTATCGCATGCTGTGTTGTCACTATATGATTGGCTGAAAAGGAGAAACATTACAGCCAATCAGAAGATGACCTTCGTTTGAGTGGCTCACATGAGCCCAGGGCCTCCGCCCTGAACCTAAACTAAAACAGAGTCTATTTTCCCGAGAGTTAAGTCTGTCTTACTTATTGCGAGCTTCGTCATCGCTACGTCCAAGCTAGTAACGGTAAAGACATAGCCCGTTACACCTGGTAGCACTTTGTAGTCCTTCCAACGACCAAGACCAAGATGCAACACGGCCTGACATCCGGTTCTACCGGAACAACTATGGAACACGGCAACTTCCCCCACCTCACTCGCGTCGAGTGGGAGGCTCTCCACCGCCTCGTGGTGGTGTCCGGACAAGTTGTCGTGGCGTCGCTGCTCAGCGCGGCGTCCCCCGACCAGCAACGCCAGGCCGCTCAAGAATTCATGGAACGAGAACTCGCTGACGCCAAACAGCAAGGCCAGACTCCCTCGCGTTCCAAGAATGACGCCGTCAAGATGGAAACCTCGACGTACTCCGGCGCCGGTCCGGACCGTCTTCCGCTGAATCGGTGGTTCCGGGAAGTCGGCATCGCCTCAAGACTGATCGTGGCGCCGTCGGCAAAGGTGAATTTCCTCCTCTCCCGGTTATCCGGGAAAGCCAAAGAGTGGGCCCTCGGCAAGCTTGTCGTAGACGCGCAAGCATTCCCCACTCTGGACGCACTCCAGAGTGACCTACGTCTGGCCTTCGAACCACCGCAAGATGAATCCCGTGTCCGCGCTCAATTCTTCGCCCTCAAACAGGGTAAGATGTCGATGCGGGACTATGTTCAGAAGACCCGACACCTCGCTTCGTGCATCACCACGAAGCCCATCGACATGGCTTCACAGGCCCATGTCTTCGTGTTCGGAATGCGAGAGGGTATGACGCGTTACAGCCTCACTCGTGCAGAGCCTGACACACTGGAGAAGGCATTCGCCCTCGCGCTTCGCGAGGACTATGTGGTGACGTCGTCATACGCCCGCACGATACCGGCGGCCGACTCGGCAAATGCACCCGAGCCGATGGAGATAGATGTCATCGAGGCATCGACTAATCGGCGCTGGTCCAACCCCACCGCCTCGCGTGGAGGCAGATCCCCGCGTCCGATGACATGCTATCGCTGCCGGAAGCTTGGTCACCGCGCGGCCGTTTGCCGCGCGCCTGCCCCGGTTGCCGCGAACGCCACGGTCGATGAAGTCGACAATCCGAGCCAGGTCGTCCAGCCAAAAAACGGCCTGGGCCAGTAGGTGCAGGGCGCCCTACTGGCTGGAATGGAGGTCCGGGCCCACCGGTGGCGACCCGACCTCTTAGCCCTCGAGTGCTTTATGCACACTTCAACGCCACCACTGCCAGTGACAACTCGAGACTGATCATCCTGAACCTCCACGTCGCTGGCGCCCAGCGTCCACTGCGCGCGCTCCTGGATTCAGGAGCGACGAACAACTTCTTCCGCGCGTCATGTTTGTCGGTGTTGCCCTCGGAGATCCCAGTTCTCGAAGGTCTCGGCGAGGTTGTTGTGAAACTCGCTGACGGCAAGTCGCATCGCGTCCCGCGGCGCGAGGTACAGCTCCCGTACACATTCGACGGTTTCTCCAGTCGAGACGACTTCCTGGTGATCTCGATGAACTACGCCTTCGACTGTATCCTCGGGATGCCGTGGCTCGCGCGCTACCAGCCTGAGATCAACTGGTTGGCGCGGTCGGTCCGGCGCCGACACAACTTTGACGTCAGCGAGGTGTTCACCCACCTCCTGGTATCACCGCGAGATTGACCACACGTTACCGTCGTGGATGACCGGTCATCCACGACGCAAACTGTACACAGAGTGAGCGATGGCCCTCTGTACGGCGTGCGCAGTATTGCTGGACGCACCAGCTGAGAACCCTCGCGTACACGCGAGGCGAACGAGATTGTGGTCGAGCATGGGCTCCCACTAACAAACGAGACGGCGGTCGAGCGTGGGTTCCCGTCGACGAACGAGATGGCGGTCGAGCATGGGTTCCCGTCAACGAATGAGATGGCGGTCGAGCATGGGTTCCCGTCGACGAACGAGGCGACGGTCGAGCGTGGGTTCCCGTCAGCAACAGATCTGGCGGTTGAGCATGGGTTCCCGCCGCGCGAGGAAATGGTGGTTGAGCATGTATTCCCACCACAGCAAGTGTCCGCGGTCGAGCACGTGTCGCTCCCGCTTCCCGACGTCGCACGCGTTCGCGCGGTTCACCCGCGCGCTGTCGGTGCGGATGGTCATGGCCTCTCGCACCTGGAGGGGGTGATTCATCGTCCGAAGCATCGTCCAGCGACAGCTCCATACCCTCCGCGTCCACGCGCGGTGAGCGCAAGAAGAAGAAGAAGACCAAGCAGCGCCGTCGTCTGAAGGCACGACGCCCAATTCCAGACGCTCCATTCACCACGGAGTCTGTTTCCGTGGTGGAATACGTAGACGGTGCCCCTCATCGACAGCGCGTAGTCGAAGTCGCTAACCCACCGTGCAAAGCCTCTTCAATTACGCGTCTCCCAGGCCTCTCCTGGAAGAACTTCCTCCGCGACCTCAAACGTGGCGAGGTCGAGCAAGTTTGCCTCATCACCACACGCGACGAGAAGCTTCACACTGTCAGCGACCGCGAAGAGTTTCCGCGCCCCAAACACGCCGAACCGAAGTCGGCGCGCGAGGAACGCTTCGCCGCGCAGTCTTGGGAGTCATTGAAGGCGTCTTCGAATCCCGTGTACAACCTCGCACGCGAGTACGAGGACGTATTCCCCGACAAGATCCCCGCAGAACTGCCCGCTGACCGTGGGGTACGCCATGAGATTGACCTCACGCTGGGAACAAAGTACTGCGTGACGCGGCAGTGGCCGCTGCCGCGAGATCAGGTCAAAGCCATCGACGACTTCTTCGAGAGTCGTCGTCAAGCCGGACACGTGCGTGAGAGCATCTCTCCTCACTTGAGCACCACCTTCTGTGTCAAGAAGGCGAGCGGCGGCTGGCGCATTGTCCACGCCTTCAACAAGCTGAATGACGCCACCATCCCAGCGCAGACTCCGATCCTGCGCAAGGATATGATCCTCGACTCCATGTCTGGCAGCGTGATCTACAGCGCTATTGACTTGACTGACGGCTTCTATCAGATCTTGATGAGGTCGGATGACGTTCCCCTCACGGCTGTAAGTACCCCAAGCAGAATGCTGTGGGAATGGCTCGTGATGCCCCAGGGCCTCCAGAACGCGCCCGCCACCTTCAATCGCATGGTTTCCCACGTGCTGCGGCCTCTGCGCGACTTCGCGCCGAGTTACTTCGACGATATCTTCGTACACAGTCGCGCTGAGGGCGGTCTTAGCGCTGAGGAAGTCCACTTACGACACCTGAAGCAAGTGTTTCAGGTGATGCGGGAAGCGAAACTGTACGCAAACTTGAAGAAATGCGTCTTCTGCGCACCGGAAATACCGGTGTTTGGCTGCTTCGTGAGCAAGAATGGCGTCCGGGCTGATCCGGAGAAGATCTCGTCCATCTGCGCGTGGCCGGTTCCTTCAAATCCAACCGAACTTCGTCAATGACTCGGTCTCGCGATCTATCTCCACAAGTACACCAAGAACTACGCCGGCATCGATCCAACCGCTCTCGTCGCTGCTGAAGAAAGACGCCGCGTGGTCGTGGCGTCCCGAGCACCAGGAAGCTTTCGACCTGGTGAAGAAGAGCTTGGCAGCTGCCCCAATCTTGATGCTGCCCGACGAGTCCAAGCCGTTCCGTGTCGTATGCGATGCCAGCGATTTCGCAATTGGGTGCGCGTTGATGCAGTTTGACGACGATGGTCGAGAGCGCGTCGTCAGCTATCAGTCGCGCCAGATGAAGCCCGCAGAACGCAACTATCCCGTTCACGACAAGGAACTCCTGGCGATGCGCTACGCCTTGATTAAATTCAGGGTGTACTTGTTTGGGGAACAGACTTTCGCCGTTTACACGGACCACGCATCGCTGCGAACAGCGATGAAGAGCCCGCATTTGTCTCAACCCATGGCGCGTTGGCTGTCGTTCTTCTCGGAGTATAACTTCGTAGTCCACTATAAGCCCGGCAAGAACAACATCCTCGCCGACGCTCTGTCGCGTCGTCCCGATTACGATCCTCGGGGCGCGTTGCCGTCTCAAGATGTCGACGACGACGAAGAGGAGTGCGTCACGTGCGTGACGTTGGGATTGAACCTGACCAGCGTCGCCCCAGTGCTGTCGCTCCGGGACGAGATCGCTGCTGCCTATGAACATGATCCCATCTACTCGAAGATCAAACAGCACCTTCGATCTCCCAGCGATGCCACACTGGGAGCCCTGTCGCGGTCGTCTCGCAACCAAATTCATCGCTACCAACTCGATGACGAGTTGCTGACGTACAGCATCGACCAGTACGATGCTCCCCGGATAGTGATTCCCAATGACCCCGATTTGCGCTCGCGGATCATCCGCGAGTTCCATGACGCTCCCATCGGCGGACACGTCGGCCGAGAGAAGACATTCGCGGCCGTGTCCCGCGATTTCTACTGGCCCCACTTGTACAAATGGGTACGCAAATGGGTGCGCACCTGTGAGATCTGCCAACGTGTCAAGCCTTCCCCGTCGTCGCAGGCGCCTTTACGCCCGCTTCCAATTGCCACGGAGCCGTAGAAGTCAGTCTCAATGGACTTTGTCTTCGGTTTGCCGCCCGACCCCGAAGGCGGACGGGCGTCCTCGTCTTCGTCGATCGATTCAGTAAATTGGTCCACTTCGTGCCCGTTCACCTTGAGACCACCGCGGAAGAGTCCGCGGCGCACTTCGTCGACCATGTCTTCCGTCACCACGGACTGCCTGAATCCATCGTCTCCGACCGTGATCCTCGCGCCACGGCCGCCTTCTGGACCAAACTCTTCGAGCTGCTCGGCACGAAGTTGATGATGTCCACTGCTGCGCACCCGGAGACGGACGGCCGGACCGAGCGAGTGAACCGGGTCTTCGAAGACGTACTTCGCAGCTACGCCACGTCGTTCACCAACTGGAATTCCTTCCTCCCGCTGGCCGAGTTCGCGTTGAACAACGCCGAACACGCGTCCACCGGCCTAACTCCTTTCTTCGTCAACACCGCGCGGCACCCACGCGTTCCGGCTCTCCTCGCCGTGGGCCATCCCACGGCGCTGCGTAGCTCCACTCTGGTGGGGGAGGAAGTCGAAAAGCCGTCGGCCGTCGCCTCACCGACAGTATCGAGTGCAGCTCCCAAGTCAGCGACGCTCAACGCGATCACGCGCGCGCAAACGAAGAAGCCTCTTGCGATGCCGCCCAACACGGCGTCGGATGTCTCGTCATGGGCCGAACGTACGCTGATTACCCCGGGAGCTAGTCCGACGCCCGCTGGTAGTGACGCCACAGCGAACTACGCGCCGAAGGAGTCGGCGCGACCCATCGATGAGTCCAAGGTATCCGAGTTCGTCCTCCACCGCCAAGCTCTGACGCGATTCGTTCGTGACGACCTCCAGTCTGCCGTCGATAAGCAGAAAGAGAGTGCCGACAAGCGTGACAGGAAGAACACCGCCTCCTTCACGACAGGAGAGCGAGTTCTCCTGTCGACAGACGGCATAAGGAACTCCGCGGTTACCAACCTCGGCGCGAACAAACTCGCGCCGCGCTTGATTGGGTCATTCCAGATTACGAAAGTGCTGGGCGACGCCTATACGCTAGACATTCCGACGACACTACGGCTACACCCGACATTCTACGTCGGGCGGCTCAAGAAATACGATCCCGCTACGATTCCCGAGACGGCTTAGACGACTGAGCCGGTGCCGCCACGTACGTCGAACGTTCCTCCCGCCGCGCGCGACGCGCCATCGCGCCAGTCGTCCCAGGCGCGCGCGGCTGCGTCCCCGTCTGCACTTGACCGTGAACCGCACGCTCTAGCACCCGTACACGCTCCAGCAACTCCCGATTTGACTGCCGGAGAGCAGTCGCAGTCTCGGACAGCCTCCGTCGACTGCTGCACAGCAGCATCCACCTCGCGCAGCGCGTCCCAATTGTGGTTCTCCACCGCGTCGTCGTTCGGGCCAACCAGAACCCGAGCGCTATCGGCGCGACGGTCCGCCTCCCATCGTTGACGCTTCTGGGGATATCCGCTGGATTGTGGATCGCATCGTGGAACACGAGGATCCTCCTCGCGCGCAGAGCCGCCCTCATGCCAGCCGGGCGATCCCGGCCGCTCGTCGATATAAGGTCCGCTGGCTTGGGTTCCTTCCAGAGGACGATACATGGGAGCCCCGCGCCAATCTTCTCCGCGACGTTCCAGACGTGGTCCGCGAGTATGAGTCGCTTGTTGACTCCGAGGATCCGCCCAGGTCGTCCGTGATCACGATCTTGAGCGACGACCACGCGCCGGCGAGGAAGAACGGCGTCTTGGACGGCCGCGCGAACGCGACCGAGAACGACGCGTACGTGACCGAGAGCGAGAACGACGATCCGCGCGTCCATCGCCCGCCCTGGCATTCGTCAGCGGGGACCGGCTCCGCTGCGAACGCCGTCGGGTTGCCCCGGCGGTGTTAGTCGATCGAGATGCCTCGGAGAGAGCGCGCCTGTAGCGCTGGACCCAATCATTATCCGTGGACCCAAGTGGACGCTCGGCGACGTGTCGGCTACACTCCTCCTCCGTCGGGCGAGCCCGGCGCACGTTTCGCAAGCCGTCATGGCCGGCTCCTTCGATATCCTTCTTCCGCGTCGCGCGGAAGCAAGTCAAGTGATTCTGCATGACGTCCGGAGCGCAGCCTGCGCACGTGCGAGGCCTCCGCGGGCACCGAGAGTGGCACCGACGTCTCCGACGGCGAAGTAGGAACCTCCGTGTTCATTTGCTGCGCCGCGATCGTCTTGGTTCGCTCGCTAGGACGAGAGATGTTCCTCCGTGTGCTGTCGTGTTCTTTTGGGTTTTCAGTGAAATGTGCGATCTGCTTATGTTGCGTAAGCGCAACTTTAAGAGGGGGGTGATGTAGCGGGTCACACTAAGCTACATATGTAGGTAGATTTATATAGGTTTATATACAAAGTAGGTACAAAGGCATGCGGCTAGCGCGTGCTGTGTTGTCACTCTCTGATTAGCTGAAAAGGAGAAACATTACAGCCAATCAGAAGATGACCTTCGTTTGAGTGGCTCACATGAGCCCAGGGCCTCCGCCCTGAACCTAAACTAAAACAGAGTCTATTTTCCCGAGAGTTAAGTCTGTCTTACTTATTGCGAGCTTCGTCATCGCTACGTGCAAGCTAGTAACGGTAAAGACATAGCCCGTTACATTCACGTTTTTCGCATATCCGATAAACAGGTACCAGTAGCTCTTGGGCTCGGTATTCATCATTTTGGCGGTATCACCGTGAGCGCAGCCTTGAGACCGAACGTAAGAGTTTTTATGGTGTGATGCACGAAGGGCTCTTGTGCACTAGAGGCTGCACGTGGTCGTAGACGTCAAGTAAACCGGTGTAGGCGAAATGATACAGATTGGAATGTGAGTGTATTGGGTTGCTGTGACTCTGGAGGAAAGCTAGAGCACCAAAACCTCCTTGAACTAAGCCTATCGCCGCTTCTACAGCAATCAGCTGCAGCCACCATTTTGATAGCAATCCAAACTGGATGTCTGGGATAAAGCTACATTCCATCGAATTGACGATCTCAGTAGTTCGACGATTACCCCGACTTAGTCCAATTAAATACAGCACTCGCTTTTGCAATGCATGTGACCACCAGACTCAGCTCCATCTGTTCAACTTCCACGATGCTTCCAAGCTTGAGCAACGGGCTGGGTTATCTGACTTCCACTTCCCGAAGCACTGAATTGTGTATACATGTTCATCAAATGTACGTTAATCAAGATATACAATCCATACAAACCATTGGTCTTCATCACAACCCGTGAACCTTGCAGACACTCCTTGCTATTCCCATTGTGTTGCCGCGATTGCTTCATGATAACAGTACCCCAGCAAGTTTGCACCACACACAATTCATAATGCTAACTCAATCCATGTCACCTGAATGTTCTGTGCTTGGTCAGAAGAGGTTGTATAACCACAATAGTTGCCGAAAAACACTGCTCATGCAAATCACACACGTTTCTCCTAGAGATAATCTCCATGATCAATCCCAGTTCTCCTGCTGCAGTAGCAGCATTCCTCTGTCAGTCGAACTTCTCGTTATAGTCGAACCCACTACAGCCACAATTATGGTTGTAGACGAACCACTCCTACTTAATCGAGATTCTCCATCTCCATGTGAGCCTTCCATGCTTTATGCACGAACTCCATACTGAGCTTCTCCCGGAAATATTCAACAACAAAAAATGAGGCACAATAGCTTTAGTGAACACGTCCGCCACATTTTCAGTAGTACGCACGTAGTCCACAATCGCCGTATCATCATCGACGAGCTCTGCGATCATCCTTGCCTCCTTGGCGAACCGCTGCACCCTTGTCGCATTTGACAGTGGACACCTCTTGCTTGGTTTTCAGCTCTGCCAGGCGTTTCCGTGCCCACACCATATTATCTACGCAGTCTGAAGCTGCGACCAGCTCCGATGCGCACGTTTTTGTTGTAAAACGTCCCTGCTGTTTGCTCTTCCACATCCAAGTACACTCACCCAGTTGCCACACAAATCCTGTGGTTGAGCGGCTTGTGTTCTTGCACATCGCATGATCCGAATATATGAAAATCCAATTACTACAGGTGAACATTGATCACTCGATCCACCAAACCAAGATCCTTAATTAAACCAGGGTTGCACGCTTTGCAATTGTGTAATTTTCTCGAGTGAAAGCACTATTGTACTTTCCCAAACAAAGAACAACCTTAGCCATATCTAGTCTTGTGCAGGCCACTAGATACTAAACTGAGCTGACTATATCTATAATTGGCTCGCTTCAGATATGGCACAGATTTGTCGTTGGCTTTGGTTTTGCTGTTCTCGATTGCAAGCACCCGCTTATTGTGCATCTGAGAAAATCGAACCGTTCTTGCATTCTCCACGCCAAACTTAGTCGCCATCTTCTCCACATCAGCCGTGTGAGAGAGACACAGTTCAAAATTGACTTCCATACCAGGCAAGTGTTTGATGCACCCCAAGTCTTTGAACTCGAACTTAGTACTAAGTTCACGAACAACTATTTCGCTGACTTGTGGCTTGGCAGCGATCACGATGTCATCAACGTACACGGTGAGACAAATTGTTCCATGGGATCCACCACGGCAGTAGACGCCAGAATCAAAAGTACACTGTTGAAACTTGACTTCCACCAACTACGCGTGAAGCTTGTCGTTCCAAATCCTGGATGCCTGCTTGAGACCATAAAGGCCTTTCAGCAATCGGCAAACTCGATCAGTTTCATCATGGTAGCCTTCAGGCTGCTCCATGCACCACTAGCTCACCATTAAGAAACGCTGTTACGAAATCGACGTGCCCGCAATCAAGCCCGAGCAACACCGCTACAATCAACAACAATCAAACCGATTCAATCCCCACGACCGGTCACTTTTCCTGGTTTACGGTTTGGATGAGGACGAGGGACAGAAGTCGGAGGCCAGTAACGGTCCACAGACCCCGAAGCGTGCCAAGATTCTCAAGGAGGATCTCGTGATGGCATACGAGGCGAATGTTCTCGATGGTGGAGATGTGCCGGCAACATCTGGTGAGGCGATGGACAGTGGAGAAGTGGAGCACTGGTGACGCTCAATGACTAAAGCGCCGCGCTCAGACGAACGGACCCGTATGGTACATGGGAGTAGGAAGTGATTAAGGCTGCTTGCAAGGCTAAGGTACGGCGTGCAGCAAAGTTCATTCTCGGCATGAATATTGTCCATGCCAAGACCTCTGGGACACTCATGATTAAGCAGACGTGCCACATTCATGATTTCGCGGATTGAAAAGGAGAGCAAGATGCCAAGCCTGTCAACAATCCGTGCACAGCTAACCTGAAGCTGTCGAAGACACAGACGCCAGGAACGGATGCGGAGTTTGCCGAAATCCGATCGAAACTATACTGTTCTCTTATTGGGTGTCTACTCTACATCACAACGTGTACGTGACTACGTGGCGACCCACCGTTCAAGGTTTCTCAAGGTCGCATGATTCCAGCATTGACGAGCTGCAATCCGGGAGTGTTGAGCATGCGCACCAGGTATTGGGCTCGTTGTATTAGCAGGAATGGTTCAGGTAGAACCGTTCTCCTCGGCTCGCCATTTCTTACTTGTACGTGGCCTCGCAGGCGACGTCCACGAGTCAGACAAGCGGACAACAACGAAGACCAACAGTGAGTAGGTGGCTAAGGAGAAGTAAATGACTGACATAATGCATTCGAATTTACTCATTTCGACATTTACCTTCTACATCATAAACGTCATTCCTACAAATTTAGCTAGAAGTCTAGCATATCTATTCCTATGCAATAGCCCACCCCTCCTCTAATAGTCATGATGAATTGCATGGGTTACTAAAATATGAAACGCACAAAACACCAAATCATACAAATGCAATCCAGTTTGGTTTTTGGTTTTCCAACTTGAATCCAATTTTAAATTTCTATTGTGTTTGCTATCGAGGGTTTAGCATCATCTCCATATCCATACTTTAAATAACTTACAGTGAGGTCAAGTTACAGGTTGATAATCCTGGTAGACTACGTTATTTGTTCGCGTTGTGATTTCATTTTTAGTTTAACGAAGAAAGCCATTCCGATAACCTTTTTGCGGGTCATATACCAGTCAAGTTGGATTTAGGTCGGGCCAATCACACGCCAAGGTTTTACCCTCGCCCTTATTTTTTTTGCCAATCGTTGGTATTCCTGAGGATGATCACCAACTTCATGTTTAGCAGGTCCTTTAGTAAAACACTCGCGCGGTCGCTCTCGTCTACGGACTTAGCGACGGCGCATTGGAGGGCTTCGACTCGGCCAGGCGCGGTGTCTGGTTTAGATTGTAGCTCCTTGTTGGGCTAAGTACTCCAGGCAACGCGCCGACCATAGCAGACCTCCGCTACGCTCCGGTTGCAAACGGTCTCTCTAAACCCTCACCTGGCCTTAATTCTATTCGTACCAACCATTTGACAAAAAGTTCAAAAGCTCCGTAAGAATTAATTGGGATCTAACCCACATATGTGTGAGGCGGTAGAGATGTTGCTTGGACTTGGTAAACAAGATGTGACATTCAAACTTGCTGTAGTGAGCATTTAGTTGCCATGGTCAGCTATGCTCACCAACCGTTCGCCGTTCCAGTGTCCGATCTTCGAGCAGCGACACCTAAATTCGGTAGTAGAGCGTAATCCGCACGCATACTGCATAGCACGCTAACAGTATGAACCGCAAAAAATATACCGCAATTACACAGAGCAAAAGCGCTGATGCGGGTCATATCTTAGTACATCAAAATAACATTGGATATACCTTCAAAAAGGTATCATGAACGAATTGCACATGCAAGTTCAATAACCAGTATCCTGGTTGTTGTAACAACAGTCCAAACAAAGGGCAAACATCATTGTCGTAGTCCTTGTCTCGGACTGAATTACCTCAAGTATTTGAAAAATATATCAATACACCGTCTAGCAGCGGTGGCTGTGCTACTTTAACCCTTTCGCGATCGCCTTGGCTAAATTATACTATATAGACCTAAGTTATTTGAGTCTTTAAGGGTACATTATTCGCCCTTAAAGAAATGCACGGTACTTGAATTGGACTATCTCTTGTGACAAATCATTGAAGATGCTATGTTGTTGCAATCAGTCTTGTCAATTTAACTTGCTTAAAGTGTGCATATATGATTACGAATATTACAGTATTTGCTATGTTAGACAAGACGGTCCAATTCCTGTTGAACTTTCGTTTAAAGGCACAAAATGCGCCACCAAGGGGGGGGTGCTTTCATACCGTGTTTTGAAAAACGTCTTTAAGGGCGAAAATTGCGCCCCCGTAGCGCGAAAGGGTTAATTACCGAATCCTGCTACTGAATAGAACTGTACGGAAAGTTCCTGTATGCTTGTACGGTCGGATAGTTCCTGCAACCACAGTCTTCAGCCGATAAGATTATGTAGCACGAAGGTTACTCCATCACATCGACTGGCGGAGCAGTTAGTGATTGTTACGTGAATGTTACTCCGAGACATCCAGTAGCTGGAGTAGCTGCGATGTTACGCGAATATTACTCCATCACATCCAAAAACCATCGCTAATCGACAGTTCTTAGATCTGGAAACTACAGTATTTGCTATGTTAGACTAGACGGTCCAATCCCTATTAGGGCGCATGGATCTCCCTTAAAGGGTGTGTTTCCATACCGTGTTTTGAAAAAAGAAGGCTTAATGGGCGAAAAATGCGCCCCCGCACCGCGAAAGAGTTAACCGGTTCACCGCGCGATTTAGACCATTAATCCCAGCGTACTAAATACATGGTTTTCGAATAATTATGCAGCAATAATGCTGGCATACTTCTATTCCCTATTCGTTATTCACTATGCCCACAACACATATAATTCCACTCTAATTGTCGGCTGTCCACTTCGCGGTCGAATTAGCATGATGATACCGAGTTTTAGATGTCCTACACCGTACGCCGGGTTTGTTGAAGTTGTTACATTGTAAATGGACACTAGATTTACAGGGCCAACCCTTGTGATAGCAAGCTACCCGGATTATTCACCACTCGAGGAGCCAAACGCGGAATCCAACTCTGAGTCCAACATTAGTTCAGCGCCACCATTACCTTCGTAGACAGAGATCCTCTCTTAGTGAAATCGAGAAAAGACCCAAAATGCATGAGAAGACAGATATAGCGACAACAGACTGATAACTATATAACAGAGTTCGATTTACCTTCTACCCCGCGAGCTGCTGAACATCCTGAAAGGATGACGTGTAGCAAAAGTGAGAAGGAACATGAAGTCACCTTGACTTTGCGAAGAAAAAGTGTGGAGCTCTCATTATGTTAGTCAAGCCAAGTTAGTGTGGGGACTAGGCGTCGCGGCGTCCTGGGCTGATCCGTGCTCATATCCTAGTTTTAGTGTGCGTTTGTGTTCTGGGTCGACGACCAGAAGTGCTGCCACCCCCAGATGATCATCATCAGGGAAGCGGTGGTGAGATTCAAGATGTGGGATCTCTGGCTGAGATCCCAGCCATTCGCAATCTTCACTTCTCTCCGACCAGAACGCTGCCAAGGACACCTCTGAGGACGCTGTGCAAGCTAGATAGCAGCAAGTAGCAAAACTTGTCTCTGTGGAGTAGCGCCCTCGCAGAAATCAATGAATTCCTTTGAGTTCGTCCTCACACAAACCCGTCGCGTCCTCTTGCGTGGTCGCGTCGGGCTTTTATTCCCGGTTCTTGAGCAGCGTATCTCTGGCTGGAGCGGAGATCGGTGGGGGGGATGAGCTTGAAGAAGATGACCTCTCTCTCTCTCTCTCTCTCTCTCTCTACGACTTGGACGTCCCGCTCGTGCGCAGTGGTGTCCTTCTTTCCGATGGGCGTGCGGCGAATTCCGGCCGGCGTTTCCTCAGGGTCTTGCGTGGCGTTATCAGGCCGACGCGGTTTGTGTGCGGCGTTATCGGGCCAGCACGGGTCTTCGTCGGGGCGCGGGTTATCGGGCGCGCCTTGGGCGGGATTATTTAACGTGTCCCTCCTGTCGGGCACGGGGTTGCGGGGTGAGTACCTAACCCACCAAGTGACGGGGGGCCGCGTTATTGGGGCGGCTCGACTTGCCGACGCTTGGTGGTTCCCGTTCCACGGGGAAGAAGATCTCTTGGGTAGAACGAGGTAGATTTAGGACTAAATATATCCTATCCTATGCCACTAACTGTTGACTAAACCATTGGCGTCGGGTCGTGCCTGGCGCGCTTCTCCATCTTCAACCTGATTTATGATGACCTGATAGTAGATCGGGGTCCCCGATCTGAGTTCCCGATCTGGATCCCAGATCGGGGTTTCCAAATCGGGGTCTAGTTTCCCAATCGGGGTTCCTGGTGGGGTTACATAGCCGGGCCACATCCGTCGCTATCCGAGAATTTCCCGTCTTGGTCGCCGTGCATCCTTCATCGTCTTGTTCGTCGGTCTCGCGCCTTTCCTCGGAGGCCACTTCACCACATCTCTTACATTCCAATTCACTTTGCGATTTGCCTTGACCAAGACACTCCTTGGTCGTGCAGGCCGGGGACGCAGAACAGTTTCGTCTAGGATCAAGCGATCCTACCTTTCATAGTAACTGCGTCTGTGGTTGGAGGAAATAGTCCCAAACGGAAGTCTGATCGAAAGACTGCTGTGTGCTAGGACTACATTTGTATTTCTGAATAGTTTCCCTCATTGAGGGTGGTGCGCGTGTGGCCGGCCAACCGGGATTGACTAGTGTCCTGGAAGTGGCTTAGTTGACTGGAGTACAGACCTACCGCCCAAGGGTCTCTAGGAATAAATGACGGCTGTATATTTGTATATCACTCTGTTTCTTTTGTATATTAATTATTTGTGTGTGTCGGCGAAAGAGGCTACGTCAAAGGTTACGTTCAACTCTACGACTCCCGATTTACGTCTAGACGAACAACTCGCCCATCGGCACAGATCCAAAATTAAGACGACAAACGACACCTACAGGAGTTGACACGAAAGCACACGTCATTTTGGACCAAGACATCGGTCCAGGATTACTTTCGGGTGGACCTTGTTGTGGCTTCGTCCAAGGTAGCGCGCTATACACCCTGACCGCGGTCCATGCTTTCACCCGCCTCGCGTCAGACATCTTGCATTCGCAGTTGCACCTCCTTTCCAAACGATGCTACTACCCCGTCTGCGTCGTGGGGTGTCTTCTTCCCTCCATGAGTTCGACGTGGGATAGACAGGCGATGGCGCCGTACCAAGTCAAAAGCTCTCTTTTGCCATGCAGCCGTTCAAGCGCACGACGTCGACCGGAGCGAGTTGACCCAGCGGAAAAGTTGCCCCTCAGACTACACTGGCAATGTCATAACGTTCCAGGCTCAGGGTGACTGCAATCCGTCCCGTTCGTGTCGAACATTTTGATGCAATAAATTCACGCTACATATTCCATTCGTTGACGCGCCTCTTGTTTCTTGCGCTGCATCTCGATTGAGAGAATAGTAAAGTACTACCTAACTGTGTCATCCATTGAGCGCCGTGCAAAACAAAAATATGCAAGCTTGAATGCGGAGGGGTGCTCAAACGTCCTTACTGTCCTGCCACTGGCATTTACCCAATTCCGCCCATGTTGCTGGCCGGGCGCGCGCGGAATCGTGCCGGTTATTCGCGAAATGACTTGTATTTATAGTCCTGCTTGTGGCTACGCTCTAGGACATCTCGACTGGCCAGGTGGTGCTAGATCGCTTACTGATTGGCTAAGAGTATCTTCACTTTAGGGTATAACTCACATTCGGTAGTGAGATGGTTTAGGGTCCAACCCAAGCTACCCATCAAGCAAAGCATAGGATGGTCAACTCGCAAATGTACATGCCCGATGTACATACATACATAGTGAAAAACTCTTCAGACGAGAAATGGCGGATCAAACAACGCGGAAATGAAACAACGCACAATCATCAACCGTCTCGAAGTCCGGTGCCTCACCCTGTCCACCGACGCAGCGACCTCACAACTGAAGTTATGCAGCAATATTAGCACACGCTAGAAATGGAGTGAAACCTGCCCAAACAATTTCTCGACTTGTGGCCGAGAATCGGAATGTTACTCTGGTCGTGGACGAGATGGACAATGTAAAACGCAAGGCTGAGGAGGAAATTGCAGGGCAAATCAAGAATGGAGTTTGTATTGGATGAATTGAACATTGATTTTTTTGGCGCCAATACAGTAGATTATTCTGTGAACCGACCGACTCACCCCTAATTCTTGCTATTAAACCTGTAATTGATATCTGCAAAGCACACCTGGATGTTCTACTAATGGATTGCACTTACAAGACCCACTCTTTCAAAATGCCCCTTCTGAATGTTATTGATGCCACGGGTATGTAAACAAAAATCGATGTAGCACAAGCATTTTGCGCGCAGAAAAGAGGCCTAACCAAGGATTTGCGATAGACCAAATATAGTCAATGATGACATTATTTTACATCCCGCTACCGCAAGTCCTACTTGTGGATTACGAAGATGATCTTTTAAATGTTCTGAAAATTGGGTTTCCAAGCGTACCAGTCCTAGTCTGTATTTGGCATGAGGAGAAAAAATATACCAACACACGCTCGTTGTAGTACGTTTCTTCAAGTAGCATTCTGCAATTTGTGAAGCTGTTCGTGATGTGAAAAATGCGAAAACAGTGAGCGGGTACGACACCCGCTGGAACGTTTTAGAGACATTAATCAAATTTGAAGCTAATTGTGTACAACACGTGGACGATTTGGAAATATAATGTCGTTCGATGTTGGAAAAACGGAAGATTTTTTTTAATCTACTGCGTGACAGGTCAACTTTGGGACAACTCCTAATTCCTACTATTTAGTATAATTCGTGGTAATTTAAATAAATTCTGACACAAAGTTGATCCAAAAGTAGATTCATCCCAAGATGGATCATACCTTTTAAACCAAAAATTAGATTTTCAGAATTAATAAACAAAATTGGGTGGCGCTCCGTCTCTGCTCGCGCCATCACTTGTCTCTTGCTCTTCGTGTTTCGCCTTATCTTCTGCATGGTCACCCGCAGCATCACATCCGAATGAACGTTTTCGCCTGTCCCGAAATGCTCTTGATTTTTTTTTAGAATTGTCAGAATATATATTGTTCGGCCTTCATCCCATCGTCCGAGAGCACCACGATTTGGTCTTCCCATCGTTTAGAGCTAACGAGAAGAATACAACTGTACTGGCGAGTTCATGCACACCAGATGTATATCGTGTATCCACAAACTTCGCGAAACTGAAACCAGGAACGAAGTATTGAAATTTCCGACTTCCATGCTCGCTGGTGGATTTGGAACGGTAATGATGAATCAGCCCAAGATCCCGTCACTATTGCCCCTCTCCGCATTCCTGACCGACGGTCTGCTCGAGTCAACGAAAAAGCGGCCAAGATGCGGAAGCACATGAAAGGTTCCGGTATGACTGGGACGCGTAGAAACCCTTCCGGGTTCGAGAATCATTGAATGAAGCCTTGTCACGGTCTCATGACACACCATTCTTGTCTGCAACTATCGCTACCATTAATATTTACCCATTATCGATAGGATAAGTAGGATGGCGAGCGTACCAGTAGCCTCAACTTAAAAAACAATATTTGTAGCCTATAGAAATGATCTCGCAATTCTGATTGCATAACTTTAATGAGGGGTATCTAAGGAGTACAGAGTTTAATTCCGACGCTCGTTTAAGGTGTTTTCGCATACTTGAGTTTGATCTAGTAGCCCAATATACCCTACGATTTAGAAGGCTTGAGAAGTGTAACTGATGCGGTATTTGCATCTTCAGGAGAAGAAAAAACATATAGTGTAGTGAGGTGCTAGGTTGCATCGTTGGGCTAGTATTAGCCCAACAATGCAACCTAGCACCTCACTACACTATATGTCAATTTAACCTTAGACTTACCCTACAAATTATTGCCTTTTTTGTAGTCCACGACACCATCGAGAGTGGTTTTCTACCCCGTATAAGTTTTGGTATCAGTGGAATTGTCTTACTCCTCTGAGCAGGAAAATGGACCTCCCGCTGTTTAGCACGGTGCCTTATCTTCAGAAACAACCGATACATTTTCCCGGATTTCTTACATAACTAACTATTGACCCTGAATTGCGGGTGATAATCGGTAATCAGTTTGACATTTCAGCCAATCAAATCGACATTTAGTACATAATTTAATCCAATAATAATGGAGAAATAACCTGCTGTAGTCACGATCGTAGAGAAACGATACTTTGGCCGGATGTTCACTAACACCGATGTTGAGTAGGTGGTTCGAAAGAGCGCTCACAGCGATTCAAATGTATCGGTTTACATTTTCTAGAATCGCGTTACAAGTTGTTCAGTTTTATGGTGAACGACGTATTTGGACACATACGTTTGCATACCGAATGGCCCCAGTGACCCCATGCAGAAACGAGCAAACTACGACGACAAGGAAGTCGCGATTAAAAGGCTAGCACCAGAAAGGGCTCAAAAGTTGATGTTCACGAAGGTTGTATCGCCATATCAAGAAGACATTTGCAACTGTGGGCTCTATTGCTGCATCTTCTTCGAGTGCCAAATCCGAGGCATTCCAATGCCTCACTTGAGGCCCAGGGTACTAGGCTATCTTCGATTCAGATATCTTGCCAAGGCATGTCAAGGTAGCAACGAGCGGGATTCAGAGTAGGCCCAAGTCGTTAAGTACATTCGAGTAACTACCTCACAACGAGCAACTTTCGTGCAACTACGATGATGACGTAGATGAAATCGCACTGTATACTGAAGCATAGCAGGTGTACTTCAATCATGGGATGGGGAAATTTTTGAAATCTCCTTCAGTATTCTATTTATTTTACGGGTCCGTTTGTTCATTGTACAAACTGTTTGTACCCCATTCGTACACATTTGTGTTGTTTTGTATTCGGCTTGTACCGGTTTGTACCTCGTAGCACGGCTACGTACACCGTTTTGTACCACTATAACACGCCTTTATTTAGTTATGAACCATAAATTTGATAGTCCGAGCACTGTCAGCCCAATCCTCTAGTTCTATTTGACTTAATATTTATATGCTTTGTTTGACCGGTGTATGCCAGACCGGTACAAGTGACCATAATTGGCATTGCGACAATATATGAACACCGCACAAAGCATATAAATATTAAGTCAAATAGAACTAGAGGATTGGGCTGACAGTGATCAAATTTATGGTTCATAACTAAATAAAGGCGTGTTATAGTGGTACAAAACGGTGTACGTAGCCGTGCTACGAGGTACAAACCGGTACAAGCCGAACACAAAACAACACAAATGTGTACGAATGTGTTTTAGTGGTGGTACAACATATCTAAACAGCGAGGACCAACTCCTAAAATTGACCGAGTTACAGTTAAAAAGGTGGATGTTCATAATTACCAATGCTAACACTCTTTAGGATGTCACAATTCGGGATGTCACTACAACGGGGATTGCTTGCACCCGCAGAACCGGAAAGTTTCCTTTCGCAAAGCGCTCGAGCTTGTTCATGGATCTCTTTTTCTCCATGACCAGCACCTAATCAGACTGATTGGATGCCAATGCAAGAACAGTGCACATTGTTGGCATGTCCTCTCGTGGGGTTCTTGTGGTCTGCATCGCAGGTGTGACTTCCGGTGGGTGTGGCCCTGCATGTCATGGAAGACCTTAAAAACTGTAATCGGGCGCCTAGAAACGAAGATCTTGTCGCCCGCGAAGCAGCACTTGGCTGGCGGTGAAGCCAAAACACCGGCACTGTGCCCGAGCTTGGTTTCAGCAAGTGCGGCTTCAGGCGATACGCAAGTCGCAGCGAGTGACGATTGCCAGCGGGCCAGAACGTACAGCGCGATTTGTCGTAGCAGGTTGAAGCGCAAGATCGCCGGTAGTGGTCTCGAAGTGGGCCAAGTCCGCCACGCTGGACGAACACCGTCGAACGTGTTGCCAAGCAGCGCCAACTTTCTGCTTGGCGACCGGCGTCCATCTCCAACGCTGGACGAGTAAGCAGCGTGGCGGCCCAGGTCCAACTGGTGCGGTGCAGATTGCATGCTCATTCTGGCGGGCTTTGCCGGCCATGATTTCAGCGACGCATCTCCTCCACGTTGAACACTCGAGCGCTGCCAGTCCATTGGCCGCGATGAAAAGAGCCTCGGACTCGGTCGTGCTGCGTTGGCCCAAGCCGATTTACCCAACACGCCCGGTGCTTCTGGTGCGGCCACGTTTGAAGTGAGCTGCTCGTCGGTCTCTTACTCCCATGTGGCGCACACAAACCGGCCATCTGGTTGCTTGAACTTTGTACCGTGGAGCACCTCATTTTCATCCAAGTGATACACTTGTAATATGCACAAACATCCGATTACACAATGCTTTTAAGCCTAATCTTGAATATATCGAATAATCAGATCTACGAACATATACGATTATAAGGACCCGAAAACGAGGTACAATGTGCCTCAAAGGTCGCGGCTGACGTTCACCGTGTCACCCCCCAGCCAGTATCTTTCGCCCGCTGGCCACCGCACGTTCATTCGCCAACTCGCCGGCGGGCCCGCACTCGGCATTCCAAGCAGCTCCCTCAGCGCCACAGCGATCGGCTCGCGCGCTCGTTCGTCCCCGTCCCAGAACAGAACCGCATCATGCTCCGCTCGCAGCGCCTCCTCGTGAGCCGCCGCGCCGGCGCCAGCCTCACGCGCGTGCAGACGCGCGACGCCAGCACCATCAAGAAGCTGCTGGCCGCCAACCGCGGCGAGATCGCCACGCGCATCATGCGCGCAGGCAACGAGCTGGGCATCCGCACGGTCGGCATCTTCTCCAAGGAGGACCGCTTCACGCAGCACCGCTACAAGGCCGACGAGAGCTTCCTCGTGGGCGCCGACAAGTCCCCCGTCGGCGCGTACCTCGACATCGAGAGCATCATCAAGATCGCCAAGGAGAACAACATCGACGCCATCCACCCGGGCTACGGCTTTCTCAGTGAGAACGTGGGCTTCGCCGAGCAGTGTGCCAAGAACGGCATCAAGTTCGTGGGTCCTACGCCCGAGAACCTCCAGCGCTTCGGTGACAAGACCGCGGCCCGTGAGATCGCCATCGAGCAGAAGGTGCCCGTGGTGCCTGGCACGGACGGACCCGTGCACAACCTCGAGGAGGCGCGCGCCTTCATTGACTCGGGGTTGGATACCCCGTGATCATCAAGGCCAGCATGGGAGGAGGTGGCCGCGGTATGCGCGTCGTCACGTGCGCCGAGGAGCTTGAGGAGAACTTCGAGCGTGCCAGCTCTGAGGCCCTCGCGGCCTTCGGTGACGGTACGGTGTTTATTGAACGTTACGTCGACCGCCCGCGCCACATTGAGGTCCAGATCCTGGGTGATGGCCAGGGCAACGTCGTGCACCTGTTCCACCGTGACTGCAGTGTGCAGCGTCGTCACCAGAAGGTGCTGGAGACGGCTCCCGCAGTGGGCCTCGACCCCAAGACCGAGAAGGCCATGATTGACGACGCTGTTCGTCTCACGAGCGCTGCCAAGTACCTCAACGCCGGTACGGTGGAGTTCCTGGTGGACCAACAAGGCCGCCACTACTTCATTGAAGTGAACCCCCGTATTCAGGTCGAGCACACGATCACGGAGGAGATCACGGGCATCGATCTGGTGCAGAGCCAGATCCGTATCGCCGGTGGTGAGACCTTCAAGGACCTGGGTCTCAGCCAGGACAAGATCAAGCCGCGCGGCCATGCCATGCAGTGCCGTGTGACCACGGAGAACCCGAGCACGGGTTTCCAGCCTGACTCGGGTGTCATTGAGGTCTTCCGTAGCCCCGGTGGCATGGGTATTCGTCTCGATGACGGCCCTGGATTCGTCGGCGCTCACATTACTCCTCACTACGACTCGCTACTGGTGAAGGTGACTGCCCGTGCGCTGGACCGCGGTGACTGCGCCCACAAGCTGAAGCGTGCGCTGTCAGAGTTCCGTGTGCGTGGTGTGACCACGAACAAGAGCTTCCTGACCAATGTGCTGAACCACCCGGACTTTATTAGGGGAGTGGTGGACACAAGCTTCATTGCTGAGAACCCTGATTTGCTGCTGCCGTCGAAGTCGACGAACCGTGGTCAGAAGATGTTGAAGTACATCGGCAACACCATCGTGAACGGCCCGGAGAAGGCGCTCGGTGCCACTGGACCCGCTCCGTCCAATGTGGACCCTATTGTTCCCACCCTGGCGACACCTCCTGCCTCCAAGGAGAAATCGCTCCGTCAGATCTACGTTGAGCAAGGCCCGGAGGCATTTGCGAAGGCTGTTCGTGCTGAGAAGGGTCTGCTGCTGACAGACACCACTTGGCGTGATGCCCACCAGTCGCTGCTTGCTACTCGCATGCGTACGCGTGACATGCTCGCTATCGCCCCTGCTACCTCGATCGCCATGCGTGACGCTTTCTCGCTGGAGATGTGGGGTGGCGCCACTTTCGATGTGTCTATGCGCTTCCTGCGCGAGGACCCGTGGGACCGTCTTGCCATTCTGCGTGAGGCCGTGCCGGACATCCCGTTCCAGATGCTGCTTCGTGGTGCCAATGCTGTCGGCTACACGAGCTACCCGGACAATGTGGTCTACAAGTTCTGCGAGAAGGCTCAGGCTACTGGTATGGACGTGTTCCGTGTGTTCGACTCGCTCAACTACCTGGAGAACATGAAGCTTGGCATTGACGCTGTTGGTGCTGCTGGTGGTATCATCGAGGCTGCTATGTGCTACACCGGTGATGTATCGGACCCTACGCGTGGCCCGTACAACCTTGAGTACTACATGGACTTTGTGCGTCTACTGGTTGCGCAGGGTATTCACGTGTTGGCCATCAAGGATATGGCTGGTCTGTTGAAGCCCCAAGCTGCTCAGATTCTTATCTCCAGCATCCGTAACGAGTTCCCGGACCTGCCGATCCACGTACACACGCACGACACGGCTGGCACGGGTGTGAGCTCAATGCTGGAGTGCGCATACGCTGGTGCAGATGCTGTTGACGTTGCTTCGGATGCTATGTCCGGCACGACCTCGCAGCCTTCCATGGGTGCCGTCGTGGCGGCGCTGAAGGGATCCAAGTACGATACCGGTGTGAAGTCTGAGGACATCATGGAGATCAACGACTACTGGGAGACGATGCGTGGCGTGTACGCTCCGTTCGAGTCTGGCCAGAAGTCGGGCTCCGCCGATGTGTACAACCACGAGATGCCTGGCGGTCAGTACACCAACCTGTTGTTCCAGTCGAAGCAGCTTGGTCTTGCCGGCCAGTGGCCGGCTATCAAGCGTGCTTACGCCACCGCGAACAACCTTCTGGGTGACATCATTAAGGTGACGCCTTCGTCGAAGGTGGTGGGTGACTTCGCGCAGTTCATTGTGCAGAACAAGTTGACCGAGCAGGAAGTGATTGACCAAGCTGAGACCCTGTCGTTCCCCAAGTCAGTGGTGGAGTACTTCCAGGGTTACTTGGGCATCCCGCACCACGGCTTCCCGGAGCCGCTGCGTTCGCGTGTGCTGAAGGGCAAGACGCTGCCGAACGGCCACGACATGTTCGTGGGCCGCCCTGGCGCTGAGATGGAGCCGTACGATTTCGAGGCGGCGGAGAAGGAGCTGAAGGAGAAGTATGGCGAGGACAAGATCCGCGACGTGGATGTCATTTCGCACGCTATCTACCCGGACGTGTTCGCGGGTTTCATGAAGTTCAAGGATGAGTACGGCTCGATGCACTTCCTGGACACGCGCACGTTCCTGACGGGCCTGGAGGTGGACACGGAGGTTGAGATCGAGATGGAGCACGGCAAGACGGTTTTCATTAAACTGATCGCTGTTGGTGGTGTCAGCAAGAAGGACGGCATGCGCGATGTTATCTTCGAACTCAACGGACGTCAGCGTGTGATCAAGGTCAAGGACGAGGCTGCTGGTGTGACGACGGCGGTGAAGCCGAAGGCGACGGGCATGGCCGGCTCTGTGGGTGCCCCCATGCCTGGTGTTGTGCTTGATGTGCGTGTGAAGAAGGGTGAGAACGTGAAGGCCGGTGATGCTCTGCTGGTGCTGAGCGCCATGAAGATGGAGACGGTTGTGGCGGCTCCGGTGAGCGGCCGTGTGGTGTCGATCCACGCTGATGTTGGCGACAACATGCTTGGCGGCGACCTGCTTGTTGAGATCGACGAGACGGGTGACGACGAAGAGTAAGTTTATCCAACGAAAGCATGGTAGGGTTTCTTGTACGAAGAGCTGGAAATTAAATGAACACGTGCTCGGTATCACGTCTTGAGCAAAATATCTTGCGATAGCATTGGGTAGGCTTTTGCTTTTCATCATTTAGTACTCCAGGAAGTGCAAGGAAAATGACACAGCGGAGAGTAACATGCAACCAACGGTTAATTGTCCTTGTAGTATGTCAGCTAGGTTTGCTACGATACGCCACTTCACTGCGGCACACGAACATCTACCTGCACTGTACGTGTAAACTGTTTCTTTTCCTTTTTGTCTCGGGGGCTTTCACCGAGTGTTGAGCTTGTTAATCACCACTTCCATCAATCTGATGGCCACGACCAGTTTAGATGATGCCAACCTTCACAGCCATCGTGTGGCGGTCCACCTTGCTCCATTCCGAGTCCTTCATCGAGCGGTCGAAGGAGAACTTAACCTTCAGTTGCTTTCCCTTCGCAGCGTAAAAGTCCAACTCGTCCGAAAACTCCACAGGGAGGTCACGTCCGTATCCCTTCTGTATGCGGCTACGCAGTGCCTGCACAACTTCCGTCTTCTGGGTCACCTGCACCATCAGATCAATCTCACCCTTCACACGGAGAATTAGGTAGTTGTCTGGCTGCGTACTCATGGCCACGCCCGTAAGGCGAGCCAGTTCAAACACGCGACGCTCCTTGGGCTGTTGAATCTTGTCAGCCTTCAGATTGAAGACACGGCTCTCACTGATCATGAGCACACGCGTCTGATGCGCGAAGCGCTCGTTGACCTTTTCTACCGTGCCCAAGAACAACAGTTTTTCCTTGTTGGCACCACGAGAGCTGCCAGCCTTGGAACCACGGCCTTCAGTGTGGGCCTGGATGATGGAAGCATAGGCAGGGTACGTGTTCACACCAATGTAGTCACCCTGGTACGTACGGTCCAACGAATCGCGACGACGCTTCTTCTTGCCCAAATAGCGTTCAAACTCCGTGCGCACACCAAGAAGTGCCACCTTGCATGATCTCCACATATCGTTAGCAAGCTGTTTGCGCGTTTTCAGACCGCGGAAGCGCTTGCTGAATACAATTTGTGCCTGCCTGAGCTTCACGAACTCACGACGCTGTGTACGCGCCTGCACGAAACTCTGCATGAAGACGACCGAGTTGAGCTTCTCCTCCTCCTTCAGGTTCTTCACCATCCTACTGTTGTTGACGTTCAGCAGCATGGCGGATACGGTATCCCAGTTGGCATACAGCTTAGCAACATGCTCCTTGTTGCTGGCTCCAGGTACGCGCTTGCGACGATCCTGGCAGTTCTTCCAAACAGCATCGTAGGATGACAAAAGCTGCTTTGACGCATCCGAGAAAACTCTTAGAGCAATGCGGTTCTTGTAGCGACGCCAAGCGTTCTCGATTATGTTGACGATAACCGGAATGCGCTCCTCACGCAAGACCTCCAAAGCAGACAATGCCTGCGGGTGACGCAGGAAAATCTTGTTGCGGCCGAGCGAGAAACATCCAAGCGTGTTCGAGTCCTCCTCAAACGGAATCAGCTCGTTCGTGTTGTCCGGGTTCTTAACGCCCAATCCAGCAGTCGTTAAGAGATCCACAGCAGCCTTACGCGTGGAATGGGCGACTGGCGCCGGCCACGTAGAATCCGACAGGAAACTGTACCGCTTAATGAACGGGCCATACGGTTGGCTGTAACAGAAACCCTGGCGACGCACGCTCAGGTTTTCCACCAGCCCAAGGTAACGAACCTGCTCCGCAACAAGCTCCTTGTTCACAGCTAAGGGGCTCTTCTTTTCATTGGGCTTGATACAACGAATGTAGTGCGGGTTGCAGCCGTCAAGCTTCTTAAGGAGGTCGGCAACTTGCGTGCGGAACTGCTGCGACGTCGAAGGTGGACGCTTCAGCGTCTGCTCCTTAGTACGCTTGTCCAGGAAAATCTGACGCACGAAAGCGTTCGACGAGTTTTCCATACCATCCTGCAAGTCGTTGAAGAACGTGTCCACGTTGGCGTCGAAGAACAGAGTCACATCGTACTCGACCTTGCCAGCGTAGTGAACAATACCAAAGTTGGGTCCACGCACACGAGACGCGATATAGTGCGGGTTCCTCGAGTGCTCGCTGTTGTAACGCTCGATCAGCTCCAGGTCCGACAGACGCGCGATAGCACACTGTTCATCCAGGAGCGGGAAAATACCGTGCTGCTTCGGATCCTCGATGAGGTCGCAGACAACCTGGTTGTTAAAGAACTTGATGTTCTGCCAGCTCAGGCCTTCGCGACGGTACCCTTCCTGCTCGCTTTCAAGCGTCTGGCTGATGAAAAGCTGCTGCAGCTTCTCGTTCACGTAGTTGATGCAGAGCTGCTCGAACGCGTTCACCTCGAAAATCTCAAAACCATAGATATCCAAAATGCCGATGCTGTTGTTGATGTCGCGCTTCTTGCACGTCACATTCTTGTTGATGCGAGCCACAATCCAGTCGAAGATCTTCTCGTACAGCGAGCGCATGATCGAGTCGGACACCTTCTTGGCCTGACGCGCGTCGAACAGCACCTTTTGGTCCTCGCGGTAGATGTTGACAATACGGAAGGTCAGCATGGCTTCCAGCTTGTCCTTCTCAATTCCCACGAGGCTCGCCGCCTTCTCCAGCGCTTCACGCGCCTCGGGGGTCTCAATGGCAGCGCGGGGGTTGTGGGCTTCGTCTGTCGTCTGCTTGAACTGCACGTTGCCGAGCCACAAGATGGCCGAGAGCTGCTGGAAAATGTCGCGCTGCTCCTCGTCCGTGATGCCCACAGCCGTCATGTTCTGGCGCACGTTCTTGTAGTTTTCGGCGTCGTCGACGCCTTCGATCGTGGCGTCTTCGTTGGCCAGCACGTCGAACTCCTCGGCACTCTTCGGCAGCTGCCAGGCCTCCTCTCGGCCGCGGTAGCGCCGGCCATGAGCTGGTAGAACGAGTGGAAGTTGCGCTCGCCCTCGGCCTGGCGGATCACGCGACTGCGCTCCAGCAGGTAGTTGTCGATGTACCCGCCAATGACTTGGCCCACGCGGTTCATCTGCAGCACAATGTACTTGCCGAAGCGACTGCTGTTGTTGTTGCGGATGGTCTGCGCGTTGCCGAAGGCCTCAAGCACGGGGTTGGAGCCCCAGAGCACGTCCGTCACGTGGCTCGTCATCTCGTCAGCCTCCTTGCGCTGCGCCACCGACATGCGGCGGTTGGCGATCACGGCGCTCTTGGCTCTGGAGCGCGTGCTGATGGTCGTGAGGTAGCGCATCACGTGCTTGGACGTCTCGGTCTTGCCACTGCCGGACTCGCCCGTGATGAGCAGACTCTGGTCCAGCCCGAAGCGCATGAGGTTGCTGTAGGCGTTCTCGGCCAGCGCGAAGGGGTGCGGCTCGCACAGGTGCAGCTCTTTGCCCTGGAACTCGTCGATCATGTTGCGCGCGTAGATGGAGTCGCCGTTGGGCTGGCGAAGCAGCTTGTACGGGTTCATGGCGATGAGCACGGGCCCGAGGAACGTGTAGACGTAGCCCTGGCGGTAGCGCGTCACCAGCTCGTCCACCACGTGGGCCTCGTCCACGGCGTCCACCATCAACAGGTCCTTCATGGTTGCGGAAGTTCTAGAAAGGAAGGGACAATCACTCTCGAATTGATTCCGCACGCGCGCTCCCGAGCTCTCTCTTTGCCGAATGATGTGGTTGTCGGCCACGCGGACTCCCGCTGACTCCCCCCTCGAAAGTACGTGAAAAAGTGCGGGTTCACAGCTGGGAGAACGTATTAGAGAAACGAAGGGGACTTAAAGGGTTTGGACTGAAGAGGTTGATGCCAGAACTAGTACCCTGTAGAAGCCGATTTAGAAGTAGCGTTGTACGGTTTATTGTGCGCATTTCTAAACGACGGTTGAGCCGTCGAGGTGTTGACACGGAAAGGACGAACAGAGCATGGTGCAGCGTGGGCACTATGCCGCCGTCCGTATCTCTCTATTGCTGCCGGCGAGCAGCCCTTCGCGGGGCGTCGTGATACGGGGGCCTTGCAACGCTTCAACCGCGTCGAGACGAGAAGAAGGCCACTGTGTCGTTCCTTCACGACGGGACCAGCTATTCCCCTGGAACGACCCCGCCTCGGTCGAGAATGTATCAACGACAGTAAAGACCGATGCAGCTCACCTTCAGAACGGGATCGCGCGAGATGGGGCTCACAAAACGGAGACTTGTCCGTCAAACAAGCGGGCGGGCCATCGAATCAGAGTCGAAGCAGCGCCTGGGCAACCGAACGACGCAGCTCGATCGCGCCAAACCTCTTTGACAAGAGCGACGATTGCTGAACTGATTCGGGAGTAGAGTGTGGACTCGTCAACGATGGAAATGAATCTGAATCAACGAATATCGGAGGCTGCATCGGCAACTGCGGCCGCGGCCGGGGTGAATCCGAGCGAGCTCTTGTGTCACACACAAGTTGTGTGAGTGTGATTGCGCCGGCTGCTACCAAAGCAGGGCCAAGGTTGAAGACGTCGACGGTCTCTGCTTGGGCCCGATAGAAATGGATAGAAATAGATAGAAACGGCCATTCACTGTAGCTTCGAACGTAATCGGCAATCTTCGTGCACAAACGTCTACAAGCTACTGTACTGTACTGGATAAGATTACCAGTATTAGTCCGTCCGAGACTACAGTGCGGTAGTGCGGCAGGAAACAAGTTCGCGGCCTTGTTTCGTACAGCATGTTGGTGGCTTCAATTTGAAGAGCTGATACTGCCCTCTCTGTTGGTTCGCAAAAAGCTGTCAACTTAGATCAAAGGAAAATGGCAAAGAGCGCTTCCGGACATTGTAGTAAAACAACGGATAGCAGTGGAGCTGGAACCTTTTTGAGCACAGTAGAGGGAGATTTCAACATAGCCTTGGTATTGCATGGAGATCGGCGTGTTTCAATGCAGGAGTCTAAAGAGATACGAAGGGGCGATCAACTCGCGAACGAAAACAGCGAACGAAGACTATGTAGATGTTCGGGCCTCTTACGAATTCGTAGGTTGCGAAAGAGCACCCAGCGCTCGCGTTAGTTGTGAATGTCATGTCATGTCACGTCTTGTATTCTCGTACGCGAGAGGATATCCGGTTCATACATGTACAATGACCAATAACGATAGCACCCTGGCGCTCAAAATCCAAGCGCGGTCAATTGGCGGTAGGCAGCATACGCGGTCTGGTTGTCGAAGCTGCCGAGCCATCCGAGTTTCGGCGTTTTCTCGTGGACCGCAAAGATACTTTTTCTGCTGCGACCGACCGAATAGACAAAAGATTGTGCCATCTGGAAACAGACAGCCATGGGCGGGCGCTGTAGCCATACTCCTCCGCACGACCCGTCGGGCGCAGCAGATTGTGCCGCTTCAAGGCCACCCGAAGCGACGGGATCAGTTACTCGGGTAACGGCTTTGACGTTGCGATTTTGAGCAGCCGACGCACCGAATCGGACAAGGAGAAGTCTGGAGCACGCGCTGCGGTCGCGGCGGCGGCACTCGCGCTTCGCCCCGCTCGGGAGCGAGCTGCGGGCCGTCTCGTGTCCGCAGGCCTGCTACTGTTGGACATAGTGGGGGTGCTGCGGTTGCTCTCTGTGCATTGTCGAGGGCTCAAACGCTTTTGTTCCGACGAGGCTGTTGGCTTGAAGACAGAGGAATCAAATCAGAGAGGGCCTCGCCTCATCTGGCCGCTCCATCTCCGCGAGAACACCGCACCTGCCGCCGCAAACTTTGCCGCGCAGTAAACCAGCGTAGCGGTTCACTGCCAATTTGCTGGAGTGGTCATCGATCGCTTCCTGCTGCCGCTGCGCCATTTCAGCGTGCCGTCGTCGACTTCA
Source organism: Phytophthora sansomeana (assembly GCA_032158285.1). Classification (NCBI taxonomy): domain Eukaryota; phylum Oomycota; class Peronosporomycetes; order Peronosporales; family Peronosporaceae; genus Phytophthora; species Phytophthora sansomeana. The sequence continues at coordinate 153,176 of JAPDHH010000218.1, forward strand.
AGGGTTTCGAGGGGCGGTGGTTTGACGCATTGATGCTGTTCAGGTATCGCAGGCTAGTCGCGCGTCGCGTTGTCGCCCGAAGCTGGGCCTGTTTGATGGACATGCCGTTGGGATGGTCGACGCTGGGGGTGCATGCACACTTGTATTTGAGTTCGCAGTGTCCTCGAATTGATGATAGCTGTCGTTGTTAAGTTGCATGGCTTCGACGTGCATTGCCTTACAGTAGAACGCAAGACCTTATCAGGATACTGCAAATGGTAGCCGTACACAGGACAGTATTGCCATGCAGCTGCTAGAAGAATTGGGCTGGGTCATAGGGATGACCAGGAATTGTTCTCCGAAGACTGAGTGGACAGGCGGGTGGTATGTTTTTCGCCTCCCAAAGGTTTTTGACAAAACAGCAATGAAAGCCGAAGAACGCTTCGGTATATAAGATACTCGACCGGAGATCGAGTCCACGCAATCCCAGAAGCACGATAAAGTGTACGGTGTCCATAAGTGAAAGGAATCACTGGCCGACGAGCCATTGGCAACGTTGAGAACACGCAAATGCAAATGTGTGCATGTATCCCAACGGCATGTCCATCAAACAGGCCCAGCTTCGGGCGACAACGCGACGCGCGACTAGCCTGCGATACCTGAACAGCATCAATGCGTCAAACCACCGCCCCTCGAAACCCTTGAAGTCGACGACGGCACGCTGAAATGGCGCAGCGGCAGCAGGAAGCGATCGATGGCCACTCCAGCAAATTGGCAGTGAACCGCTACGTTGGTTTACTGCGCGGCAAAGTTTGCGGCGGCAGGTGCGGTGTTCTCGCGGAGATGGAGCGGCCAGATGAGGCGAGGCCCTCTCTGATTTGATTCCTCTGTCTTCAAGCCAACAGCCTCGTCGGAACAAAAGCGTTTGAGCCCTCGACAATGCACAGAGAGCAACCACAGCACCCCCACTATGTCCAACAGTAGCAGGCCTGCGGACACGAGACGGCCCGCAGCTCGCTCCCGAGCGGGGCGAAGTGCGAGTGCCGCCGCCGCGACCGCAGCGCGTGCTCCAGACTTCTCCTTGTCCGATTCGGTGCGTCGGCTGCTCAAAATCGCAACGTCAAAGCCGTTACCCGAGTAACTGATCCCGTCGCTTCGGGTGGCCTTGAAGCGGCACAATCTGCTGCGCCCGACGGGTCGTGCGGAGGAGTATGGCTACAGCGCCCGCCCATGGCTGTCTGTTTCCAGATGGCACAATCTTTTGCCTATTCGGTCGGTCGCAGCAGAAAAAGTATCTTTGCCGTCTGATATGCTCGACCACCAGTGCCAGCATACAACGCAGCGCAGCGCTGCTCTGCCACCGCCGCTCCCTTTCGATGGGCACGTCGCCGTTATTGCTTGAGCGCCCGAGTGCCGCGAACCTTCCTGGGAGGGCATCGCAGGGGGCGGCGGCAACGGACGGGGCGAGGTCATTCGCTGGCTTGCAGCGTGGCAACCGAGGTGTCGCTCTCGCAGCTTGATTTCGCGCTTTGCAACGAGACTCTCGCGTACGTACCTACGTTTAAGGTCTGGTAGTCTTGCTGGTCGCCCACTCCTTCTACTGCTCGAGACGTTCTGCTGTTGTGATGGGGAACAGCGTGAGCTGCCCAGTCTACGACGGGCCCGGCGGAAATTTCGTCCGCGCCGACGCACAAGCACCCGACTGCGGTGCGTGCCCTTCCGAGACTCTCAGTGACTCGTGGCTCATCTTCCACCTCCTGCTGAGCTTCGTGCTCGTCGCCTACGTGCGCTGGAGTCGCGTGACGATACACAACCACGCCTGCAATTCGCGCCAGCTGCCGAAGTGCTGCCAGCGACATCTACAGCAGCACCACACGCAGCATCGGACAGAAGAAGACACTGTCGAGAAGGAGGTCGAGGTCGTGGGCGTTGAAGAGACCAGCAACGCCGACTCGAAGCAAAACGAGGTGTTGCTGCCGACTACTACCGTATCAGCAGAGGAAGAGCAAGCAGCAGCCAGATTGACAGCCCTTCGAGGCGAGTATTCGTCCTATCTACAGATGCTCAAGGTCGGGCTTCCCAGAGTGGTGGTGAACCACAAGATGCAAAGTGAAAACAAGGACCCTGCAGTATTGGACGAGCTGATTGCTACGACACCAAAGGCGAAGAAGGTGCCGGCGCCTATTGAAATCCCGCAGCCTATTGTGGACGAGGACCCCGAGCATACGCAGAAGATCGAGTCTTTCCAGCGGATGATCAAGGTGGGTGTTCCACGCCACATTGTAGAGATGAAGGCGAAGAGAGAAGGTGTCGACCCATCTGAATTGAGCAGACCCAGTTCTCGCGCAGTATCTCCTGTACCAACTGCACCGAAGTCCGTTGACAGTGATCTGCCTACGCCAGCTAAGTTAGCGACACGTTCCAGACGTTCCAGCATTGGTTCAGCAGTGTCCACAGCACCTTCCACACCGGACGCGTTGGCTATGCGGTCGGTTGTATCTGGAAATGGTCGAGCTTTGGCGATGATGGCGCTTCGCAAAATGAACACGGGTATGCGAAAGAAACTGCACTGGTCCACGACTCCAAACACAGGGGCAATGATTCCAGTTCAGCGGCGTGACTCACTGTGGAGCCGCATTCATGAGAAGTCCCAGCACGATCGAGTGTGTATTTCAACGGAAAGCCGGGGGTGGATGGAAAAACTCTTTGTCAAGGTTGTTGCGAAGGCCAAGGCCGGTCGACGAAGACGTACAGCCAGCAGTAACAGCGACACAAGTAAATCGCAGAAGCAAACTTCTATGCCACGTTCTGAAATGGAGAAACGAGAGCGATCGACATCTGATCCTGCCATTTTTGATGATGAGGAAGCCGAGATGGAGGTGGAGCCTGATCCGGAAGATTGCGATAATGAAGGGGGGAACAAGCGAAAGAACCCGGAAGTGCATTCTTGCATCGCAAGCTGTATGTCGTGCTTCTCGACCACAAAAAGTCCCAGAACATTGCCATTGTACTCGCGCGAGTGAAGCGCAGTTTTCCAAAACTCACACACGAGATTTTGACGCTAAATTGCGACGTATTGTCCAGTCCGGCACTACAGTCGCTTATCGATATGTGGCCCGACAGTGCTGAGCAAGAAGCGATCGACCAATTTGACGGTGATGTGTCAAATCTAGCTACGGTGAGTTTGCACGTCATCGCTTTAAAACCCCGGTTGACGTTGGTCTGACATGTATTTCTTTGGTGTTTAAGGCTGAACAGTTTTTGATGGTGGCGCGCAAGGTCCCTCGAGCACAGCAAAAGTTACGATGCCTCCAGTTTAAGATGGATTTTGGACCACGGGTCGAGGAGCTTCGGTACGTTTTGTATTTGGCTGTCTGATATTCGAGTGTGTTTGCTAACACGTGATCTTCATCTTCCAGTGACAACTTGAAGCTGCTGATCCGCGGTATTCAGCAAGTCTGCTCAAGTGATCGTTTTGCTGGTGTGCTTGAGTACATTTTCCACCTGGGCAATCTGCTAAATTTCGGCGAAGGAGTCGAGTACACAGCATGGGTGAAGAGCATCTCTATCAGCTCACTAGCGAAGCTCTCGTTCACGAAAGCATACGACGGACGAATATCGTTTTTGCAGTATGTCATCCAGTCAATCGAGGTAAGCACTACCTACATCCGATTAGGAAGGCAAAGAGACGAACTCTGACAACATTTGTGTTGCAGCGTGACGAACCGCACCTCGCGCTATTCGCTGAGCAGCTACCGTTAATTCTCAAGTGCAGCAAGCTATCTATTCAAAGTCTCGTTACCGAGCACCAGGCTCTGAAGGGCGGTCTTCAAATGCTGATTAACGAAACACAGAAGGCAGCAGTATTCAAAACCGATGACGATGATCTACGCGCAGATTTGGCGCAGTCACGGGAAAGCATGAGACTGTATGCCATGGAGGTGGAGCAAGAACTCAATGGCGTACAAGAGCTTGTCAACCAACTGGAGAGAGAGGTAAGCAGCATTTCCGTTGTTGGTTCTTCTTCCTTGTACTGACTGAGATGTTTGTTTGTCGTCTCAAACAGAGAAAACACTTTTTGAACTACTTCGAAGAAGAAGACACACTACCCATTGACGAGCTGCTTGGCTTCATCGCCAGTTTCGTTGATGAGTACGCACGGGAGCGTCAACAACTTATTCTTCGTGCTCGACACGCACAAAAAGCAACCCACAACCGATCTCTGTCGGTCAACACTCTGTCTTTGAAGCGCCATAGCCTGTAAACACCCAGACATCGTGTCACTCATTTTTATCAACTAAAGCGCTTAAACTCCAGCGCAAATCAATATTTGTATCAGCATTCGAGTCAACGAGTCGATTAAATTTTAATGTGCTATGGGCTTGTGCTATGGACTTGGGACGCTGGAGTAACTTATCATCCCTTGCAAGGTCATTTCTCACAACACTTCTTCATTTGCTTAGTATCCGTTCTTGCAACACCATCGACCTTAAGGCGCCGTAACAATGCTGAGTGCCGCTGGGTTAGTCGAGCGCCTACTCCTCCTTTTGATAAAAAGGGAAATACCACTTTCACTTCCCTGGTCCCCTCCTAAGTTATAGTCGAAGAAGGTCAACATTCCTGTTGAACGTTGCTCGCGACAAGGTTTCACCACTCTTCCCGACACCATTCCAATGATGAAGTAATTGTCCCTTGGAACGTTCAACCAGTAAAATTCCAAGGAACTCGTCACCTCGCTCGTCCACCACTTTCAGAATTCCGTACGCTCTCAGCGAAGCTTTCTCGTAGTACAATTTATTCCCTTCCCATGTGTAGCTTGCGAGCAAAGTCATTCTACAGCGTGGCCCCAGTGCCAACATGGTGCTGTGAACGTGGACCATGTACGATTCCTCCACAACGTGAAAGCAATCGAAACTATCGCTCGAACAGTCAAAAGATAAGTCATCAGACCAAGTACGAAGATGGTATGCCACAGAAACTCCACAAGTAGTAGGAAATGGCCAAAGCAGTGGGATTCGATTTCTTGAGACCGGATTTGCAGAAACAACTCTTGGATCGCTGCACTCATCAGTTCTCCAACTAAGGAGGACTCATAACTGAAAAAAGACGCTTGATTAACATCCCCCATTTCTCGTTCAACCAGTGCATACTCTCAATGGTCTCCCACATCAACAGGAGCAGTCCGGACAAATTGTAGCCTAGTGAGATATACTGCGTTCTGGTCGTGATGCCATCGTGAGCAATGAGCAGGAACAAATCGCTCATTAATCCTTCTACCACCAAGTATAGCAACGAATCCATGATAATTTCTCGCTCCATGAGCCGAAAGTCTCATATTTTCGTAAGCAAGTACCATGGATTCGTTTCGATGAAGCCTTTCTCCCATCTGATCGCACTTGGCCCCATAGCGCTTACACGAAACAAAACTCCGTCGTGCATAGTAGCCGAAGCTGCTGTGGTACAGATACTGCTCGAACGCATAGCTATCATTTGCACAGCTGCGCGGCGCCGTGTAGAACGGAGTGGTTGTAGCCTGGCCCAGTCGATAGGCTCCGTGGAGGTTGTACTGTGGCCCCACAACATGGCAGATCCGTCCCCTCTCCACGTTGTAATAGTGCGTCGGATGCACATCCACCACACTTGGGCCATGAGAAATCCTGTCGCGGTGCAGATTTCCGTGAGGTTGGTTGTCTCTCGTTCAGCTCCAGGAGGTGGAATCAGCCTCCGGTTGATCTTGTGTGGAGTGACGAACTGAAGATAACTTCGTATTTGTAGAATAAATGGCACCAACCCCACACCGACCCACGCTGCCAAGAGCATTCGCCGTGCTGTCAGAAACCTCGAAAATTTTACTACAGTGAAGTTGGCCACTTGGTGTTGCGGACCTTCCTTGATCGTCTCCACTTTGGTCTGTTCCATATTCAATTCAATTGAAAATGGGGTTCCTACCAAAACTATGGGTAACAGCTTTGAGAATTGTGATCTGTCCAAAACCACCAAGTTGAAGTGAATAGTTGCCTTTCGTGTGGGCCACACGAGACTTTGAACCTCCGTCAACTCAGATCGAAAGTCTCCACTATCAGTACGCGACCATGGGGAACGCACTGTCCTCGAAGAACGGGTTCGTGTACTCGGCCAACGACTACCAATTGGCCATCGAGGCCTCCAAGGAGCTCGAGTATTTGCTGGAGAAGGAGTTCGGCGCTTTCGGCCAGGGACTGCACGAAAGAGTTTCGTCCGTTGAGAGTTCCATCCCAGTGTCCACCGTCCGTTCCATCCGCTACGTTGCGACTCTGCGCAACAAACTCATTCACGACCGAGAGGTAAAAGCGCTTCCCGATCGTCAGAAGTTCATCAAGAAGTTTGACGACGCCATGGTGGAACTCAACGTGCTCATTGAGAAGAAGAGACTCGACGCAGGGGGTGGCGCGACTCCTGCTGCTCCAGGCTGTGTCATCTCGTAGACGACTTCTCTCTATTGCAGTATTACCATGTTCGCTACAAACCGCGTTGTATTAACTGTAGTACTCTTCGCTATATACGATTCTTCAAGTTTTTTAGCTCTGAAGGTGACTTGCCGGATTCACTCGCGTAACAGTGTTTTGTTCACGTTCTGCTCGCCGCTGACTACGCTGGAGAACATGCTTTATTAAAAAACTACAGGGGGGTTAGTGATGTTCAAACTTGAACACTTCATGACTTGTGTCATCTGCGCAGCCCCCCCCTTGCTCTGCTTGGAAATTTGGCGATTTTCTAATTTGTGTCATCATCTCGAGTGTGGGGATTATATTATTCTTGGGATTGAATAGACCAAATACTACAAGTACCTTTGTAGGAGGTCTCTGGTGATTCCTTTGTTACCTTGACAAGTTCGAAATATTGCAACGCATATAAAAAAAATGAAGCTACGGTAATCTTCGCCGATATTGCGAGCCCGATAAACAGTCGAAACGGGCCTCGACTAAGAATCTGGCATGCGCGACAGATAATGTGTAGCAAATTGGTTTTGATGGTTGACATCCTCGCTTTCGCTACAGTAACCAGCTCCAACGTTGTGTCACTAGGAAGTACTAGTAGTATTTGTTGTAGTAATTGTTGTGCTTTTCAGATCGACAAGGTATCCGTAAGGATATCAGATTTTTCGCAGATAAGTTTCTCGCTCGCAGATAAGACAAGTTTCTCGCTCGCAGATAAGTTTCTTGCTCGCATGCCGGCTCCAGTAGTAGTTGGTTTGCTAGCCTTTCTAGGCCCACCACAAGTGCCAGGCCTGAACGAGTTTCACTACGTGCGAGTCTCACAAGTAGATGGCGAGAAGACCAAAGTAACTGTCATCGACCCAGATGGGACTGACGAGGATTTCGCCGATACGATTGATACAAGTGTCATCCGCCGACGCATGGTGAGCAACGACGAGAGCGCTCATTGGCCCGGAAGATTTGTAGGATCTGCAGTCGCGTTTATTCAACCTGACGGGGTGGACATGGACGCGTGGGCGTACGCGATAGTAACTGGGTATAGTATGTCGCGAGGCGATCCGATACTACATCTCCGCCACACTGACGGGGCCCGTAAGATTGTTCTGCACCAGCCAGCCAATGTACCCAAGGTGGAATGGGTGGACTACGTTCTCCAGGTGGGGTCTGGAACTAATTCTGCAGCTCTAAATGCGGCTGAACTGGAAGACAAACTGCTCGAGGTGCGTGCTTTATGCGCCAAAAGTCGATCGGGTTTGTCAGCGAAAGCGGCACATGAGTTAGCAATTCCTTTCAAGCCACAGGAGTGTGTGCCAGTGATCCGTCCGGATACGCTCGCAGTTGTTTCTGTTCCACGTCAGCACGTCCTGGATTGTGCCATGCAGCGGAAAAGCAAAAAAGGCGCCAGTATGTTTGTGCCTCCACAAGAGACCGTCCGTTCCAAGTCCACCAAGAGAAAAGCTGCAAGTAGTAGCGGAGAAGGGCGTCAACCAGCGCGCCGCAAGCTGTCGGTCGATCTGTCGAGCAATGAGTCAGACGGAGAGCTGGTTGCCTCGCCAGTACTTTTGGAGGATGATGATGAAGAAGATAAGGTTGCTGTCTTGCGCCAAAACCGCGTGCTGACCAGCAGCCGGGTAGACAAGGGAGTTTTATCGAGCGTGATACGGTCGAGGAAGTTCTCGCCCGTACGGCGACAACGTTCCGCCCAACCGCGATTGAACGGCAAATTCATGATGCAATTGGTACAAAGGTAAGGATCCTCAATGTATTCTAGAGTATGAACAGCAGGCTCGTGACTACCTCTTGGGGACACCGGCTGTACTGCGGGGCGCGTACGATTTCGGCTTCAAGATTCGAAGTCTTTCTGTGATGCATTTCGCGCGAGTAACCCGAGCTATGATGCTTGACGATTGTGAGTCCAGGGTGAATATGACCGACTTCTCTCGGAAGAACTGCATCCAGCCGGCAAACAAATCGCCGTCTTACACTGAGTTAATGGACGCATTGACTAACCTCCGCCAATTCGGACGCCACTTCTATAACGAAGAAACGGGGGAAGTGCTACAAGCAGCTGTACGGTTAATCGGATCCTTCGCCGATGGAGGTGATCCCGACAGTGACACAACCCGTAGGTTGGTGCTCTGGGTGAACACCAAATTGTGCAAGTTTCGTGGTTTAGTTCTCTCTAAGAGTCTTCACGAGGCTTACGTGTCAAGGACGAGTTTTCCATTCAAGACCCGCTTTTAGCGGAGCTGCTGTATGACCAACAAAAGGTGAACATGGCAGCCTTGGCCTCTAAGATCGACAACAAAGCAAGTCCCAAAACAGCAAGCTCAGCAGGTGGGCGGGATGGTCGGCCACCGAAACAAAAAGGGATACCAAAGGTAGTCCTGGAAAACTTGCCCAAGCAGGGCTCACTGGGGCTGTGCATGAAACACCTGTCAAATGACGGATGCACCGGTAACGGCGCTCAAGGCAAGTGCTTCTCCGCGAAACGTGCCCACTTCCGCCCAAAAACGTTACCGAGTGTTGTCAAGGAGCACATCAACAAAAACTTCGGCGGTCTTGCTCCTGAATTTGCAGATCTGTGAGTCGCTGGGGTCCCGACCCTGTGTTCACAAACTACTCCAATGCCGAGGCCAAATCCCGCATTGAGTAGCTGCTCTTCTTCATCTAACTATTTGCGTCAGCAATTGACTGAAGCACATGGAAAATACATGACAAGTTTGAAGAAATTGAGTGAACATTGTCGGGCCGAGACCGAGAAGAACCTAAGCTCCACTGCTAGCAAGCACGGGGTAATGTCGATGGAATCGACAAGTGAAGAGTCGGGTATAGATATGATGAAAGTGGACTTCTTGACCAATTTGGCGACCTCATCGAAGTACGAGCTACCTGATTTTATTCGTCTTGTCCGCGGGCAAACGGACTCAGACCCACGCCCGAACAAGGATTTGTACGAGCTTCCTGAGCCGCCAAACCCCCTACTTCACGAGACGTGGGGCCGGTGGAATGCCGTAGTGCGCGATGGGGTCGTTCCAGAGTGGCTGCCACAGCGCCCAACCCGTCAGAAAACTCGGTCGCCCAACCACCGGTCGATAGATAACAACATGACGAAAGTGTGGCAGCACATCCGAAAAGGGCAGGATGCAGGACGGTATCTTGTCGTCAATGCCTCCATGTTGCAGCAGTGGCCGGAAATTTACGTATCCCCAGTCGGTGTGGTCGACAAGGAAGGTTCCGAGGGTCCAGACATTCGGATCATTAATGACTATTCTTTCCCTGAAGGAGCATCCATCAATGACTTCACGGACCGCAGTCATTTCCCCGAGATCAGTTATAACCCGCCCGGTGACATTGCCAAACGTATTTACATTCTGCGGGTTAAGTTCGGAGACTCAACGATTCTCCTGATGCTGGGTGACGTAGCTGGTGCATTCAGGCACGTGCCAATTCATGCAGACCACGCTCACATGTTCGCCTTCGTGATAGGAGAAATGCTGGTTATAGATCTCTCCTGTGGGTTCGGATGGTGCGGGTCTCCGGCATGGTACTATATACCGGGCGCGCTTATCAACGGTCTGTATGAGCGAGGTCTCTCAGCGGCACCTCTTGAACCTCCCGCAGTTGGGTCGTTTTGGTGCGACGACCACACTTGTATAGAAGTGGATCAAGGACTCCGATGTTTCGTGGCCGACCTAGCTCTACGCAGAGCCATGACCACAAGTCTTGGGGCCAGACGCAATTAATGACCGTAAATTCACGAAGTGGAGTGAGAATGGCAGAGCTTTGGGGCTGCTATGGGATACTAGGACAGGTCACGTGACTATTCCACAGGAAAAGTTAACGAAAGGCACTGCAACGTGTCGAAGCAGCACTGGAAGCGAGCACGACAACGAAAACGTCGCTTCTTCAGCTTCTAGGAAGTCTTCGCCACGTTATGACGTGCTGCCCGCCCGCGAGATCGTTTTTTCCAGCGGATCCAAGACATGGCTACATCCATGAGCAGGCATGACCAACGCAAGATGGACGAACCTGCAGTGGAAGACCTTAAGTGGGTCCGAGCTATACTTTCTCAACCGGAGCGCTTCAACGGAATCCCCGTATCTCACTTTGCTAACGTAGCAACTCCATCAGTGAACGTCCACATGGACGCGTCAGACGAGGGGCTCTGCGCACTCGAGCCCACACTCCGCCAATTTCGTGTGAAGTTCACAAAAACTACGCAGGAAGCGTTTGACAGTTGCAAGTCTGCAAATTCTATTAACGCGCGCGAATTACCAAGTGCTGTCCTCGCGGCTTTGGTTTGAGGTCCCATCTGGGCTCAAAACGATTCCCCAAAAGCCTATACACGTACGGTTTTGGATTGACAACACGAGTGCGGTGTCATGGACGCAACGGCGTGCGAGTCGCCAACCCCGAGCGCAGCTTTACAATAGGCTGTTGTCATTAACGGAGTTCCAGTACTCTCTCGTCTGCACCGCCAAGCACGTGCCTGGGGTACAGAACGTGATGGCCGACGCCGGGTCACGAGCCTGGTCTGAAGACCATTATCTTCATCTAACATGGACTAACTTGTCGCGTGGTTGGACACAGGTCCCGATTCGCGATCTCTATCAGCTCTGGGAGAAATGCTCCGAGGGCAAGTCATTGCACACACTACTTCAGCAAAGTACTCCACTCACTGTTTGCAATGGTGCCGATTCTCAAGATTAATGCAATGGTCAGAGTGGATGGACGGCGATATGACAGTGTCAAACTCGCAGCTCGGATTGTTCGCTATTTACAGCTGGCGGTATGGGTGGAACGAAAAAGGTCGAGGAAACCAGTACAGCACGATCCAAGCGAAAATTGCCAGCATCCGCTGGTACCATCGACGATATCGAGGAATGGATCTCCAACCATCACCCGACTTCGAGATTCTAATGCGTGGGATCAAACGGTTGTCGGAACCGGTTTTGAAGAAGCACCCCATCAGTCCGGCATTCCTTCGTCTACTCTATCGGCGCATGGATTTCTCACAGCCCCGGAGCCGCCTTTTATGGGGCTCCATTCTGATGGCCTACTTCTTCTTATTGCGGCGGTCGGAGTACTTGCTTATTGGGTCAAAAAGGCACTCATACTGCCTCAAGACGACCAATGTATTTTTCTCGGACGCACAAGGAAGTCCGGCTGCATACCACCGAGCAACGTCGGTCACTATCGAGTTAGCGGGAAGCAAGAATGATCAATATGGGCGCGGTGCATGGCGAACGATGCACACGAGCGGAAATCCTGTATTATGCCCAAAAGAAGCGCTCAAGCACATCAAGTTGGCCAGACGAGAACTGAGGTGCAAGGAAACGGAGTACTTGTGTGCAGACCTAGATGCGTCGGAAGTGGCGAAGTTGTTCAAGTCATTTGCTTCGAGCATCGGGTTACCACAGAACAATTACTCGACGCATTCCATTCGGATTGGCGGTGCCACAGCACTTCTAAATGGGAATGCGGACAGTTTGTCTATCAAGCTACTCGGTAGATGGCTGAGTAACTGTTTTGAGGAATATCCGGTATTATCTGCTCAAGCCACTGCGGGTCTCGCACAAAGGATGATATGAAGGTAGCGTCCATGATCGAGCTCGCGGCACGCATTTTATTTTGGGGCAACTCACCGCGCCCTCAATCATGGCCGGCGAGGACAAATGAATTGCCCCATCTTGAAAAGGTTCTTGCGTCTCGGAAAGACAAGGTATCCGTAAGGATATCAGATTTTCCGGACGGCAAGTCTCCTTTCCCACAAGAGAAGCTGCGCCGAACGCTAGTGAAGGTTAGAGTAGTTTTAGCAGCACTGCTCACTCGACAGGTGCTCATTCGACAAGTTTCTCGCTCGCAGATAACCCTCCCACCTCGCCCTCAATCATGGCCGGCGAGGACAAATGAATTGCCCCATCTTGAAAAGGTTCTTGCGTCTCGGAAAAGTTCGAGATGATGAAGCTAAAAAGCTGTAAACGATCTTGCAGCTATGATAACTTCAAGAAAAAAGAAAATAGCATCTCGTGTTTGTTTTAATCGAATAGCAACATTGCAGTCTGCACATTGTACGCAGCTCAGTACAAAATGAACGATCTCGTTTACGAGATGACGCAGTTGGTCATGTTCGCGGCATTATTATGAACGACGGTGCGCAGCTCCAGCAGGACATTGTCGAACTTCTTGATGAACGTCTCACGGTCGGACATCTCTCAAAAGTTGGTTGTCGGTTGATCAAGAGTAGTGGGAATGGGGTCTTCGATAAACGCTTCCTTGTAGTTGTTGCTAGGGTACCGAGAATCTTCAAACGCTTGTAAGGCTCTTGGATGTTCGAACTTGCGACTTGCGTTCTGCTGAGCAAATGTTTGACTGAGCCTCCTTGCCCGCCTCGGCAGTTTGTCGACCACCGTCTTACCTTTCTCGCGGTCGTCCGTCTGCTCATCAATGTATGAGGGTAGCCCTCAATTGCTTGCAGTCTGCAACTTGCAGACTCATTACATGTAGCTACGCAACTGTGCACTTCAATTGACTACAAGGTGGACCGAGGGAAGTCAGCAAAACTTTGCAAAAGAAAAAAAGCATGATGTGATATGAGGCAAATGGGTAACAAATGGTCTTGGTAACAAACGATCTAGGTGGTTGAAGCACACAGACTGATTAGTGAGCACACTGAAGTCGTGTGTTTGGCAAACTTTGCCATTTCTCGGTCACCCCAAATCGAACCACTCGTTTCTCGTTTTACTTCGGTCTCTACGAAATAAAAGAAATACGAGAACCGATGGAAATGACGGTACTGACATATCGCGCAGCACTTTCGTTATCAGGAAACACGCCCTCTGGCTTCGATACCACAGATTTGCTGCTCCTGTCGAAGACACACATTGGATGCAAGCGTTGATGAGACGGAAGTGAAAAGTCAATATGTGGTGTAGTGGCCAAGGAGGAAAGTACAATGCGCCCCAAAATTGCAACTGTACTGAGTTCGACAGATTTCCCACTAACTCCCAAGCAGCCCTGGACCAGCACAGCAAGGTTAGTTGAGCCAACTTGACTCAGTCAAACATTTGCTCATAAAGACACGAGTCGCAAAAGTCTCAAGTTAGTGTTTCAAATTTCCCCGCTCGAACTACAAAGAAATATTTTTCGGTGAAGATCGTCACCTCCAGTTCTCTAGATTCCGCTTATCAACCACCACTTGAGAAATACCCGATCGCGAGACGTTCATCAAGAAATTCGACAACGTCCTGCTGCTAGCTTGTTGAGAAGAAGGCGTTGGATGTAGCGGGAAATGCAGCAGTCTGTATTATCTCGAAACAGGAGATCATCTACAACCGCAGAGTAGGTCGAAACAACAAGTACAATTACGACTCCTTTTATCTCGGGACTGTCATACCTACAAGGTCGTTTACTTCTTGGCCTGCAGAACTTCGATGTGATGCGTGAGCGTGGCAAGGTACTTGTTACAGTCCTCCAGCGTCGTTAGCGGTGAGCACATCATGTACACAATGTTGCCAAGAGAGCGAGCGTACACACCATTCTTGCGAAGCACCTGAATGAGCTCCGCAGCCTCTGTTGATGCGTATCCAGCGTTCTCTGAAGCGAGCTCCACACACGCCACCGTACCAATAGCAAATGTACGCGCGATGTACGGTCGGGTGGACAGCTCAGTGAGAGCATCCACATCCCAGTAAGCACGCGTTGCATCCGTGGTGGGGGCACTAGCATCATTGAAAATCTGGTACATGTCCAGCGCCGTCACGGCCGCAGCACAACCCATGGGGTATGCCGTGAAAGAGTGTCCGTGCAGTAGAGCTTCACCCTTGGAGTCCGCGTAGAAAGTGTTGAAGACTTCCTCGGAAGCAAGTGTAGCGGCCATCGGCACCACACCACCAGTGAGCAGCTTAGCGTAGCATGCAATGTCCGGGTCGACACCCAGAAGGTCACGCGCAGACTCCACTCCGAGACGCCACCAGCCCGAGAACACTTCATCATAAATCACCGGGATCTTGCGAGCGCGGCACTCCTGCACTAGCATGCGCTGGTACAGCGGATCGACCAGGAACATGCCACCCGAGCCCATCAGCACAGGCTCAATAAGAGCAGAACCCACACGGACATTCTTTTCTTCGGTGCTGTCGATCATGTGCGCCACGTGCTTGCGGTATACATCAGCCAACGGGCTTTGATCGCGAGATGAATCGAAGGCGGCGTTAAGGGACGACAACTTCTCTTCAGTTTGAGCATTGCCAGCAATTTCGAGGTCAATCGAAACGACATACTCGCCGTCGCGCAGGGCCATTGTCGGGACCTTCAGGAAAACACCCTCGGGACGGTACCATGGGTGCTGCTTCTCGTTGAAAACACTCTTCTCCGCGACATTCATCACACCAAGCGTATCTCCGTGGTAGCAGTTAGCCTGGGCAAGCGTAACCATCTTTGATCCAGTGGCCTCGTCTGAGGTGAACTCGCTGTAGTCAAGCTTGTGGTCAAGCACGTACTTGCGGAATGCCATCTTGAGTGCGACCTCCACAGCAGTAGAACCATCGTCCGAGAAATACACGCGCGAGGCCCAACCCTTTCCAACCGAAGCGAGCAACTTCTCGCTCAACTGCAACGCCGGCTCGTGCGCGTTCTCGGGGAACATGACGTGGCCATAGCGACCAGCAGCATACGCCAGCGCAGTAGCCATCTTCGAGTTGCCGTGTCCGACGCCCTGCGTCCACCAGCTTGCACAGGCATCAAACAGCGGCTCCACAGAATTGCTGTCGGGACGGTACACACTGAACTCGTCCCCATGAGCCGAGTCGATCATGGACAGACCACCCGCCTTCTTGTGCTGCGTGAACGGCCACCAGAACACTTGCTCTGCGCGTTCTTCCATGTGCTTGAAGCTCTCCAGGCGCGTCGTGTGGAACGACTTCAGTGCCTTGTTGACATCCTCGAATACCTTGTCATGTTGAGTGAACCACTTGTCCAGTGGCTCCGGCATCGGCGGCACAGCGTCCATAGTAAAGATCGGGATGCCGAGCTCGCTCGCGCGCGGCTCCAACGCTGCCTTGTTATCCAGACCATCCTGTTCAATCAAGCAGATAGCAGCCACATCATACCCACGGATCAACAGCGTCTCCAAGGCCGACATGGTGGTCGAGATACCGCCCAGTTTGCCGTCACCAACCAGCACCACTGGCAGTCTCATGCCACGGTACACATCCACCTGGAACCTCATCGACGCCGACGGACTGCACACTCCTCCCGCCGTCTCCACAAGCACCAAACTATCGGCCGCCTTGTCTCCATTCACTGCGTTAATCGCTTTCAGCTTGTCCGCCAATAGCTCCAGCAGCTCTTCGTCCGTGATAGTATGGCCCTCCATCTGCGCTGCAAGGTGCGGCGACACGGGGTTCTTCCATGAAAAAAGTGTGGAGCACTCAAGTTCCCCTTGCTTCTGGTGCTTGAGCAGCGCGTGCTTCTCCACGAACGACGCGTCACCAGGGAATGAGCCGGGGATGTCGTCGTCCGTGCCGGTCTGCAGCGGTTTGATGTACTCCACACGCCCCCCATTAACCGCAACAATGCTGGCAGCACTGCGACAGATTCCGGCAGATACAATAGTCTTGCCGATGTCCGTATTGCTGCCAAAGACTTGGAACACGGGCGTGTCGAGGCTCAATCTCGTGGCTCCTTGGGTGCGCAGCTGCTGCTTCTGCTTCGCGAGCGCGTCGGGCCCCAATTGCGTCTCGCGGACGCCCACGTGGTACTTCATGGCGCAAGGTCTGCGTAGCGCAGAGGCGGCGGGGCGGCGGAGAGCCTTGGACAGCATGGGCGGCGGTGGGGCTTGAGGGGCAGGCGGCGGATTGGGCAATGATGGATGCGCGTGTGGCAATGGAGTTGATTGCGCGTCAAAATCTGCGAGAACGAGTGGAAGGTGTAGACGGAGTAGAGAGGGTATGTGTAGATGGAGGGGATTGGTGTGGTGTACATATATGTTAAACGCAGGAAGTGCGACTGAAGGTGATGCGCCTACAGCACTGGTATGTTGCAGAGTGACGTCAGTGAGGTTGTCGTGGCCCAGACGATTGATGCAAAGGGAACTTGCTGGTGGACTAGCCAAATGAATTGCATTATACTGTATGGGAGACTTTGATCACCAACCAGCTAGAGGACAGGATCGATGATCTGCTACCGATACTAAGACAGTCTCGAGTTGAAGACCTCGACTAGGTATTTTTCCGGTGCAAGTACATGTAGTGCAGCGGCGTGGGTGGACTGATGAAGGCTTTTTTTCTAGTGTCAAGTTGTTCTCGTCTCAAGAGCCAAGAGATGCTCGATACGTCGGCTATGATATACTTGTCAAAGCCCCGAAGAAACACCCAAGCTGTTAGTCCACTTGACCGTCTTGAACTGCCACCCTCGAAGCAGTTTTCGCCGTTGCAGCTCGGTCTCAACCGATTGCCTGATCGAATGTTTCAGCACGCACAACCGCGCGTCTGAACTGCATTGGTGTGGCGACAATGAATTCCAGCGCCTATAAAGCGAGCCGGAGTGAGCTGTTTCGTCGTTCCGGAACACGTCAATGGAGACTGCGCGTTTTCGAGCAGTAGTGGGGTGAGAAGAGAAATTCAAGACACTTGCCAGAATTGCACACAAAACGGAGACGATCTCGATGTGGGAACAGATTGCTGGGCGGCAGTCACTGCTTCGATAACGTAGTCAAGATGAAAACAAGACACTGCGAGAACTTGCCATGCGCCATGTGAAACAGGCGAAAGCGTTGCGGCGTGCTGTAAGACGAAAGCTACGTGAAAAAAATATTGCGGTACCTGTGACCAGATCCCGAGTTGACCTGAGGGGGCTAAGCCCTCCGTTAAACAACAAGGTTGTGTTTGAAAAGCTCCTGGCGGGGATGGATGATATATTCAGCAATCTGGACGGGTTCTTCAGGGAAGTTGGGATGGATCAGATGCAGTGTCCCGACCGAAAGAGAATTGCCATGGGTAACTGCAAGGGCAACGTGGTTGTGGAGTTCCTGAACACTTACGTAGTGCCATTTGGCCTTTGTCAGACGGAGAATGTGGTCTGCAATCTATCAAGAACTTCATCACAAGACAAAGGTATTTTCTACCTGCAGGTGCGCCATCCAACATACTTTTTCTCCATTGGGGTTGCCTGGGCTACTTACTATTGTTTTGAATGGTCATTGTTCCAGAATTTTACCCAAGGCACAAACACGCGAATGATCAGCATGTGCTTCCCATTTACGTTGGAAGGTGTAAACTTTCACATCGTCATGCGCATCGTGACAAGAAAGTATGTCAAAGTCGTGTTCATTACGCGATCGCTGATCGAACCAATCATCGGAACTGCGTCAATTGGTTTCGTCGAGACAAGCCGCATGGTGCTCAAACGCGGTAATATATCAGCGTTGGGATCTACAACAGTGATGCAGACTCACCGCGAGGCAACACTCAGTGGAGATGTTTTGTCGCTTGATACGACAAAATATCCAGGTCTCGAAGGAGGCATTCAGGCTTGGAAAGATACCACCACAGATCACTACCACAGCATCGAGGATCAGTTGCTATTGACAGTAAAGTGATAGCAGTAGCCAGTGCTTCGAACTAAGCTTTGTCGTGCCGCATGACTCATGAAGAATTTGAAGATTTTTGCTTATCCCAAAGCTCAAAACCGATTGCAAGCAAACCATTAGCTGCCAAACTTCTGAAGTATTTTGTTTCATCTGGTTCGTCTCAACAGGCGTAGCAAGACATTTGGTAAATTCCATTGTAGCTTTTATTGTCGTTGTTGACCCTTTTCACATCAGCACTTATTTATCAATCAAAGGCGCTGTCGTTTTGCATCATACTTCGTTGTTGAACGCTACGTGCAGACTACGTTATCGGTTCCACTTTGACAGGAGCTACCGGCAGTACTCTTTCTGCCAAATGAATATCAGGCTTTAGCCGGAAGTGGGGCAAACTTCTGCCGACTGTGGCGGCGCAGACACTTGGTTCCGCAATATGTGAACGCGAACTTAGTAAAATATTCGCCTTCAATCGGTTCGAAGTAGTTTCCGCAGATGGAGCACTGTAGGTAGTTTTTTGGGATGGGTGGTGCTTCCGGAGCCACGTACCAAGCCAGTAAATCCACGAGGTTGCCACACGTGATCTGTTCCCATTGGGACAAAGTGACGCCTTGCGCCAGGGCACGCTGCTTGAATGTCTCGAACAAGTACGAATACCCTCCACCGCCATAGCGACGATACTGAATTCGCTGAATGATGTTGGTGGACAATAGGAGCTGTTGCGTCGACTGCGGTCGATCTTCGATGAGCATTGCGATCCAGCGGATAATCCAGCTCTCTAAAGGAGGTTCTTCAGCATCATGTGCCAGGACATGATCAGTGTTGATAAGACAGGGATTGACCAACACTACATCGCTCACAGCCAGCAAACCAATCATATCAAACATCACCGAGACACCAAAACCCACAAGCTCCAGTACAAAATTAAACGCTTGGTTTCGGACACCTCCTTGACACCAGCGATCCACGTGACAAACCACAAGTTTCTTGCTCTCTGCGCCAGAATCCAGTAGAGCTTTAATCCAAGCTCGGACAGCAGGCATCGAAGTGTCCGAAAATGACAGGTAAAGTGGTGCGTGAGTTCGTGCTTGAGCCTGCCAACACAACCACCGTCAGTAAAACCAATGAATACCCCACCACCATTTCAATAACGTACCAATGCAAGTCCCTGCACAAGAATCTGTTCTTTCACTCCAAGTTCCATCGACTGAATCTGCTGGTACATTGCTCCAGGGTACGCCACAACTCCCCCAGTTTCAATGCCAAACATCAATTCAGCTTCCAAAACCTTCGCAATGCGTTCACTTTGCTCTTTCGACGACAATCCAAAGGAAAACTCCTCATTAATTTTCTCAAACTCAAAAGTTGTGACTGTCAACACATTCAAACTTGGAAGTCTCTCTGCCAGATGAAGTCGTTCCTTCATCAAAGTATCTCGTCCATCAATTGGCAACGTCACATCCACCACCAACGGTTTTCGCGGTTTTCCAGTACCGGTATTTGCAGTACCCAATTGCTGGAATTTCTCCAATTCTCGAAATGCTTCGTCCTCATTTTCCAGTACCAAATTCCGCCCTCCAAGAGCGAAAGGGGCTCGACGATACGCAATCAAGTCTTCCATCCGGATCTCCATATTTCCTTTCGGCGTTGCAGCCCTAGACCCGATACTGTGCAGTACATGTTCGTGGGGGAGCGTCAGCCCCACGTCTTGGGGGAGACGACGTCGCCACGTACGCAGCGGATCATTTTCGACTGACATTCGATGGGATGTAGTGTAGAATTGGTGTGTATCTGTGGAACGTGTTAGGTGCGACGTTGGTTTTTAGCCCAGCTATTATGGGGAGAGCTAAAGCTGGTGATCACTTGGCCATTTGCCGTATTGCCGTAGCTATGAACAACCTGTTCAACCGCAACAAGACCTTCCGGCCGCAGAAGAGCCACAGCCACGGCACCAAGCGCTACGACCTCCACAAACACGCACAGGCCACGCTCGGCAAGTACGTGACCATCACTCTGAGGTTGAAGTTGCCTTTAAATCTCCATTCTGATTGGGTCGTTTGGCTTGGTGTTGCAGTGGGGATATGAGGAATGCTGTTGCTTTACCTGAGGGTGAAGATTTGAACGAGTGGCTGGCTGTACACAGTAGGGTTAAAGTATTTTTATCTTGCATGTTTAGTGTTGTGCTAACTATTTGACTGGTGATTGCAGCGGTGGACTTCTTCAACGAGATCAGCATTGTGTATGGCACCATTTTGGAGTTCTGTACGTGCGATTCGTGCCCAGAGATGCGTGCAGGACCAAAGTTCGAGTATTTGTGGAAAGATGGCAAAGAGTTCAAGACGCCGGCGAAACTTGCCGCACCCGAGTACATCGACATGCTCATGACGTGGGTGGAGGAGCTGCTAAGTGACGAAACGCTGTTCCCAACACGAGAAGGGGCTCCGTACTGTCGTGGCTTCCAGTCTGTAGTCAAGAACATCTTCCGCAGACTCTTCAGAGTCTACGCGCACGTGTACTACTCGCACTTTGACAAGATCGTCAGCATTGGCGCCGAAGCTCACCTCAACTCGTGCTTCAAGCACTTTATGGCCTTCGTTACGCAGTTTGACCTCGTTGACAAGCGCGAGCAGGAGCCGCTCAACGACCTCATCAAGAAGCTCCTTCACTGATCGTCGAAACACTCCACAACGCATCGTAACCCGGACCTCATCTTGTTAACTTCTCTTGAGAGGAGGCAACGACTACGGAAGTCCACTATAAATGCAACCACGACCTTGCTTCTGCTTCCTAAACATAAATACCGAACTGCTTCGCTTGAACTCACCGAAGGCTTGCGACCGACTACTACTCCCTCTAAAGCAGCAGATCCATGGGCGGTTGGCTATTCTGTTCCTTGTGCACAAATCCCGTGTGAGTGGCAGGGTTGAACGGGTCAAACCCTTCGTACCCACCACTCGTCTGGTGCTTCAGAATCGGGGACACGTGTATCGCGACCTCAGAGAAATCGATGAGGTTGGCTTCCTGCACTTCAGGTACTTCTGGCACTTCCTGCACTGGCTGTAACGGCTGCTTCATTGGCACAAGCTGTGGCGCTTGTTCATGTTCCCTCTCGGGCTCTTGGTGGACCTCTTCCAGCTTGTTCATCGAAACAGCATGTACACCATGGATAAGATCTTCAAGCCCCTGGGATCCGGGCGAAACCTGCTCAAACTCCTGCAACGGGCGGGTGGACTGCACATCGTCACGGTTCACAACGGGTTTCTCCCACTGCGTGTTACCCGTCCCTTCATGACGGAAGTACACGGCACTACGCGAGCGCGAGTACACAGGGTACCACCCCGACTCGAGCACAAAGTTGGTCAAACTAATGTCACTCCACGCGCTGCCGTCAATGAAGAAATCGTACGTCTTGTGGTCATCCACAAGCGTGACCACAAGGTCCAGCTCGTGTTGGTCCTCCAGATCATACTCAAACTCCCACATATCCCCTTGGACATCATCGTAGTCCACTCTCTTGAGCTCGCGGCAGTCCAAGACCACGACGAACTCGCCCTTCTCCAAATCCCTGAGCTCCAACTTGTGGACGCCGCCGTTCACGCCGAACGCGAACGTCCACGTCAACAACGTCCCCGGAGGACGTTCATCTCCATCACTTAACAGCTCCCCACGAGTGTCCTCCACACGTCGCACGTACATGTCGCTGCTCCAAACGGACGCCGTGTGGTGACGGTGTGCTACAGGCAGGAACCGTTCCGCCAGCTGGTCCCAGTGGACACCCTCTGCCGCCAGGTCGTAGAGCGTCTCCAGTCTTCCTTGGTCCACCACGGTCGTCTTGACGTCCCGAATGGTGACACGGAAAGGCGCGTTCTCCACTTGGAAGTCGTAGTGCCAGTTGGTGGCGTACTGCTCCGAGCTGTACAGTCGGCGGCCGTCCAGTTTCAGCCGCTTCTTGACCGAGATGCGGCTGTGCTCCAGCATGAGCGTGTGAACCTGCTCGGAGCCGCTAAGTACGAATCGCCACGTCACGCGTTTCTTCGACATGGGCACGCGGGCGCCGATGTTCTCGACCTCTTTGGACACGCGCAGGACGGAGCTGCTGGTGCTGCCCCCGCCTCCGCTCGTGGACGAGACGGTGGAGTCCATGCTGCCTCGGGCGCGTCGGGGCTTGGGCAAGTAGCTCTGCGGGTCGCTGCCGCTGCTGCTGCGCGTCGGGAGCGTGGGCGACGAGAGCGTCATGAAGGTCTTGGACACTTACCGGTACACTGCTGGTTGGGCACTGAGGAATCTGGAAGACGGAACTGATTCCTGTGTGCGACAGGTGTGCCGAAAATTTAGTACGCATGGGGATTTTCCACCAATAAGAGAGATGATAGACGGTTTTTGACGAATGACAAGAGAGAGGGTGGGGAATAGCAAAAGGATGGCCATATGGCTTACATACATGGCTACATTCAGGAAAAGGCAAGTTACACTGTCCAAAGCTTGAGTTACATGTACTGTTGTGCTTAGGGATGAATGCCCACATTGGTCGAGTACAGTTCGCTTAGGTTTTCGCCCTGTACGACGTGGTTCATCCAACTCGAGAGCTCGTCGGCCAGAAAACTCGCCTTGGTCTTCTGCACGTTGTGGCCACCCTTTTCAAACGCGAGGCGGGGGCCTGGATGGCACACGGAGCTCACATCCAGGAAGATTTCCTCCTCAATGAGCGCGTCGTCTTTGGCCCACGCCAAGAAACTCGGCAGCGATCGGTTCTTCTCCAGGTGCTGAGCGAACAGCGGGAAATCGGCCGTCGCACACCGCACGATGCCTGCCGTGAAGTAGTTTGGCAGTTCGCTATCCGGGAACTTGAACGACTTGATGTAGAGCTGTCGTACGAGGAACTTGGACAAGTTCTCAATGACCGGCACGCCCGAACGCAGCATCTGCCATAGGAAATCATTGACGCGAGGACTCAGTGCGTGGTGTGGTCGGTGACCGGCACCGGCGAGAAGTACCAGTCCCTTGATGCCGATCTTGTGCTCGTCAGCATTTATCCCAGCAAAATGCACCGCAGCGTGACCTCCGAACGAGTGGCCGAGGACGAACACGTTGTCGGTATCCTTCAGCACATTCTGCATCGCCTTGTACGTGAGTTGGACGGATGGAACGGCACTGATGTGTTCGTAGTAGTTGTTCGTGTCCAGGATGGTCGATCCAGCGAACCCTGGCAAGTTGACGCCCACCACGCGCACGCCGCGCTCTTTCAGTAGCGGGATGAGGTGGCGAAAGTCGCGATACGTCCCTGGAGCGCCGTGGATCAGCACCAACGTCGGCGTCGCAGCCGTCACGTCCTCGGGCTTCACGTCAATGTACTCGATCTGGCACTTGCCATCCACATCAACGACCGACGGTTCCGGCAGCTGTGGAGACGGCGGACGTCGTGGCTTGGCAACTGAAGCTGCAGTAGTAGTGGAGAATGCCGCTGCGTTCGTCCAAGCCGACGCCACGATCTGTCCAGGGACCAGCAAAGAGCTCCTTCTCAACCGATCAATATCTTGCTGCCTTGCAACTCGTTGAGAAGCTCCGACCAAAGCTTTCATCAGCATTCAAGCACCACGTCACGCGTCGGTCTCCAATTCCCGAATGGCTGCAAGGACGGACGGTCTCGTTCAAGGTCTCACGTGCATAATCCAAAGTGTTGAGTCGACACCACGTCGGACATGCTGCGTCGCGTTCCTCGTGCTCGGTTGCTGTCGTCGGCGAGTGCTCGACAGTCCTACAACCGCTGGGACTTCCTGCCTCGAGTGGACGTAGCTCCTCCACGCGAAACTCGCTCTCCTCCACCACCTCTTCCGTCCCCAAAGTATCTCGACGTTCGAGGCCGCTGCACACTCGAGTACGTCGATATCCCGCCACTGGAAGTAGCTTTGAGAGGTCATGAAGTGCCCGTGACAATTGTACTGGTGCATGGGGCACCCGGCAGCTACAACGACTTCCGTCACCTTGTTCCGGTGCTTGACCACCACCCGCACATGCGGATCATTGGTGTCAACTTGCCAGGTTATGGAGGATCCTTGGTGGCTCAAGAGCATTATCTGGAGAGTATCAGTGCCTTGCCGTCGGCTGAATTGGCGTACGAAGCCGTGAAGAAAATCTGTGACGGTCAAGAAGGAAGCGACAACGTGTTTCTGGTGGGTCACTCGTTCGGAGCGCACACGGTGATCAACATGGCAGCGTTGCATGCTGCTGAGAGAGAAAGTGGTGACTTTAGAGTCCGAGGGATAGCGTTGCTGGCACCTGCAGGTTGTAGACCACACAAGGTCCTACGACCGAAAGAGAGTGCGATGGTCGTGAACGTGCTGCAAAAGGGGAACCCAGTGCTGTCTGCATTGACTCCACCCTTCATCAAAGCGGTTTACACGAAGCTGCTACGTTTTCCTAGTAACTTTCCTTCGGGGCACTACGTTGCTGGGCTTGTGCGAGCTGGCGCCACCGACTTCGGCGTCATCCGTGAGCAAGCGAATGTGCTCCGAGACTTGAAGATGCCGTCGTTTGTTGCGTGGTCTCAGAACGACGAGTTCATGGAGGAAGACATTCCGGTTGAGCTCGCTCGACTGTGTCATCCTGGTCCACGACTCGCATTTGCAAGTGGAGGACACAATGTGCAAAAGACTCGTGCGGATCAAATTGCAGACGCCCTGAGTCAATGGATCGAAGACGTTCTAGCTGAAGAGCACGAGGTGGAGCAACATCACACGCAGCATTTACCGTAGCGGGGGGGGGGAATGGCCTTCTACTTTGTTCTTTTAGTTTTGTGTTTTTCCTATAGAAGCCTGGTATGCATATAGACGATCAATCAGAGTGACCGTCTTTCGGATTTTATCGATGTTGGTGTCGTGGTGGCGTACTGCTACCGTCTTGAGCAGCCGCGGCAGGAGATCAATGGAGTTGTCTGGCGGGACGATACGAGATCGCTTGCGCTTAGACCGGGAGGGATGCCAGGAGTCGACTTCGGTTTTTCGTGCTAACTTGCAGAAGCCCGTTTGCGTGTGTGGGTGAAAGTACTCGGAAGATGAAGGTTGTGAGAAGGTTTTGGTAATGTTACCTGTAACTCAGAAGACATTTTTGGCCGAATTAAAGTTTGTGATCCCCTACTGGATACTTCGTATCCCTCCCGGTATAACGTTTCGTTTCTTGTCTCCGGGCTAAGTATTTCGCTTCGCTGAGTGATTTTCGTGTTGGCTTGATCCATTGAACAGCGAAGAAGCTATCCGCTGGATGTAGCTGCTTGATCTCTCCGTCGTTTTGTTCTCCGGTTTGTGGTTTATGTTTTGGAGGTATGTCCCTGGTCTCCACCTGGAGCAGTATATCTGTCGTGGTCGTGTCCTTTTCGTTGATTGTTCTGCATTCGTTCATGATCGCTGATCCGTAGTCTTTCGATTCAATTTGTACTGGGGAGCCGACGCTGCCAGCTGCGCGTAGTCTCCATTCCGTCCTGTTTTCCTGTTTGAAGATCAACCATCCACCTGCTCCTTTCAAGTTAATCGTGTGGTATTGGAGCAGCCACACTAATAGCTTGTCTTGGTCGTCATTTGTATTTGTTGACTTCATGATTGATTGGCACGTTTCGAGACAGTACCCGAGGATTCTTCACTCTGGCTGTGACTTCCATGCAGAAGCTATGGCCATCACTTGGAAGGACCCTGCTGCCCATACTATCGAAGTTGCTTCACTGGTTGTCGTGTGGAGGTTGTCGAAGATATATCGATTTCGTAATATCCACAGCAGCGTCGGAGTAACGGTAGACCAGATTATCCACAGTGCTCTCATTGCTTCTTCATGTTCCGCTGTCCATCGTGATATACTTCCTCCGGTTGGAAATAATCACCGGAAGTTTATATGATAGGTCATCATATGATGGCCGAGAGGTTTTGATGAGCTCAGAATACATTGGATTATACAGTGAATTTGTTGCATCGCTAGCTTGTTGAACAGTAGCGCACTACCCCTGTTAGATGCCGCTAATAGTGCAAGCGTAGACTTGTACAGCTCCGTACTACAACTTAAACTGATAGGAAGACGCTTAGCTCTTCGTAGTTTCGCCTTCCCTAAATGCGGAAGCTTGTACAAGTTGTCACCCTCTTCCTGTAGGATCGCCAGCATGCACGCCTGTAAGGTGAGAAATATGTCGGTCACGGTGTCAGCTTTCAACTGGAGAAAGGTAGTGTCCACTGACTTGATGAGGGCGTCGATACCCTTCCTGGGGATGTAGTACTGGAGGGTCTGCATCGAGTTGAAAACGCCAAGATCAAGGGTGTTGAGGTCGGGCGAATTGGATGCTTGACAAAACAGTCGAATGTTCCATCCCCCCTCTTGCCCTGCTTTGACGATGTCCTCGTCCCAAGGTGACACGTGGGGCTTCGCGTTATCCTGCTGGACAAGAATAAATAACTTGGTGGCGATCCTTCCTTGGCCACTGGGCCTTGATTGCAGGAAACACTTTGCTGATCAAATACTATCTGTACACGTCGCGATTGACGGTATCGATATTGCGAGTGCAAACTGCTCCTTTGGCTCTGTTATTACTCCGTCGTTTGGCTTCGTACTTCTCCGTGAAGGACCAAATACCAATCTTGCCATTCCATTGCTGTTTTCGATTAGGGTCGTACCTATATCAAATATCGAAGGTTATTATTATTCCAAAACATGAAATATATAGACTTACCGAGGTCGTGCCAGTGCAGCCAGGAACATCGTCTTCGGGATGAACCTCTTGCTCTTCCACACTCGGGGAGGGGGCTCCTCGCCGTCAAACACAAGGTACGAACGCCTGTCACGGTCCGCATAGAACCACTTCTCATCAACATGTACCATGTTCCGCATAGATTCGAATTCTAGCGTCGTGTCATCGATGAACGATAGTGCATGCTCAACACGCTGGAGCTTGTTTTCTTGTGTCAGCGCAGGCTTGATGAACGTCGTGCGGCGCTTGAGCATGCCTTCCTTCACTGCTTGCCGCACCAAGTGCCTGAATACTCCAGCGACGATCGCTGTGCGTCTTTCTACAGCTCTATCCTCGATGGGGACCTGGGCCAGTTTTTCGCGCACTTCATCCCGATTCTTCCGCTTTCTGCCGCAGCGATTCTTCATCCTGCTCTGCCACTCACCTCCGGTGATACCTGCCTCCACCGCACCAACGTAGCGCTTCCAGATAGTGCTAATAGTGGTCGGATCACGTTTCACGATCGAGGCAACCTTTGCATACGCTCCACGAGGCAACTTGCCGTTGTTGCTGATCTTCAGAAGCTCGTCGATGATGGCTTTGCGTTCTACATCAGATAGGTTAGGCTTCGGCATGTTTTGGCGAGCAGATACGTAATAGAGCAAGCGTGGCGGGTGGGGTCCTGATGGAAATCTGTAAGTGAATGCGCGGAAAATGGAACGGCTTTTGCTAGAGAGCTTCGTTTGGCGCGAAACGGGTGGCGTTGGAAAGAGGAGGCGCTGAGCTTTCTTTTTAGCCAATCTGGAACGCATAGTACACCCTAGAAAACGAGTTATTGGTCAAAACGTGTGTTTCCGGTGATTATTTCCAACCAGAGGAAGTATACTTTTGTGCTGTTGCGAAGAACGCCGTAGTAATTGCCGGGGCTTGTCGAGCTGCAATTAATGGTTTCAGCTCTTCTCTGTCGTTTGGGGTTGTGCTTCGAGCTAGCCAGTGATCCATCCACCCTTTCCATGCGAACCGAGCCTTCTCGCATTCTCAACTAATGTGATCAATTTTTGTTTTGTTGTGCATTCCGGTTCTTGACAATTTCTGTGTTGGGGCCATCCTTCGTGAAAAAGATTTAAAGCTCCAATTGAGATCCTGTACATGGTCCAGTTTTGATAATCCGTGAAATATTCGCTTCGGTTCCACAATTGCTGTGGTGCCTGAGTGAGAGCGAATTTCCGCCAAGTCGATTGTTGTTGTCTTGCTTTAACTTTCTTCAGGATAGGCTCCAAGTTGTACCGAAGATTTCGCCGAATGTCCTTTGATCGCTGCTTTCTTACTGCATTTGCCAGATGCCTTGGTTTCGTCGATGGTGGCGCTGTCCATGGGTATAATGCCGTCTGGGGGTGGGCCATGAAGGCAATACCTTCTCGGGCTTCCCAGGCTCGCCACGATTGAAAGTCTTCGGTTTGTTCATACTCCTTTTCTACAAAACAAATTCTCCAAGTCCATCCGTCCCGAGCTTTCGCTATCTTCATGATTGGAGTGTCCCTACCGCTTTGTTTTTTTGTCGCTACTACACTACTATCTGATGCTTCTTTGTTCCATTGAATTTCCTGTTGTGTTTTGGGAGCCGAGAACAGTTGCAGTTTCCTCTCGGAAGATGTCCAGAGATTCTTTGGCAGGCTCAACAGAACACTGCGACTCCATCTAAGTATTTGTCGATTTTGTCGTACTCTGTAAATTGTCCCTTTAAGTGGTGGCTTGATCGTCATGCCGTACTCTCCTGCCATTGTCAATCCGGGTTCCAAAATTACTTCTATGTCGCCAAGTTTTGCTGACTGCAAGGCTGGGAAGTCTCGCAGTTTGAGTGGTCTTCCTTGCTTATCCAGAATACATGCATTATCATGCCACGTCGAGTTTCTCAAAAACGCCTTCATATTCTTGGGTTGATCAAGGGTGTTGATATCTGTAGTCGTAAATCTCATTGTTCGTCCATCTACCCAATACCCCGAGCTGACCGCAGCTTCCTGTTCTTGACGCCACTTAATTTCCTCTAGTTGCTTCTCGTTTGGTATCATACTCTCGGAATGAGCCCACCATAGCTCAAGTATCCCAAGATGTTGCGCCGTCTTTTGTGGTACTCTATTTTTCTCCCGTAGCGCGTGAGCGATCATCTTCATCAAATGCTGAGAATTTGTGTCGTTCCTGGATGGTCCCTAGAATGATTATTCCGCTGATTTCTTGATGCTGGTTAATTGTTTGACTTAAAGTGTCCGCCGCAAGAATGAACAATAGTGGTGCTAATGGACAACCTTGTCGAATTCCTGATCTCACGCTCCACTTTGTCGATAGTTTACCGTTTACCAGAAATTCTGCCGTAGTCCCTTCATGCAAAATTCGAACTGCTTTGAGGAAGCTATCCGAGAATCCATAGGCTCGAAGAACACAGAGGAGAAACTTCCGATCCAGTGTATCATACGCTTTTCGTAAATCCAAACAAAGCGCTGCTGCACTGTCCGACCATTCCTTTTCTGGGTCTTTTCCACTCATTTCTAGTACGCTTCTTAAAATCATGATCGTTTTGTCAATACTTCTTCCTCGTACGAATCATTGCTGTGATCTGCTTATCAACTTAGGCAAAACTTTGTGTACTCGTTCAGCTAATATTCTACCAAACAGCTTATAAGCTGTGTTCAGTAGTGCAATCGGTCTGTAATCCATTGCATCAGAAGAATCTCCATTCTTTCTGAGTGGTATTATTGTGAATTTCGCCTATATTTGCCGTGGTGGGCCGGTTTGACAAACCGCTCAATACAAAACCAAGTCAAAATCGAAATCGATCCATTCTTTTAAGTACGATACATGGAATCGGCGTCGTACTTAAACGAAATCAAAATGGGCTGACTATGCGCTCTATAATTAAAGCAAGTCACGTGGGCCGATTGGCCCAATCGCGCAACGGAGCGATTGTGTTGGCCCGCATTGGAAATTTGGAGTAGAACGCACAATACCATGGCTTTCAAAAACGATTGTGGTACTCCATCCCCTTTCAATATACTGTTGAAAAGTTTTGTCAGGGTCGGCGTCATTGTTGCTGCGAAGTCTTTGTAGAACACATGGTTGAGTCCGGTGGTCCCTCCTGATTTAGATGCTGTATTGCTTGCATCGTTTCAACCTCACTTATGGGCTCCATTAGATCCTCACCTTCCTTTTTACTTAATTGTTGCTGACGAGGTATCCTCAAAAATTGGTCAATCATCTTCGATTCTCCTTGTTGGCTGTCAGCATGGGAGGCTCCAAAGATGTGGCTCCATTCCGATGCCATGCGCTCCTCGATCGGATATTCGTCATCGTAAAAATGTCCTGGAGACGCGTTAATGTTGGAGATGGATTGATCTCTTTGCCACTCACTATTGCGCTTGAAGAAATGTCGTACTTCCTCTTCGCTGCCTTTCAGCCGGTTTCCGAAGGATCTCGCTGCTGCTTTTCTTGCTGTTTGAGCATTGACCTGGATAATCTCGTCTCTTGTGGTCTTGGGAGTCCAAATTTCAGCCCTCAGCTTTTTGTAGTAGTGTGCTGCTTGCTGTTTGTCGACCCGCTCAACTTATTTCAGCAGTTGCTGGATTTGCTCAATCAATTCATCCCAGTGTGTTATTGGTTGTTCAGTTTCACCAAATGCTTCCAGCAGCGGTATGAGGCCTTCCTCAATTTTTTCACGCACCCGCTGAGGTCTTCCTGTTCGAATCGGGTAATGCACCTTGGAGGCAGTTCGCTGGTGCTGTTTTTTTCCTGTTGATAATTCCAGTCTGACTTCTTGATGGTCAGACGAGTGTGCTCCATCATTCACTGTAAGTGCCTGCGTTGCCAAGAATGGCTCTCCTTTGACGTAAAATCTGTCTATTCTACTAGCCCCATCTTGGCTCCATCTTGTGTAGAATTGGAGTCGGTCCACCGTCTCCTCTTCCGCTGCTAAGTCGTGGTGTAATTCCACTGCATCCATTAAATCATATTTATCCATGACCTGCTGTAAGATCCTGCTTTCACACGGAGCTGTACTCGGTCGTCGTTGTGTGATGCGATCTCGTCGTGGTCGTAGTACACAGTTGAAGTCCCCTCCAATCACAATCGAAGCATGGTGTTTGAGCCATGGTTCTAGTTCTTTAAGGAATTGCGGTTGGTCTTCTTTCTTCGCCGGTGCATACACATTAATAATTAGCCACTGGTCAAGTTCAATTGCCATAATTCGCGATGTCCACTGTGCTTCGTTGCAAGGTTTCACTCGGTCATTAACACTAGGAGATACCAAAATGCCCATTCCTGCAAACTTTGTTGTCGTCATTTTCCAGTAACTGAGAGGCTTTTCTGTTTTTGTCAATTGCCATGTGCGCTGCCATTGAGCACACAATTCTTCCCTGGCTTGTTGCGTCTGTAGGTTCGTTTCCTGGACTAGGATTATGTCCGCTGGAGGTCGTCCACTGTATCGTCTCCACCCGCTGAGCCATCTTTTCCTCGATGCCTTTGCGATCCCTCTCAAAGTCTGAGTTGCTATCGATATAGTTTCATTTTTTCCTGTCGGTGGTCTACATTTTCCATGCTGTTGTTCTTCAAATAAAGATGCGATGTTATGGAGTTCCGAATAAAAGTCTCCATTCGGTATTTCTCCAAACTCTGTCATTGTGTTCGTCATTACTCAAATTATTGGGTTGCTCCTTTGACCCCCCTGGTTTGACCCTAGCAAGGATTGTTTCAAGTTGAGTCCAATATCCAGCAGTATCCTGTTGAGCCATTGCAGCTTCAATTTCAGGGTGATTCTCCATTGCTGCTAGCAAGCAGTCTAGGTATTCTGTTGTAGACTGCGGATCTTGCCACTGCTGCGCTGTAGCATTTCTGAGTTCAGCATGGTACACCTGGGCTGTTAGCAGCATCTTGATCATCTTTTTCCTTCTGAGTTGCCCTGCATAGTTTGAGGAGCTCAAGGCTGTCGTAGTTGTTTTTCTTGAGTGGACCCCAGAGTTCCTTTGAGTACAAGTTCACGTGTTCTGTGTCCACTTAAGCTTGTTCCCGTAGGGCATCTATCCATCGTTGCACCCATATGCTTCTCTCGGAGTTTGTTGCACCCGTTGCAATTGGTCTAAGCAATGAAGCAATAAGTCCAACCACGTTGACCGTGTCCACAATTCTAGAGCAGCATCAGACATTTCTGCCAGATTATATCCTGGGGAACGAAACTGTTGCAGCAGACGTAGTAATTCGTGGGCGTCAGCCTTTACTACTTCTCTCCATATTGTGGTTTTTGCTGGCAAACTTGGAAAATTGGTAGAGCCACGCCACAGATTTCCCATTTGATTCCACTCCTGCTTGAGTAGTTTCCGCTGGTTACCTGCTCCGTGTTCCAGTTCTTGTAGTCTGCCTCCACCCCCCACCTTTTGATGTTGCTCCGGTTCGCATTCTGGCTCGACTGGGACCCCCGGGCCTGTATCTTGAGAACTCCAGTCTGATTCTGGCTCCATGCTGGTTTGAGTTGGAGTGCTCGTGTATGTGGAGGTACTACCAATTGCTTGCAATTGAGATTGCCACTGTCGCAGCGTGTCCTCCGTGATTTCATACACATCTATCCACTTTTCCACCATTTTCCTATTCTCCCATTGTAATTCTCGCAGTTCTCTACGTTTTCCTGGGGATAACCCTTGCAGGCCCACCGTGGCAAACGTCTCTAGCTCCGCTTTG
This sequence comes from Phytophthora sansomeana, assembly GCA_032158285.1. Taxonomy (NCBI): domain Eukaryota; phylum Oomycota; class Peronosporomycetes; order Peronosporales; family Peronosporaceae; genus Phytophthora; species Phytophthora sansomeana. The sequence continues at coordinate 185,637 of JAPDHH010000218.1, forward strand.
CGATGACATCCATACTTCTCAATCTCCCGTTGTTCACTGTTACCTGTATTCATCCGATCCTTCGCGTACCTGCTATTCTCCTCTTTTTCCTCCTCTCCGTATTCCAGTCTGCCGTTTTGGGGCATCGTTGCTGCTGGGTTCGAGCTGATTTGTGTTGGTTCAGTCTGAGATTCTTGCGCATCCTCAATTTCCATCGGCGTTGCCTCGCTTTTCAAATTCTTTGAATGTAGGCGAATTGGTGCTTGCGAGAACTTAAGTCAGCTGTAGTGTTCGGATTGGTACAGGATTATGATCGGCCCGTGGTTGAGCTCATCGTGATGCCTCAGCTCCTGTTGGATATCACTGATCCATCCGTTCACTGCCTTTGCGCTAAAATTCTTTTCTTTCACCGTTCTGAATTTCTCGCCATTAGCATTACGTTCCGCTGGGTAGAAGACTTGATACGTCGCTCGTTCAAGACCTGCCGAAGCCATCACCACATGTATCTTCCTGTTGACGATCTTAGCTATCATACGTAGCGTGGTTTCACCTCCCCAGTAACGATGGTCTTCATAATCTTCTTGCTTTGAGGACGTTTGACCAATAACCTGCAAATACTCCTTCAACGCTTTTTCAGATTGTTGGGGCGTCAGAGGTTTTTTTGTGGGGTCCAAGATAGTTAAGATAGCTTCCCTAGCATCATGTGGGAATTCTTGTTCGAAGAAGTGGTTCGCCGCCATTACGATACCTTTCTTCAATTTGCTTGTCAAATTCTCGATCGCGTTCTTACTGTTAGCCGAGTCAAAGCGTCGTTGAAGTAAGGCCATCGCAATGACATAATACTGACAATTTCCAGTAGTCGGGGTTGGTATCTCCTCAAGTTCACAGCGTTGAAGCACCTGAGTACCTGTCCACTGCTTGGTGTGTTCCGCAACAATACTTTGGCAAGCTGCAAGTGCTTTATAGTCCAGTTTATTCGCCTTCGACTGGATTTGTTGCGTGATAAGTCGTTGCTGTTTTTCCATTGCTGGTGACTTCTCTCGGAGCTTATCCCTCACCTCTTCAGCAATTGACTTCCCCTTTTGAGTCTCTTCCTTTTCGTGGACCCTCGCCGCTCTTTTGTTTCGTACTACCCTGTTGAGGATTGGTTTGCTTATTCCACTCTGTACCGGAGGTTGACTTGCTATTTCTCTTTGCGCCTGCTGTTTTCCACTCCGAACCAGGTTTGTTGTCGTTTTTCGTTTCTTTTGACTCCATCTTCTTGGATTCTTCTCCGCGAAGTTTCCCCCGTAGAGTCTCGGGTTGACTTCTCTCTTCTGATTGCAGCTGCTGTTGATTCTCCTTCTTCTGCGTCCAGTATTGAGACATCTCGCTCAGACTGGTTACAGTCGATGCTTGACACGGAAGTGCGGCAATGGCTTCTGCCGTCACTTTCACACAGTATTGATCTCGCCAGAAACTATCAGATATCGTGCACACCGTGCGCATGTGACCATCTCCTCCGCACACAAAGCAGGGAGATGATCGATTTTTGCTGACGTGGTGTACCAAAATCTTCGTTCCTGCCCAATTGATGAATCGTTTACCCTCGAGAAACGGTGGGCAATGTGGACTTCGGAAAAGGATATCCCACGCATCCGTCTGTAGTGCTTGGTTACCGTCGCTTGGTTCTTGCCAAGTGGTGTATACTCCCTTGAACTGCTGTTGGATAAATGCATCAATCGCGGCTTCATCTAGGAACCGTGAGATGTTGAGAAGTCTAACATGGTAACGATCATGGGGACTTTCATTGCGGAGGCCATCTGCACAAATTTGCCTGGCCCACATTTGAGCTGCTCGTTGTGTGTTGTCATCTGCCAATGGAGTTTCATTTTGGTGGGCATTCTTGAGTAGGAATATCCGATTACGGAACAAAAGGGATGTGAATTTCTTGCTCCATTTCGCTGCCATTTCACGTGTCCAACAGATGATGTGAACAATGTGATGCCCTGGGTCGTAGCAGATCTGCTTTGCTTCCCGAAGCATCTGTGCCACTTTGTCCGCGTATTTCAACTGTTTTTGATGCCCATGAAGAACTCACTGGTGAGTCTGCGGCGCGTCTGAAACTCTGGAAACAACTTAAACTGTGGTGATAGCATGAGCATGAGGTCCCCTTCAACTTGCGCTTTGATGGTATTTTGGATCATCCTGAGTGCTGAGTTGGTGCTGACTCGTTTCAGGAAGTCAGGCAATTTCGCCATGCACAGAATTGTTCCTTCAAGGATCCCATTTACTATCTTCCATTCATTCTCCGTTGGTTGTCTTAGCTCGCTTGAGAACCCATATCTGATTTCGCAGACTTGGCGAAGTTTTTCAATTTCTTCCTGTGGATAGCTGTTGGCCAGGAATCTGAACGTCGATGGTTGAGGTTTGCCATCCATTGCATCGTTTTCCATCTGCGGTTCTGCTGATACATTCAGTTTCTTTTGTCATGGGTTTGTCGTTGGTTTTGGCTTGGCTCGAGCGGCTTGTTCGCTCATCTCCAGCGTTTCGAGCAGACTCCTCTGTGGTGTAGCAGGATCGGTCAAAATCTGGTTAAGACCAACCCGACTTCCCAACAGCGCCCAGACACCGACTAACGGAGGGGGTCCCCCGATGAGCCGTGATCAGCTGAACTTGTTCTCACCTTGTGTACCCGTCGGTGGGCTGGATCTGCTCTCTCGGGACTCCGAAGAATGCAGGTATGTGAAGTCTGGACCGTCCTGGCGAGACGCGGGGACGGGGTGGAGCAGTGCGGAAATCGTCGCACTACTGCCGGTAGTAGTATCCGATCGAACTAGAGTCGATCGACTCCGATCGGGCGGCCTGGACTCGGTCCTGGGCCTGAGGTTGCCTTGCGTGGCGTTTGTTCCTTTCCTTGAGTTGCTTGCCGCGTCCGATAGCGGGATCTTGGGGGGTTGAGAGTCGAAGCGATCGCCGGCCAAGCACTAAAGTCCAGTCGATTGGGTGAAGCACGTAAAACAATAGGACACTAGAGGTAGGCAGGTCGGTCAATGTATTATCCGGACCTTACACTACGACACTAGGTACACCACTGAGTCTTCCAAACGCTTCGCGGGGCCAAAGTCTTCCCGCTTCCTGAAGTCTGAAAGGCACTTGTGTCTTCCAATGCAAATTCGAGTCTGATTATGTTTATCCCTATCCTTTACTTGCGTCTCATCCGAAACTGCCTCCTTCGTCGTGCCTTCGTCCTGATTTATGCCCTGTCTGCGACCGCACACTCATCTCTGGCGCTGGCTCTTGCCATCATTGAAGATAGAGAGCGATCGGCCCGATCACCGATCTGGCCCGATCTGGCACGTCCCCGATCTGACCCGATCCGATCTCGTCCGAAGGCGAGCACCGATCTAGTCCGGTCGAGTCTATTCTCCTCCCTTCGGCCGCAAGTCTTCTCTTCTGCGGCATGTCCTGCACCCCAAGCTGCTTTCTCTCCATAGTCATAATGCCCCTACGTGAGTCTCCAAGTCAGGCAGGCGTCATCATATAGTGTTCCCTCCTCAGTCATTTATCTCGAGGTAATGACACCGCCTTTCCGATTCTTATTCGCCACTTCACCACACCTCCTTGACTTGTAGATCGATCTGGATAGATCAAAGAGGCGTGCTCGCCATTTACTCGCGCTGGCTTTATCGTCTTGTACCTCTGTCAGGAACAATTGTAGAAGTTGTCTTAGTTCTTCATCTAGAAGGTCTGGGTAGTGGCTTCGCTCTGGTGGGAGAGCTTCGACCGGTCTTGCCTTAAACACTTCTTCAAATAGTTCTTGCGTAAACGCCTTGGCACTGGTCACTTCCAGAGCTTGTTCCAGGCGTAGTCCTCTTAACTCACTTCGTAAGTAGTCGTACTTCTCTGTGAACAACAGAGGTTCGGCTGTTGCATCATCGTACAGAGCTGGCTCGGACCCTTCTGACATGGCTACGTTGGTCTCCTCCTCGTTTTCCTTCAAGCTGGGCTCTTCGTTCTTCTCGTGCTCTTCGTCATCTGTCTCCCCTGCTGTCTCTGCGCTCAGAGTTGTCAGATCGACTACTTCTTGACCAGACATAATGTTCTGTATGGCAGCCTCCGTTATCGGTCCTTCCAGGCCTTCTCCAGGAGGCTCCGGTCCGGTCTCCATGTCGGTGTTGCTCCGCCAGAAGATCGCTGTGCTCCGAATAGAGGGTCGTATAGTCAACCTTAGTTAAACTGCTGAGTTTTTTCTGGAAATCGCTCTTTTCTCGACTTGGTGTGGTTCACTCCCAGTCACCACTGGATTTTTTCGACGGACGATCGTCTTGGACAGTCGGCCGCTGATTTGGAAGTGCAGCATCTGCCGTAGCAATAATCACCTGAACGATTACCACGTGCATGTCATGTAAACGTTTGTGATCAAGGATGGAGACCATTGCTTGACGTCACAATCGAATTATCTGCCGACTGAAGACTCTCCAAGTCACGATGGCGTTTTGGTTGACTCGAGTTACTTCGGCGAGCACTCGAATGCTGTCGCTCTCGATGGGGTGTTTCGAGTCTGCAGGACGTGAGTGCTACTCGGTGATCACGGCTGTCCCAAGTTTTCTGCCACAACGAACAGTTTTGGTCGCTCGTGAACATCGTGCCCAACCACCGCCACTTCCTGAGCCCAAGTATCTCGAGATGAAAGGTTGTTGCAGACTGGAGTACATCGATATTCGCTCGTCTGGAAACGATGTTGCAAAGTTGGCGACTCTCGTTCTGGTTCATGGAGGACCTGGCAGCTATCGGGACTATCGCTACCTCATCCCGCTCCTTGCTGGACATCCTGATCTCCGTATCATCGGCACCAATCTCCCTGGTTGTGGGGGCTCTGTGGTCGAGGAAGCTCACTACATTGAGACGGTGAGCGCTCTTCGAACCGCAGAAATTGTGCTCGATGGTATTCGGCAGCTTTGTGGTACGAAGGAGGAATATGGTGACGTTTTCTTGGTCGGACACTCGTTTGGAGCCCATACTGTCATCAACATGGCAGCATCGAATGCAACGGAGGTGCGAAGTGCCGGACAACAATCTGCCAACGCCTTTGATATTCGAGGAATGGCTTTGATAGCCCCCGCTGGGTGTATCCCGCACAAAAGTCTGAGGATGGGGGCCATTTCATGGATGGTGAAAATGCTCAAATCTGGAAATGCATTGGCCGTTAGTGCTGCGACGCACTTCACCAAGTTCATTTACACCAAAATACTGCGGTTCCCAGGTGATTCACCAGACCCTTTTGTGTCGGCCGTGATCCGGGCGGGCACAACGGACTTCGATTTGATCCGTGACCAGGCCAAACTTCTTGGAAGTCTTGAAACACCAACTTTCATCACGTGGGCGGAGGATGACGAACATATTCAGAGTGAGATCCCAAAAGAACTCGCAATGCTGTGCCCCAACGGCCCGCGTTTGCAGTTTGCTGGTGGTGGTCACAACCTGCAGAAGACTCGAGCCGAACATATATCTTCCGCCATCGCGAAGTGGGTCGAGCGGATTGTGGCTGAAGAGATCATCGAGAACGACCCCCATTGCCGTAGCTATCAACACCGTTGACAGTAAACTTGACGACAACGAATAACCCCATGTACAACTGCATAGGTTATGTCTGGAGGTAACAAGCGTGCTTCGGTTGTCGATAAGAAAGCTCGGACGAATCAAACTTTTATTCCTGGTAGCATGTAGGTGTTCGTGAATAGAAAGTGAAGACACGGTGTCAATGTTCGACTCGTGCTCAGTCAAAGCACTGCGACTTCCTGTCTAGCTGCCAAACGTGATGGCACCCAGTGACATACTTTCATATCATTCCTTGTTTCCGATCTCCGAGGGTCGTACACGAGCCTCGTCCGCCTCCACCACCACTTCCAGACGCCAAGTATCTCCAACTCGATGATATCTGCAAGATCGAATACATCGAAGTTGAACCAACAGATCGGTCTCAAGTAAAGGACAATGAGCCCGTGACGATTGTCATGGTTCATGGTGCTCCAGGGAGCTTTCAAGACTATCGATACATCATTCCGCTTCTAGCCAAACAACAACCGAGTCTTCGTCTTATCGGTATTAATCTCCCAGGATATCAAGGCTCTGAGGTGGAGCACACTACCTCGATACCGTCTGCGCTCTCCGATCTGCTGAGGTAGTTCTCCAAGCAATTCGTCAGCTTTGCCCTGCGAGAGAAAATTGTGGAGCAAACGTCTTCTTCGTCGGTCACTCTTTCGGTGCACACACGGTGATCAACATGGCGGCAATGAACGAAACCCAACGTATTGCTGGAGAAGCTGTCACCATACTTCGAATCTGTGGAATTGCGTTGCTGGCACCTGCAGGGTGTGCCCCTCAACGCATGGTGAAAGAAATACCGATCAAGATGATGGTCATGCTGCTTAGATCTCGCAACGCAGTTGTTCATCGCTTGGCGACACGATGGGTCAAGTACCTGTACACCGAGATTCTAGGATTTCCACGGAGAACGCCAACATCTTCATGTGTGTCAGCAATAATACGGGCAGGTACAACAAAATTCCCATTGATCAGGACCCAAGTCAATCTGCTAAAGGAAGCCAGAATGCCTGTGTTTCGTTGCCTGGGCACTAGACGATGTTCTTGTTGAACCAGCAATCCCTGAAGAACTTGGTAAGCATTCTCATGTTGGACCTCGCCTCGAGTTTGCTGGTGGGGGACACAATATTCAAAAGACTCGAGATGAACAGGTAACTGCAGCTCTATCGTCCTGGATTTCTGCCATCACGAGTGGCTGCAACTCCATTGAACTTGGAATGACTCAGCATTTCCCATAGAAATTGTCATGCTTAGAGCTTTGAAGCAATTTCAGTGAAAAATAGTCAAATCATCTTGATCTTGTACAGACCAAGGTATTTCGTTTCAAGTATTTGTTTTTTTGCACGTGATCACCACAACCGATCCACGTGTGAACGCAGTTTGCGTGAGTGTATGACGAAATGAGATGACGGCTCTAACCAAAAAGTGCAAACACTGCTCGCGTGAGTAAAACGACTGGGAATCCTGCCGAGAATGACGAGAGCAAACACAACAGCAAATGTCATTCTCATCTATAAGTGTTGGCACTTTCGAATTTGCTGTCTACCGGGCACTTGTTTTCCAACCCAAGCCGACCAGCCTACAAAAACTCAATCAAGATGCTGCTTACAATTGTTCGCCTGACGTCTTCAAGATCACATCTCACCAAGACTTTTGGAATATCTTCAAGTGTTCGTCACTTTTCCATTCTCAGCTTCCTTCCGAGCAGAAAGAAGCTCGTTCCTCGAGGAACTCGGTCTCCGCCGCCTCCATTGCCGTCACCCAAATATCTCCAACTTCAAGACAAGTGCACGCTCGAGTACATCGACATACAGTCGAAAAATGGGGATGACGTCCAAGAACCAGTGACGCTTGTTTGTCTGCACGGTGCACCTGGTAGTTACCAGGACTTCCGCTACCTTATTCCACTGGTGCAGCGCCCAGGCATGCGAATCATCGGCATCAATCTTCCGGATTACGAAGGGTCCAAAGTCGCTCAAACGCATTATTTGGAGAGCATTAGTGCGCTACCAACGGCAGAATTGGCACTTGATGCGGTGCAACAACTCTGCGAAGGACACAAATTCAGCAACAATACGTTTCTGGTGGGGCATTCATTTGGCGCACACACGGCAATCAATATGGCAGCGTCACTGTCGATGTCGTCCAAGTCGAAGACTTCACTAAGTTTTCGAGGTTTGGCTCTGTTGGCCCCGGTAGGCTGCAGTCCCCATCACGTGATGCGTCCTCGAGCTAATGCACTGGTGATCAAGATGCTCGACTCTGGATATCCTCTCGTTGCAGTGACGGCATCACACGCCGTCAAAGCGATTTATACCAAGCTGCTTCGTTTTCCTTCTGACTGGTCAGCGGGCCCATTTGTTGCTGCTGTTGTTCGAGCATGGGACCACAAATTTTGACGTTGTACGAGACCAGGTCGCTCTTCTCCGTCGCCTCGAAATGCCAACTCTGATTGCATGGTCCCAAAGCGATGAGTATATCCAAGAAGAAGTCCCAGTAGAACTCGAGCAGTTGTGCTTCGCTGGACCCCGTCTTGTGTTTGCCGGAGGAGGCCACAATATCCAGAAAACTCGAGTTGACCCGATAGCAATCGCCATAAGCGACTGGATCACGGATGTGTTGTCGAAAGAGTCTCCATCGCCTAACAAGTCGAAGATGCAATTCCTGCCGTGAGTATTTCTCACATAATCGGAAGGCAAATTTGCATGAAGTGCGAAGGAAACATGGCATTTACACCAATACATGCAGGATATATTTTTTCTTTTCCCCTTTGCAGAAGTACTTGTCTGGTAGTCAAATCTAGTGAATGGAGTGCGTGCATTATTTATTCCGAAGTCAAAAATCCTGACTCAAAATTCCTGAGAGTTATGCTCGGATAAATAGATTGTATGCGTCCGTTTTGAAATAATACTCAGGTTCGTTTCGGGTGAAGCATGAGTTCACTTGGGCCAGCTTCATGCCAATGAACCAGCGTCAAGTTCACTGCCGTAATGAAGGTCCTCCAGTTGATTTGGTGAATGACGAAACATGGAGACACTCTCAGCGAAAGTTGATTGTGGCATGGCTGGTGGTTGGGATTAAGAGCGAGTTGGTCGTAGCTCTTGTGCACTTCGTGTGTCAAGCGTTGCGAAGACTGGAAGGAGGAGGATAAGCACTTGAGTGTTGGATAGCAAAATGCAAAGTGAATTATATATTGAGCTGCTGTGAGCGAGAACTCCGGAGGAAAGCCTTTGGCATCAAAACCTCCACTGAACCTATATTCCCGTAGGAACCTTGAGTCATCATTGTGTAGCCATCAAAGTAGCAGTCATCAGTTGGTCGACCAACCAAACTGGGTGCACTCCATCTTCTGGCGAATTGACAACGTTCAGTAAAACACGCTACACAGGTCTCCAACGCAACCACTGCAGTGCAAGTGACCATCATCTCTTCCCAAGCAGCATCCCCGCAGCTTCCGAGATGGATCCTCACACTCCCACTTCACGTCGCACTGCAATGTGTACACAATCGTGTACGTTGTTGCCAAACCAGCAACAAACCACAAACCATACAAGGTCTGTATCCGTAATATACCTTACCAGCAATAGATGCCTCAGTATCTACACACTCCAGCCAACTTGAACACACCTGATCTTCTCATTGCCATGTTGCCGTGAAAACGTTCCAGAGATCACCCACAGCTCACACTACCCAAGCCAAACGGGACAAACCAGTCTCGATAGCAAATGTGATACCATGCTTACCACTGAAGGTGTTCATCTCCTAGTAATCACCACAGCAACTTCCCAAAGTTCATGTTCACTGGCTCACATGATCGTCATCGTGACGAACACAAAAATGAGACATTACCACAGAACCCACCTGCTGTCTCGACCGCAAATCTCAATCAATCAGCTATTGAGCACTCCATGCAGACACGACGTCCTCCAAGTTGAGTTTATCACGGAGATACTCAAAACGTTGTGCGCCCAGTGCTTTCGTAAATATGTCCGCGATGTTCTCCGTTGTCGCCACATACTTCATCCGAAGTGCGCCCTCTTCGACAAATTCTGCTATCATCCGAGCCTCTTTTGCGTACCGCTGCACCTTCTTGCTGTTTCCTCTGTTTGCAATCACATGAAGGGCACTCTGGTTGTCACAGTGCACAGTCGATACATTGATTTCGACTGAGAGCTCCCTCAAAATTTGTCGTGCCCAAATTAAGCTGTCGACACAATCGGCTGCCGCAACGAGTTCAGAGGCGCAAGTGTTCGTCGTAACGCGCCCTTGCTGTTTACTCTTCCACATCCATGCACATCCATTAAGCTGCAGTACAAATCCTGTGTTGGAGCGACTAGTCTCCGCACACATGGCGTGGTCAGCATCAGCAAATGCTGTGAGCAGCGGCAACACGTCCGTGGGTCGATACACTAATCCAAAATTCTTTGTGCCGATGAGGTAGCGAACTGCCCGTTGCGCCATTGCGAAATTCTCGCGAGTAAAGGCTCCGTTGTACTTGCCGAGACACCGAACCACACTCGCCATGTCTGGCCTCGTACATGGCACAACATACTGCAATGACCCGACGATTTCTCTGTACGGCAGAGAATCAGAGTTGATTTTCGACTTGTCCCTTTCAATTGAAGGCAAGCGCTCGTTGTGCATCTGTGGAGAGCGTACTGTTCGCGCATTTTCCATTTGAAACCGTGCCGCCAAACGTTCCACGTACGCTGTCTGTGAGAGACACAAAATCACACCAGGCTGGAAATTGACCTCCATCCCAAGAAGGTGCTTCACACGGCCCAAATCTTTAATTTCAAATCGATCCTCCAGTTGGCGAATTACAACTTGGATATCCACTGGTTTAGCTGCAATTATGATGTCATCGACGTACACTGTCAGGTAAACCATGCCGTGTGCACCTGTCCGATAGTACACTCCTGCATCAAACGTGCACTGCACAAACTGAAGCTCCACTAAATATGCATGCAGCGTGTCGTTCCAAATCTTGGAGGCTTGCTTCAAACCATAGAGACCTTTGAGTAGATGACACACGCGATCAGTCCCATCGTGATAACCTTGAGGCTGCTCCATGAAAATATCGACATCGACCAGCTCACCGTTCAAAAACGCAGTAACGAAGTCAACATGCTGGCAGTCGAGTCCTTGTATCAGCGCAAGTATCATCACAAGCCGTACCGATTCGATCCGAACTACCGGCGAGTACGTAGTCAAATAATCAATTCCATACTTCTGGAGAAATCCACGAATGGCAAGTCGAGCCTTGAACCTCTGTATCACATCTTTTTCATCTCGTTTCACGACAAGTACCCAAACTGACGTGAGGATGTTGATTTTCTTCTTCCTGGTGGACGTTGGGCGAGGTACAAGTTCCCAAGTGAGGTTCTTCATCAAACTGCTGTACTCCACGTCCATGGCCGCCTTCCATTATGTTGCATGGTCTGATGCTAAAGCTTGGCGAACTGTGGTAGGGTTCAGCAACTCATTTACAACACCTATGAGCATGCACTGCATTAAAGTGCATGCCATTACCCATGTCGACGGGTCATAACGGGAATTGGGCCTCCGAGCCCGCGTTGACCGACGTGGTTGTTGTGGAGCTGCAGTCGCAGAACGTGCGCCTGCTGGTGGCGAGTAGCTCGACGAGGTGTTGCTGCTGTTGCTAGGACTGGCAGTAAAACTGCTAGTTGAGGCAGGGCTGGCAGTAAAACTGCTCGCTGAGGTACTAGTTGAATTACTGGACGATCCGCCAGCAAAACCACCAATTGAGCCACCAGAATTTCCTCCAGAAATACTTGCTGAATCACTTGCTGTGGAACTCCCACTGTCACCAACATGGTTGTTCACGTCCACAGGTATACTCCCACTAAAAGCAACATCATCCTCTGAAGAATCGCTGCTGTTGCCACTTAGTTCTGCTCGACGCCGCTTCCGTGCTATGGTAGCACCACGATCATCAGCTGGAAGCACGTTTTCACCTGTCTCGTTGTCGGAAAGCCTGCTTTGTACATGTACCGTGTCGAGTACTGCGTCCACGGGCAAACGAACATAGGGAACGTGTTCAGGCAATTCTGCCAGCTCCCGGCGATGGCGTCGTGCGAGTAAAATCTCCAAGTACGTACTGTCAACTGTGATGTCTTCGCGAAACGAAACATCTCGTCGCTCGATGATGTCACCTGTGCGTAAATCAAGGAGACGATAGCCAAGTGAAGTCTGTGCATATCCCAGGAACAGCGTCGGCACAGCCTTGGGACTCAGTTTTGAAGCCCGCTTCTTCTTGGGAACGTGTGCAAACGCCACACAACCGCACACATGAAGATTTCCAACGTCTGGCTTGGAACCTGTCAACCGCTCGTACGGAGTAATCCCTGAGAGAGCTTTGGTAGGACTCATGTTGTCCACTTCGACAACATACATCAAAATCTCGCCCCAGAGCGATTCGGGCAGACCTGTTCCTTCGCGAATCGCGCGGACTTTGTTCACCAGGTATCCATTGAGCTTCTCAACCAGACTATTCTCCTCGGGTGTATACCCATTTGTCTTCAGCAGTTTAATCCCGTGACCCGCTAGAAAAGTCTTCATCTCCCTGTTCACAAACTCTCCGCCTCCGTCACACGAAAACAACTTGATGTTGTGTTCCTTCTCCAGCTCCAAAATCAGGTCCTTCACGTTCTGTGTCGATTCATCCTTGTGACGCAGCAAGTAACACCACTTGTACCTGGAGGCTTCATCTTGAATGAGTTGGAAGTATACGTTACCACCAATGGTTTCTATACCGATCGAACACACATCGGACATCAACCGCTCGAAACACACCTTGCTCCGCTTGTCATGTCGTTTGTACGATCTGCGCTTCTGCTTAGCCGTCGTGCACGCGATGCAGTCTAAAGGCTCGTCGAAAGTCCTTCAGCTTCAGCAACTTCATGCCATCCGCGGCTTGCAGCCCACGGAGCTACAAACTACCACCGAGTATTACTTTTGTATTTATTGGTTGAAGGGATTATGACCGACTTGTTCTTGCTCGTCGCAACGGATGGGATATTTTCCTGGTTCCAATACATTTCGTTCGGCTACAATGTATCTGGTGTCGTACTGCTCGTCTTTGAGATGATTGAAAACATGGGATGGCTACGAGAAAGCACTCGACTTTGCATTAAACGTCTATTATTCAGCTACGAATCTTCGTTAATCGGAGAACTACTGAGTGCTATCGGACAGTCTCATTTCCTCACGTCATTAAGTCACTCGGATCTGAAGCACTCGGGCTACGTTGCTCGTGCAGTGTCGTATTACGTGTGGGGTTTAGTGGGTCATGGTGTTATTGTTCTCCCTCTTATCGGCTTCATAATGTTCGTGCGAATACTGCGTGCAATCACTTACATGCGCTGGAAACATGGTAGTGGATGGGGAATTTTCACAGCACCATGCAGCGTTGACACTACTCTGGGAATGCTCAACAAGATGATGATGCTGTGAGGGTACGAATACATAGACGGCAAACTCTACTACAACTCGGACGGGCTTAAATCGTTTGGACTGTTAAGAATGGAAGAAGAAAATGGTGCCGAGTTCCTGGTGCTTCGTAAGTTGCACTGGTTCAAGGTGCCCTCGTCTGAATTATTTGTAATTGGTGCAGTGTCACAACAACACGTCGAGCCGTGCAATGAGCGACCATGTCTTGGAGTAGTAAGTTTTTTCTCCAGAAGTTTGGGAGGAGATCTTGCTGAAACAGGACGACAGCGTCCTCGACTCCTCCACGGTAGGAGCTCATTTTTTCGTGGACCGGCCACGATAGATATTTTTCCAGCACCATATTCGGTAAACTGGCAGCGGAAATGCGTACAGCAATTGGTATTACTTTTTTGGTATGAAGCTTCAATTACGGACTTCAATAGCACCGCAAGATATTTCGCTTTCCCATGTGCTCACGCTCACATTAAGATTGGGATATCCTGCTAAGACAGCAGCTGAGGTAGCTGATTGGATCGTAGCATCACAATGCGTCTGCATCACCGTTGTCGGTCCCAAAGCTGTGAGACTACCTTGCGTAATGACCAAACGCTTGGTTTTAACGAACGTGATTGCTACCGATACATATTTTGGCTCGATAAGAGTTCGTCTAACGAACACAGTGAGCTCGTGCTTGACGTACTGCCGGTTCACTTTGCGCGTGACGGTACACAAGCAGTGCTGCGCAAAAGACGATGGTCATGGTCCATCAATACCCTTTATCCATTACCATTAGGGAGGGAGCTGTCTCACAAGGGTCCACCCCTATGGAGTGTATACAAACTACTGTTGTGAGAGCAGCAGAGCTCGTTCTCGAGCCAAGGTTCGCATACTAAGCCCGGCCTTCTTTGGTGCATGCATGCAGCACCACTACAGAGGTTCTGCTGTTCATCTCATTTCCCGACTTCCTATCAAGCCCCCACGCCTCTCTGCCAACTACACCGCTGTCATGACCTTCATTGCCTTAAACCGAGACCTCGTGAACGCTTAGTACGTCAAACTGTCCGATACGCAGTACGAGTGCAAGCTCTGCGACACCACGCGTGCACAGGCAGCAAGGAAAGTTTACACGAACCTCATCGACCATCTCACCCGAGCACATGCGCACGATGCCGTACAGGACGTGTTCAATCAAGTTCAGCGTGCTGGTATCCTCGCCTCCGTGTTCGTGGACGTCACTCCTGCTGCCATTAGAGGAGAAGCGTGTGCAAGTCGATCCGAAGTATGGCAACCTTGACTGGACCCCACCCCACCTCCGACGACGTGGAGCGATTGTTCTCCGAAGCTGGGTTGGTATACACGAGTCACAGAATGTCTATGCTACCGAAAACGCTGGAGCTAGTTCTGTACCTATGCTACAATCGCTCGTTTTGGGATGCTACAACTGTAGCGCGGGCCCTGCGTCTCAGAGAAGCTTCTAGTAGGCGAAAGCGACAACTGCATATGGTAGATGAATATAACTCGGTAGTGTAGATCGATTTTCTGCCATCAATGGACAATGGACCATAGTCGAGGTACAAGGGCACAGTGGTACTCCCTCCGCTTTCCATGATTATTTGCACAGCACTGTACACAAGTCGATTCCATTAATTGACAAAGCGCAGCACATACCTCTCATCCGAGTATTCTGCTCGGCGGTAAGCCACACCAACAAACAGCAGCTAGAAACCGCACCAATTCCTGCAGTAAATTGCGATCGGAGGAGCCATTCTCATCGTGTTCAATTGATGCTGTCTGATGAGATCCATTGACGATGGTATCATATCCCCTAGTAACTTCCTCTTGATAGCTCGTTGCAACAACTAGGCCTGCTGTATATGCTGCGTTACACCTTGTCTCAATTTTGCATTCTCATCTTCGCTGCTTTGTCGGCGGAGCTCGACACGCCATCTACACACTCCCAGAACAGTAGCGCCTCCGTTTTGTGCGCAGCCTGAGCCTTCAGCACTAACTTGGGGGCTGCTATTATGTTGGCTGGGTCCGATTTGGGTAATGTAGAATGCACTCCGGCCGCCATTTTGAGTCGTTCGAGTTCGGTCGAAAGTTGTTTGACTACCTCCACTTCGTCTTTGCGTCTTTGTCTTTGTGATTTCTTGGCTGGCTGTGTCTCGGTGGACTATTCGCTGTTTGTCTGGTAAAGTTTGGTATAATCACTGGCGTCGAATTTACAAGTAATAAGAAAATCCAACGTCGACCACGCGTCAAGTTGGAACTCCTCGTTCACAGGTGCGGACGACAGACATCTTTGGCATTTTGTGGCTAAGAAGTACAAACGAGTTGTGCAATGTGCTCAATTAAAACTGGTAGAGGCAATCAAGATGCACAGAACTGAGTGTAATCAAAGTTTTCAAGCGGCGAAAGCTTACAAAGGTTAGTGTCGTGGTAAACCGCTCGATTGTCCCTTAAATCTCTTGAAGTGGTGTGCAATATCACCAGTCGTGTGACAGTTCAAGTTGCAAATGGTGCTGGAAAGAGGACGGCCTTGAGCACGAAAAATCACTGATGCATACAAAAACACAGATTCATAGACTTTTCATGTCTTGAACGTTTGAAGGATACTCTGCACTAAATCATGGCTCGGATCAACTGATCTTCTATGGTGTTGTTGAAATGTGTGATCTTGGATTCCCACTGTTCAAGGCCGAAGTCCAGACTAGGGTACTTGGTCTGATCCAAGCCAGACAGATCATCGCGTAAGACGGCCTCACGGTGCGTTTGCATCACCGTCGTCGGTCCTACAGCTGACAAATCGCCACGTTTCAAGACCATGCGACTCGTCTCAACGAGTGAGACCGATAGATCTTCGTATTCCGACTCGATCAATGTCCGCGTGATAAATACTGTGCGGGTTGGCTCCGTGTATTTCCGCATTACAGCGCGCATGGTGACACGGAACTCCAAGCTCTTTAGAGAAAACATGAAGGACATGCTCCTCATATGCGTATTCTTGCCGGCATTAAATTCCTGTAAGAATTCACATGCATAAGTGACAGTAGTTAGCAAGAGTATTCAGTCATCTTTCCACTCCGTTTCCAATAAAGCAAGGCTCACCTGCAAAAAGAAGAGGTTGTCGTCACCTGACCGGGTCTTTTCCGGGGTCCAGATCACCTTCGAAGTTTCACGCAAGCTGAACGGGACTGCATAGTTATCCAGGAACTGCACAAATAATCCCCTCGTGAACGTGCTGTTCGGCTTGTTGGTTCTCCGCCCAGGACATGGAAGTTGATCCATCTCTGCCTGCTCGAAAAAGCCATTCACACCGTTGTACACGCTGTCCATTCCCTCCATGAGGTGGTCAAACACAGCCTTGTTATTCATCGGAGGAGCCATCCCCCTCGTTTTCAGTCGATGCTGCCGGATGAGATCCATTGACGACGACATCATGTCCTCTCGCAACTTCCTCTTGATAGCTCGTTGCAACGATTTGGCCTGCTGCAGATGCTGCGTCACAGCTTCTCGCAATTTTGCATTCTCATCTTCGCTGCTTTGTCGGAGCATCGACTGGCGACCTGCAATTTTCTCCCATATCAACGCCGCCTCCGTCTTGTGCGCAGCCTGAGCTTTGAGCACGAACTTGGGGGCTGCCAACTCGGAATGGGGCAGAGTCGAGTGCACTCCGGCCGCCATTTTGAGTCGCTCGAGTTCGGTCGAAAGCTGCTTGACGACCTCCCGGAGGTTGAGGATCTCGTCTTTGCGTCGTTGTCTCCACGACTTCTTCTTGGCTTCTGGTTGTTTCTCGGGGGAACTGATGGCGCTGGAGCTGTCGGACCACGTGGTGGCCAACGCGTCACACTGCGTCGGGGTCGAATCAGTGGGCGACGGAGCGACTTCGTTGGCCATTTCGCAGTCGGCCAGGAACGCCAGCACCGACGACTCGTCCATTAGAAAATCCTCTTCGTTCAACAACATATTAGTCATTGCGCTGCGACTTGAATTGTGAGTGGTTTCGGTCTGACCGGTGCTGAACTTCTGACGTGATCCGACTCTGCACAGTGGCAATCATTTTGGACGGAAGAGAGCGTAATCATGAGATGGGGTCGACTGGCAAGAATCCAGGGCTGCAACGTGGGTTAGTTTAGTCACGAGCTAAGCGATCTACTAAACGTTAGACTTTGTTACAAGCTAAGAGACTCACGCAGCAGCGTGTCCTCCACTTTGAGGTTGAAACTGCTGATCGAGTGTTCCCACGCCTGTACTCCGCTTTCAAAGTACGGTGTTTTCTGCCAGTTCGCTCGTGCGTGTGGGCGACTGAGTGGCTTCTCGTGGTATGTGACTCGGCAATGAGTCTGAATCACGGTCGTTGGGCCGATCGCTGAAGGTTTCCCGTGCCTTACCACCACGCGCGTGGTCTCCTTGAAGACAACACCAACCACGTCCTCCATGGGTTTCACCAATTTTCGCCCGATGAAAACAGTTCGGTCTTCCTCGACGAACTTTCGGGCGGCAAAGTGTACAACCACACGCATCTCACTCTCATGTCTGCTCACGTTGAGGCACACGCTTTTCATGCGAGTGGTCTCGTCAGCTGCAAAATACTACATGTACAGCAAGTTCGAGCTAAGTCAACTCAAAACTACACGGAGAGCTGAGCTGCTGGACGTACCTCACCAAAAAGGGCGTTAGGCTCCCCAGCTGGAGTAGTTTTAAGCGCCCAAAATGCGTTTTCTGTTTGGTGACGGTCAAATGGCACAGCATAGCAGTCCAAAAGCTCCACATAGATGCCCTTCTCTCGGTATGCCCACGAATCCTTTCGTTGGCTCGGGCACGATAGCTCGTCCATCCTGACCTGATCGAAGAAGCTGTCAAGGCCGGCATATATATCGTCCATTCCAGCCGTAAGTTCGTCTAAAATGGTCCTGTTGCACAGCGATGAACCGATCTCTTGACTTCCGAGACTGCTTCTGGAGGGAATAAGAGGTATCGTTCGCGCTCGTCTTTTGACTGCACGTTGAAGTGCTTTGATCTGAAGAACATGCCGCCGCACGATCTCACGCAGCCTCGCGTTCTCGTCTGCACTCGCCTGACTCTGTAAGAGCTCACGCGCCGCGATTTTCTCCCACGCTGTTGCCACATTTCGAGTCGTCATGGTTCTACCAGTGGCGTTTGTCTTGAACTGCTTCAGTATTGCTGAAAGCTCCTGTACTTCTCGTCGCAAACGCAGTATTTCTTCCCTCCGTCGTTGGTGCCACGACTTCTTCTTCTCTGCACGAAATCCTTCTGCTTGCCAGGTTGTCGATGTCTTGGCATTCGTAAATGCACCCCCACCGCTCGTTAAATGTGCAGATACCATTGGGACCGTGACGGTGTCGTAGTTTTCCAGGATCGTCAACAGCGCAGGATCCAAGTTGAGATCCAGGTCCGCCACGCCTGCATCGCTATCACCTTCTCTATCTGCATCACTGCTCATGGTATCGTGACTGAAATGCAGAATGAGCTGCTGTCAGGACTTCCGTCGCGCATGGGTCACACGGTCTTGGCGTAAACTTATCGAGCAGAGATAACGGTTTATCAAGTTGCTCAACATCTTTAGCGGCGGTTGCTACGGCGTAACTAGCTCGGTTTCTCAACGCCAGCTCGGTTTGGTGCGGGTAACGAGGAAGTCTTGATTCTTCGAGAGCAGCTCTCTCTACACAGTCGTTTCTCAACACCAGAGACTACCACGAGATCATATTTGTACCTGTACGACATCACGGATTCACTTTTGAATGTCCAGATACTACGAGTTGAGACAAAATGTTAATGGGCATCTGGTACGGACTCCTCTAGCCAGAGCGGCAGAGATGTACAATATTCATTTGCTGGTTGTCTATTATTTTCTCGCTCCACTCTGGATGGTGTATCAATGGCTGGTACACGTAGCTATCTCTCTGCCATGACGGACTCGTGCCATGTGCCAGAGCTCCTTCAGTTTTAAAGTTTGAGCGCTGCAGTTACAACACCCAACCTACAAACGATGGTTCGGTCGCCACCCCGGCGCTATGAGGATGAATCCGAGACGTCTGCGTGCTACTATCCCCCCGACGAAATGGGTCCCTACATATCCACGAGCTTCAGCCAACGCACTGCTCCGCAGAAAAAGAAGCGCTCGAAATTGCTGCGTCGATTGATACCAGTCGTCTGTGGTACGTTTGTATCCGCTGCAAAAGAAAGTCTCCGATAGTTCCCTAACTTTATCCTTTGCAGGTGTCGTGGTTCTCATCATTGTCATTGTCATTGTGGCGGTGACTCTGCATGCCAATTCCAGCAACTCGGACGAATCATCCGGCTCCGGAAGCAGTGGAAACTCCAGCTCTTCACCTTCCTCCTCGATATCGTCGTCTTGCAAGAGTGTAGCAGCTCAAGACCGGACTGTCGCCTTCTGGCAGAGTGAAGTTGCAGGGTGTGACACCGTCCCCGATGGAGTTACGCACGTCGTCTTCGGATTCGCGTTGGTGGCAGACGGAGTCATTGTGCCTTCGTTCCAATCCACCGATGCAAACATTTCGCAGTGCGTGAAGCAGCTTCACGCTCGGTGCATTTTGGCCATGGCAAGTGTGGGTGGATCCACCAACAACCAGAACATGTCGGAGGTTGCCAATGCGACGTTGTTTGCAGAGTCGGCAGCCAGTTTGGTGGCAAAGTTCGGCTTTGATGGACTGGATTTGGACGACGAGACTGTCGGAACGCAGTTCAGTGCTGATCGCACGGTTGGCATGTTGAAAGCCACACGAGAAGCACTCGATTCATCAACGTTGCTTACGTACGACGCTTATTTCTACGAGGGATACTCGTCAATGTGTGCAGCGGAAGCAACAGCAGCATACTCGAGATGTTTTCCGACGGAGGTACTGGACTACGTAGATTGGGTGAACATTATGGCCTACAACGTCAACCAGGACAACGACACTGCTGCTGAGATTTACGCTGCAGCAGTAAGCACGACATTCGCCGCGTGGAGCACTCAACTGCGTGGTAACTTTTCACTAGCTACCATTGGTTTGTGTGTTGGTGGAGGATGTGCGTATGGTCCTGGACCAAACACTACTGTGATCGCTGAGTGGGAAGAGTTCGCTCGGGAGGAGGGACACGGTGGTATGATGATCTACGCAGCGTCGTCTGAAGTTGCAAGCGATTTCCCAGTGACGCGCAGTATCATTACCACGACATAATGGAGGAGCAGTAGATATTGATCAAACCTATACAGCAACCCCATTTTACACAAAACATGTAGGAGTTTTCAGCTCCAGAATGGTGGGGTGCTTGCTTTCGCCTTGTTCATACATCACTTAACGTGTTCATTCATAACGGATATAGAGATACGTATACTTCATCCGCGTCCTCACCAACGAAGCGTGTCCGGCAGATACTTTTCCGCCAGTTGCAAGTAGTACGGTAGCTCCTCGTCGACGCAGACCTTCTCAACGGCACTTTCAGACACACAAGCCACCTTTCCGAGTGAGCTGATCCACTCCTTGGTGTCCACGTCCTGAGGTGCGCACAATTCGTCGTAGTTGTCCTGCTCGTACCAGGTCTTAAGGGACCAGAAACGAACAACATCCAGCGCTTCTGCGGGCAGTGAAGTCGTATTAAGAGATAAGACGCGGTGCAGATACTCGTCGGGGGTCCACGGAAGAACAGTGTTCTCCAAGCCGCCGTGGCTAGCGACACTGCCACCCTTTTCAGCCTTGCAATGGTCCGAGTTCAGTTGGTTCAGCTCTGGAAACTCAATCGAGCTCGGAATGGGCTCGCCAACCACCCACGTCGAGTTTCTGGCCATCCACTCTTGCGCCGAAATGCTCCGCAGCACAGCGTTCTCATCGTCTGTCCAGCACAAGAACAGCATTCCTAGCGCACGTAGGAAGACTGCAAGTTGCAGCCAGTCGGGGTGTCCGTCCTCCTTCACCGCAGCGGCCGTAGCGAGCATATACTTGATCACCCAACTGTTCGCACGCTCCGAGTCACCCGTCAGCTCCATCACGTACTTGCACGCTTCGGGCACCGACATGGTAGCGTGCTGCAAGTCGCCATACTTGGCAACCTGGTTCTTGACAAATGCAGTCGTCTGATACTTTCTCATGATCTTCACGAACAGCGGCTGCGGGTCCGCCTTGTTGCAGACCAACGACATGATCTCTCCTCCGTCCCAAGGCACGGGGTGGTCCGAAACCTCGACCCGTTTCTCCAACGCGTCAATGCACAGATAACTCCCATGGAAGCTGCGAAGTGCCACCCCTCCGGCACTTTGCGCCGCACTCTCTCCATGATGCGGCACCACTTGGAACGTCTCCCACGTGGAATTCAGCGGTCGGTCTGCCAGAATCGTGCCATCTTCCTCAACACACAGAAATTTGCCATGCACACTACGCAGGAAAACTTCTCCCGTTGCACCGAGCAATGTTTGCCACATGCATCCATTGCATTTGGAGATCACTTCAATGGCTCCGTCCTCTCCAGCGACCAGACAAGTACCGTCAGGAGTCTGCAGTGCCATCATGCAGAACCACGTGCATTCTTTAGGTCGCACGGGGTAAAATGCGTTTTTTTGGAACACGGACACCATCGGCACTTTACGTAAACACTCGTTGCCATTGTAGAGGAAGAGCACTTTTGCATCTTTCATTTCGGCAAACCCCCAACCGCGATAGAGCCCCACCAATCGTCCGTGACGTTTTGAGTCCTCCTCGGCCTCTAAATAGAGTGCCTGGACCATTTTCTCCTCCAAGGTGGATAAAGTGGCCAGATACAGCACGCGGGCCAGCCCCAGCCCACGGAACTCCTTGTTCACCACCACCGACTTGACGTGCGCCGTCCCATTCTTCTCCAGTGTGAAAATGAGCTTCCCCACGGCTCCACGTTGGGTCGCTACAATTAGGCACAAATAAGATGAGCACAAATGCATTTTTGTGCAATGCAAAAATGCGTAAAATGCACAACGTACAGGCGAAGAGGACCCAGCGCAGCTCCTTGGTGCGGCGGTCGTCGGCGAACTGTAGGCGGAAGCGAGGAGCGGGGGCCGGCAGCGCCTCCGTCACGGACGCGCAGGCGCCCAGTGGCAGCGAGAGGGTCGCCATCTTTGGGGTTTCGTGCAAATTGAAAAATGCAAATAATTAGTGGAGCCAGAGGCTAAAAATAGGCTTCAACCGCTTTCCACGACGAACTTCAAGGTGGATGGCTTAAAATCTGTGACGTGTGAGAAAGGCAACTAGTCTATTGTTTCATGACGGAAGGTCTGCGCTGTAGTCTCCACATGGCTTGGCAATCGACTGCCGCTGATTGAGGGCTTCTCGGCGAGTTTTCTTTCGGATTGGAGCTCAGTCTCCGCTGTGCAGGACTGGGAGAGCTTGCTACAGGTGATACCATTGCTGGTGGACGTGGAGAGAGTGCAGTGAACGCTGAAGGACTGGTTGGTGACAAACTTGGTGTCTGTGGGTGGGACGCACTTGACCCCATCGCACCTTTCGGTTGGAAGGAACCTCCGAGTCGCGAGGAGCGTGGCGATGGCGATAAAAGCACTGGAGAAACTGTTGAGGCCCAATCCCTCTCTTGAGCGGCTGATGAAGTTTGAGCTTGTCCGACGCCGTACAGTGGTGATCCTCGGCTTGAAAGCGTCGAAGAGGGGTGTTCAATGCAAATGTTGGGAACCGAGAGACGCCCCACCGGGTGATTCGGCTTGGTCGGTGACAATGCCAATGGAGCGGGGGAGAATAGTCGGGAGACGGCGTTCTGATGCCCTTGTTCGTGCTGTTGATGCTTCTTGTCCTTGATACGTTGAGCCAGCCGCGTCACTGGCAAAGGCTCTAACACGCGTGTTTGACTGTCCTTGGAGTCGGTAGTTGACGTGCTGGAAGCATTGGATGTGGTCGGTCGAGCGACAGTCTGCCAAGGTTTGTCCACGAGAAAGAAAGCTTGTTGCCCGTGTTTTTCCGCTGTCTCCAAGTTCCAGCGATGTCGCTCTAACAACGAATCCCGAATGCACTGCAAACTGGAGAGAGGAAGGCGTCTCCAGCCTCGTTCGGAGAGCTCTAGCATTTGAACTTGAGTTGAGCACATGAACACCGTTCTGGCGAGGTCGAGGTTGGCAGTGGTTGTCGATGTGGGTCCGTTAGCTGCCGTCACGGAAGCTAATGTAGCGGTGACATACAGTTGAGCTTTCGCTGGTGATGATGGAGTGGCAGGTGATGTTGGCGACGTAGGAGGTGGAGATGATGGAGGAAGGGCACCAGAACTGGGACTTGCTGGAGAAGTAGGCGTTCCAGTAGAGGTGATAGCTCCTGCCACTGAGGTACTTGCTGATAGCATATTCGCGCTGGCAATCGCAACGCCAAAAAACTCTTGCGGTCCAATTGTTGCCACTCGAACAAGCACTTCCTTGGTCGGTGTGAAGTCATTTGCTGCTGTAGTCTCAGCAATTGGCACGTGACGACGTAAGTAAACAACTACCTCCCCGCTCTTGACAATGTAGAGCGTGCGCAAGTGCACGGGTTCTTGGAGGAAAATATGGCGCGGTTCGTAGAACTGTTCTTGCAGATCGTGAGCTACACGGATACATTGGGCAAAGTCGCTTTCACGGAGAAAGTTTAGTGTGGCAAGGAATTCGGCACGCTCAACCATGGCATGCTGCACCGATACACCAGGTAGCAGTGCCATCAACGCCTGCAGATGTGGACGCTCAAGTACGAGCAAATCTGCTTCACATGCCGCTAGGGCTGTGGCCGAGCGCTGAAGCCTTGTTACAAGTGATAACTCACCGAACGAATCGCCGGCGGACAGTGTAGCTAGTACATCATAGTGTTTGACAGCTTGACCCGTCTGAACGGTGCTTACGTCCTCGTTCACGATACTGATGTTGCCTCGCAAGATGAGGAACGCGCGGCTCTCGATCTTGCCTTGACGAAACAGAAGTTTATCTTTTTGAATTGTTGCAAAAGTTGCAAACCGAGCGATTCCGCGAGCAAGGGTGAGCTTGTCGACGTGAGATGGTCGGTCAAATTTGCCAATGAATGCTGTGGGCTCAAGCAGGCGGGCCATAAAGCTGATCTCAAATGGAGAGCGATCGGCAGGTGGAAGCAAGAGCACACGTCGAGTTTCGGCACGAGTGATACTAAGTGATGAGGTGGGGGCATCCCAAGCAACACGATCCGACACGAACGGGAACTCATCAGCCAGTGTAGGCTCCGCGTGCATTCTTCGGAGCAAGTCTAGGTACAGTGTTTTGCCTTCAAACTTCTGCATGTAGGCTGCCTTGAACTTTTTTACAAATGTTTCAAGATGTCGGGACACCAACGGGTTCGCCAAGTGAAGGTTCCGAGTTTTCACAACCAGGGCCCACTCTTCCATGAGCGACATAGCGAGCAGTGCCTCTGCGTCGGCATCTAGACCACCAACGCCTATCAACTGCGAAGCGTTAATGTATGTCTTTCGCGAAATAGCTGCGCAAATTACGCTTCCAGCAGCAACCACATGGGCAGTTCGAGGTCGCCCTAGAATTCCCATTTCTCCAAACCCCTGGTAAAGCGCCTTACGACAAACAATTGATGTTCTAATACCACCGCCGTCACCCTCTTCGTCATTTTCTGGTAGTTCGTACTGTTCTTCGTAAGTGTTTGGTCTAAGGTCATGTAAGGGCTCATCCAGCACAACATCAGCTTCACCTTCGGCTAAGATAAAATATCGGTCGTCATCCTTGTCACCTTGCTGAATGATTCGAGCACCTTCATCATAGTGTTCAAGTGTACAACGATCCAGTATGTGTTGTCGTTGACGTGCAGAGAAGTGCTGAAATACTCGCTGCTTCGCCAGTACGCCGTGCATTCGCAGCAAATGTCGATGAAGAATTAACTCGTGCACTGGTGCTAGCAATCTGGCAAACGAAACTTCGGGGAGTACAAAACACGACACGTCTCCACTAGCCACAGCGTTGAGCGTTCTTGAAACCAAACCTTGTAGCAAGGACTCCTCACCAAAGTATTCGAGCTCCTCGTGTTTGTGCAGCTGAATCTCCATTTCAGCTTCAACCTGCGAACGCCGTCGTGAGCACCGCCGAGCGAATACAGCGCCACCGGAGCTGTCCATAGGAATAAACCCCACTGGCCGACAAGAACTCATCGCACGAGATCGTCGACGCTGAGTGATCAAAACTTTGCCTTCCTCGATGAACAACAGATCTCGCTCGGCTTGGCCTTGGCAGTAAATGTATTCCCCGTCGCTGTAAGTCACGAGCTCCAATGCCCGCAGGATTTCACCTTCAGCGCACAGCCCCTGCTTCACAACATGTGCCAGGATCGGAACTCGACGAATCAATCGGACTTTGCGCGCGGCTCCAGAAGTCGATAGTTCATTGTCATTGCTGGAGTCCATAGCGTTGTCGATGACATCCACAAGCTAATCGAGAATGTGATCACACCCGTTTCTGGTGCTGGTGTCTTCATGTTCAGCCGGCTATTGCTGGTTTGGTCACGAGGGTCTCATGGTTTTACAAGCTTGTTTTGTTCTCATAAATTAATGGGCTTCCGTAATGCGAGTTGCCACGGCTCGCGTTCCTAACATTGGCGACTACGTTCGTCTAATGATCAAGGGTCCGTCTGGGTCTCCTTTGTGTGTGCGATCCCAGGTGATGATGATACAGGTGGCTTCAAGTGGTTGTCGTCTCCTTCTTCGTTGGTTGGAGATGACTGAGGTTGCGGGGTTGTCGCGCTATCATCCGTGCCATCGTCGTCCGCAACTGTCGGCATCGGCTGGTGGAGTAGTTGGGGTGCAATGGAAGAACGCAGTTCGAAGGCTACTTCCATTGCTGTCGGGCGTGCGGCAGGGTCTAAACTCAGGCACCGTTGGGCGAGAGCGCGTATTGCTGGCGGGCAGTCCTCGCGGAAGTTTGGCAGCAATTTGCCTTCCGATACGAGATGAACGATCTGCATACTGCGCATCTTGGCGTGGCGGCTGAAACCATACGGAAGCGCACAAGTGTCGATCTCCGACAGCACCACGCCAAACGAAAACAGGTCGCTCTTTTCGTCGTAACGCTTTCCCTCCAATACCTCCGGTGCACTCCACAGAATGGTACCGATGCCGTTGGTCATGGTGTCCTCCACGGATCGTTCACGGCTCAACCCAAAGTCGCTCAGCTTAGCGCGTAATCGTCGATCCAGCAGCACATTCTTGGACTTGAGGTCGCGATGGATGACGATGGGCACTAGCGAATGTAAATACACCAGCGCCTCCACAATATCACTACTTAGTCTGAGTTTCTCTCTGTGCCAGCTTAGCTCCTTCTGCGCGATTGGATTCGCCAGCAGGTTTTCTAGATCCCCGCGCGGCATATATTCCGTTACCGCACAAAGGTGCAAAAGTGACTGCCACGCTACACCGCAGAACGCCACAATCCGAGGGTGCGCTAATAACGACGCCATCCTGATCTCCTCTGCAAACTGCTCCAACGCCTCTGGGTCTTCTCGCTTTGTCGGCAATAAACACTTCATAGCCACGTAACGCGCCTCATATTGGCCCAACCAAACCTCTCCACTGCCGCCTTTGGCAAGTAGTCTCAAAAATGGAGCTGCGCAAATGAAATACGTTTAGTCACAATGGCGGGATCTGACACGAAGCCGCGCAAGATTGAGCTCTTGCGGCACAATTGGTCGTTAGACAGCGTGATCTCGGCGCGTCGTCGTGGCGACAAGTGCTGAGGTACCGTGAATTCCGGGCGAGCGTCGACTTCGTGGTCGGGCTCCGAAGAAAACCTCCATGGGGGTAAGTCGTTCCTCATCTGTCGCTCCTGCCACCGCTAGAGACGGAGCAAGAGGCCCGCCTAATAAATGCGACGTCGGCGACCAGCTACCGTCGTCCCACGATCCTTCCAAGATCACGCGGTCGTATGCATCCTGAAGCCACGCACGTGAACGGCTTAACCACCACACCGAGATGGCCAGCACCACACAAATCAACATTGACACCGACAGCAGCACGATGGCCGTCGTAGAGAACGTCCCAGGCGACGGAACCGACTCCAGCTCCAGCCACGCGTTCATGGCTGCTCCTGCCGCGGCCGGACATAGGTCGATTTCTGTAAAGCTGCTGCTGTTTGCTGTAAAACTCACACTCCCGCTGCTGCTGGTGATATCCACATCGTCTGCCACGCCTCGACACGGCAGAATAAAGTTCGTGTACGGTTCACAGGACCCTGCATCTGTAAAGCTCTCGTCTGATAAATGCACTGCAAAAAGAGACTCGGCCGGCTCTGTATCCACGGGGGTATGTCGTCTCAACACCAGTTCCGGTACACTGGTGCTGCGTCCGTCTTCGGCCCAAAAGACCCCTGCAAACTGCTTCTGTCCGTCCATGGCGGACGCGTACACTGCACACCTGGTAATGGGAATCACCCGCTTGACGGCGCAGTCTTGCGGCAGAAAATGGCCGATGATGCCGCAGTTCTCCACGCTGCAGTTCCCTCCCGAGCTGCCGTTCGTCTGCAGCGTCTGAACCTCGGCCAAGTCCGGCAGTAGATCCCCCATCCCGTGGCTGCACGCTGTGAAGATCTGCACGAGCTTGACGTCGTCCCCCACGGCCGACGCGCTCGAGGACGCCGACGTCCCGACGGGCGACGCGAACACGAAGCCCGAGTCCCATAGCAGCGCGCGCTGCATGAGCCCCGAGAGCTCGCTCCAGGACAGCGAGTAGCTGGATAACCGGCTGCTCACGGCGCTCGGGAGCGCGCTGGAGCTGAGCGAGAGCTTGGCCACGGAGCTGCCCGCCGTCTCGAGCGCGTAGAGGCGCGCCACGACATCCCCCGCGGCTCGACAGACGCCGCCGCGCAGCAGCAGCACGAGGGAGAGAAGAGGCAGGCGCCGCCGCCGCCGCCGGTAGCGCGAGAGCAGGAAGAAGGCGCCGCGCCGCCGCACCGGAACCATGGGAGGCGAGTGGCGATACTGAGCGATGGGGCAAAGGCTCCGCGACGTGAGTGGCAGAGGCGTAATTTTAGAATGGCCAGGCCGGCCTTTTTTGGCCGCACAGGCGCCGCTGATTGGCTGATGAGCGTCTGATTGGGTCCGCCCCGGAAAGTAAGAGCTCTTTTTGACGGAAGTTGACACTGCGACGCAACGATGGGGTTCAGTATCTGGTTGAAAGTACCATCGAGAAGGTAATTTATGGGGTCTTACTTTCCAGGGCACTTCGTACATGACGCAGCGATTTGAAGGAGAAGTGGTAAAGGGTTCAATTGCGAGCGCGAGCGACGTGGGACCGCGGACCGAACGGCTTTGCTTCGCGGTGGCAAGAAGGAGAAGAGTTTGACGCAAGACTGAAACGCGTTCGCTTTGCCTGCTATTAGGTTGGTGCTGCTCGAAGTGCGCGCTTGAGGCTCCACCACCGGCTTTTGGAATTTGCCGTATGGGTTGACTTGATTTTCGTAAGGAGATTTTTGACTTTCGCGCAAAAACGGGCCCGTTTCGCTGACTCGCCAAGACTTGCCTTCCGCTCGACAGCACCTCGACTGCATGTCCATTGCCAGGCGAGTCTTTCGTGTGAATGGGACGCTCGCTCCAGTCGCCTCGGTCGCAGCGGATGTCGCGTGAGCGCCCAATCGTTGAAGCGTTGTGGTTCGTCTTCCTACCGCAACGCAAAACGCAGGCACCGCAAATCGCAGGCAGAAGAGCCCGTGATGACTTGGCGTTCTGTCGGCACTGATTGCCCGTCGACAACCTTGAAGCTCATGTAGCTGTTCGCCATGTCGGTGCCATTGCTAGCCTCGGTCTCGACAAGCGCGGTGGCCATCATAGGCATACTTGTGTATTGCCAAGACAAATTAAAAGATCATTTTGTCGAAAGATCGACACGTGAATCAAGCAAAAAATACTTTCGTAACGGAAATGTACATCCCGCGCGTCATGGCTACAGAGCTACTGGCTGCCATTGCCGGTCCTACCTGTCCGAATCAACTGCAGCAGCGTCGTATTTGATGTTGCGCGCGATGTTGCGTAGTGTGAAGACGATCTCCAGCGCGTTGGGCCGCTGGCAGGGCTCGAAGGAGGCGCAGGCAGCCGTGAGCTGCTGCAGCGACGTCGGGCAGTCCTCACGCAGCTGTGGAGACACTTTACCCGACGTCGCGAGGTGCATGAGCTGCATCGTAGTGAGGTGGCGCTCACTCACCTCCGAGTTGAGCGTGAAGGGAGGCAGACACGTGTCCAACTCCGACAGCACGATAGCATACGAGTACACGTCCGCCTTCTCGCTGTACGTCTCGCCGCGCAAAATCTCGGGCGCCGTCCACAGCAACGTCCCCACGCCATTGGTCATCGTGTCGTCGGACGAGCGCTCACGACTGAGACCAAAGTCGCTGAGCTTGGCGCGCAGTCGATTATCGAGCAAAACGTTGAGCGACTTGAGGTCGCGGTGGATGATGATCGGCTGGCGGCCGTGCAGATACGCCAGTGCTTCCGCAATGTCCGTGGCAATCTGCAGCTTCTCTTTCCTCCAGGAAAGCTCTGCTTTGCGTTTTGAATTGAGGAGTACAGACAAATCACCTTGCTCCATGAACTCCGAGACGATGCACAGGTCGCACACGCGATTCCAAGAGAGACCCACGAATCGCACAATGTTTGGGTGCTCGAGCGCCGACGCAAGGCGGACTTCATTCGAGAACAGCATCACATTGCTTTCGTCATGGCGCTTCTCCGGCAAAAGTTGCTTGATAGCCACAATCTGCGAGCCGCAAGTGCCGCGCCATACTTCTCCGTTGGCTCCTCGTGCGATGAGCTTGTCAAACGTCAGGCTATCGTAAGCAATACGCTTGGACGTAATTTTCGCATCGGCACAGAAAGTTGCAAGCTCCATCGAGCGTCGTCTCCTCGAATCGCTCAGTGAATTTCGTGGACTAAGCGCGTCGTGAAGTGTACCATTGGGGTTTGTTTTGAGCTTGGAGCGCGTTGTCGTGGCACTTTCATAAATTGTCGGGGACGACGCGACATTTTTATCTTCGTCTCTCTTCTTCCGGTTCACGTGTACTGCTATGAGGGCCCCTACAGCAGCTGCAAGCAGGATGAAGAGCACTACCAGAATGACGGTGGCGCCAGATATACTTGTAACAGCAGTATTCGACAACGTCGAGGCGGAAGCTGTTGAATTCTCCGACGACATGGCTTCCCCCGACATTTCACTATCGAGCCACAGATCGACGAAGCCACCACGAGCAGGGAGACACCAGTCATCAGTATCGTGAAGTTGTATGCATGGCGTGACGAAAAATGGCTCCTCTGGGCAGCTTTCCACAGTGCATGGGACTGCCTCAATCTGGTTGATCGTGAAGAGAACTCTGCTTAGCGCGGCGTAGTCGAGCGTCGAGCTGGAGCTTCCGCTGGTGCTACTGCTGTTCGAGCTCTCATTTCCGACGGAAGCCAACTTATCGTCTCTCACATGGCGGTACAGTCGAATATCTGGCACCTTTGAAAACTCTCCGTCTTCCGACCACAATGTGCTCGATTGCGCGTCGACGATGTCGGTCGCGTTCCCCTCAACCTCTGCAACAGCGCACTGCGATGCTCTCCACACGGCCGTTCGTGAACAATTGGGGCCTGCAAAGTACAAATCGGACGTCTCGCAGGTCTCGAGCGGACAGTCCTTGTTCTGGAACGCTTCGAACGTCTGCATGCTGTTGTCCATGTTTTCACCGCACGGCGCGTACACCTGGACGAGTCGCCCTCCACTCGTCATCACCAGCCCCGAATCCCACAACAGCGCTCGCTGCAGATAGCCAGAAAGCGCGTTCCATCGCACCGATTTCTCCGAGAGTCGCGCCATCAGCGAGTCCGGCACGTTCGTGAGCACGACTTGCGACGCGCCTGCATCTCCGCCGCTACCGCTCGCCGCGTCCTCATGTTGAAGTCGATGCAACTGTGCGACGACGTCCAGGACGGCGTCCGCTCCGCCCTGCCACGAGACGGTTGACAGCAGCAGCAGCGCACAGCATCGAGCACTCGGCGCTTTCCTCCGGCGGTGGTGGCGCGGATGCGGCATCCGCTGATGGTATTATTCTCCCGGGCGCAAGTGAGTTGTGCGTGCGAGTAACACCCGCCACGACGAGCAGCGCCGAACGCGCATGGGGAGGAAGGGCGAGATGATGCCAGTGCCGCATTGCGGCCCCCTCGACCGTTACAGCGCCGTTTCGTATCTCGGCGTAACGGTTCAGGTTCACCTATAAAGATCATCTAACTTCTGAGTATAGGTTAAACTACACCTTTTTGTCTTGACAACTGTATGTTGTATCCTAGATTTTCACTGGCCAGGAAGCGCTCGTCCCCCAGATCGCCACTCATCTTTCGTTTTGTATCGAGAAGATGGCGCCTACGACGTTCGAGCAGAAGCTGGCGCACCTGAAGCGCGAGGCGGAGCACTACGCCGAGTACCTGAGCGACGAGGAGGTGGAGGATGAGGTGACGACCAAGGCCCACGAGGAGGCGGACTTCTGCAACGACTACAGCATGGCCGTGGTGGTGGGCGGCCTGCCCGTTGTGGACGAGGCCAAGCACGGCAAGCTGCTGAACGTGGTCAAGAAGATCTTCGGCCAGGTGGGCGCCGTGGTGGACATCCACATGCCCTTCGGCGCCAACGGCAAGACGACGGGCTTCGCCTTCGTCGAGTACGAGCAGGAGGCGCACGCCAACGACGCCGTGCGCACCATCAACAACTTTGCACTGGACAAGCGCCATACGATGCTCGTGAACAAGTACGAGGACATCGAGCGCTACCAGAAGACGCCCAGTGAGTTCGTGGCCCCCAAGGTGGACAAGTTCGTGGAGCCCAAGAACCTCAAGACGTGGCTCACGGACCCGGCGCGTCGCGACATGTTTGTGCTGCGTCACGGATCCGACACGGAGATCTTCTGGAGCGACAAGGGCGAGCTCGAGCTCGACTACGCTGGCGACCGCGAGAAGAAAAACGGCAAGCAGTGGTGCTCGCAGTACGTGTTGTGGTCCCCGCAGGGCACGTACCTGGCCACGTTCCACCCGCAGGGCATTGCGCTCTGGGGCGGTGACAAGTATGAAAAGGTGGGCCGCTTCGCCCACAAGAACGTCAAACTGGCTGTGTTCTCGCCCAACGAGAACTACCTCATTACTGTGAGCGAGACCGACCTCGAGTCGGCTATTATCATCTGGGACGTCAAGACCAGTAAGATGCTGCGTGCTTTCCCCGCCGGTAAGCCTGGCGCTAAGGGCGAGCTAGTGCAGGGCCTCATGACTCCGTTCAAGTGGAGTGCTGACGACAAGTACGTGGCTCGTCGTGGCAAGGACGTCATCAGCATCTACGAGCTGCCGTCCATGAAGCTTCTTGAGAAGAAGTCTCTGCGTGCCGAGGGCGTGCACGACTTCTTCTGGTCACCGACCGACCCGATCCTGGCTTACTGGGCGCCTGAGGGCAACAACGTGCCCGCCCGTGTGTCGCTCGTGGAGCTGCCGTCGCGCCGCGAGGTTCGCCAGAAAAACCTGTTCAACGTGAGCGACTGCAAGCTGCACTGGCACCCGAACGGCACGTTCCTGTGCGTGAAGGTCACTCGCCACTCCAAGTCGAAGAAGACCATGTACACGAACTTCGAGCTGTTCCGCGTGCACGAGCAGCTCGTGCCCGTGGAGATGCTGGAGGTCAAGGACAACATTGTGGCGTTCGCGTGGGAACCCAAGGGCACGCGCTTCGCCACGGCGCACGGAGAGGGCCAGCAGCGCCTGAACGTGTCGTTCTACGACATGGACGGCGGCAGCAAGGCGGTGAAGGAGGTGACGCTTCTGTACACGCTCAAGGACAAGGCGTGCAGCCACCTGTACTGGTCTCCGCTGGGCAACAACATCGTGCTTGCCGGTCTGGGTGAGATCAACGGCCAGCTCGAGTTCTGGGACGCCAGCGAGCAGCAGAGCATTACGGTGCAGGAGCACTTCAAGTGCACGCACGTCGAGTGGGACCCGTCGGGACGTGTGGTGGCGACGGCCGTGTGCCAGCCGCTGGACAACTCGTATTACAAGTTCACCATGGACAACGGCTACACGCTGTGGTCGTTCCAGGGCAAGCAGCTCCTGGAGGAGAAGAAGGATTCGTTCTACCAGTTCCTGTGGCGCCCTCGCCCGCGCACGCTGCTGTCGGACGCCGAGTACAATAAGGTGGTCAAGAACCTCAAGAAGTTTGAGAAGCGCTTCGACCAGATGGACCGCCTCAAGGAGCGCGAGCGTCTGGCCGCCGAGAACACCGAGCGCAACCGCAAGGAGCAGGAGTTCCAGGAGCTGCTGGAGAAGCGCCTGGCCACCGCGGCGGCGCGCCGCGCCGAGTACGTGGCGTTGCTGGGCGGCTACGACAGCGAGAACGAGAGCGAGTACATTGTGCAGAGTCACACATACGACGACGTGCTGGAGATCAAGGAGGAGGTCATGCGCAAGTGAGCGGTAGCCACCTCATGGATATTTAACGATGCCTAAATCCTGCATTCGTTGTTGCGGCTGTTTGACATGGTCTTGTTGGTGCTTGGGTGCGCAAAGTTTCCTCACCTGATCGTACTTAGTACAGGGTATGGATTTTGCCTGTTGTCGCAAAAGCTGAAGTTTATGATGGCGCTTGCTCGATCGACAACATCACTATCCTGGCAAAGCTTTTCTCACAGGCGCTGTCCAGAAGCCTCTGCTGCAGTCCGTCTGTGCAGGTTCCAGCTGGGCTGATCTCGGCGATGGTATTTGTGTGGTTGAAGGCAACGGCGGTACGGGCAACGAGCGCGGAGAAATGCCCTGTCGAGTCGACTGCGCACCGCGCGGCCGGGCAGATTTGTCGTCAGCCGCCCAACGGGCACGAGGCCGGCGGCACGAGGCAGGTGGCACGAGGCAGGTGGCACGAGGCAGGTGGCACGAGGCCAAGCGCAGGAAGGCAGACAGCGGCGTCCTCACCAAGCGCGGATGACCAGCGCGTCCGAGCCGGAGCAGTTTGCTCAACCGATATACTATTTCACTTGTGTAACGTACACGAAGATGTAACGCGCCACCAGACCGCTCTCAGTGTAATACCCTGCCTTATCGGATTGCTGAGTCTCACGAATCAAAGCTATTTGGCCCTCAATACAACGTACCCTGCCGTCTCCGATATGATATCGCTTGGGGCACACTGAGAAAATACGCCCCGACTCTTGCCCAGGTTGAAGTGCGCGTCTAGTTCACCCCTACCCCCAACCATGACTTGATCGTTGTATTCTCCATACTTTGTGCAAGATGTCTGAATGGGTGGGAGAAGTGCTGTCCATCTAAAGTCCGGCGCTGCGGGTTCGATCGCTTCATCAACGGATACCCTGCAATAATATATGGAATACTCTACCATATCAAGTGTATTTACCTTTGGATTTGCATAACATTCTATTTCTCAATCGAGCTACACTGCCTCTTTCTCACAACTTCCTGCCCTCTGCCAACCGACTTGTTCTTCGTTCGCGTTCGGTTTCAAAAGCCAATTTACCAGGTAGACCAACACCAACTCGTCCAGCACTACATGGGAGTCAGCCGCGTCGTCACCTCCACCGTCCGCGAAGAACCGGCCTCGCCTACTGAGGCCGTCGTCCAGCAGCTCGCCCCCGCGCCTCGTACGTCGGCTCGC
Source organism: Phytophthora sansomeana (assembly GCA_032158285.1). Lineage (NCBI taxonomy): Eukaryota > Oomycota > Peronosporomycetes > Peronosporales > Peronosporaceae > Phytophthora > Phytophthora sansomeana. Next base: position 220,293 of record JAPDHH010000218.1, read on the forward strand.
CTTGTACCTCTTTGTATTCGTCGACAGGTCACTCACCATCTGCCTGTTGCGTTGTTACAGTAATTATTCTGGACTGGGACGACACCATCCTGCCCAACACGCACCTATCTAAGCTAGGCTTCTCGTCAGAAGATGAAGCTTTCGAAGTGCCCGAAGAGATTCTGCCCACGCTGCAGGAGCTCGCCCAGGAGGCGGAGAACTTCCTCAACGCCTGCCTCAAAATCGGCTCGTGCTGCATCGTGACCAACGGACTCACGGGCTGGGTCCAGCGCTCGTGCCAGCGCTTCTTGCCCAACGTGGTGCCGCTGCTGGACCAGATGACTATCATCTCGGCCCGCTCCAACTTCGAAAGCATGTTCCCGGACCGCCCCGTCGAGTGGAAGATCGCCGTCTACCGCGATCTGCTCGCTAAGCGCGGCTTCCTGCAAGAGCCGCCCGTGGAGACCCACGGCGCGTACGTGCAGCAGGTGGAGCGCGAGCCGCAACAGGTCATTGCCCTGGGCGACTCGAACATTGACCGCTGCGCTATCCAGTACGTGGCGCGGCGCACGCCCAATACGCAGCTCAAGTCGATCAAACTGCTGGACAACCCGAGCATGACGCAGCTCCAGAAGCAGCTGAACCTGCTGGGCGTCTTCCTGGTGCAGCTCAGCTCCCACGACGAGGCGCTGGACCTGGAACTCTCGAACGAGATGCTGCAGTAGCCCAACGCCATCAACGCCATGTGCTGGCTAGCCCTCCCATTTATCCACAACTATATATCTAAAGGACCCAAGAGCTGTCAATAGCGACCGCCGCAGCAGAGTAGCAGTAGCCCTCCATTTCTTGAAAGCAGCAGCATGTAGAATACATTTATTTAACCCCATGATGTGCGTGTATGAAGCCAGCGTGCGTGGCACCACTTCTGCTTGAGCGTAAAGCAAGCCTGCACACTCGACCGGACCTGTCGACGGAGCCCTCCACCTTTTAACGCCATCCATTGCCATTGCCGCGAACGAGTGGCGAGCCGAGCTTGCCGACTCCATGGAGAGCCATCCAAAGGCGTGCCATGTCTTTCTCGCCCTGGGCTGAGACCTGCTCGCAGAGTCCTATCTTTGGGCGACATATCGTCCGTTTGCACGCATGCTCCGACTGCACTGCAGACTGCAGCGATGGTCCGCAGAGCAGCAGGTGCGTCACCTTGGCGCTCCGAGAGATCAGCACGATGGGGAGCACCGATTCTAACCGTTGCGGACTTGCAGGCAGCAGAACTCGCGAGCGATCGTCGGACAAGTTGCCGTTGCTGCCGGCGCTCAGAAATCCAGCTAGATGCAGAGCAAGCGGGAGCAATCAGCACGACGCTGACGCTGCCGAGCGCCGGGATGCCGACGCGCAGTGGGACGGCCGGCTCCGCCGGCTCCGTCGACGGAAGCATCGACTTGAGCCACTGCCGCAGTTGGCGTTCGTGTATCTTCCGCCGGTGCTCGACTACAACGAACCCCATCGACCTCGAGAGCGGACGACCAAGTCGTTCGCTAGTAGACGGAGGTGTTATCCCAGTAGTGACAGCAGCGAAGAGGAAGGCAGCAGCGGCGAGTCTGGTAGCGATGGAGACGGCGGCGGACGTCCGAAAGTGAGCAACATGCGCAGCCAGCGCATGCAATCGCTCGCGGCCATGTCGAAGCTGCAGCACGACGCAGCGTTGACAATTCAGGTGAGCGGTTCTTGTCTCGCTGCTTGAATCGGGTGGACGACTTACGCTTTCATTGCTCAACACAGCGCGAGTTTCGCTTCTATCGGCGGCGGCAAGTGAACCGGAATCACCGGAACCAGCGACTTGCACGGCAAGCGCAGGACTTCCTGGACGTTTTTCTGGCTCAGGAGCTTACCAACCTCGTGCCGGTTTGCTTGCTCGACGTGCTACGAGAGACATGCTTGCAGGTACGTCCGAGGACGTTGGTCACCAACGTGCATGCATGTGGCTTTCCTACCCTTCCATCCACTAGTATCTCACTCGTGTTGGGTCCGATCACTGCAGGAGGCTGCGACGACCAAGCGCAGAGAAGACTTCGCAGCGGTTGCTCGCCGAGAGCGTTCTGGTGTCGTTCATCGACGAGTGTATCGGCGACGTCTTTTGTGGCGTGCTGCAGGCCATGGTCAAGTCCTATCTGGCCCAGCAAATCGATCTCTCTCGCGCGGCGACCCCGCAAGCGCACGCCGTGGGCGCTGACGTGCTGAACGACTGGGTCAAAGAGCTTGTGACGGACTTGCTCCCTGAAGGTAAGCGCCACAATTCACAGAAATTGCTTACATGTTCATGAATGTGTCTGCAGTTCTTGTAGAGCTCGCGTCCGAGTACACAGCCCAACAGCAGCACGAGGAGCTCTGGGACGCGACGAGCTCCGATCTGTAGCAGAAGACGCTATCACATCTGACAATCGAACTTAAGCAGTAAACCTACTTTTTGTATACGTTCGTCTGCTTTTGGCAGTGTCCACAATTTCTATCCGCCATTTCTGGCAAAACGATTTCGAGCCAATCGTCAAAGCCATGTCGACGCCCTTCGTCTCGGGTCTGCGGACGTCGCTGGGCGTCCCCAGCAGCAGCTCCGCGGCGTCTCCTGCGCCTGGGTCCATCGCCAGCAAAGTGGTCATGGCGTCGCTCTTCTCCAGCCTCGACTTGGCGCTGGACGCCAGTGGCGCCGTCGTGTCCAATGGCCACTCGGCCGCCAAGGACCTTCTGGCCTCCAAGACGAAGGAGAAGCAAGCGGAGCAGCAGCTCGCTGCCGCCCACGCACTCAAGAAGCAGCAGCAGCAGCAGACTCAGAAGAATCAGAAGAAGGAGCAGCCCGTGACGGCGCTGAGCCAAGCGTTGGGGCTGTTCGACCACGAGCTGGAGCAGCGCGAGTCGTTCGTGTCCCGCAACACCAAGCGGCGGCAGAAGGGCGGCAAGAAGACGCGTGGAGCTGCTACAGTCCCAGCACGTGGCCGGCGCCAGCGCCAGGAGAAGTACAAGCGCGTGTAGAGCTCTTCGCCATGTCCATCTTGCTTTCAGTATACTTATTTCTGGCACTTTTCGTTCCACAAATCCCATTATTGCATACCACTTTTAAAGCAACAATGGATCGCGAGAACACGCCGCAGAAGCAGCGCCAGAAGGTGCGCTCTGCTGCGTCCTGCACGACCTCCACGCGCGCTCTCTCACTCCCCATGTCTTGTCCACGTTTGTACAGCGCAGTGGCAGCAATCGCCGCAACAGTAGCGACACCAGCGGCCCCAGCAGCCACGCCACAAGCGCCCGAGCCAGTATGAGCGCCGTCTCAGGGCCGCCACGCGCCTTACGGGGCGCCCAGCGGCCTCGCAGTCGCACGGCGGCATCAATGGGTCCTTCTCCATCCGCCATCATGTCCAAGACCCCGTCTATGCTGCTGCGTCCTCCTTCTGGAACGTCCTCCGGCGTCCTCTACGAGCCTGACGCCCCTGACGCCAATAGACGCAGCAGACAATCGCAGGAGCAAAGCAATTACTTGCAGGTGAACACCCGACTCAGTGGCAACTCGACGGGACGAGCGGCGCCTCCGTCGCCAATGGATCGACGCAGTTTAAGAGCTCCTGTATCGTCCCCACGAGGTAGAGGTAGTGCTAGAGGCAGACCGCACACGCCCTCCACCATCCAGCAGACCAAGATCGTGCCTCCGTCCACGAGTGTGAAGCTCATTACGCCTCAGATGCAGTTCGCTACAGACTTGTCCATGAAATTGGGCGAGTGTCTCGAACTCACCAACTTTACGGTCGTGGGGGTGTTAGGTTTGGAAGGAGTGGGCAAGTCCACGGTGCTCTCGGTGCTGGCAGATAAGGAGATCGGCAGGAAAGCAGAAGAGAAGACGCTGTTCTCCACTCGCAGCTTGGAAGCGGTCGTGATGGATCGACATGAGACTACGGGCGTGGATCTGGCAGTGTCCATGGTAGGAGGGTCGGGCCACCCGACGATTCTGCTTGACTCTCAGCCGCTGCTGAGCAGCTCCATGCTCGCGGATTTGCTGGAGAGAAATGAATCGCAGCGGTTTGGGGCGCTTTCGCCGGAACAGCAAGTCGAGGTCGCGTCGTACCAGATCGCGGTGTTTCTGTTTGCAATCTGCCACTATGTGGTGGTCGTTCACGATGGATTGGCTTTTCAGGTTTCTGTCAACGACTTGATCCGCAAGATTGAGCAAAAGTTTACACAATGTCGACTGCCGAGTGTATCTGGCACCAGTCAAAAGCACACTGCGCAATTAATCTATGTGGCGAACAATATGGCGGACTCGGAGCTGCTGTACCGCGAGAATGAACTTTTCTCCGCCCATGAGCGGGCTTTAGAGACTGCTTGGGCGCAGTCGTTGGTTCGCGTACCATACAAGTTATCGATCTACAGTGATCCCGCTGAAAACAATAGCGGTGTGCTCAGTGTGGCATCTTTTATGCTTCCCCATAAGCACCAGCACCAGCAATTGTCACGTCGAGGCTCGAGAAGTGCTGCAAGATCATCAGTGTCTCCGACAAGCGAAAACAAAAAGGGACCAAACCATAACAAGTCAGTATTTACTTCCAGCAAGTATACTGACTTTGATGAAGCAGCTGAAGGCTTCCAGCGTTTCGTCCTGAGCTTGCCTAGCTCACCCTCGTTCACCTCTCAAGCAGTGCCAGCCTCGGTAATGACACCAGGCTCAAAGCCACCACCGCCCCCGCACATGCTATCTATGCGAGAATGGCTTAGCAATGCCTCACGTGTGTTTGAAGGTGTGCGCAAGGCTAGCTGTTTCACGGCTGAGTATACATCGGGACGAGACTACCATCAACAACGGTAGCTCCAGTCAAAATGCGTGCTTCAACGATGTCCCTGTGGCCCACTTTTTTAAAAAGTACAAAGATTCTATCCAGCTCGTCGTAGACGATAACCGACGGTCTATCCCAGCAAGGTTTGAAGAGTGGTCGATTTGTTAACCACATGGAGCGCACAGAGCTGAAATCGCAACACGCGCTTGTTCATTGTGCTTGGTGCACCGGTAATCTGATTTAAGCATTGCGCAGCGAAAGAGTATTTCTTGCTTGGTTTGGATTAGAAGCCAAACTATGCAGTAGACAACGCGTGCGGATCAGAATATGGCATGAAAGTTGGTACTTCCAACAAACCCCAGATCCGATCTCGAAAATTCATCGTGATGCAATTTGAAGAAACTGAGTTTATTTATTTCAGTCCGCCGTGTTGGTATGTGCAGCGTACGCTGAGAATGTGATTTTGACCACATTTCGATCCGTGATTGAAGAAAAAATTGGGCACAAGTAATTTTGTAGGTTCACATCAAATCTGGAGGCTGCAACACATTCACAAGAAATTAAGTGAAGGTTTACCGACAAGAGTCATAGGTTTCCCGACACTTTATCGCTTTACGCATTTTCGGCTGCCAGCGTGCACAGATCATGGTGCAGGAAAAATATCTATTGTGGCCGATCCACGAAAAAATGAGCTCCTGCCATGAAGAAGTCGTGGACGCTGTCGTCCTGTTTCAGCAAGATCTCCTCCCAAACTTCTGGAGAAAAACTTACTACTCCAAGACATGGTCGCTCATTGCACGGCTCGACGTGTTGTTGTGACACTGCACCAATTACAAATAATTCAGACGAGGGCACCTTGAACCAGTGCAGCTTACGAAGCACCAGGAACTCGGCACCATTTTCTTCTTCCATTCTCAACAGTCCAAAAGATTTAAGCCCGTCCGAGTTGTAGTAGAGTTTGCCGTCTATGTATTCGTACCCTCGCAGCATCATCATCTTGTTGAGCATTCCCAGAGTAGTGTCAACGCTGCATGGTGCTGTGAAAATTCCCCATCCACTACCATGTTTCCAGCGCATGTAAGTGATTGCACGCAGTATTCGCACGAACATTATGAAGCCGATAAGAGGGAGAACAATAACACCATGACCCACCAAACCCCACACGTAATACGACACTGCACGAGCAACGTAGCCCGAGTGCTTCAGATCCGAGTGACTTAATGACGTGAGGAAATGAGACTGTCCGATAGCACTCAGTAGTTCTCCGATTAACGAAGATTCGTAGCTGAATAATAGACGTTTAATGCAAAGTCGAGTGCTTTCTCGTAGCCATCCCATGTTTTCAATCATCTCAAAGACGAGCAGTACGACACCAGATACATTGTAGCCGAACGAAATGTACTGGAACCAGGAAAATATCCCATCCGTTGCGACGAGCAAGAACAAGTCGGTCATAATCCCTTCAACCAATAAATACAAAAGTAATACTCGATGGTAGTTTGTAGCTCCGTGGGCTGAAAGTCGCATGTTTTCATGTACGAATACCATTGCAGTCTTTCGGTCGAGTTGCTCGCCCATCTGATCGCATCTTCGGCCGTAGCGATTGCAAGCGATGTAACTTCGACGCAACACAAGTCCGCGATACACGATCCAAATGGTCCCCGTCGTAGTGTACCAGTACGACATTCGATAGCCAAATCCTCCATTGTCATTTGCGAGGAACGAACCATTGATGTCAAAGGTACCAAGTCCATCGATCTGCCCGTAAATCGTGTGGTCTTCAACGCAGTACGTGCCGCTAAGTTCTTCGTAAAACGAATAGAATCCAATAGTGCCGTGATAAAAGTACATCTTTACAGAGTATTGGTCGCTAGAACATCTTGAATCACTGCTAGTCACCAAGGTTGTGTCTATCACGTAGTTTCCGTGGCAATTGTATTGTGGAGAAACAACGTGACAGAGATGAAGCCCACGCTTTACGTAGTAGTAGTGCGTCGGCTCCAGGTTCCACCAAACTTGGGCCATCTGAAGGCCTACAACAGGGCACAGCTCCGTCATATTCGTCGTTTTTGGTTGTACGTCGGATGGAACGACGAGACTTTCGTGCATCTTGTGAGGCATAACGAACTTGAGAAAGCTCCGCGTCTGTAGGATAAATGTCGCCATCCCAACAACCAGCCAAGCAAGGATCAATTTTTGTCTGGAGCATGCTCTCGTCCCGCCATTTACCAAATCGACTCGAGGTCCTTCGCTATGAACTCGTCGTTGGTTCATTGCCATGAAAATGACCCAATCGAGACATATTTCAGCAGAAACGGACCCAACGTATTCAATCTATTTAAATACGATCAACTATTACCTGGAAACGACCAGGTTTTTTAGCCATTTGCAATGCGACAACTCTATAAATCTCAGGATGCCAGTCTTTCGTCGTTGGTAGCCTGAAGATTCTGCAATCGGAAAGGCACCACAGCTTTTTTCACTTGAATGGTACGAACATTGCCATTTTCACTTTCGGCGCCCAATCTACGATCAAAGAAGCTCACTACCCCAGAACACGGACGTTCGTCGCATCGACTTACACACTGCTCTGACACCGTTCCAATCACCACCAAGTTATTCGTTGGGACTCGGAACCAATGTAGCTTTCGCATCGCCATAAATTCCACTGCGTCCTCGTCCTGCACCTTCAGTAGTCCGAAGGATTTCAGCGTTTTAGGTTTATAGTACAGCTTCCCTTCGCTCCAACAGTACCCCGATAACAACGTCATTTTGTTACGCATCGCTAACGTTGTGTCGACGCTGCAAGGTGCTGTGAAAATGGCCCACACACAACCATATTTCCAGCGAACATACGTGATTGCACGTACAGCTCGAATTGCCAAGATAAAACCGATGAGAGTACAGACAATAGTGCTGTGTCCTACCAATCCCCAGGCGTAGTAGGAAACTGCGCGAGCAATGAAACCAGAATCTTTCAATCGCGAGTGGCTTAGCGACGTGAGAAAATGTGACTGACCGATGGCGCTCAGAAGCTCTCCAAGAAATGCAGATTCGTAGCAAAAGAGCAATCGCTTGATAAAAAGACGAGAGGTCTCACGCAACCAACCCGTGTTTTCCACTAGCTCAAACAGGATTGACAGCACTCCGGACAAATTGTAGCCGAACGAGATGTACTGAAACCAGGCGAAAACTCCATCCGTAGCAACAAGCAGGAATAAATCACTCATGATGCCTTCCACCAGCAAATACAATAGCACTATCCGATGGTAGTTAGTTGCTCCGTGGGCCGAAAGACGCATATTCTCGTGAACAAAGATCATCGCTGAATGTCGATCAAGATCCTCCTTCATTTGTTCACAGAATCGACCGTAGCGCTTGCAAGTGATATAGCTTCGTCTCAGTACAAGTGCTCGATACACGATCCAAATTGTGCCCACTGTAGCATACCAATACGACACGCGATATCCAAAGCTTCCAGAGTCTTGGGCTAGAACCCAACCGTTTATATCAAAAGTGCCGAGCCCATTGATCGGGCCGTACACGGAGTTGTCATTTGCACAATACGTGCCCGAGATCTCTTCGTAAAAGGAGTAAAATCCAATACTGCCGTGATAAAAGAACATATCGACAGGGTAGCTCTCATTCGCACAGATTGTGGGTGCTGAGTGGTAGGCTGTCACCTTCTCCGTCCCTATTAAATAGTTTCCGTGACAATTGTACTGCGGAGAAACATAATGGCACACCCTTCCGTGACTCAAATCGTAGTAGTGGGTCGTCTCGATATTCCACCAAACTTGAGCCATCTGAAGTCCTAAGGCTGGACACAACTCCGTCATATTAGTCGTATTCTTTTCTACTCCGTCAGGAACTACGAGGCTTTCCGTGATCTTGTGTGGCGTCACGAATTTCAGGAAATTTCGCATTTGAAGAGCTAGTGGTAGCATTCCAGCGACGAACCAAGCTGCTAGCAAAAGATTAAGGGGACTCACGACAACAGCAGATGAAATCATTCGGTGGATCGACAAGTCACTCCGTAGTTGTGCGTTCTTCATGGTTTTCAGCAATACTTCCTCACTCGCTTTAGCTCACGCAAGCTAACGATAGTCGCGAATACTATTAGCATCTTCACTCCGAAACGAATAGTGCGACGGATCGGATTGCACAACTAACCGCAAATTGAAAGAGCTGCTCTGGATCTCAAACACTGACGTCGCTGAGAACAGCGAAGTCGAATTGTACGTGTGTAAATCACACAGGTTAAGGAAGAAACCTAAAAAAACTTGTTGCTGGGCTCGTGTATTAATGTTGAGCCAGCCGTGCATATTTGCACTTCCGCGGCCATCCTGAGTGCAACGAGCTATGTGAATGGCATGATCCGTTTGGGCCACACACTCACAAAGTGGGTGAAACACTCAGCAAAATGCTCCTGCTTCGCACCATATTTGAGCGTCCATGCTCAATCTTCACAGTGGTGCTTCCCAAATCTCGACTGAAAAAGCTTATAACCCCGGTGCATGGGCTCTCGCTGCATGGCGCAACACTTTCTTCCGATACAATACCAATGACACAAAGATCATTGGTCCGAGCAGAGAACGAGCTTACCTTTCGCAAAGCTAAGAAAGCGGTGCCATCTCCCTCCTCCATCCTCAGTAATCCGAACGCTTTCAAGGCATCTGCAGAGTAGTAGAGTTTTCCATTTTCGCGATAGTATCCACCCAACATCGTCATCTTGTTGCGCATCGCTAGTACAGTGTCGACGGAACAGGGGTCTGATAAAATTGACCATATATGGCCATGTTTCCAGCGCACATACAATATCGCCCACAATCCTCGAATGACCATGATGAACCCGATAAAGGAGAGCACGAAAACACCGTGACCTACCAAACTCCACAAGTAGTACGATACGACTTCTGCAGTCGCCTTTGTATTTCTCATGCTGGATCGATTCAGCACCGAGATGAAATGCTCCTGCCCTGCTGCGCCTATTACTTCACCCAGCAAAGAAGACTCGTAGCAGAATAAAAGCCTCTTGATCAAGACGCGCCACTTCTCACGCATCCACTTCATATTCTCAATGATCTCAAAGAGAAGCAAGAGTAAGCCGGATAGATTGTAGCCCAATGAGATGTACTGGATTCTGGCAAGCACTCCGTCGTTAGCAATGAGGACGAAGAGATCGGTCATGAGACCTTCCGCCAGAAAATACAACAGGGCCAATCGCTGATAATTATTCGCTCCATGCGCAGACAGTCTCAGGCTTTCGTGTACAAATACCATCGCAGTCTGACGCCTGAGTTCTTGTCCCATTTGGTCGCAAAGTCGACCGTGACGCTTACATGAAATAAAGCTGCGCCGAAGCACAAGCATCCGGAATGTGAGCCACACGAGCCCAAGGATGCAGTACCAACGTGACCAAATGTAACCCTCGCTTCCAGTGTATCGAGCCAACGCTGAGCCGTTGATGTCGATCGAGCCGAGAGCACGAGCTCGGATGTATGCCGTTTTGTCCTCGGTGCAGTACGTGCCATCGGCTTCTTCGTAAAGCGAGAAGTAGCCGATACTTCCGTGATACAGATACTGCTCGAATGGAATGCTGTAATTTGCGTAGCTCGCTGGTGTCGTCGGTGAAGGCTTCGATCGCGTGCTCCCCATTAGATAATTGCCGTGTGTATTGTACTGCGGCACGATGAAATGACAGAGATGCCCGTATTCGACATTGTAGTAGTGTGAAACCTCAATATTCCACCATATTTGGCCCATATGAAAACCTTCAACAGGACACAACGTAGTTAGGTTGGCCGTCTCGGGGTTAGCTTCTGGAGGAATGAGAAGACTTTCTGTAATCTTGTGTGGAGATGCAAATTTTAGGTAGCTTCGTATCTGCAATGAAAAAGGTAGCATGCCCACAAAAAGCCACGCCAGAAGTAGCTTCTGCTGCGCTGTCAAAAAATTAAATCTTCATGCTTCTTCGGAAACCTGACCGTGAGATCGTAAATTTAAGCAGTGAATTCTGCTCTTCTTCATCAGTATGCGCTGGCTTCTGCAAACAGAAAAGTCTCCTGGTCCACAAAATCGCCGTCGTCTTCAGGTTGACGTCTGCACAACGCACGGCAAAAAACGATTCGCGCAACATAACTGCTTGCGCTAAAACGGGGAATCAAGGGTGCTGTTGACACAAATTTATCAACTGACCCCAACAGCTTCTCCATTTTCTCCATTGCACGCTCGCAGCAAGCATTTGGTACTGCAGCATCATACTTCTTCGTTTTCAAGGTGATAATTTCTGAGTCTAGCTTCTCAGTGTTGTCACCACCACAACGCAATATAATTTCAGTTTACTAAGTAGTTTTCTGGGTTTCTTTGGAAATGCTATAAAACTTTATCAGGGCACTGGTATAACTTCCAGCGGAGCCGGGCTAGCCGCAACTTGCGAGATTCTGCGAACAAACAAAGCACACTGACTCCCAGGCTGGCCAGGAGCGCCACCCAAACTTTTGCTGAAAAAGCTCATGGCACCTGTACAAGGGCGCCCAGGACACGGCTTCACAAGTCTTCCGGATACACGTCCAACGATGACGAAGTTGTTCGTTGGTACCGAAGTCAATGTAGTTTGTGCACGGCAATATACTCTGAGCCGTCTTCTTCCTCCATCTTCAGCATGCCGAACGCTTTCAAAGAGTCCGACTTGTAAAAGAGCCGTTCCCCTTCCAATCGATAGCTGTCAAGCATCATCATTCTGCAACGTGCCCCTAGCACGGTATCGACACAACAGAGTCTCGTGAAGATGGTTGGCGTGCGATTTTTTATCAGCACGTATGCAATCGCCCACACTATACGCACAGATATGATGAACCCGATCAACATCATCACATAGACTGTATGCCACAATAGGCTCCACACATAATACGATACTGCAAGGGCAAATTGCTTTGACTCCTTCAAATCGGATCAATTAAAGGACACCAGAAAGTGTTGCTGGACAGCAGCACTCAGTAGTTCCCCCAACAGTGACGACTCGTAGCTAAACAGCAATCGCTTGATCAGCACCCGCCAATTCTCCTTCAGCCAGCACATACTCTCGACCACCTCCCATAGGAGAAGTAACATTCCAGACAGGTTGTAGCCAATCGAGATATACTGCAGCTGAGCGAAGATACCATCGTGAACAATCAGCAGAAGCAGATCACTCATCAATCCTTCAATTATCAGATACGGCAGCACAAACCGCTGATAGTAGGAACCTCGTGGCTTTTTATCGAGCTCTGGTATTGAGGCGAAGTTACATTTCCTGCAAACGCTACGCTCAAAAGTGCGATGAATTGGGTGAAGTTCTCTGGAGAAAGTCCGCGATGGTATTTGTGCACGAAGCAATGCGGTTGTCTGCACATGGAGCGAAAAAACAGATACTGCTCGACAGTGTAGCTGTCATGCATGCAGCTCTCTGGGGTTGTGTGGAATGGTTTGGCGTCCAATTTACTGACACGATAGTTTCCGTGCATATTGTACTGCGGCACCACGACATGGCAAATCCGTCCATTCTCGACTTTGTAGTAGTGTGTTGGCACCACATTCCACCACACTTGGGCCATAAGAAACCCTGTCGCGGGGCACAGTTCCGTGAGGTTGGTTGTTTCTCTCATCGCATCGGGCGGAGTAACGAGAGTCTCAGAGATTTTGTGTGGAGTGACAAACTTGAGGAAACTTCGGCTTTGAAGCAGAAAAGGAATTAATCCGACTCCAAACGAGGAGCATCTGCTTTGCCGTCAGCAATCGTCGGGTAGGTGTGGCAACAGGTATCATTGCCTCATCGCGATGGCCCACATCAAAGGAGTGCACTTTGATTGGTATCATGGTCCAAATTCACCAGCGACTGGCTCACTCTTTCGCATTGAGCTGAGTGTAGCGCTCTACTCAAAACGGACAACCCGCTGTTCGTGGCGTTACGCACATCCCAAAGCGGTGTGGACTTTCTGGACTGCTCAGAATACACTCGATCTGTCTGAGGACCATGTTCGCTGAGCGAGGAATGCTTAAGGCCCATGCTTGTTGTCGGATCTGATAAATGAATGACGTGATGCTTCCGAGACCTTTTACGTAACCCACATTCAGAATTTCCTGAACGACATGAGATTCAAATGTCCACTAGGCCGAAGGTGCCAACATGCCGGTGCTGGTCCGTTCTTGCTTAAGTCGTAGGTGATCCACCAAGAGACCGACACTGCGGGACCAACCGCCCCCATCCACAAAGTAAAATAGTTCCGATCGCGCAAGCGTGTACATTTTGCTGAGGTCGAGGAAGTTGCCCTGTACGAGCACGGGAAACACGCTCTTTCGTGGACTCAAAGTTTGAGCTGCCGTGACGATGCGTGTCATCGAGGCAATGAGCTGTTTACGGACAAGTTTGCTTGCTTTTGCCTCATCCGACTCCTTTTCTCCTGACGATGCCGGCACTTCGACAAGTAACACCACACCTCGACACGCAATCATCTGCTCTACCAGCCGATTCTCTTCCAGGTCATGGCACGAATACCCGAAGCCTTCGAGATCCGCCTTCACCCGAACTCGTAGAGAGCTGGCAACGCCCAGCGGGGTGTAAATGAGCAAAGGCTCGTTACTACCGTGACCTTGTACTTTAGCAGCAGCCCTTTGCCCATTTTGGCGGGTCATCACAGTAAGCTCTTCATTTTTCGCGGTATCACCATCGTCGCCTTCTTTTTTAGCTGTCGTGAAGCCTCGTAGCTGTAGTCTCTTTCTTCGGTCCGGGACAATGGATGCCACATCTTCGCGTTTTTCCTTGTCAAGCTGTCGTCCATCCTTCATAATCGAGATCATCAGCGGCCGAGTTACTAGCCATCTTTCGGCAAATGTGGCCTCATCGATGTCGAAGACAACTGTTCGTGGATTCTCCTGTCGACGTGCTACGATAAAGTCGTTGAAGGAGATCCGGTTCTTGAACGGGATAAGCGACTGCGTTTATAGTACAATTTCCGTGAGTGCTCGTACAGAGGAAAACCCTAAACTATGTAGTCATCGTACCTCCAGTGCTGCCATTGACGCTGGGTGGTCTTCTTCAACAATGAGACCGAGCACTACAAAGTTAGCGCGCAACAACTTCTGGTGAGAATGTTACAAATACAAATAACCAACAGCACGATAGGTACCAACCTGGTTTACGGAGCAACTTTGCTAGTGCGAGCTCCTTCAAACACCACTCAGATTTGGTGTAACCATCGCAGACAATACTGAGAACAAGTGAGCAATTGTTGATACCACGCGCGATCTCCTCCCGCCAAACAGCACCACCACCAATCCCGCTAGGATCCATCGTATCCATCCAGCACGTCATCTGCTCTTGCGTCTCCAAATGCTCGCGAACTTTTTGTGCAAGTTGTGCATGCGTGTGAGTGTATGAAATCATAATTTTGCGCGTTCCTGCTTCTTTCTTTAGCAGGAACTGCAGTTCTGTTGACGTTGTGCAGTCTACAGCACGCTTACCCAAATCGTTCGTAATCATCATACTCGATCCGCATTTAATCAGTGAGACTGCTGTTTGTCGGTTCTCACGCTGCAGTGCGATATGCAGCGCAGTATTTCCACCGGACACTTGGGTTCGTAGATTTGCGCCAGCTGCAACTAGATTGGAGAAGATAGACGACTCGACGCCTTCAGCTTCTGCGGCAAAGCATACCACTGGAATGCCTTCGTCATCTACTGCATCAGGCTCAGCTTTGTGCGCGAGCAATAAGGAAACCACATCATCGTGATTGTTTCGAGCTGCCCAATGCAATGGTGTGCGACCATCTCGGTCCTTTGCGTTGGCATTTGCACCCTTCGCGAGCAGAAGCCTCGCCGCATTCACCTTTCCGACAACTGCTGCCCAGTGCAACGGCGTCCGACGATGTACACCTTCGACCCGCTCTCCCAAAGTGTCCACGTGAATACCACGAGCGAGAAGCCACTTGATCTTCCCAACATTATCAGTAGCTGCTGCTTCGTGGAGTGGGGTCAGCGCCACGTCGCCACCGCACTCCAGCAAGTAATCGCTCAAATCCGACCTCAGGGTGAACGTACTCTGCTGCAGCGGCGTTGCGTACGTGCGGATCAAACCCGTCAACGATACCGATGCAACCTGGAGAAAATTTGCACCATTTGCCACTAGTAAGCGCAGCACTTGTGGGTCATCTGCCACGAAGATTGGTGGTAGAACGGCTGCGGGGTAGTAAAATGATGCTCGCGGAAGGGCATTCACATCGGCGCCTTTGCTGATAAGTAAGCGGACAATATCAACGTAGCCTTCAGCAACCGCGCCATGGAGTGGAGGAAGGAGAACGGAGCAAAGGAGCATCTTTAAGGGTGACCGTACTCCATCTTGCGTTCGAACCTACAATACAAATAATTAGCGACGCATAATCTCAAATTCCAGAAAATGAACACAACTTACCAGAATGCGGCTGATGATCTTAAATACAAGACCAACGTTAAAGTTTACCCGCACCACTTTGTCGAGTACGTTTACATCGATTCCGCTATCCAGTAGCATCTCCACGATTCTTATATTGCCACGCTTGACGGCAATATGGAGCGGGTTCTTCCTCGATTTCGCGAAAGCATAAAACCACAGCACGGGCGGTTTATACAACTCCTGGATATGGTCGATCTTGTACTTCGACTGCGACTCAGACAGGAGAGTTTCCACCGTAAGGACGTCTCCCCGAGCGACAGCTCGATAGAGAAGCTTTTTGAATTCTTTGACAAGCCGAGCTCGCTCGTTTATCGTCGGAAGTGACATCTTCTTAAAGTAGTTGCCGAGTGAAGACGTGTGGGAGGAATCATTTGAGCTATCAGCCTGGAGTTTCAAATGTGTGAGGAATCGGCAGAATACGACAATCTGACGCAGAAGCACAAACCAAACCACCGTCGCGGAATAAAACAACACAATCTGCCGCGGCTTGAGTTCATCATGACAGTCGACAATCACCGGCACATTCAGTAGCTGATTCACCGCAACGTACATCATAAACCCCAGTTGAACCGTCACGATCATCTCGCAGAACAGCAAGTATGGGCGTCGGACCATGCGTTTGTCCCTGGCTCTATACAACGAGAAGAAGTCGTTCGGGAACACTACCGGCGCAATTAGCACGATGTTCGGCAACCCGACAAAGTGCATCGTCATCAGCAGCTTCAGCCAGTGTCTGCACTGCCTTTTCTGTTCATCCATCTCATGTGGCCTTGTCGGATGGTACGTCAACGTCACAATGGCAATGGCGAAAGCATTCAGAAGCACCACAAAGAGCGAGCAGGCCACGAGCCAGCCTGCAAAGTACGAGTTGCGGATATCTCCGATCTTCCTCCTGGTCTTCTGCCCCAATTTGGCCAGCATCCAGGCGTACGGCACCTTCCTCCTGGCTTGAGGCCCTTGTCTTGTACTTTCCTCCCCTCTGCTGCTCACAGGAAGCTCTGAAACTCCGGACCGGGGTGGAGGTCTCGGGATCTCCCTCCTCACCAATGCATTGGCCTCTTTCTCGGCCGAAGACAGCAGATCGAGCCCCGAAATGGACGAATCGGACTCCATGGACACCTGAGAACCTAAAGACGCCGACGTCGCAGGACCTGAACCTGAAATTTCATCTACAATAATGTCAATAGCGTCCTGCGGCCGTTTCTGCTCGGAATTTTGCACTTCCAGCTCGTCCAGACTGCGCACTTCGTCGCTGTCGCTGGCTGCCAATAGACACGGGTCGCTGCTTCCCTGGGGAGCTCTGCGAGGCTCGTACCCGAGGCTGGAGCTGCGTGGAAGCAGCAAATTCTGCCGTTTCGGCGCCTTTTTGGCCGGTTTTTGCTGCTTTTTCGCGGGTTGCGGGCGGCTTTCGACGTCGCTGTCGCTGCTGCTGCTGCTGTCGCTCTCCTGTAGCACTGGTAGAGACGCGGCGGTGGGTCGCACGTCGCTGGAGGGCGTGGACGCCTCCATGCAGAGAATGCAAGTGTGACTGGCGAGGCTAAAGTGAAAATGACGAGGAATTTTAGTGGATTTTTGTGGGAGAATGGGTACATTTAGTGAAGATGTACTGTATCCAATATGTTTTTGCATACGTAGTACTTGACAGGTAAAAACGTAGTCTATTGTGACTGTATGGATTAACAAATATGTACAGTGATGCTTTGTTAAGAGGTGAATCGATTAATTCAGGCGCGAAATTTGAATTTGAACTGGGATTTCAACTGTGGTCCTGACCATGAGGGAAAATGTAATGAATAAAGTACTTTGCTTATGTTTTGTTTGTTGAAGCTCAAGTGTGGGTGTCAATTGGAAAACGATGAGTGACGCATTTTTTACAGTAGTGGTGAGTGCTGAGAAAGCTGCATGTGAAAACATGCTGCATGGAAAACAACGTTGTCGGCCATTGAATCGGCCATTGAAAACGGAAATATGCTTGGCCAATGTCCTTAACTACGACAGCAATCAGTTTGGTGCTTGTCTCGTGCTTGCCGAACCAGCTTTTACGTGAATAAAAACAGGTCGGCGACTTTCTCCCTCCTTCACCCAATTCTCGATCAACGAAACTCACGATACCTGAACAAGGTCGTTCGTCACAGAGCTCTACTCGTTGATGTGAAATTGCTCCGATCACGAAAAAAATCGTCCCTCAAAGCCACGAACCACCGAATCTTGCGCAGAACCAAATATTCGGAGCCGTCCTCTTCGTCCATTTTCAGCAGACCAAACGCTTTTAAGGCACTCGTCGTGTAAAACAACCGCCCATTTTCACAATGATAACCCCCGAGCGAATTCATTTTGTTGCGTGGGCCAAATGTAGCGTCGACACAGCATGGCAATGTGAAGATGCTTAACGTACGATATCTCCACCAAACATAGCAAATCACCCAGAGTACTCGAACGCAGATGACAATTGCCAACACGTTCAAAATAAATACCCCGTGGCCAACCAAGCTCCAAACGAAGTAGGACACAGCAAGCGCAGTTGATCTCGACTCCTTCAAGCTGGTTCGGTTTAATAAAGTCAATAATCGCTGCTGGACTGCGGCGCACATGAGCTCGCCAAGAAAAGCGGATTCATAACTGAAGAGCAGTCGCTTGATCAGCACCCGCCATTTTTCACGCAACCAATTTGTACTTGCAATGATCTCGAAAACTAGCAGTAGAAGTGCCGAGAGGTTGTACCCCATTGATGCGTATTGGAGTTGCGCCATGAACCCGTCGTTTGCAACCAGAAGAAATATGTCGGTCATCAAACTTTCAACGAGCAAGTACAAAATGACAGCGCGATGGTGCGCTTTGGCGCCATGAGCAACAAGCCGTAGATTATCTTGCACAAACACGACTGCCTCCTTTCGAGTGAGGGTTTCCCCATTTCCTGACACATTCGACCATGACGTTTGGATGTGATGAAACATCGGCGCAACACAAGTGCACGGTACAGGAGCCAAATGGCTCCACCAATGCCGTACCAATACGAATGTTTGTACTCGTTGCTTCCCGTGTCTTCAGCCAGCATGGCTCCATTGACGTCAAACGTTCCAAGTCCTCGACCTACAATGTACGCGTTATTATCGTTTGCGCAGTACGTGCCGCTTTGTTCTTCATAGAACGAGTAGTATCCGATGCTGCCGAGGTAGAATATTGTTCAAACTGAAAGCTGTCCTTTGCGCAGCTCGTTGGGGTCGTGTAGTACGGATCAACATTTACAGAACCGATGTGATAGCTTCCGTGGAGATTGTATTGTGGCGAGACGAAGTGGCAAATTATTCGTTTTGCGGTGTTGTAGTAGTGAGTACCTTTGATATCAAACCACGCCCCTGCTAAGACTAAGCCTTCTACGGGGCAGTAGTCTGTCGGGTTTTCTGTTGATTTCTCCACTCCAAAAGGTATAACGAGGCTTTGAGTGAGCTTGTGAGGTGTCACGAATTTCAGGTAGCTGCGCAACTGCAAGCTAAATGGAAGTACGCCTGCGAACCCCCACGCCAGGAGCAATCTCCGTTGTGCTGTCATGATTTGTCCCCATTTTCTCAAAGTCGTCGCATGGTCGAGAGCTTGTATCACCACAACGCACTTTAGTCGACTCCATTACTTCCAATCTTCAGCGTCGTTCACTCCGTCCGACTTCAAGACGTATTCAACTCGTTTCAATCTAATATAACCAACGAAGCTGCTGCTGAAACTGATGCGTCCCCTTTTGCAGGCCAACTTCGGTTTGATTGTAACTATAATGGTGTACGTTAACGCTAGTTGATAGAATGCAGACAACACCCAATTTGTATTATCCTTGGGCTTGGTTTATTGGTGTTGGTGTAGCACCTTCATCCTTATTGTGAACGTGAATATAAAGCGGATGGCGGCCTTCACTCCTAGTCAGACTTCCACCGAGTTTTCGATCCCAGAAAGTTACGATACCCCCGCAAGGTCGTTCAATGCACGGTGCAACACGTTGGTTTGATATCGTTCCGACGACGACCAAGTCATCTCGTTTGGCTGTGAGCCAACGAATTTTGCCAAGAACAAGGAGCTCAGTTCCGTCTTCATCTTCCATGCGCAGTACTCCGAGTGCTTTCAGTGCACTTGTAGAATAGTACAACTTGTTATTCTCCCAGCGGTAGCCACCAAGTAAGAACATTTTGCTACGCAGCTTGAGAGCAGTGTCGACACTGCATGGTGCGTAAAATATTGCCCACGCACCGCCACTAAGCCAAACATACCCAGTGGCCCAAAATGCCCGAACAGAGATCACCAGCGCTATAATGGTGAGAACGAACACACCATGGCCAACCAAACTCCACGCGTAATACGATACTGCGTGTGCTACCGGGCGTGATTCTTTCAGGCTTGTTCGGTTCAAAAGTGTAAGTGAATACTGCTGAAGCGCGGCTGTGAGAATTTCTCCGACAAATGCAGTCTCATAGCTGAAGAGAAGTCTCTTAATCCGGACACGCCACTGTTCTCGTAAGCAGCTCGTGCTTTCAATGAGCTCGAATACCATCACAAGCAGTGCTGACATGTTGCACCCCATTGACACGTATTGGATCTTGGCTAGAATTCCATCGTTGGCAATGAGAAGGAACAGGTCGGTCATAATACTTTCTACGAGCAGATACAGTATGGCAGCTCGATGGTAATTTGTAGCACCGTGGGCTGCAAGTCGCAGGTTCTCTTGAACGAATACAATTGCTTCCTTTCGAGTCATGTCTTCGTCCATTTCATCGCAAATTCGACCATACCGCTTGCACACAATAAAGGAGCGTCGTAACACGAGACCTCGATAGACAATCCAAATCGCACCGAGCACACCATACCAATATGATTGTCTGTATCCAGTGTCTCCTGTGTCTTCAGCCAGCAACGATCCGTTGATGTCAAAGGTACCCAGCCCTTTACCACCGATGTACGCTGTTTTATCGTGAGGACAAAATGATCCTGTTTGTTCTTCATAAAATGAGTAGTATCCAATGCTCCCATGGTAAAAGTACTGCTCGTACGATACACTGTCGTTCTTACAAGTGGTTGGTGTCGTGTAGTATGGCTCGACTTTCGAGCTGCCAATGACAAAACTTCCATGAACATTGTACTGTGGAACCACGAAATGACAGATTCGGTCTTGTGCGACAGTGAAGAAATGCGTGGGCTCAATGTTGAACCACGAGCCAGATAAAAGCATACCTTCGACAGGGCACAGATCTGTTAAATTTGCTGTCTCCTTCTCCAAACCTCGCGGAACCACAAGACTTTCCGTAATTTTGTGAGGTGTCACGAACTTCAGGTAGCTGCGAACCTGCAAAATGAATGGGATCACAGCGGCAAAGACCCACGCCAAAAGCAACTTGTGCTGTACTGGCATGAAGCGACCAGTCTCGGGAATTCTTTCGGCAATGTTGCGTAGAGACCCTTGATTTTCACAATAAACTTTGGTGCACTTCATTGCTGCCCTTGCTCTCTCTCTTCGTCTTCACTCCATCAAATGTTTTAAAGCGCGTTACGGTCGAAGCCGCGCCAATCCAGAAATGAACATGGCGAAACGGATCAACTTGACTTTGAGCGAACCGCACAATGGTGTAACTGACGGTTGTGTACGTGCTAACTACTCGTGCTGATTACTGGACGCTTGCAAAATGTGGTCCGTGAAAGCTCTTCTTACCTGAATATACAGCGGTCGTCGACTCCCCGATCCATCAAGTGTCGCTCCCAATCTTCGATCAACAAAACCCACCTCGCCAGTGCACAGGCGTTCGTCACACTGCTCGACACATTGACCTGAAATGATCCCAATCACGAATAAATTGTTCCTTGTGATCCCCATCCAATACTGCTTTCGGAGAACGAGATACTCCGTTCCGTCCTTCTCCTCATTTTTTAGCAGCCCAAAAAGCTTTCAATGCGTCCACCCGATAGTACAGCTTGTCATTATCCCAGCGATATCCTCCGAGCGACGTAATCTTGTTGCGTAGTTTCATGATAGTATCAACACTGCATGGCTCAGTGAAAATTGCCCATGTGTGGAACCTCGACCAGACGTATCCTGCCGCCCCCAAAAAAAATGGTGCGTACAGATAGAACAAATGCAATAATGGTAAGCTCGAAGAGGAAGTGGCTGACCAAGCTCCAGAAGTAGTACGAGATGGCCAAAGCTGTCCGTTTGGACCCCATGTACATATCGGAGTGATTCAACGCCGAAAGCATGTGCTCTTGGAGCGCAGCACTCAGTAATTCACCCAGAAAAGCTGTCTCGTAGCTAAACCAGAGCCTCTTCAAGAAAAGCCGATGCTTTTTACGCAAAAGGTTTGTGCTCTCAAAAATCTCGAAGACCAGTAAAAGGAACCCCGACAGGTTGTAGCCGAGAGAAACGTACTGGATCTTGGCCAGCAGACCCTCGTTCGCAACCAGAAGGAACAAGTCCGTCATCAGCCCCTCGATTAACAAGTACAGCAACGCAAACCGGTGATAGTTCGTTGCTCCGTGAGCTGCCAACCTTAAATTTTCCTGTACGAACACCACAGCTTCTTTTCGATTGAGGTTCTCCCCCAGTTCTTCGCACCTCCTTCCGAAGCGTTTGCATGAAACAAAGCTTCGTCGTAGCACCAACGCTCGGTATGTCACCCAGATCGACCCAACGAGGCCGTAATAATACGAATGTCTGTAGCCGTCGCTGCCAGTATCCTCCGCCACATACGACCCGTTAATATCATAGGAACCGAGGCCATTTCCGTAAATGTACGCCGTGTTGTCTTTGGCACAGTAAGTTCCAGTCTGCTCTTCATAAAATGAATAATACCCGAGGCTGCCGTGGTAAAAGTATTGATCGAACGAATAGCTCTCTTCAGCACAACTTGCAGGCGTGGTATGGTACGGTTTGACTTTCGAAGTTCCGATCAAATAGTTTCCATGTGTGTTGTATTGCGGTGCCACGAAGTGGCAGAGGTGTTTGGTTCCAATCTTGTAGTAGTGTGTCGGCTCAATATTCCACCACACACCCGATAAAAGTAAAGCTGACATCGGACACAGCTCTGTGAGATCAACCATTTCCTTCTCAGCTCCTGGGGGTACGATGAGACTTCGTGTTATTTTGTGAGGTGTCACGAATTTCAGGTAACTGCGCATCTGAAGAACGAAAGGGACCACACCGGCAAGTAGCCACACCAGTAGTAGTTTTCGCTGCGCTGTCAATAGTCCACTCGATCGTGCTGTTGCCACATGAGGAAGAGATCTTCCATCACCGCAGTAGACTCGAGCCTGCTTCATCGGCAGCAATACACTTCTCCACAAGTTTGTTCGACACCTTCGTTCGATCCAGAAATGAACATAGCGTCACATACTTGTCAGTAACGGATGTGGTCCATTTGAGAATGCGCAGCGATTAAAACTGACAGAAGCACTCTGCTCAACCGGGGGGGATGATATTCAAATGTTCTGGGCCGGGAGCAACTTTGCTCTTTGATCGCACAAGCCGTCTGTCGTGACCTACAACTTCGTTAACATCACCTCCTAACCTTTGTTCAAAAAAGCTGAAAATGCCCATGCCAGGACGCTCGCTGCATGGCACCACGCGTTCTTCAGATACGGATCCGATGACGACAAAGTCATTTCTTGGGACTGAAACCCAATGCAATTTGCGTAGTGTCAGCCACTCGGTGCTGTCTTCCTCCTCCACTTTCAAAAGCCCAAATGATCGAAGTGCCTCGGGCTTGTAGTAGAGTTTATTGTACTGCCAACGGTAACCTCCCAGCATCGTCATCTTGTTGCGTCGTCCAAGCGCTGTGTCGACGCAGCATGGGGCCAGGAAAACGGACCATGTTCGGTGCTTCCACCACACATATACAACCGCCCAAAAAGCACGAACAAGCATGATGAATGCAATGACAGAGAACACGAAGATGCCGTGGCCCGCAATACTCCATACGTAGTGCGATACTGCGAGGCCTACGTGGTTCGACTTCTCCAGCAGTTTTGTTCCGTTAATATGCGAAAGAAATGGCTGCTGGAGCGCTGCTCCTACGATTTCACCAAGCAATGACGATTCGTAGCAAAACAAAAGACGCTTGACGAACACCCGAGTCTTCTCATGCAACCAATTTGTGCTTTCAAGAATCTCAAAGGCCACTAGAAGCAGCCCCGAGAGATTGTAGCCAAGCGAGACGTACTGAATTTTAGCCAGGAAACCATTGTTTGCAATCAGGAGAAACAAATCAGCCATGAGTCCCTCCACTAGCAGATACAGCAGCACTATTCGGTGTAGTTTGGTCGCATTATGGGCTGTCAGGCGAAGTTGCTCATGAACAAACACCACCGCTTGTTTCCGGCGAAGCTTCACACCCATTTCACTGCAGCGCCTACCGTATCGTACACACAGAATATAGCTGCGCCTTAAAACGAGACCGCGATACACCACCCAGACAGCCCCAACTATGCTATACCAGTAGGACGTTCGATACTCAAAACTTCCCCTGTCTTCAGCTAGGTTTGATCCGTTCATGTCGTAGGTGCCAAGGCCTTGGGAAACGACATAAGCTGTGTTATCCTTGACGCAATACGTGCCGATCTGCTCCTCGTAAAACGAAAAATATCCAAAGCTGCCATGATATAAGTACATTTCAATCTGGTAGCTGTCATGAGCACATTCTTGGGGACTCGTTTCATATGGAAATGCCTTCTCACGCCCAATGTGATGATTTCCGTGAATGTTATACTGTGGTACGACAAAATGACAGATATGACCGTGCTGGAGAGTAAAATAGTGCGTGACCTCGGCATTCCACCAGACCTGACCAAGTAAAAATCCCTGGAGAGAACATATCTCCGTCAAATTTGCAGTTTCTTTCGGCACGCCTGGTGGCACTACAAGGGTCTCGGTCTGCTTGTGCGGAGTCGCGAAATTCAAGTAACTGCGAACCATGAGAATATATGGTATCAGTCCAACAAACGCCCACGCTGCCATTAGCATGCGGTGAGATGTCAACAAACTACTAGCTCGTGCCTCTATCCTTGCCACCCGGCCAACAGGTTCATGCTCAAGGCTCTGCATTTGCTCCACCTTCGTCATTTCTAATGTCCAGTGAAACGGATGTGAATCCCCAAAAAATGCAATTATAGTTGCTGCATTCTCAACTCTCAGTTGCTAAGACGTTCACCAGGTTGGTGCTTTGCTTTGCGCTGACAGGAGAACATTCAGTGCAAACACGAGTTCTCTACTACGCCAACAACGAAAGAACGTTGAGCGTCTGCGGATCAGCTGCAATCTTGTTCTGTACACGAATGAAAAGGGATCGACGAACATTATCTTGGCACGAAGCACCTCCAACATCCTGTGAGAAAAAGCTGATCACGCCTGAACTGGGGCGTTCTGGGCAGGGCTCCATTTCCTTCGCCAGTCATAATTCCAATCACAAACAAATTGTCCGTCGGGATCTCTAGCCAGAGAAGTTTGCGGAGTACAACAAACGGGGTGCCGTCCTCTTCCTCCATCTTCAGGAGCCCAAACGACTTGAGGGCTTCTGCTGTGTAGTAAAGTTTCCCGTGTTTCCAGTGATAACCTCACAGCATGGTCATTTTGTTTCGCAACGCCAGAGTCGCTCGTGTCAACACAGCACGGCGCAAGGAAAACGTATAATGCATGATGCTTCCAGCGCACGTAAGCGATTGCCCATAATACTCGGACAGATACGATGAATGCAACAAGGCCAAGTACAATGATCATGTGCCCCACCAAACTCCAAACATAATACGACACTGATACCGCTGTCTGCTTTGACTCCCTTAGACTCGATCGGTTGAGCGATGTGATGTAGTGCTGCAGCACGAACACACTCGAAAGTTCTCCTAGCATTGACGATTCGTACCAGAAGATTAACCTCTTGACAAGTATTCTCCATTTTTCGTGCAGCCACCCCATGTTCTCAATGACTTCGAACACTAGCAAAAGCACCCCAGAGAGGTTGTATCCCAGAGAGACGTATTGAATTTTGACAAGTATTCCATCTTGGGCGATCAACATGAACAAATCACTCATCAGTCCTTCGATCAACAAATACAACATTACAAGTCGATGGTAATTTGTTGCACCATGTGCGGTCAGGCGCATATTCTCTTGGACGTAGACTACGGCCGCCCTCGGTTAATTCGCTCACCAATTAGATCGCACCTCTACCCGTAGCGCTTGCACGAAACATAGCATGCGGTCGTGAACCAGATTCGATCCATTGATGTCGTAAGTCCCAAACCCCCGAACCTCATGTACGCCGTATTATCCAGAGCACAATATGAGCCTTCGGCTTCTTCATAGAAGGCGTAGTATCCGAGGCTTCCGTGGTAAAAGTAATACTCCAGCGGGTAGCTTTCATTAGCGCAAATAGCAGGTGCTGTTGAGGATGGCTGCGTTTTCGTCGGTCCCAACAAGTAGTTTCCGTGAATATTATACCGGGGTACCACGAAATGGCAGAGTCGACCTCGGCCAATTTCATTGCAACGAATGGCCTCGATGTTCCAGTGCACTTGAGCAATGTACAGCTCCTCTATGGGGCACTTCATGGTGAGGTCTCGTGTTTCGCCTCCTCCAACTGGTCCTATCAGCGTCTCTGTGATCTTGTGGGGTGTCATGAACTTGAGATAACTTCGAATTTGCAGTAGTAGTGAGACCATGCCCACACAGAACCAAGCTACAATCAGAATACGTTGTGCAGTCATTTGACGGCCAGCTCCACTTGGTAGCCGCCCCTGGGTTTGATCATCTCGACGATGCACTCGGATCGATTTCATAGTTGGCAATGCGCTGATGTCGATGTAATCTTTCAGCCGAAGGAAAGAAAGTGCTCATTGGTGGCAGTGGTCTATCCATCTATCTAGGATATGTCTGGAATTCATTTCTGTCATTGTTGCCGCAGGAAACGGTCCTCTTGCGTCTGCTCCGTTTGATTTAAAATTGTCAGTTGACTCGGTACAATCATAACAGCACAGCAAACCACAGAGCCACGTTAAGACCGGCTCCAGTACGTATTCCCGGCGAATCCTCAAAGGTGGGACCAATAAAGTATGCAAAGCAATAAAAGAGCGCAGTAGGCTAAGCATCAGGCAATTGTACTGAAATACCCGATTTAATGTTGCTCACGGAAAGGACTGTGTAGTTAGCAAGTATACAAGGAGTATCACCAAAGATGAGCTCACACGACTTTATATCAGTGCATGCCCTGTTAAAGTCCGATCAGAAAATGCAAATCATCGAGCTATCACTACAAGCTTTGCAAGGTCAAGAGAAGGTCGCAGGTGAGGATTCGCCGGGGAATACTGTATCTTTTATAGCCCACTCCGTACGAAAAACCGGAACGGCAAGTGCGTCACGAAAAGCAAACGCTTTTAAATATTTGAGACTACAATCATTCAAATGAAGCATCACAGCACCAGAACGATACTACCAAAAGCGTGGGTCACCCCGAGGTGAGCTCACGACCAACTGGGTTGTACCCGCAGCTACCCGCTAGTGCGCTGCTTCAATGCACGGTCAATGAGCAGGTTCTCGATCATTTCGTTACTCATTGAGATATTTGCCGAAGTAGCACTCAGCACAAAATCTGTAAGTGCAGTGGTTCTTGCGTCTGTTCTCAGCTTTCGATCCTCTAAGTGAGGCGTAATAATGTAGCAGGTCATCACATGGGTCGCAGGCTTTCCGTTGTCCATCGCCGAATCCGTGATATGGGGTTTAATGAGCACATAGCCCTTCTCCAAGTAGTGAACTCCAAGTGCACGCTTCTTCTCGAATTCAACTGGCTTAATGTGCGCTTGCCACACGATTACAATTCGACCGTTTTCCACATGCCGACGTAAGATCTGTTGCACGTAGAACGTCGCTGTTGTGCGCGTCTTGACATCTTTCATCTCCAGGCCAAACTTCTCCACGATCGTGTTGTTCGGCCCGTTCTCGTGCGCGCAGTGGCCCTTGTAGTTGTGCCAGCGTCTCCACCACGCATCACCGGTAGACCGCATGTCGAACGGCATGATCTTGCTGTCAAAAAGCTCCATATACTTTCCATTCACGCTGTCCCTCAGCACAGGCTCTCGAGTCGGTAGATGGATCCGTTGCGGATCATGAGCATCAAACACCGCATCCACCTCCGCGTACGACGCCTGCACCCCCGTGGAGAGCTCTTCAAAAATCCTCTGGTCCGCTTCGGTACTATAACCCTGCGGAACCTCGATCCGACTCGTGTGTTTGCTGATTTCCGAGTACGTCGTGTCCTGTAGCGCCAGTCGTTTTTGCAGCAGCCTCTCGATGCTCTTGGCCACCTGAACCTGACTTTTATACATCATTTTCAGATGAATATTTTCTCTCTCGACACGCAACCTCCGCTCCAATTGGTGGGCACAGAGTTGCTCCCACACCGCCGACATGCTGCTGCCTGGGGTCAGTGGTCGGGGCACTGCAGCAACTTGCTTTGGTCTTGAAACACTTGTAGAGCTTTTGTCCTGGTCCTGCATGCTCTTCAACTGTTGCAACGTCATCTCCAGGTCCTTCACCTCCTTCCTCAAGCACGCGAGCTCGAAGCGACGTTCATTGCGAGCCTTATTGGGGTCGTAATTGAGTTTCTTCTTCTTCCTTGAGCTCTTGAGCTGTGTGATTCCTGTAGCGGGGACGAGCGTGGTCTCAGGACTGGATGCTCTCGTGCTGTCTAACTGTATGACCTGCGGAATGGGTGCTGTTAAAGCCGAAGTGTCGGGCAGGTCTCCGATATCGGCGTCTACGAGCAGCTCTGGAGGCGTTAGCGCCGCCAATGGGGTGACAGAGGGTGTAGGGTCGACTGTAGACGCCTCTGAGTCGTCGCTGGGCCCCAGGGATTCGTCCAGGAAGGCCAGAGCCGCCGCCAGCGACACGCTGCACTCGTGCTCCAAGAATGACATTTCACCGACTCAATTTTGACAAAACTCGCGAAATTTCGTCTGTGAGAATAATAATTTAGCCGAAAACCTGGGGAAAAGAACCTAATTTCGGAACGAGAGCACCGCAGCAATATTTCGACAACTCTTTGTGTTATTTCCAAGGGAACGGCATGGTAATACTTAAATATCAAATTGTGAAACCAATCGATGCCGTAATAACTAAACAACACCACAGGTATCCTATCAAGTGCATCTTGACGGAGATTTGATTTTCCACATAGACGCCTGTGGGCTGTAGGAAACAAGTGTACACGTAAGGAGAGGTTTGAAAACCTTCATTCCAAGAGGCGTTTACGTAAGTGCTTAGTTTGTATTTAGGCCGATGGTGTGGGGAATTTGTAAATTCTGTATTACTTCTCGATGAGTATCATCAACATCGACTTACAAATCCTGGACAATACAATCACCAGGCGATTGATTCGCCCCCACACCGTATTCGAGGCCTAACTAGTTACATGTAATCTTCAACTCATCTCAACACGTTGAGATGAGCTCGAAATGTTGACCACCAGGTCATCTAATCAAGCCAAGCCACACTCACATACACCACCAAGTTAGCAGTTGTCAATCTTTCTTCTACGAAAAGTCATCACCAAACACCTCAGCGAAAGCCTCGATAGCGCTCATGCTCAGGGGACTTCGTTTGACCCACAACGTCATTTCCCAAGTTGCCTCCACTCGAACTCATCTCCACAAAGTGGTCCCAGTGACCTCAGCTAAGCGGTTCAGCATGTCTGCATCACTTGGCCCACGAACGACCCACGCCTACGCGGCGTTTGAACCATCGGGAGCTCTGAAGCCGTGGCAGTACGAATCCCGCCCTCTTGGTTCTGAAGACGTCGAGATCAAGATTTCGCACTGTGGCCTCTGCGGGGGCGACCTTCACGGCATCGACAACAGTTCGACCCCGTTCCCGTCCGTCCCTGGGCACGAAATTGTTGGCGAAGTGACTCAGACGGGCTCTGCTGTCAAGAATCTCGCTGTCGGTGACCGCGTGGGTGTGGGTTTCAGTGCTTTTGCTTGTCTGGACAAGGACCCGACTCGACCGTGCCGCGAGTGCGCCTCTGGAGCTGATGCGTATTGCCGTCGTGCAGTGTATACGAGCAACTCCAAGTACGAAGATGGTCACCAATCGTACGGCGGCTTTGCTGACTTTGTTCGCGTGTCAAGCAACTACGCGTTCCCCATCCCCGAGAGTATTCCGTCTGCTGCGGCTGCACCGCTATTGTGTGCTGGAGCGGCAGTGTACTCTCCTCTGAAGCGCGAAGGTGTGAAACCTGGCGATCGAGTTGGCGTCGTCGGTATCGGTGGGTTGGGGCACCTTGCGCTGCAGTATATCAAAGCACTCGACGCCACCCCGATCGCCTTCTCGCGTTCATCCAAAAAGGAAGAAGAGTCGCTAGCACTCGGGGCTACCGAGTACTACAACTTGAACGACCCAGTTGATGTAAACAAGGCGGCCAGCTCCATCGATCTCTTGGTGGTGACTGTGAATGGTGCGGACCTGCCGTACAACACCTACATCCGACTGCTGCGCAAGCTCGGCACGCTAGTGATGTTGGGTGTCCCCAGCGACGACGTTCGCTTCAAGTCCATGTTCCTTGTCGGAAATGGAGTCCGAATCGTCGAGAACATGGTCGGCAGCATCCAGGACGTGTCGGGTGCACTTCAACTTGCCGGCGAGAAAAATATCCGTCCGATCACCGAATCTCTCCCAATGGCCCAAATCAACGACGGTATCGAGCGCATGCGAGCTGGAAACGCCCACTATCGCATCGTCCTCGAGAACTAACACTTGGACACAACCGTAGTTTACGTGAAGACGTAATACACGGTTTGATCTTTTGACTTTCTGCCTCGAATGTACATGTAGAAGATGACAGCCGCTCTCCGTGACGCTTTTGACTTGGCAGAGCATCGAATTGTTGGCATGTAGATGACCCAATTGTACCAATCAATTTCCCGACCCATTTGTGAAGTCGGGGCTGCTGGGCTGGGTTATTCACACATTAGCTAAATAAATTGTGCGACTTCCACTCTGTCTTTAAAGTCTCCATGAGCACAGTATCGACAATCCGCGGCAACATCACCATATTTTCAAAAAAGACGCAACCTCAGTTGCCGGTGGAGCAATGGACTGGGGCATGATCTTCTGCACGGAAAGCACCAGAGAAGCGCGCACCGTTCTACCACGAGGTATATTAGCTCTGTTCGCGCTGCGGCTCGTCAACCACCTAAAGAAGTAGGACGCGTACACGCCATATTCGCTCTTCAATCATCAAGACATATAAGTTCATTGAATCCATGCCGAACCGAAATGTATAGCTGCTGGCTTGCGCCTCTAGCTGCATCTTTGCAGTGCCTGATCCACCAGCAGATTCTCCATCATTTCATTGCTCGAAGAAATGTTCGCGGACGTCGCATTCACGAAAAACTTAATCAGTGCGGTCGTTTTGGGATCTGTCCTCAGCTTCGGGTCCAGAAACTGTGGCGTGATGCTGTAACATGTCGACACACGCGTTGCAGCGTCTCCAGCATCAGCAGCCAAACCATTACCAAGCCGCTTCATCAGCACATAGCCCTTGAGTAAGAAGGTGAGACCGTGCACACGTGTCTCCCCAAAGGTGAAGGGCTCGAAGTACGAGTTCCAGACGATCGCAACTCGATGCTCTTCCACCTGTCCATGCAGAATCTGCTGCACGTAGAAAGTTGCGGCCTTGTCTGTCATGACATCGACCATCTCCAGGCCGCACCTCTCTCTAATCACATGGTCCGAGTCCTCGTGCGAGTGTTGACCTCTGTAGTTCTGCCAGCGTCTCCACCACGCGTCACTCGTCACCTGCACGTCGAAGGGCATCACTCTGCTGTCGAAGAGCTCAATACTCATCCCCTCTTTCCTCAGAGGCTGATGCGTTTCAACGGCCAGAGGCACCGGACAGTTGGTCTCCAACACACTCTCCACCTCTCGATACGAGAGCTCCACACCCTTGGAAAGCTCGTCGAAAATCCGATCGGCCAGTTGTTTGATGAAACCTGCAGGGATCTCCACGCGTCGGATGCGTTTGCTTCTTTCCGTCTCCATCCCCATCACCCTCTTGAATAAGACCTTCTCGACCCTACGGACGACCTTCATCTCTGCTCTCTGTCTCTTCTTGAGTCTGCAATTCTCCTGCTCCGCTTTAAGACGTCGTGCCAATTGGCGAGTACAAATGGCTTCCCACACTTTGGGCAGCGCTTGCTCTTTCTCCTGAGAAGGCGTTGGAAATGGGTCCCTCGACCCATTTGGGGACTGCAGCTGCTGCACTTTGAGCTCAAGGTCTCGCACTTCCACGCGCAGTCGCCGGAGCTCTCCCAGCTGCTCGGAGCGCGCCTTGTTGGGGTCGTAGTTGCGCTTTTTGGGTCTTGTACGCTGCGATTTGGGGCGTGGAGAGGGACCTTTTGCAGGTTTGGGCACGCTCTCGTCCGGTTGGCACACGCCCAGAACGTCGTCTAGAGCGTCCAGAAGAACGTCGGCATCGCATTCGCCGTCAGGTAGAGAAGGAAGAGACTCAGCATCGTCAGGGAGGGCGGCCGAGACTCGCGGACTTCTGTCCAGCCTTGGCATGTCCGAATTTCTTTCATTCTTGAATTATATTTTAAAATATTTATTGTATTGTTTATAATTGTATTTGCATTTTTATAATTTGGTGAATTGAAATACAGTGAGGGATTGGTAGTAGTGGGAATTTTGGGGGTAGTAGTGATACTAATACGACTACCAGCCTCTGAGCCTATTAATTGATAATGATATTATCATTCGGACGCTAGCAGTATCAATATCATTGATAATATCACTGATATCTGACTGATAACAAGCACTTCTGGGGCTACCACACGGCTCGATTGCTTTCTTCGATGCGTTGCAGCTCAACACGGTTGTGCCGTAGTATGAATTGCCTCTGTGCTCGCTCGTTATCCGTCCTGGTACGCAGCGGACTCACAACGAACGAACCCGTCGAGAAAACACGTTCTTGGAACGCTGTAGAATAGCCTCGCCCCAGGCAGACACGTGCAAGTTTTGCAATAGAAGGGTACGCTTCCTCGCCAACATCAGCAAACCACACTTACACGCATCAATATGATGACACAGCTTCTCAACATTCCACACAAGGATGTTGTTTCGGTTCTTGTCGCGCACACTCAGCTTAGCCCTTTAGCTACGGCGTTGTGGGGTAGAGGTCCGACTGAACCTATAGGAAAGCCAACCACAGGGTCACATTCAAACGTTTTAGCCAATAGGAGTTTTTTTTCACTGCTCATGTTCAGCGAGCCTGTCTTTCTTTATGCCAATCAGCCCCTGAATTCCCACTCCCATTTGCAGATTAGAGATGCCTCTCAGCCGCGACGAGCTGTGCGGGCAGTGCGGGCAGTCTCCGTGCGTGTGGACCGTGTTCGAAGTGGCGTTGATGGCGAGGGCGACGCGATTGCAAGGGGAAGCTGTCGGCGTCCAAGGCAGAACAAGGCGCTTCGCAAGACACTGGGGCGTATATTTATCTACTTACGAACTAGCCAGATGAAAGGCACGTTGCCGACTTGCGTGCATACGATCATGCTGAAGCTGTGGCCGGATGCCAGGAGAAACGTACGCACATAGGCTACGGTTTTGTTGAAAGTGTGAGTTGGCTAACAGGTGTGATGGTGCGGTTACGACGTTTCCGTGTGAATGCTACAGGATCGTCAGTTGGAGCACGCGCAATAGCTTCCAGCGCATCTTGTAGGTGTGGTGCATTTGTTCGGAAGACCCCCGTGTAATGAAACGCGCTGAAGCACGCCACGTGGAAGCCGCGCTCGCATTTGGCGCACCCATATTTCGACTTACTTGCCATCCCTCGGAGACTGCACAGATAACACGTCAGCTTTCCGTTGCTATGCTGCGTGGAGTTGGGGGTGATTATGTGAAGTTCATACACTGATTGTATGCTGCAACGAGAGCTGGTGCCACTAACGCTTTTCGATGCATAATTGTATCACCAGTCCAACGCAAGAGTGGCACGGTTCCATGGCAGCAATATATCGCCTCGGCTGACGTCGACGGCAAGGTGCTGGCAGACATCGTCGCCTTCAAGTCATTCGTGTAAAACACGACAACTTTTCAATCCTTGAAAACGATGTAACCCGCATGATCAGCATATCTCAATGTCGGCATGTATTCGGTGCGTTTCTCCTTTGGGCGCTTCTTTTGTTTCTTCGCGTGGGCAGAGCATTTTTTTCCAGTCCTTCTCGGGATCTACTGCGGCGACGAGTTCCCACGGTCCACGCTCTTGTTCTGATATTCGCTCAACTGCAGGCTCCAACGCAAACTTGTTGAATTGATCGACTAAATTAATGCGAACCGTGCCGAGTAAACGGACCTCGCCATTGGTGAAAGCATAGATGACCCGCGCACGCGTATGCCTAGTGTAAAAGTTATCTGAAACAAGCAAGCGCCGACCGCTTGGCGATCGAAATATTCGCGTCTGATGTCCCGCCATAGCTATCCACAACGCTGTTGCAGACTTCGGGTCGATATGAATGTCTTGTTGTGACAGCGTGTTGTACAACGGAGTTCGAAGTGACGGGAAGAGCTCAGTGTAGCGTTCTGCAGTCGTAGATGGTGTATTGTTCCCCGAGCCATTGTCCCACAGAGAATGCACGTAAAGTGAATCCCAGCCTACCACCGCGTAAAACCGAAGGCCGTGCTTGTCAGGCTTCGACGGTATGTATGTTTTAGCACGAGACCTTGCTTTAGTTCGCACGGTGATTTCATCCAGACTAGAGGCACCAATAGGCACAGCAATCTCTGCGAAGTTCTTTTGGAAGTGCTGAAGTAAACCCCGGCAACGATATAGTGGGTCGCGTACAGCAGCAAATGTCACTGCACCTGGAGGATTGAACTGCAGTGCACCTCGAATTTGCTGAAAACGATCACGTGACATTGTCTCCACGAAAGCTGGCTGTCCTAGAAATCGGTCAGTTGACCAAAACTCCGCTATCTCATTGCGTGGGCAAATGCTCATCGCGATTTCGAGTCCAAGGTACGCGTTGAGTTCACTTTCAGACACCACACTTTTGCCGCTACGCTGTAGCTTGGTCGAGGTCCACTGACGGATATTTTGACGTAGTGCACCAGTGACAAACAGCGAGAATAGCCCATACGCGCCGTCCTTCTCGAACGCGTTCCTGACCCGGGTCCCCATGGCAAGGTGAAGCCCATTCTGCAACGACAAAGATGCAATGTATGGATTGTCTTGAGCCGTAGCTGAAGTAGGAGCATTGGCGGCACTGCTGGGCGATGTAGTAGCCGTGTGCACTGGCCGAGGCCGGGGAATGTCGCTGTCCAACGATTCAGTCGGTATGTCGCTCGAAATGGTGTCCAAGAAGGCATCCTCGTCCTCACTGAGCTGCTCGCTAGCACTGTCTCCGAAATGCGCGATCTCGTCTTCGCTGAGAGGCTCCCAGTCGCCAGTAATGTCGTCGTCCATGGCTAGTTCGAGTCGGGAACGCTGGAGAATGGGAAAACCTCTACGCGTCTTATACCTGCTGACCTGCTGTTTTCGCGCTCGCTTCACTGGCTCTGGTACAGGTTCAAGAGGACCTCTAGAGTGAAGCTGGCAGCTTGCACCTATTCCACAACATGACTCTCAACCAATTGGATTGCGTAGCTGCTACTCCCTACAGGTCTTGATGGACCTGTAAGGCACCTCGTAGCTAAAGGGTTAGGGAGTACCTTTTCAAATTCTTCTTTACTCGGGTACTGAATTTTCACCACTTCAGCCCACTCGATTCTGAGGCCTAGCCATTCCTCCAGCAGCGCATTGGCTTTAGCGTTTAGTGTTGCCTCCGCAGTGTTCTCCACTGTGGGCTGAGAGGCTTCGTCGCCGTAAACTAAATCTGTCTCGGTGTCGGAACTGCTGTTGCACTCTCCTCGAGGAGAACTCGAAGTGGATGGAGCTTCATTGTCCTCTCGACCAGCATTTACATTCAGCGCTTTGAAAATCACACGGTGCTCGACACGAAGTAGCGCCTTCTCAAGGATCCTTTCAGTGGCTGCCTCAGGAGATTCATGAACGCGTAGGTAATTCTTAGCGACAGTCTTAGTCCGCGGATTGAGCAGCAGCGCCATTCCCATGACACAATGTGTACAGATGGCTTCGGGAGGCGATAAGCGATCTGATGCAGTGTGCGTTTAACGCATCGTTGGGCTGGCTCGGATAAGTCGGGGAGTTTCAACGGAACCCGCGGGAAGTTCTTCTCATTGGTGTCTGGTCGACGAGCAGCTTTCAAACAGTATGCCGAAAACTTGTACGTATTCATTCGCGCAGATGCCACTCGAAGCAGTACATACATTGTCGACGAAAGCACGGTCGCTGACTGAGCCTCTACCAGCGCCAATTCCGCCACCCGCTGCATATGATAGCCTCCATTTGGACCACCAGCTCCCCACTCATCGGACGTGATACAGGTAAATACATCCTTTTCACGCTTTGGCACATCTGCGTTCTGGAAATACGCTTGAAATGCAGGATAGTTCACAATGGATCGGCTTGAACAGCCTAATACTAGACGCCACACGAACATCAATGCCAACCAGACATGCAAGTTGCGGTAACTTGTAGAACTTTTGCGCTTCAGCGAGTCGGGCAACACGCTCAGGCGTTCTGCTCGAAGCGAAGAAGTTATTCAGAGCGCGTAGCATGCAAATGACTGCCGCTCCTTCGGGGAATGCGCCACCTTCCGTGACGACCACTCTCTTCTTGACGTCTTTGGATCTTTCTTATAATCGTTCCGCACGTTCTCTTTTAGCCCAATACCGTACCCGATGCAGAGGTTGAGTGCGTGCATCGTACAGCCAGTTTGTAGAGTTGTGTCAAACTGTCTCGAGACCTTGCGGGCTGCTGCAGAGGTGTCCGAGATGGTAAAGCGTGCCATTTGTTTCACATCCAACCCGTAGCGAGATTTCAACTGCATGTTCATTAAAGTCGCCACTTCCTCTGAGTCACGTCCGTCGTTTTTCACCTCGGCTAACAGAGCGAGCCGCCGTGGCTCCCAAAAGCGGTCGAGAAAGCTGCAGGAAACACCGACAATGCAGTCCTTGGCGCTGTTCGTCCAGAGGTCGTGCTCAACTGTCATGAACGGGACTTGGTGCAACTAGTTGAACTCACTAGCAATTAACTCGGAAGTATCCTTCTCGTACTTGTTGTAGTGATTGTCAATAATCTCGTTGTAGGTCTTGCTTGAAAGTGTGGTAATGTTTGGGTCGCCAGTGATACCAACAAGAAGCTCCTGGAACGCTGAGGTTGTCACCATATTGTACGGCAATCCTACAAGCAAATCAACAACTGAATTAGTATAAGGTAAAAGCAATGAATAGTAAAACTTATGATCAGCACCATCGCGAATGAGCCATCGGGCAATATGGCCAGATATGTAGTCTTGACTCACAGGTGCTTTCCAATAGTTTTTTTGACGCTTCACCGGCTTCTCGTCACGTGTACCTGGTACAGTTGAGGCAGGACGCTTCGGTTCTTTCATACTTCCTACTTGCACCATGAACCAATCCGAGCGCTGTAGCCAATACTGCTGCTCCTTCACAGCCATTTCATGATCTTTGTGGGCTGATACCAAGTGCGTCTTTGCGTTGGTGGTGTTACTGGTACGGCAGAGCGATTCTCGCCAAGTCTTAGTCTGCAAGCACAACAGACAAATGTGGGTGAACTCCTTGCCCATGTGCGTGATGGGTTCCCCGAGGCGATGAATCACATCCCAAACTGCGTTTGTCGAGTTCTTCGGTGGAGCATGCGTGATGTTGCCCGGAATAGTGTTGGCGTTTTGATCCTCAAACAGCTCGACCTGGGCAA
Organism: Phytophthora sansomeana; assembly: GCA_032158285.1. NCBI lineage: Eukaryota > Oomycota > Peronosporomycetes > Peronosporales > Peronosporaceae > Phytophthora > Phytophthora sansomeana. The sequence continues at coordinate 257,399 of JAPDHH010000218.1, forward strand.
GACCACTAACTGTAGCATCGCTCGCTAGCGATACCGAAGAGAGGCTGTCGAGTGTGAGCTCCTGCAAGTCGCTCCCCGTGCAGGTGAACTTGGTGACACAAGCTTGGCTTGCAGTATCTGCATACCCGCCGTCTTAGTCTGCGAAAACCTGGTGTTGGAGATGCTGCAGATATACCTTTAGAGAGCTCTGCGCTCGTTGCTGCACAAGTGGTGCACTTGACTCCCACAAACGTTGTACGGAGAAGCCTCCGCTATCTCCTCCCAGTTGCAGTCTGTCTCCGCGCACTTCATTTCCTGTGGTTCCTTGGGTACCAAGTCGGTGGAGAATCGAGAAATGAGATAACAAGCGCTGGATTCACGTGCCCTTTCAAGGTCTAGCGTAGGTTGAAGCTCACTGATATTATCAGTGGTATACTACTGATATTGACCATATTTTTCGCTGATATAGTAGATATCACTATCACTGGCCAAAGCTCAATGATATATCATATCAGTATTATTATCATTGATATTATCACTAATAACATTAATATTTTGTAGACTACTACCAATCTCTGAGTTATAGTAGCACCCTTTTTCCTCTAGCAGCAATAAAGTGGGTACGTCGGAGTGGTTACGGCAACCCTAAGTCTGAGACATGTATGGTTGCTTTAGCCATGTAAGTTGCTTTAAAGGGGATTTCCAAAAATTACCGTAGTAATTTAAGTTCCAAAATTTCAATCATTCCCTAAGGTACGATAATACTACCATATTATCTTTGTTAAGTCAGATAATGTTAAGTACGAGAAGCCAGAGCCGTTCATTTTTCGAAAAGCCAGAGCCGTTCATTTTCGAAAAAGCGCTGGACTGGAGACATCTCGACGCCGGGGCAACTTTTGAAGACGGAACGTGGCGCAAGCAGCACGCGGGGGAGAGCACACTCCTAGCGCGCAGCGAAAGAGAGCACAGGTTGCGAAGGCTGACGACGGCCGCTATGGAAGGCAAGTGCTTTCTAAATTTCTACTTAAAGATGTAAGCGTATCTAACTGTTTGCTATGCATTTGTAGGGCGGGGGTTGAGGGATCCTGGCAAAAACAACGTTGTGGAGCGAACTACATGCTGGCTGCGCTTGGAATTGAAGAAGGATGATTACAACGATGAAGATTTTGTTCCCGAAGACGAAGAGGACGATGAGAATGAAGACGGCGACGACATTGGCAAGGACGACGGTAATATTGCTATTGAAGACGACGACGCGCGCTTTTGTTTGGCGAATCGGAAGACGAGTTTCAGTTCCAACCAAGTAAAATGGTGTCTGTCTTTTGTATGTGAGGAAGCAAAGAACCTGATATTGGTTTGTTGGGCTCACTTTAGAGCACAAACAGAAAAAGAATGAAGAACACATCAACACCGAGGCCGTCGTGAGTGAGGTGGACGCAGACTCGAGTGGAAATGAAGCACCCCCGAGCGACATAACGCGTCAGTGCTCAAAATTGATTACCAATAGGGTTGCCGGTAGTTATGGTCGCTTAACACTAATGTTAACGTTTCTCGTATAAATGCTGTTTGAGCAGAGACCATTAACAAGGATCAGTCCACAGACAAGAAACGTAAGCTGGAGAGCATTTTCGAACTGTCCGACGACGGTGTTTCTGGAGATGATGGGCACGTTGCTGTGCCGGAATATACACCTAGGATACGTCCAAGCAAACATATAGAGGAGCTTGATTCAATGGCCGTGGAACGCAGCGACATTGTTAACGTCGTGCCTCCCTTCCCCTGAGAACCCATCCAATCGTGGGAACGCTTTGAAAGCATGCTGAAGACATACAAGAAGAAGTACAATCTGCATTTCGCGTACGGAGCTCTGAAACTACTGCTCTTTACAACAGGTATGGCGAGGTTATGCTTATGTTGAATGGATTAAATATAAATATTGTTCTGTTCTTTGATGTTGCTGCCAGGTCCCATGATAATCAAATGCCAACGAGCTTTAAGTGGACGCACAAGATTTACCGCTGTACACATGGAGTTGCACAAGAGTCTCGGTCAAAAGGGCATCGCAACCGTAAACAGCGATACTGTGGGTGCAAGGCACGCTTCACCCCAACTGTCAGCCGTGTAGATGGGGACACGTACGCGATCATGATACGGAACGAGGTACCCAAAGCGAGGTTCACAATGATTTTGTTTTGCAGTCCTAACTTATATATGTTTTCGATAACAGAATCACACTCATTCGCACCCTACGTCTTCTACGCAAGCGTCATCATATTTGACGACAAAGACCTTGCCACTCGATGTCGAAGACCCCGACGACGTGCGGACCTTGGCTGACGCCCGTGTATCCTCTACACACATCGCGAACTTTCTCAACGATCGTCTTGGTATGTGCAATGAATTTGGCGCTATTGTAATTCTAGTAACGAGTTTGCTGACCGTTCCTCTGGCATTGGATATAGAATGTACAGTGACTCCGCAGCAGGCACGCAACCTCATTCGCAGTATTATGGGCCATGATTCCGGCGAAGATCGTCTGAAGAACATGTTGCACTCTCTTCGCCAGCTTGACGGTAGCGATGTGCTTGTCATGCAAGACCAAATGGACATCACGAGCGGGATTGTCATGCAGACGAAGGTTCAAAAGCTGATGTTTGAACGGTGGGGTGAGACGTTGGTGATGGATTTCACGCACGGGACCAATAACCTTGGCTATCATTTAGGTGCGTCGTCTGGTGAACATGTACTTGTGTATTAAGGCAACCCTTATAGCAACCATATCATTGTTACAGCAACCATAGCATTCATATAGCAACCTTATGAATTAACCCAACTTGTATTGCTACTGGTGTGTAGGGAGTCTGGTCGTTACCACAGCTACGGGTAGAGGTTTTCCGGTTGTCGACTTCATCTGTCTGAATGAGCAAACTGAGACCATGTCGACAATCCTAGAATACTTCAAGAAAAACAATCCGCGGTGGCGAGATGTGGAAACTGTCGTCATCGACAAGGACTTCGTCGAATGGAGGGTTCTGAAGACGTGCTTTCCAAAAGCGAAGATTTTGTTGTGCCAGTTCCACACAATCTCTTACTGGAAAAAGGTGATGCAGCGCTCAGTGTACAGGATCAGTGTTACCCAGCGAGAGGATATGCTGGAGTTGATGATGAAGATGCTTTACAGGTGCACTCTTATGCGAACGACCTGTTTTGATACCAAATTAACAAAACCAATCTATTGTGATGTCTGCAGCCAAACACGGACGGCTTATGAAAACGGACTTAAGGCGCTCAAGCGATACTGTAAAGCCAACAAGAAGCAATCCTTCTTTGCCTACTTCGACAAGAACTGGAATGCCTGCAACGACATGTGGTCTAACTTTGCTCGCGGGAAGTACTTTACTGCGGGGAACACCACGACTAACCGCATTGAATCCAACTGGAACCAGTTAAAACTGCTATTGGGCCTGAAGACGAGAATCGATAGGACAATTGCTGGTTTGCTCCAGCACCAGATGACGATCACACAGCAAATTGTTTCGGAGATCGGACACTTGCACTCCACCTCTCGGATGACTAAAACTGTTCCTAAGTTCTTAAGGGCGGTTGCGACTAGACTCTAAGCGAATGTTCTGGAGAAGGTGAAGCGAGAATGGGAAAGGTTTGTGACTCTGATGACAGCAGCAATGTGTGAGCGAGCTTCAGGTGTATCCGGGTGGAAAGTCTACTGCTCAAAACCAAACCTTCTTTTGCCACGACGTGGATTGGACGTGCTCGTGCCTGTTCTACACGAGCAATCACTTACCGTGTCGCCATTTGATGCATGTGGCAGACAAGGGTCATGGTTTCAAGGTGCTTCCTGCTATTTCGATTCACGAACGATGGAATACTCTTGACACATTGAACGTTAAAGAAGATCTGGCCTCTGCTGCTCGTGCATTGCAGGCTATTCTGTGGATGTCGAAGTTAAGGTTGCCGAAAGTAAGGTTGCCGAATGGAAGTGATCATGACACTACTGTTCCAGCATCACCAGGTACCAAACAGGTGGCATATGTACGACTTCGGCGACTCGAACGCGCGAACCAGGTTGTGCTTTTTTCAGCAGAAAAGTATTCATACGCGAAAGCAATGTTGGCGCCATTGTTAGAGCACTTATCCAACTTGTCTAGCACGGGGTTTTATCAAGAACTACAAGCGTGGAAAGAAACTGTTGAAGTAGGCCTTCGCCAAACGAAATCTGACTCAGGTGGAAGTGACAATGACGACAACGAAGTAGAACATGATGTACGTGAAGATGATATGGATTCCGATCTCGATCCAGCCGATGCAATGGGTACTGCTAAACTTATGGATGCACTGGAAACCGCGGGCGGTGATGACGATACAGACTGCAGTTCTGATGACGACGAAGTCCCGCCAACGCAGCCAAAAAAAATGAAGCAGGAACACGAAGCAACTGGTCTGCCTGAAACGAAGCCATTAAAGGGAGACAGCAAATTAAGGTGTGGCAAGAATGAAACCCATGACGACTCGCCTGTAACAGCAACCCCGGCATCTGTCCTCCAAGTCGATGTAATCAATGTCCCGAAACCGAAGCGCCGAGGTAGACCACTGACAACTACCAAGCAGCTACGACAAACAAAAATTACGGCGCGGCTAGCCGTTCACTCATACCCTACTAGGTTGACTGTGTCGCTTGACCAGCTTCTTACATGGGCACGGAGCACGCCAAATTTGAAGTATGTAATGGAGATGATGGAAAGATACCCAGTCCAGCTGGAGGACCCTTATCTGAGTGCCCGTACAATCGAGTGTCAATGGGAAGCTTTGCGAACGACGGATTATATGCACAACTTTGTCATTCCATTCGACCTTACACGGTCAATGATCACTGCAGTAATCAGTGCTAAGAAGGAGAAAACGAAACCCGACGAGCTGAATGACAACGTTAAGCGTCAAGGTATCGTCCTTGACCTCGTTGCTTCTATCGACCCGAAACTCTGGAAGTTCAGCAGGTAAGGTTGTTTTACCATTAAGGTTGCTATTGGAGGGTCGCTTTAACTCGAGGGTTGCTCTTGCTATATCATTGCTTCTAGCCGGTTTGTGCATGCTTCAGCGGGTTTCTACATCATTAAAGCCAAGACCAAGGCTTGGATTGAGGACCGAAAGTGGCTGGAGCAGGACTGGCGTAAGGTCAGCTCGGACGTCGGTCTGTTTGCCGAAGAAACAAATACTGTCGGTTTATCTGATGCCGCGCGTTGTGGTCGCCATCAGGCTCTTGCCAACGAGATCATAGCAAAGTTTACTTCTTGCAGACTGCGCACCGAATTTCAAACGCATTCAAGTGGAGGGCTCATCAGCTTTGACAATGTGGTGGGCGATCTCTGTCGAGGTTGGTTAAATGATAGCCCGATCGACTTTTGCTTGGCATCGACAATTGAATCGCACCAGAAAGGCTACGGGTTGTCGTCGCTTACGGGAGCTGTAGGATGACCATCCGCGCCAGATATACCACTTCGAGAGTACGATTACATCGTCACTCCTGTGAACATGAAAGCAAACCACTGGGGCATCATTATCGTCCGTATGAACTGCAAGGGGGCATCGAATAAGACGTTGCGAGCGCACATTTACATGTACGAACCTCTCATTGGTGATGATTATCGCGAAGATATGGGGGTCGTGTGGAATGGTATCTTTAAAAACGAAAACGACGAAGAAAGTGAAGAAAAAGAAGGTCTTCGAGGGTTCGTGGAACGGTGTCACGAAGCAACGATGTCGTCAGTGAGGCAAATATTCGACCCGATCGAGTGGGTGGAGACACCACAGCAACCGAACCTATCTAGTTGTGGTGTCATGATAGTTGCCCAAGCATACAACTACATTTCTGGTGATATCGATCGGCAGACTTACAACGTCTCGAAGAATGATGTGAAGGTGATGCGTTTACGGATGTTGTGGGCTATCATGCATTCCCACCAGAGTGTGATGTCCGATTCCGATGCTGCTACTGTGATAGAGATCGACAAGAAGCTGAAGGTTGAACTCAAATAGGCATGTGGGCTACTAGCGGTTTATTGCGCTTGTTAACCTTGTAGTCTGTTGATCGACATCTCGAGTAAAACATCAAATGACAATACATCATCTTGAGCAGTATCCTCCTTGTTGCCCAAAGCTGCCGCTAACCCATAACAGCGCTCCTCGCTCTCCTCAAGTGAAGACTGAAGCACCAGCTGAAATCTCAATATCTTGTCCAGTTGATCATTTACTTCATCCAGCTTTTTCTTCAGGTCCGCAAGCTCCTTGAGTCTCGCCCGAAGCAACTCTCGCGTCAGCGTTTTCTCGTCCATTCTGGGGGCACCTCTTGAAATGCTAAGTGTTGGTGAGTGTGGTACACATGCTGCAGTGTTGTACGCAATAATATGTGGAGTTCTCGTATATGGTGTGTCAGACTTATCTCTATATTTAGACAGTCTAGTGAGGCTGGCCAGCGCTGCATAGTAATTTACGTGCAGTTCAAAATAAATTACTGGTCACCAGCTGTTTTTGTGGTTGCTTTAGGCTTTATGGTTGCTATATTTCGTGTCGTGACGTTGTGTTAAGGTTGCGGTAACGCCATTCTGGGTACGTTCACAAATACGGACATAAAATGGGCTAAACACGAAAGTTTGCCTGGCGAGATCATGCGAGGCCCGCAGCTCTACAATGCTAGCACTACACTATCGGGATAGACCAAGGGCATTTAGCAGCAGGGTTTTAATCAAATTCACCGTTCGTTAGGCTAGGCCTAACCAGTTCCATTTTCACCTGTAGGGATGTAGCCCTGGGATTGTGAAATTAAGTTGCTCGAAGTTGCCCGCAAGTTGCCCTAACGTTGCTCGTTTATCCTTCTTTTGTCAAAAAATTGGTGAACGTAGGGAGAGCCATATTCTATGGATGAATATACACGTCTTTCCGACAAGAGAGTGATTATTTTGCCCGATTGGGAATAACCTTCCCCTAGCTCATCTCCTGTAGCATCATGCCCATCTCGGATTTGTTGATAAGGCCATACCCGGAAGGCCGGGAGTGTATACCAGATACGTAAACTGCCCTTTTCAGCCATTCACAGTCGCAAAAATCCCCCCTCAAGCCGAGTACGAAACGAGCGCCGCGGAAGGAACATGCCACCGCGGCCGCGCAGCGCGTAGAAGCGCCCATTGGCGTCGAACGAGGTTGGACGACAGCGAGAACGACACGCCTGAGGGTTCTTCTCTGAGCGAATGGCTGCCATCGCCGAGCCCCAGTCATGTCGAGTCGATGGAGACACGAGCACAGCGAGTGAAAATAGAGGGCAATTGGAGATCGTCGCCCCGCCTCCTCGGCAGGTACAGTTTCCATCTTGGGAGGCTTTCGAGGCCTATCTGGACGTGTATCAAGCGGAATCTTCCCAGGTAAGGCACGCAGAGCCCACAATCCCATTACTAGCATTCTATCTACCCGTGATTCGTTTGTTAGATCTTCCAAGCGCATGTACATACCACAGTGGCAGAGTGTAATGAGATTATCGATCGCAAGGTGTCCAAGGCAGCCGAGATCCCCGACGTGTGAGAATAGTACGCGAGGACGTTTGTGTGCACGCATCATGGAAGGTACCAGTCGAAGGCAACCCCCAGCGACCAAGACAGGAAAGCCGAACCACAGGCTGCAGTGCACAGGTAAATATGCTGTTTGAGGCTTCCAACCATCCGTATGAGTTTAGCCGGGCACCGTTGGGTTGGATGGGCTGCTGGTCGGGCTGTTTATAACTGTTTGGGCCTCCTTGTCTTCATTCGGGCTCATTCGGTTGGCGTTTCGACTAGGACACTAATATCGACTGGTATGATTCATGCACTTTATTACTAGATCAATACCTGTGTTCAGATCGTGGACAAAGCGATCATGACATTGTGAACATGACAAAGCGAACATGACATTGGGAGACTACACCATTAACATGTTGATGTCAAAATTGTTTGCAGAGGGCAGATACAATTGGTGTGGGCACATCGATCGCTGGAAACGTTATGAACTGGTACTTACTGATCCAGGGGATTGGATGCTGGCTGCTCATTACAACGGCATCCCACCTACCACGGCTCGCAACATCGTTAACCGCGGCACGCCAGACGTTGGGAAGAGAGGAGGAGCAAGGGCAGCGAGCACCAAGTGCACTCCAGAGATGGAGGAGGCACTCGTCGGGCGTATCGAAGAGAACTGCTTGTACACTCTACCCAGCTCAGTGTCCTGATACGATATTTTTCGAGTTCAACGTTGTTCTAAGCCGGTTGCTCATCAGCAAGAAGCTGTGCGACAAGCTCTACACTGTGAAGCAGGTAAGTATCGTCCTCATATATGATATTGCATATGAACATGAATAACATTGCGGTAGTCATTACGTACAGGTTCGTGTGGAGCCTGAGACTTGTAATAGCGAAGTGAACATCGAAAAACGAAGGCTCTTTGCTGAGGCGCTGCTTAAGCATGAGCGCGAAGGGGTCTTCATTGTGTATTACGATGAGACTAATTGCAACATTTACTGTAAGAGGACGCAAGGTCGGGTGCTTGTTGGTCAGCGAGCTGTTGTGAAGCTCCCTCCTTCCAAAGGAGCAAAACTCCAGATACAATGCGCGGTATCGCCCGAGGTTGGACTCGTGCATTACGCCACCAATCGAGGCAGCATCAAGATGGAGGTGAACGCTGCGTTCGTGGATGACGTCTACGCGGCAGTGAAAGATCATGAGGTCTATCAGGATCACTTTGCTGGCAAGCCTGTAGTGATTGTGCTGGACAACGTACCAGCTCACAGCCAGACAGAGGACGTGATGGGGGCTAAGGACGATCTTGTGCTACTACGCCTGGGCTCATACAGCCAAATGTGTAATCCTATCGAGGGTACGTGCCTCTGTCACTGACTACAATCATTTTATTTAACTCTATCTACTCTACATGTATATTGATCAGGTTGCTTTAGCATTTTGAAAGCTTGAATCAAAAACTACCTCGCCATGAGCCACGAGGAGATGATTAACGCGCCTCACGGGCAGAAGAGTGAAATCAGGATGCAGCTTCTGGAGAGAGCTGCAGTGCATTCCATGTTTTGCATCGATCTTCGCTTGGTAAACAAGATGGCACGCCATTGTGCGCTCTCCGTTGCCGCCGCGATTCGCAGCGACCCCATGGAGTACGGGACGTAGCTGTTTTGCAGTAGACTAAACCCATCTTGGTCTGCACTAAATGTCAAAACTTGATTTTCTTGATTTTCTTGGGTTTTGAGTTTTTTTTTTAAATCCGCTTTGGTTTATACTATGGATTGGCAAAGGTGTAGATTTGTACACTCATCAGACTCCGTTGGCGGACAACGGATTTCTGTTCATGGTAAAGCGACTAAGACGCGTATCATGAACAAAGTGTTCAGCCAAGGGTATTTTTCGATGAGGAGTGGAGAAACGAAGTTTATTACAAGCAAACAATTCAAGCGCTTACCTAAGAAACCCCAAAAGCTCGACTGTGTTTTTGTTATTCGTCCTGTCACTGAAAATGAGCAAACTGAGTGCAGAAAAGCATGCACACGTGTTGAAGACTACAAAGGATTACTGGTCTTTCCGAATTTGGACCGTCATATGAGTATTTTTCAGCAGAAGGTCCCGAAGAAACTACCACCCGAGAGTCACGGTGTTCACGAAATGGAGATAAACACTAATGAAGCAATTTTCTGTTAGCAGTGGCGTCAATCGCCTGCACAGGAACAGGAAATGCGGTCGTGGGCTGCTGAAATGCTTCAGGCTGCATTTATGAAGGCCGTCAACGTCACCCCATAGTCCACCCACATTTTGTGTGAAGAAACCCGTGGGGCAATGACCAAGAGTGAGTTGCAATCGTTTTTTAGGAACAGAAACGTATGTCCAACGATTCTGCAAGGATTTCGCTCAAGATGCAGGACCGCTTTTCAAGATGCTGAAAACCAAGGACACAACACTGCGAAATGACATGAGGCAGAATGGTTTTTGGAGAGAGACTGCGATACCGTTGAATGACGTGGAGAAACGGAGTGATTTGATTGGTGGACTAAGGTCAGTGACCTTCTCTGTGTTACTTGCGACACTGTGCGACATGGAATTCGGTTGTGTCCCCCGGAACGAATGCGGCCAAGCCTTAGGATGGACCCTTCAGGTTCAGAAGTCTGCGATAAAGGCACAAAAGCCTGAACGCAGCTACTCTGTCTGGACCACCCTCGTCCTCAAGCGGGTTAGCTCCACGAGAAGCTGAAAATGCCTGTGCAAACGTATTGTACATGGTGTCCCGCCTCGACTAAGGCTTGAACTCACATGATATCCGCGCATCTGGAGTCTACGAAAGTCCTAAACGCAGCGAAACCAGTTCAAGCAAGTCTACTCGTGACGAAGAGAACAAGTTTGTATGTGGAGTCTCATCATGAAGTTGGTTCTAGGCTGCAAAGTCCTGAACGTACATGTTCTGAACGTACATTTAGTTCTTGAACGCAGAACCCTGACCGCATACCTGCGTTCAGGTGTGTCCTGGCTCGTGAGACCTGTACACACCACCTCAAGTATACCTGCAACTCGTCGACCCTGAACGTGCACGCGTCCAGAGGCATGACCGCAAGAATCTTACTCTAACACTCTACGTGACGACGACGCGTCACTCGAACGGTTGAAGTTCAACCCAAGGGACGTCGAGTCAACAAATCCCCAATACTCAAGTCAAGTCAAAGGATCCAATGTACCCAAGGCATACTCAAGTCAAGTGAACCCAGAAGAACACAGAAGAAAGGATAGTGATACAAAGCTAGCGATCGTCTAGAAACCTAACAATCAGAGAGTTTTTACCCCCTACTGCGCAAGTCGTTTGTTGCCAGCCAGGAATCGGGTCCGCTGATCGACATGGACGGGTCGGTGCGAAGCTCCCCATAAAGTCCATTCCAATTGCGCTGGGGATCATTCGTGTCTGAAATGACCCTCGCATTCCATGTTCTAGTTGGACCCACTGCGTGTAGGTAAGGGGTGGTGTTCCATTTCATATTAACTTAGTGCATTGGGTGGTTGGTTACCAGTTACACCCGGTGCGTTCAGATGAAAACTGCGTTGAGAGTCGAAGTGTATTTGATTGTGTATATTTCCCTCATCTGAAGGTGGTGCGCGTGTGAAAGGGCTCTGAGGTTGACCAGAACCTTGGACGCAGCCCTAGTTGACTGGTGTACTGACCCACTGTTCAAGGGTCTAAAAGAATAAGTAACGGCTGTGTGTTTGTATATCTCTCTGTATTTGTATTGGTTATCTGAAAGTGGAGGTGTTTCTGGGTTTTCGTATCCGGTTCAGACATTGGAGAAGTGCATTCAAGGAGTGAACGTTACGCCCAACACTTTCAAGGCCTATTTGTATTGAACAACTCACTTGGTGATCGATCCAGGTTCCCCAAAGGTAAAGATCCAAGGACGGGATTTCACAAGGTACCACGCCACCCTGGTCGCAGTTCCGAAGAACCTGCGTTCAAGCTAGAACCGCTGCGTTCAGGCTTTAACCACCTGCGTTCAAGGTTCTAAGACCGGGAATTACCTCCCAGGATTTCCAAGCCTAGGCTGCCACTATCACTTGGGCGAAAAAGGTTCACTGACCTCGTCACAGAAAGACCAAAAGTGTTGTGGACGACGAGGTAGTTGGTCATTTTGAAAGCCTGAAAAGACGTACTTCGTCTACACCAGTGCGAGCTGTTGCTGATTTCAGCAAACCGTTCTACATGAGAATGGACGCAAGTGATTATGCTGTTGGTGGAGTACTTTATCAGTTGGAGGAAAGCGACGGACAACAAGTTGAACGACCGATAGCATTCCAGGGACGCAAATTCAAAGCAGCTGAGATAAATTATTCAATCTGGGCTTCGAGTGTGGAGAATTTACCTTCAGGATAAACCGTTCATTGTCGAAACAGACCACAAGTCTTTGGAGACCGTGCTCTCTCGAAAGAGTATTTCAAGGAGGATTGCTAGGTGGTACGATGAACTCACTGAGTACTCGATTCAATTCCAGTACAAACCAGGTCCAACCAACGTGGTTGCAGACGGAATATGTCGTCGGGCAGATTTCCAAGAGAGTGAACCCCTTGAAAACATTATAGCTGCGGTTGTTGTACATTCTCGCGTGCGTCAAGGTTTATCTGCTGTGGTTGGCGAAGCTGTATCTCGATACAGTGATGATCGATACACGCACAGCATTATTCGAGCACTTAAGAGCGAGGATGTGGATGAAGAAATTGGAATTAAGCACATCGAGAGATACAGCATAGTAGGCGACCGACTATTCTACCCTGGCCCTATCGACGCTGCTGCGCTAATAGTGCTTCCGGTAATTGATGAATTGATTGATGCTGTGCTGTACGAATTTCAAGATAATGAGCGTTATGGGCACCCAGGTATTGACAGAACGGTTCGGCTAGCGGAGAAACATTTCTATTGGAAGCACATGGTGCGTAGTGTTCGGGCGTATGTTAAGTCGTGTGAAGTCTGCCAACGAACGAAAGCGCGCCATAGCAAGCCCCCAGGACATCTGCAAAGCCAGCCAATTCCAAGAGCACGTTGGGTCCACATCGCCATGGATTTTTTTGTTACCCTGCCGACAACAAGGAACAAATAAGACTCCGTGTTAGTCGTAGTTGACCAGTTGACGAAGCGTGCACACTTTGTGGCCTGCAAGGGTACAGCGACCGCGAAGGACATTGCGGAGCTGTACTGCGACCACATAATCGTTCAACATGGTATACCTGTTGAGATTCTATCAGACCGTGATTCCAAGTTTACATCCGACTTGTGGAAAGCACTGTGTACCATGTTGGGAACACGTCACGAATTGACGACGGCTTTCCGCCACCAGGCAAACGGTGTTACCGAACGCCTCAACCAGACCATTAAGAACTACCTTCGCGCATTTACAAATGGGGCGTCTACGGATTGGGATGAATACTTGGTACTGGCCGAGTTCGCGTATAATTCACGCAACCAAAAGTCAACTGCAATGGCCCCTTTTGAGCAGATCTGGGATACCTGCCAACTACACCGGCAACATTGCAGATTTTGCCCAGTGCAACTGGTACAGCAGCTCGTCGAAGTGCATTAGGGAAGACATTCATTGAAAAACAAGCAGACGTTCTAGCAAAAGTTTGCCAACAATTGCAGCAGGCATCGGACCGCATGAGTGAATACTACAACAGCAACAGACCGACACAATCGTTTGCAGTGGGGGAGGAGATTCTACTATCAACTGAGAACCTCGCCAACTACCATGCTGGGACAACGATAACGAAACTAGGTGTGAGGTGGATTGGTCCATACCCAGTATTGCATCGTCTTGGCCACAAATACTATGAACTGAAGTTGCCCAAGGGCATCACGTTTCACCCCGTCTTCCACACCAGCTACCTGGAACCACACGTGCATAGTGCAAGAGAGAAAGAAATATTCAAAGTTCAGCTTCCTGACGGCACTGAAGTGAACTGGTGGAAGACATTGTGAATCACAAACGAGTGCGTGGCAAAGACTTATATGAAGCCAAATAGCTTGGGCAAGCTCAAACGACATGGGAACCTCTGTCAAATTTGGAGTACGTGGGCGACTTGATCAATCGTTTCCACGAGCGCAACAACACGAGGGGGTCTTCCCTTCGGAGACGGCATGTCACGAGTTTCTGCAGCAACTAGTTAGCGTGCGACAAGAGGCTGCTTTCAATTGTGAACTCCAAATTGGACCGAATCGAAAAAGGTGAACAACTAGTCTGCGAAATGAGTCCGCTGGAGTGGTGGGGGTTGAATCGTTTGAAGTATCTTAAAAGTAACTTGACAAAAGTTTAATGTTGCCGCGAAAGCCGCAGCGAAGTTAACAACGTTAAATGCGCTCGCGCGATGCCGGAGACTGCAGCAAGTGTTTGCGTTGGGATGAATAGTCTAAATAGTATGCTTGCGCAGTACAACTCCCCGAATTTCAGGCCTAGAGCCACTACAGGTAGGCTAGTGGCCACTGCGCTCGTCGAATTGACCCAGACGCCGACGTCAGAAGCAGCAGCAGCAGCAGCCAAACCACTCATAACCTATTTTTATTATGCCAACTGAGCAGATTCAGATTGAATATATTTGTCAGAAATAAAAATAACAAAGTCGTGCCAAGGCCCGAGGAAGCTCTGAAATTTGAAGCTGTTTACTTAGTACTAGACATGACCAATGACCATGACCAATAGCTTGGGACCGCACCAGTGCAAATTCAGGGCTGTCACTCATGTGTGGCGCACTACGTTTTCACAGTTGAAGCGCCACACTCAAGTCAAGTAACAACTCGCGCTGATAGATTACCATTCGTGCAACATCGACTGTGCTAATTGGTCTATAAATTACGTACCTATGGAACCCGGACGACACAAGCAACATTCACGCAATTTATTGTCTTTAGGGCCGTTCTTAACGAGATTGCCAGGTATGATCTGGACAGGGGTTGGGCTGACTAGGAGCATGAGCTCATATGCGTCCAAAACGGGATTGTGATCCAGTTACGCAAAGGCCCACCAGTCGGGAGTTTTTCGATTCAATTTTCCCACTTTCCTCTTCTCTAGATGGAGCAACCGTCGTCTTCTGCAGCAAGCGGCAAGTGGACAGCCCGCCAGAAGGCGGACAGTAAGCGGCCTGTGCCGGTCCCAACGTCTGATGACTACAAGGACTGGAATATGGACCAGTTAAAGCTCGAGTGCACTGCAAGAAAGCTGCCTGTGGCCAAGAACACTAAAAAGGAAGATCGAGTGGCCATTTTAAACGCGTACGACGAGTCCAAGGGAGGAATCGCTTTGCTACTCGATATGCAGCGAGTAGGCAAACGGAACAACAAGACGAGGAGCTCTGAAAAAGCACGCCGCAGCCGTCACTGCGTGTTTCGTCTCATTAACGTTCTGTTCACGTCGGGTAATTTTTCAGAGGTTTATAACATCGGGTGATCAACTGACGCGAAAGCAATTAGACGAAGGAGGATCTCGGCTTTGGGACGATGCAGCTGTTGCATTCAACTCGCCGAATGATACATATGATCGCTTCGTTAGTGAGGATTCTCTTTTTGATGGCATTTGCCCCGATCAGATTACAGTGCATTCTGCGGTGAAACTCAGGTCGCTTTGGAAGGAAGTCCATTCGAACTTTGCCAAAGTGGAGGCAAGGTCAAAACTTTCTGGTGCTCACGCTGACTTTTGGGATTTCTGTGGTGGAGACAAGGCAGTAATGTATTTGAACTTGTGGTGTAATGAACGAGGGTCTGGTCGGGAATTCTGCTCGAGCTGTGTGTACGAGGATAACGAAGATGACTCGACCAAGGAAGGTGGGTCAAAAACCGCGACCCCTGCGCAGAATCGCAAACGCCAGAAGACGGAGGATCCAATTGCTTCTCTTACACACGTTTTGAAAACTCTCGTGGAATCCGAAGTTAACAACAAAGGCGATCTGATAGCAGAAAAAACAGCGATTGCGCATAGAGCGCGAAGATAAGACCGACAAATTGGCAGCAATCGACGACATTCTAGCTCGCCACCGACGTGCGTTAGCGGTCGTCAACGAACAAATACATTCTTGTAACGTGAAAGGAATACCAATAGCTTCGCTGAAGGAGGAAAAAGAGCGTTTACAGAACCGTATCGCGAGTCTACAGTGTAAGGCCGATGCACTTGAAGCAGATATTATTGAGGGATAAAGCACATGTAGAAGTAGTTTTAAAAACTATTGTACTTCGATTTCTACTTTGGTCGAGCCATATTATGATCTTGAATATGCTCCATCACAACTTAACGCATGATGTGTCCGTTTTTCACATTAATTGCAGCGCCAGCGTCTACTTCATCCACCGTGTGGTGGTAGCTGCAGTTGTCTAGTGCATTATATTCGGTTAGCGCTTCGTACACGCTGGATACGCTTTGAGATCTCTGTGTGCGATCATCTATGCAAAAGTTATGCAACTTCATACCCGTTTTGATCACCAAACCAGTGTGGTTGAAATCAACCTTCTGCGAACGTTGAAATATCTGCCATTTGTTCACAAGCAAGCCAAACGACATTTCGACGCGAATTGTAGGCCGAGTGACCAGGACTCTTTATTTCTGGTTTGGTGAATGCCACGAGCATTGAGGGAGAAAGCAAGTACGCATTGTCGCCAATCACATAGTATCCAAGAGGAAGCCCAGCGATATCGATGCTTAGGGCCACTTCGAAAATGCAACACTGTCAAAAACTTTGCCTGGTGAATTAAAACAATACCCCATGAATTTGCAAGATGCATCGCACATGGCTTGAACATTAATCCCGTAGGTAAGATAATGCCCTGAAAAAAATGCTCCAACGTCTGGGACCTCTTTTGAGCTTGGGGCTCTGATTTCACATAGCCACCCATCGACACAACCAACACACCCAGTCAAAATCCGATTTGAGCTGATTGTGGCGAATGAGTCAGCAGCAGCTTAAAGTGCAATTACATCATTAACTGGGACAGCGATTTGAAATCGCGGATGCTCACAAATTGCCGTCATTACTTCGAGTAAAATTGCGTAGAACGCAGGCGTATTAACCCCAGCTAGGACACGAATAGTGTGATATGAACCCCCGGCAAGCCACGAAATCGTCATTTGGATCATGTTGACCGCACTGATAGGCTCTGCTCCAGTCCTGTTCTCTGACTTAACCTCAACTCGTCCGAGAACTGGCGCTAACAACTGCACCAATACGTCAAACGCTTCTGCACTCATTCGATAGTACCGCTTGAATTGACCTTCAAGTAGTAGACGTTCACGATGCGGAATCCATTCCAGTCGTTTGCGCGGCACCACGTTTGCTCTACGTTTTCGATGCTTGTCCACAGCAGCCACCCCGGCGACGAGTAACACGATAGCACTGACCTTCATCCCGCAGAGGCAACCCGTGATCCGAGTTTGGATTGTGAGTTTCGCCTGGGATCACGGGATCAGACCCAACGCAACATGTGTATTCTGAACAGCCAATCACAGTAAAGAAAGTAGTATCATGCTCCGCTCATGATCCCAGTAAGAACGGCCCTTAACCCCCCAGCGCCCAAGCCGATTTTTGCCAGTTTAAAACACTTCCAGCATGTTCCACTTCCAGCATGTTATAGACGCCGGACACTTCATGTTTGTATAGTCTCGCATAAGTACGAGTACCGGCTTTGAACATACAAATCCTCTACATGTTGGATACATACAACATCTCACTTTCAGCGTGCTGTAGATGACACCATGATCGGGGTGATTATGGAAAGTTCAGCGTCTTTTTTATTTATAAACTGGGCGAAACCTCTCGAGATGAGGTAAAGACGGAGTGTTTATCTATGAAATCAATGACACAACAAATCAGAGCTAATCCTCGGTCTTCTCCTCCTCACGTCCATTGGGGTTGTCAACGTCAAGCCCTTCGCGACTTAGCTCTTCGTGACTCCCCTCGCCGCCTTCGTCTTCACGACTCTCTTCGTGCATCTCGTCGCAGCTATCCTCGCCGTCTTCGTCTTCGCCAGCTTCTTCAGGGCCCATCTCTCGGCCTTCGTCTTCACAGCTCTGCCCACGGTTCTCGTCCTCGTGACTCTCCTCGATATTACCTCGTTCTTCACGCTCTTCGTCGCTGGACTCGCTATCGCTCCCCTCACTCTGCCGCTTACGTTTTCCTTGACTTCATCCTGCCTCCCGCCGCTGGATGTCGCGACCGCATCGCGGCTTCGGCCTCTTTGCGCCATTATCCCACTTGAAATGCCAAATCTGCGAACAGGTCATGGCGTTACCGGGGAAATGCGGCCAGATTCGCTCGCATAGGTACAGCCTGACATGGCACATAAGAGTTAGCAAGCTACGTAGTTGATAGCAGCTCTCAGATAGAGTACTAGTTGAAACGTACCGAGCTTTGTCAGACGTGGTGCAGGCATCGCAAAAATATTTTGTGGCGCGACGCTCTCCCACCCTGCGCTTCATTATTGAGCACACCTTGCACTGACGCTGCCGTCGTTTGCTGACACCGTGGACGATCTGATGCTCTGAGCACTCTTGCGCTTCATGGCCCGGCGGGAGTGGTGGGAGCGCTGCAGTACTCCCATCACGTTGCGAAGCAGGCTACAAACAGCATGACGATAATGTCAGCATACAGCATGTGACACATCCAGTATGTGTTCGCGTCCATCGACATACAGCACGTGGTTCATACAACATGAGGAAATGCGAACTACATCCAACATGTGGCTAATCCAACATCAACTAACCGCAAATGAACATACAGCATGTAGTTCACACTACATGTACAAAGTGCAAATATACATCCAACATCTGGCACATCCAACAAGTATAGTGCGCCCTGACATATAACATGTAGATCATACAGCATGAACAACAACGTACCCGTTGATCAAAGTCTCGCGCCCGAAGTGCCATCATCCCTGTGTGTAACTCCAACAGGAACTCGGCATAGGTCACAGGTCTCACGTCACTTCTCTTCTGTGCCTCCCGAAAGACGATGTACGCGTTGACGATTGCTACGTCGACAAGTCCCATGAATATGGACTTGTAATATTTCTTACACCAAGTCCGCATTTGCAGCGAGTAGCGCTGCAAACGCAATTGGTCATGGATATCGACCCCACCCATCCAACGATGGTAATCACGGATCATGGACGGGCATGGAATCGTGTGCCGTACACCTCGCGTCTGTCGTGTGCGCCTCTCTGCTTACAAGTACAGAAGATATAGTTAGCGAGATGATTAGCAAAACGTACGGCAATAGTAACGTACGACATGTTTCCATTTGTCGACTTGCACCTGTCCCCAAGAACTGGACAGGCTTTCTGTCCCACCACACCAGCCCTGTCATCATTGGACAGTTCTTAGCCACTGCCACTCGTGTAGTTCCATGCAGCAAACGCTTGTGTTTGATTCGACAATTTCTTGAGGGTAACCAACCCTGTCACCCATGATGGTACCAATACTGTAGACGTTCCGTTGCAAAAGTTGAAACGCAAGCTGCACGGAGGTATAGAATCGGTCTGTCACCACTAAATGGTACACGTCGTCCTGGATGGGAGGTAGAACGGCTTCAAGGTTGCGAATCACTGCAAATGGACCTGTGTTTGGATCCGCAGACTGTTGACTTTCCGGTACATTGCCCACTTCTTGAATATGCTGAGCCTTGCCGCAGTACACCTCCAGTCTTCATGTTGTAAGGTACAGCAGAACGGAAAATAACATTACTAGATACAACATGTTTGACTTAGTCAAAAAAAAATGCCCCGGGTCCGAAGAGACCCGTGGCATACTCACCTCATGCAATATGTAGTATCTGCGCAGCACGTCAGAAATAGCTTGGTGCCCCACTTGTGCGGCTTTGCCTTCATATACTGCCGAGTCGGGTTGTTTCTATTTCGCGAAGGCAAGATTCCTTCGTCGAAGGAGGACACCGGCGGCGTCTTATACCCCAACGGGAATGTGCACTGCAGCGTCTCAATAATGGATCGCACTTTCCAAGCTCTGTCGCTGGTAGCACGAACGTCGGCATTGTTCGTGAAATGTAGATTCGCCATAATATGCTCGAACCGGTGACGAAGGCAAAAAGTCACTAAATGTTCCACGGGGCACGGCTCCTTTTACAGTAGTTCCCCAGTGGTCTCGGAATCGGCGTCGGTGTGGATTGAACATCCGGGCCATCAACAACACCAGCACATGCAGGATCTCGTGCGGTTTGATATCTGGTTTCTTCGCCTCGCGCCGCATAAACCAATCCTTAGAGTGCTGGCCTGGTATTTTCTGCTTGTCGTACATGTTATCCACACGTGCCGCCAAATTCTGAAGGAAATAGCGGTTGGACTCTGCTGCAATGTTCTCCCACAGCGCCTTCGGCAGAAAGAAAAAGAGTAGCTCCAACGGTGACTCCGCCAAAGCTAGAACTTCTTCAGTGGGTCCATACGCTTCGGTAGCCAAACCAGGATACCGTTCAGTGGGAGGAAAATCATTTGGTTCTACATACAACATCTACAATGTTAGAAAATGTTGTATCTTACAACATAAACGCCAACCCAACTTACCAAGGATCCATCCATTAGCGCGCATGTCGACCATATTTGCGTCGTCCTTGGCAAAGTCAATCATGTCAGCCTTCTCGAAAAACACTCCACTGTAGTTGGTTACCACTACCAGCTGCACGTTCAACAGAATCGGCAGCCGATTCGGATTCAATACCCCCACCAGCTTCTTCACCGCTCGCGACAGAGCTATCTCCACCATCACTATCTTCACCCCCGCTTTCATCTTCAGCTTCTCTCGCATCTCTCGTGTTCATCTTCATCCGTTCTATTTCCTCGTCATCATCGAAGAAGAAAATTTCGGTTTCAGTCTCGTCGCAATCCGAGTTGAGAGCTCCAAAGTCACCAGTTGATCCCTCCGTTACGGCCGTATTCGGTTGAGTCAAAGGCACATTGTTAGGCGGGGTGCGCGGTACTGTCCTGCAAGCACCAAACTCAGTCGATTAGCAACACCGACCGCAAAATCTCTCTTCTGCGCTGCTGATCCCTGTGGAGAACCGTGCAGCACTACCTTTCTTGGTCCTTCTTGTTCAGTTGGCGAGCAGGGTGGAGAACGTGGCTGTGTAGCTGGCTCTTTTTCGGCTGGGGACCTATCCGGCATACAACAATCAGGTTAGAAACATATTGGAGCATGAACATGCTGTACACATGCTGGAGCATGAACATGCTGTACGTGACACCCACGAAAGATGTTGTACACATGCTGGAGCATGAACATGCTGTACGTGACACCCTCGACAGATGCTGTACACATGCTGGAGCAAATCGATGTTGTATGTACCTGGCGATATACAGCATCATTAGTTAGAACATGTTGTAGATACAGTATGTAACATGTCGTACCTCGGTGATGCTGGATGTGGCATACTCGAATCTTCAGCAAGTCCACCTTCCGTTTCTTCACTCGACTTCTGTTTCTTCCGCTGCGATGCCACCGATTGCGGGGCAGCTTTCCGTTTTGGCTTAGGCGTTTCATCTCCCATGGTGTACGTACAACGTGTGGGCGTTGGGGGGTTAAAGGGTATTTGGGGCATACAGTAGATAATCAATCAATCGTTTGATCGCATTTGACAGGGTATGCTCTGAGGTTCTTGTACTTTGCTGGTAAATTCAAAACTGAGAGCTTTCATTAGATACCGAGTGTGCTTCTCTAGTCGGCAACCATCCTTCGTGGTTAGCTCCTGTCTTCTCAGGTCGCACTACTTCTTTCAGGCATCACATCTTCCCCCATGGTTGTCGCGGAGAAGGGCTTGGCTCGCCTCATGTGAATGCTCTCTTGATAGTTGTTCTTATTGATGACCAGGATGCCATCGCTGCGGACACTGCTGATTCGAAATGGTCCATCGTATGCTTGCTGCAATTTGGGCAATCTGGGATCGTTTTTTGCGATCATCACCAAGTCGTCAGGCTTGTACTCATGATCCACCCTCCTTTCATTTTCGCGCTCATTTTGCTGCTGTACCTGGCTCTCCTTTCTCGTTTGCTGTTGCTGCCAGTCCACCTTTGTTGGACAATCAAACAACATGTCTCGGCCAAACGCAGCTTGCCCCGGCGACATTGTAGTGGCAGTGTGGTATTGAGCACGTAGCGCGAACATGACTGCGGATAAACAGTTTTCCCATTCTCCATGCGTGCTGATTTGTTCCGACCTCAGCTTGTCATTGATCGTTCGGTGGACGCGTTCAATTACACTATTGGCTTGTGGATTCTTTGCCGTCGTTCCAGCATGATCTACTCCATAGCTCGCCAGTAGTTCCGTGAACTCGGCCTTGAACTCCGGACCTTGGTCATAGATGCATCTTTCCGGGCGCGGATGCCGATACTATCCACTGCAATTTCTGCCCATGGCCGTACTTCCACTGTTTTTGGAGGTATTTTTCCATATCTCGTTTTACTCACTTTGGTGCGTGCACACTGTTCACAGTTCCTGACCCAAGCCGTCACATCGCTCGTCATTCCTGGCCATGTTAGCGTGGCCTTGATCGATTCGAGCATAATCTTTTCTCCCGGGTGCATCAACCACTCATGGAAGGTCTTCATCACCTTGCCCACAAGTTGGCCCGCCAGCAAAATTCGTCCGTCTACTCTGCTGACAAGCACCTTGGTGCTGCCAATCGCACGCCAGACAGCAGCAGGTCCTTCTTGAAGGCCTGCATGCTGCTGCGCTTCCGCGATTTCTACGAGCGAGAGTGAGCATAACGTGTTCTGATCTTCGCCAGTCGGGGTTACGACGGCACCTGCTGTGTTCCTTGCGCCTTGGAGCGGTAATCTGGAGAGAGCGTCCGCTACAATGTTGTCCCGTCCTCGAACGTAAATCATCGTAACTCCAAACTCCTCGATTTCTAGTCTCCAGCGTTTCATTTCCGGGTTCCTGAAAGTTGCTTCGAGTGAGTTTTTGTGGTCCGTGTAGACTCGTACTTGACGTCCCCACAATATTGACCTAAACTCACGTAACATTTCCAGGATGCTGAGCAACTCCTTCTTGGTGGTGCTGTAGTCTTCTTGCGCTTGATTACATTTCTTCGACCAGAAGGCAAGCGGATGGCCCTGTTGCATGACAACTCCTCCCAGTTGGTGCTGCGACGCATCCGTAAACACATCAAATGGTTGGTTGAAGTCGGGGTAATAGAGGAGTACCTGCTGGGCAATCATTCTTTTTACTCGCTCGAAGGCCTCCTGGTGGGTAGACGTCCACTGATAAGGTTTTTTCTTGGACGTCAATGCTGTCAAGGGAGCGAGGATTTCGGACCGTCCTTTCCACATATCCTTGTAGTAATTCACCATTCCGATGAACCGCCGTAAATCCCGAATATTCTTTGGGCGATCAATCCTTATGATCGCATCAATCTTGCTTTGGAGGGGTTCCTTTCCTTCGCGGCTGATTTTGTAGCCCAAATACTCCACTTCGGTCATACAAAATTTACTCTTCTCGGGATGCACTATCACTCCGGCTTCTTGAAGTCGCTGAAGGACAACTCGCAGGTGCTCCAAATGTTCATCAAAAGTTTCGGAAATCACTAATACATCGTCCAGATAGACTCGAATAAATGATAAGTCACCTAATAACTGCTGCATCACCGCGTGAAACTCATCTGGCGCGGTACTAATGCCCATAGGCAATCGGCAGTAGCGATATTTTCCCCATGGTAAGACCACAGCAGTATATGGTCGACTTTCCATTGCTAATTCTCGACTGTAATACCCCATGACCAGGTCCAAGGCCGAAACAAATCCAGGTTTTGGTAACTCACGCATGAGATCTTGAATCCGCGGTAACGGGTAATACTGGCACTGCAAACATTTATTCAGGGCCCGAAAATCTGTGAGGAATCGAATTGATCCGTCCTTTTTAGGGATTATGAAGGCCGGCGCTGCCCAGGGGAATCTTTATCCGGTTCCATGACTCCAAGTTTCACTAATCTCTCCACTTCGCGTAACGTTGGCTCTCGCAATATCAATGGAATGGGATATGGTCGTTGTGCTTGGGGTTGACTTCCCTCCTTCACTGGCAATACGTAAGGTTTCATCTTCAGCTTTCCTATTTTTCCCAACATTATCACTCGAAACGAACTTAGCAGCTCCAGTAATCTTTTCTTTTCTTCTTCTGTCAGGTGTTTCTCCGGCACCAACGCCTCCAACTTGATCTCTTTACCCGTAACATCTAAAATTCGCATAGTCCGATCATCTGCGTCCTGCACTGCAAACGCCACTCGTCTAGGTGGTTCTGGAGTGGAGTTCATTGGTAGCTTAAGGCCATCCCATAACACGACTTGTCGCTTGTAATCGAGCACCGTCTCCTGCTGCCGCATAAACTCCGTTCCCAAAATTACGGGATGTACTAGCCTGTTGGCCACCATGAACTCTTGTGTGCACTCCCGTTTATCCGAGAACTCTGGAAGTACGAAAGGCGGCGTAATCGATCCCATGTCGGGCTGCCATTCGTCATTCACATTTCTGTATCCATTTCTTTCTTGCTGTGGCGTATACCAGGACACAACCTCCTTCGCTACCAACGACTTTGTCGTTCCGGTGTCCAGCAAGACTCTATACGAGCGTTTACTCAACGGATGCTTCAATGTGATCGTCGTCAACATTGGATTGTCCTTTCCAGCGTTACTTTCCGACGTTTGAACTGCCGCTGCTTGGTCCTGGGTGTCATGTGTTTCCTGCCAGTAGTCAAGCGGATCCGGTTCAGTCGCCACTGCGGCTGCCGTTGGAGCATTCCAGTTCGATCATGGTGTCGGGCCCCGCTGTCGTGGCTCCGATTTCGGTTGGTCTCGGGTAGCTCGGGGCCTAAAGCGTGGCGACGCAGGGTTCCGGAAGCACTCATCATCGTCGTGGTTCTTCCAGACGTTTCCTTCTTGTTTGCAGATGGCACACCCGTCCTTCCTTTCTCCTTCTCTCTTGCGTTTCCCATTACCATCGTTGTTGTGCACCTTCGTTGCTTGCCTCTTTCCTTGGTGATTTCGGATCCGTTTTTCCCGCTGATACACTTCTCTTGGAGGTTGTTGATCGATACGTTCACATTGTATGTACCTGTCACGTAATAAACTCATGTTCGACCATCGTTCATCTTGCGGAACCACCTGGAGTTGCCACTGGCGCGGCATTCCAGCACTAAAATATCTGTATTGATCTGCAGGGCCCATCGGGTTTCCATCATCCGTGGGTATCCACCGTTCTAGCGCGACTAGATCCTCAAAATTGGCGACGTACTTGGCTACCGTCATACCTCGGGACTTTCGTAATGCCTTAATCTCCTCGTGCAACTGATCTCGGGTTCCGAGGGGGCAATAACGGTGAGTGAGACAGCCCAAGGCCCTCCGAATAGATGTAGCTAATGATTCTCCACGAGCTCGTTCTTCTTCCACACGAGCATCAAATTGATCCAAGTCTCTCCCGTTCAGGAGCTGACTCAAAACTTCACATAGGTCTTGGGACCCTCTGTAAGTCTCATCCAGGTTGAGGAAGCGGTGCAGCCGATTCACTTCTCGTTGGAACACCAGCCAATCCTCCCAGTTTCCTCCAACGAACGGCTTCACGTCCTTGGTTCCCTTGAAGCGTCCTCGGGACTTAAATCGAACCGAAGCTTGGCGAGCACTCTCTTCTTCCTTTCCTGGGTTCTCCATTCTGCACTAATTGAAATTTCAATTTGCTGTGAGGTTCTTGTACTTTGCTGGCAAATTCAAAACTGAGAGCTTTCATTAGATACCGAGTGTGCTTCTCTAGTCGGCAACCATCCTTCGTGGTTAGCTCCTGTCTTCTCAGGTCGCACTACTTCTTTCAGGCATCACAGGTATTGCATTCTGCATAATCGCACACAAGTCCCGGAATGCAACCGTGACAGTTTGCCTCTCGTGGCGCCGTCGCCAACGCAATTTCACCAATAGTGACAGTGGCTTGGCATCTACAACAGCTTTGGGCGTGGTGAGCTTAACATAATCAGCTGTGGATTTCTTCTTCGGTGCGATGAGGTTCGTTGGTGTCTCGATACGCTTGTACTCGAGCGCGCGGTACGCGAGAATCATGAAGAGGAAGTAAGTGGCGAGGTTGAAGATGACGCCGTACACGATCCAAGATCGCTCCGTCTGAATGTCGTACAAGTTCAAGAAGTATTCACCAATATTCATCCCGTACTCCGTGCAGTAGTTGGTGCCCCCGTCGCGCACAGTGCATTGGTCGAACTCTTCATGGCGATATTGGCTCACTGCCAAACTGCGAAGACCCCACGAGATCGGATCAATCCAGTAGATCCAGATGAACCAGTCGGGTAGCTGCGTTCGCGTCACCACAAAGCCCAAGAACAATATCGAAAATAACAGCGATACCATCGCTAATGGCTTCGATACGTGCACATCCACGGTGACACAAGATGTAGAAGAAGAATGCTGAGAAGGCAAGTTTGTCAGGAACAGCAGTATCTTGCTCACAAACGGGAATCGCTCTAATGATACGCTTCAGGTAGTCTATTAACACTGGGTGCAAGTCAGACTTCTGTAATATCTTCATGAAAATCCTTTGCTAGCAGTGGATTTGCTAAGCTGAATGTCTCCAAATCATTTGGATGATGTTCCCACTTGCAGACAGTATTTGCAAACTTGTGAAATGGAATCGTATTGAGGAGATCAGATGGCTTGGTTGAATGTGGCTTCTTGTTTTCAATGTACTGGATTTGGACCTTGAAAAAGATCTTCAATTCGTATGCCTTGATCAGAGAATTATCATCCCCCGCTGGTAGTAGGTGATATCCGACCCTTCAAAGACGTAGAACTCATGAATAAAGTAGAGTACAAATCGTTTCAGTTAATGAAGAGACTCGAAGTTTGTACTTCGAAGTAGTTTTTAACATCTTCTCAGAAGTACTGAAACTCAGATCGAAGTCACGATTTGATTTGTTGTCGATCACGAGATACTTCTCCCAGCCCTTCTACATGTAGTTATCAAAATGTGGTCGGAACCTGATGCCATCACAATTCGCCAAATAATTGCAATTCACTATAGCACCACAGCAACTCCAGCAACTCCAGCAAGTATGACATCATTTTGGAACCGGATCGGAACGCGGTTTTGGAACCTACTCTGAAACAAGTTTGATCTCCATTGCAAACTGCTGTATCTTGCGCACGTCCACGTCGCTTGGCGTTGTCATCCTCTTGCGTTTTGAGTCCAGATACCTTTGATATTAGAAATCGGTGAATCTGTCTGGTGGAAGCACGAAGTACAGCCGCGATGCTGAGGATTTCCCAGAAGCATTAAAACATCGTGGAGGCATTTCTCTTTGCAAGGGTGTTTGTGTGCACCTGTCACCTGGAGCAGGATATCCGGCTTGATGATCGCGTCCACCGACTTATATTTTTTTATTGCGGGCCGTAGGTAGATTTTTGCACCCGCATCTTGAACTTGTTTGTCATTATTGAAAAAGACTGTTGGCTGTTCCGGCAGCTCGGCTACTTGAATTGCATTGCCGATATTCCACGCCACATCAGTACTGCCTTCCATCGCACCATCATCATCCACATCCATATCATGGTCGCCATCCTCGCCTCCATCGTCCCATTCTTCTTCTTTGAGCTCATCGTCATCGTCGTACTCATCATTGTGATTAACCCGCTGCCGAACTCGGAACGTTCCACCTCGCGGCAGCACCGACTGCATGTGCTCTTCAAACAAATGGCCTCGAAGCACAGCAAGAGCGCCAACACCATCCGATGCAGCTAGGAATTCAATTAAGTTTCTGCTTATCCTTTTCGTACAGACATTTGTGAACCTCTTGTTGAACATACCCCGAAGCGAAAATGAAATGATCCGAATCAAAATCGCTATTGACACTATAGTGAAGCAACCTGTGCGACACCTTTTCATCACCCGCATCTTCTTTTCTACACGCGTTCACCAGCAAGTCCAAGTCAACACTATCCAGGGCTTTTTCGAGATGGCGCTGTTGGCGGCGTGATCTTGCCTTTTCCAGCACATAACGTGCAATACCACCCCATCGACGGAAGTGGTTGCTCACCATCGACACATCAAGATTCTGATACAGCAAGTCACGACAATTCATGATTTCCTTCCAGGTCCAAACCGGCATGTAGAATGAATCACAATTTGTCTTATTGAAATCCCACCAGATAGAGCGGCGCGGCGACGTCAATAAAATCGTCTTCGATGCATAGTACTCTGGACGAAGGCCGTCCACGATATATTACGTTTTAGGCCTCTCCAGAACATGAATGAAATCTGTATTTGATCCTCGGACAATCATGTCGCGAGAGAAGAGAAGTCGTTGCTTCTTTTTGCCGCTTTCATATATCACCGTCGCACCAGAATGCGCAAGTAGAAACAAGATCACGAAGCCAAAAAACGTTTTGCCAATTCCTGAATTGCCGAGGATCACAAGGTGCGGCGTTTTCTTCACTTCATCATGGATCATCTGCTGACAAAGCTTCCATAGCTCAGGGTAGCAATGACGAATGTAGATACAAGAGCCTAGTGTTTCATCACCAAGAAGATACGTGCCTCGGGGTAACTCAATCAATGCGTCAGCTTCGACCTCGGTACGATCCTTCACAAATGCTTCCCAAAATGCGACCAATGCTGGCGGATTTAACGACATACTTTGCGTGATCGGGATATGCACATCGCCCACAACAAGATGACGATCTTGAGGCACCTCAGGAGGAGTAAAACTTGGGAGTTCCACCAACACGTGAATCTCTTTAACTTTGGGCGTGAAACTCGGCCCAAACAACTCCGTTTCGTTGAGCCGCGAAGACGAAAGCATGTCTCCATACTCGTTGCTGATTCTACCTCGCAAGAAGTCTTTCACCGAGTGGTCGTGCTTCATCCACGTGGTTTCCCCCTTCTTCCGCGCCAAGTACAGTGTCAAGTCGCTCGCGGCAAACTTATAACGCTCGCTGTATCGTTTCTTATCAAAGATAGCCTCCTGCAGCGCCTCCACCTCTGCATTGTGATCGATGTCGACGGAGAAGACGCTCCCTTCGCCGTACACTCCACAGCGCACTTCATGTTCGCGCGGGAAGTTCTCGACTGAGAAGCGGTAGAGTTTTCTTAGTCAATCAGACCCCATCAATTGAATTCTCTGAAATTTATTTCAGAGGGATGGTACTCTGTCCCCAACCCGAAAACCAAGAACGAGTCCATTGATCTGCTCAAAGGTGTCTCTGGCTTCGCACTTCCCGGTAAAATGACAGCTCTCATGGGCGCAACTGGAGCTGGTAAGACGACGCTGATGGATGTCATTGCCTGCCGCAAAACCGATGCCAAGATTCGAGGTGGGATCCTGTTGAATGGCCCCCTCGCACCGACTTAGCTCTCCGTCGGTGCACGGGCTACTGCGAGCAACATAATATCCACGTTAACTCGGCCACCATCCGTGAGGCGCTCACGTTCAGTGCGTTTCTCCGACAGGGCAGCGATGTGTCGTCGAAGAAGAAGTACGAGTCGGTGACCGAGTGTCTGGAACTGCTTGAGCTCGACTCGATTGCCGACCGCTGTGTGTGTGGATGCTCCGTTGAGCAGCTGAAGCGCTTAGCCATTGGAGTGGAGCTAGCAGCTCAGCCTAGTGTGCTCTTCCTTGACGAACCTACCAGCGGACTGGACGCTCGAGCAGCCATGGTCGTCATGGACTGCGTTCGAAAGGTGGCAAGCACGACGAATCGGACCGTCTTGTGCACGATTCACCAGCCATCCACTGAAGTCTTCATGCTCTTTGACAGCCTGCTGTTGCTCAAGAAAGGTGGCGAGACGGTTTTCTTCGGCGATCTGGGTGATCGATGCAGGGACCTTGTTGCCTACTTTGAGGGCTTCCCAGAAGTGCCCAAGATCCCTGAAGGATACAATCCTGCCACCTGGATGCTGGAAGTCATTGGTGCTGGCGTTGATCAGTCGGTGGACATCGATGTTGACTTCGCTAATGCGTTCAACTCGAGCAAACTCAAGGTCGCGATGGACGAGAACATGAACAGAGAGGGGGTGACGGTACCAGTGTCGGGCCAAAAGCAGCTATCCTTCGCCATCAAGCACGGAGCCAGCAACTTCACGCAGGCATATATGGTGACGCAGCGCTTCTTTCGTATGTACTGGCGTACGCCAACGTACAACTGGACACGCATGGTGGTCTACACCTTCATGGACTTCTTGTTCGGGCTCGTGTTTGTTGGTGCCGACTACACGTCGTACCAGGAAGTGAACAGCGGACTCGGAATGATTTTCTGCACGACAGCCTTCCTAGGCATCGTGTCGCTGGACAGTGCGGTGCCAGTCGCATCAGCGGAGCGCGCACCATTCTACCGCGAACGCGCGTCGGAAACCTACAACTCCTTCTGGTACTTCCTCGGCTTCACGCTGGCCGAAATTCCGTACGTCATCGCGTCCAGTTTTCTCTTTACCATCATCTGCTTACCGCTAGCAGGTTTCACGGCCGTCGGCGACCTGGCCTTCTAGTGGCTCAACCTCACGCTGCACGTGCTGTGTCAGATCTATCTGGGCCAGTTGCTATCATTTGCGATGCTGAGTGTGGAGGTTGCTGCGCTACTGGGTGCACTCTTCAATTCAATATTCGTACTGTTCATGGGCTTCAATCCGCCGGCCAGCACAATCCCGAACGGCTACAAGTGGTTGTTTAACCTCCCTCCCCAGCGCTACTCGTTCATGTTGTTCGCTGCTCTGCTGTTTGGGGATTGCCCGGACGACGAGTACGCGCAAGTAACGAACTCGCTGCAAAATGGGACCCCGCTTGACATGACGCAGTTTCCGAGTGGCTGTCAGCTTCTCCGGAATGCTCTAGAGTCCATCGGAAACATTCCCATTCGCGCTTACCTCGACAGCACCTTCGACATCCGACACAGCGACATCCACCACTACATGCTCGTCAACTTCATCATGATCCTCGCCCTGCGGGTCCTAGCTCTGCTGGCGCTGCGGTTCGCCAATCATCAGAAGAAGTAGGGCGCGTACACCATATTCGCTCTTCCATCATCAAGACATATTTCCATAAGTTCATTGAATCCATGCCGAAACGAAACATGTAGCCTCTGGTTTGTGTCTCTAGCTGCATCTTTGCAGTGCCTGATCCACCAGTAGGTTCTCCATCACTTCATTGCTCGTAGAAATGTACGCAGACGTCGCATGCACGAAAAACTTAATCAGTGCGGTCGTTTTGGGATCTGTCCTCAGCTTCGGGTCAAGAAACTGTGGCGTGATGCTGTAACGGGTCAACACATGAGTTGCAGCGTCTCCAGCATTAGAAGTAGAACCATTGACAAGTCGCTTCATCAGCACATAGCCCTTGAGTAAGAAGGTGAGACCGTGCATTGTGCCTCCCCAAAACTGAAGGGCTCGAAGTACGAGTTCCAGACGATCGCAACTCGATGCTCTTCCACCTGTCGATGCAAAATCTGCTGCACGTAGAAAGTTGCGGCCTTGTCTGTCATGACATCGACCATCTCCAGGCCGCACCTCTCTCTAATAACATGGTCCGAGTCCTCATGCGAGTGCAGGCCTCTGTAGTTTTGCCAGCGTCTCCACCACGCGTCACCCGTCACCTGCACGTCGAACGGCATCACTCTGCTGTCAAAGAGCTCAATACTCACCCCCTCTTTCCTCAGAGGCTGATGCGTTTCAACGTCCAAAGGCACGGGACAGTTGGTCTCCAGCACACTCTCCACCTCTCGATACGAGAGCTCCACACCCTTGGAAAGCTCGTCGAAGATCCGATCGGCCAGTTGTTTGATGAAACCTGCAGGGATCTCCACGCGTCGGATGCGTTTGCTTCTTTCCGTCTCCATCCCCATCACCCTCTTGAATAAGACCTTCTCGACCCTACGGACGACCTTCATCTCTGCTCTCTGTCTCTTCTTGAGTCTGCAATTCTCCTGCTCCGCTTTAAGACGTCGTGCCAATTGGCGAGTACAAATGGCTTCCCACACTTTGGGCAGCGCTTGCTCTTTCTCCTGAGAAGGCGTTGGAAATGGGTCCCTCGACCCATTTGGGGACTGCAGCTGCTGCACTTTGAGCTCAAGGTCTCGCACTTCCACGCGCAGTCGCCGGAGCTCTCGCAGCTGCTCGGAGCGCGCTTTGTTGGGGTCGTAGTTGCGCTTTTTGGGTCTTGTACGCTGCGATTTGGGGCGTGGAGAGGGACCTTTTGCAGGTTTGGGCACGCTCGTCCGGTTGGCACACGCCCAGAACGTCGTCTAGAGCGTCCAGAAGAACGTCGGCATCGCATTCGCCGTCAGGTAGAGAAGGAAGAGACTCAGCATCGTCAGGGAGGGCGACCGAGACTCGCGGACTTCCGTCCAGCGTTGGCATAGTCTGAATGGTAGTTATTGTATTATTATATTATTATATTATTGTATTATTGTATTGTAAGAATTGTCTGAATGGTAGTTATTGTATTATTGTATTATTGTAATTGTTTTTTTTTTATTTGGTGAATTGAAATAGTTTGGACCAGCACAATTATTTCTAGTGGCTATATTTCTATTGCTGTATTGACTACTTCAGTACACATTTGTTTTTTTGCTTCGCAAAAATCCGGGGTCGTGCAGGCGGCGTGGGTGGAAGTTTTTAGCGTTTGCTTCACGTAAATTGCGTGGAAATATTCGTGATTTTACATGTATTTTACTTAACATTGAAACCCATATATTCCGACTTTATTCTAGGTTTCATTGTTAAGTAAAATACATGTAAAACACGAATACTTTATGTTTCGAATAATTTCGACACACCCACCTTGCTTCCTGATGCGCGTCTCCTTGTTCATTCCCCAGTCGCACCGCAAACTAACAGC
This sequence comes from Phytophthora sansomeana, assembly GCA_032158285.1. Taxonomy (NCBI): domain Eukaryota; phylum Oomycota; class Peronosporomycetes; order Peronosporales; family Peronosporaceae; genus Phytophthora; species Phytophthora sansomeana. The sequence continues at coordinate 289,791 of JAPDHH010000218.1, forward strand.
CAGTCGGCGTTCTCTAGAAATTTGCCTGGCCCACGTGTACCTTCGCCTCCTCAGTGTGGCCTGGTTGCCGCGGACTCGGAGAGGTTCTTGGGCCCCTGTCTTCTGCACCACTACGCTGCGCCTCCTCGCCTCGTCCACTCGTGCCCCTCTGCTCTTCTCGGAGTGTGGCGTTTTGCTGGCCGCCCCTGTGTTCCTCGCTGCTGTCGTGCTCGTCGTCGTGCTGTTGGCCGTCTGCCGCCATTGTGATAACGCCCGCCGATTATACGCCCTCTGGCTCCCGCCCCCACAGACGCTGAGGTCTTCGCGTTTCTCGATGAACTCGATCGTCATCGCCCACGTGATAGTGCTGTCGCTGCGGCACGCAGTCCTATAACTGTCCGTGGGGTTCCCGATGCTTAAGCTACGCCCGAATCTGTACCCATGATTGATACTAACACGTTCAATAGTGTATCTTTGACTGGTGTAGCATGGACGATGTAACCATACTGGTTTCGAGTCTTGTTCTCCTTCGATAAGCTCAAAGCGCTCTCTTTCTCGTAGTGAATCAACATCTGGGTTGTTGGTGAAGAAAGTGATGATGAAGACATTCGTCTTGCGAGGAAATTGCATCGTGTACAGCGCCGTACTGATTTAAGTGCTTGGCACCCGTACGCTCTTCCGAATGCGCTGAATAAACACATGGGAAATAATTACAAGATTTTTTACTACCCTTCTGCTGGCTGGAGCTATGATAGTTCGTCTCCCACCGTGCAGCTACGTGACGTGTGTGGAAATCACCGCACCACTGCTTCCTCGTTGAGTGGGACACCGCATGTTAGCTGGGTGTGGGTGGAACGCCTTGGTACTAAAGTCGCGCTGCAGATTTCGCAAGTGGAGGAGTGGAAAAGTACCAAGAGCCCCGACCCTTTCTTTGCATACTGCAAGAAACATCTCGCTGGCCACGACAAAGCGTCGGTGACTGGATGGATGCTGTGCGCGCGGCTTTGTATCATTTCGATGTACCGGAATGTGCGTTGAGGGTTGGTGAGCTCTGGAAGTCATTTGAGCATGATAATCCGCGTACTGCTCACGACATCTCGCGTGCTGATGCCACCAAATTCTACCGTGTTCTCCAGCACAACAACATCCCTCTGGACTATGAACGCATGCTCGTAATCGCTCTTGTCGGTTTATGCGCTTACACCAAGCGTCTCCAGGAGTTCGTTCCAACGTTGGACAAGGGCGTGTACATCACCAGTGTTGGGGATAGTCTCGTTGGGCATCACGTGGTTGTTCTTGCTCATGGTCCAGGTATCGAAGTGGAAATTCTGGATGGTATGGAACGCCTGGGCCACTCCGTCATTTGGCATTTCTTGATCAAGTGAAATGGATGAGTTTATCAAGTTGGAGCCAGGGTACCCTTGTCGTGGTAGTAAACCAAAGTCGATAACCGAGAAACGCCACGCCATGCGAGAAGAGCTGAAGACATGCAAAGACTTTGCAGCGTGGTCCGCAGTAGGTGATGGAGCAATAATCTGGCAACGAGTTGGTAAACGGGATCCCCCATTCAACCTTTTGACACCGTTTGCGTCTCTTCTTCCGTCTCGTCACTTCGAAGGCTGCGATGAGACCAGGGACTTGAGATATATTCTCTACTGGTTCCCACGCTGGCTCCTCTTTACCCACCCACTCCACAAGGAATTGGTTCGTCGTTTGTGAGTCCGCTTCTTCAACAAGCGCTTGACAAGTTGTCCAATACTTTCATCAGCTAGTACAACTTCGTTCGGTCGAGACACCTGCGACGGCCCGTTGTTCGGATTCAGGGAACCAGTGTTTGAAAACGGGATGGGGCTTGTTGCCAGCTTGTATGTTGAGCTTGTAAACGGGGTAGTAATCTTTCGCACAACTGAGTAGGTTTAACCCACTTCGGGCCGAACCTGGCATACCTGGATGCTTGGGATCCAGGTGCTTGGTACTCAAGTACGTGGTCACCGACTTCAAAAACCTCTCGTGGCGAGATGTTGTGTTAAACAAATCCATCCGAGTCTGTGTCTGTGCTTCGAATTGAGTGACAAATTAAGAAGCGCACAGTTGGAAGTTCTGGTAATCCGTCAGGAGGGTGCTTGTTGTTTAGAGGAACAAATAAAATGCTTCCAAATCAATATGAAGCGGCAGCAACTCTCCAGAGCTACGCTTTTGCGATATCAAGTCCCTGTACCTCAGGTCCGAATCGTTGATCGATTTTGCTGAATTCAGGAAACAAGTACCAATATTAAGCGTGAGGTTGATACGAAATGTGGTCGATCAGCCCCACGTGTTATCTCTCGACCGGCACCATAACCAGTAGTGCTGTTATTGTTTTGTAGGGTTTCCCCCCTTTGGCTTGTATTCGATTTATTCCAGATGACGTCGAGATTTTCACTCCAGGAGATGAAAGAATTCTTTAATCAACTATCCAATCAAGGTTTGCAGAATTTGCCAATAACAGCACACGAACAGGTATAGTTTTCGCGCCGTTGAACTTGTCAAATTGTGCTTCTTTAGCGATCGCCTCGAGAGTACGTTGTCAATGTTTCTTAGTTTTTTCATGCCATCTTAACCCTTCAACCCCCGACGAAAAAGTGCGAGTATATTTTGAGCAATATGTTGGACCCACCAACATAATTAGACTTGACGTTATTATATATCATTTTTAAGTGCGATTTTGTTGGCGGGAGGGCTAGGTCAAGGGATGTGGGTGAATACGTACAAAATCGAAACATCTCCAGCATATCCCTACGTATTCCGCATTTCAAGGTCAGTGCATGATGGATGGGCCAACATATTCACTGTCCTTTTTATCAGATTGGTCAGTTTTTGGCCATACAGATGACATATGTTAAACTACCCAATAATACAAAGGCTACAGTGTTACTTCTAGCTTAAAGAAATGCGAAACACACACAGACGGTTCCATAGAGCACTCATCGTCATATGAGCGGTACGTGTTGCCGCCACTCGCTGTATTCTCTTTGTATGAATGTGCATTTCACTTTTGCCCACGCGTCTCCTCGCGAATGCACGTCTTCTTGTAAGAGATAGTGCTTTTAACTGGAAGCGTGTGTCTTTGGGGGAAGGGCGGCCGAAAGAAAAGTGCTGTCCCCCGCAGTTCAGGCGGATGAGAGCCATGTGGCTCTCACAGCCGCCCTACGTCTGCCTGTGTATTGATTTCACTATCACTTCCTAAAACCTCTATAATGTAATACCTGTCATATCCGATACACTCACCCCTTCCTCAGAACTGAGGTCCGTCCGTGGCGTCCGTATTTATCCGAATGTCCGTTTCTATCCCGGCCGGCCCCAGCGCCTGTACAGGTCCGCCATTTCTGGATTGACCGTGTACGGCGCAACAGGGACTGCTTTCGGGCGGTTCTTGGGGCGACTCGTCGACCGTTGTATGGTGGTGAACTCCCCAGTGCGAAGCTCGATGGGTCTGTCGGCGCCACGCGAAAAGTCCACGCTACCTGGTGTGTTTGGCGAGGCCCAAGGAAGACCTCCGCCACCACCTCCGGCTGCGTCTGCCCGCGAGGGCGACGACGCCCTTAATCGACTGGTTGATGCTGCCCACGCAGCATCGCCGCTGGGCCAGGCTTCTACGGGAGCCACTGCTCTCCTGCTCGCGCTGCCGCCAACAGCGCACTTCGACTTCGATCCTGGGATCGTTGATTCGTTCCTGGTCGTCGACGCTGCCACGGGGATCCCCGTGGGTTCATGCGGGGCCGACTCGCCGATGGCTGCTTCATCGGCGCCCGTGGACGACGCTGCTGCTGCTTCGGCTCTACTCACCGGTGACGATGAGCTCGCTGTTGTTTCGACGCTGCGCTCGCTGTCGCTGCGCCCTGAATCGTCCGCGCCGGCGCTATCTCCAGTGACGGCTTCGGTTAGCAACGACGGCGTTGCTCCCTCGTTCGTCGATGTCTTTCCCGGCTTCGCCGCTGAGCAAGACGAGAGGCCCTCCGCAGTACGGCACCAGCCTGATGAACCTGAAGTCGTGGAGACTTCTGAAGACGGTGCTGCAAGTACTTCGCCTGGTGAAGCTGCACAGTTGGCGGTGTCGGAACCTGCTGCTGTGCTACCCGAGACTCAGCTCGTCGTGGTGCACGATGTGCCGCTTCCTCGCCATCCTGATCGGCACCCTGGTGATCGCCACATAAATCACTACGATCCTGACGCACCATAGGACTATAGCCGGGGTCATGACTTCGCATACTTCATGGACCGTCATGGGGATCCTGCCAATCGATCGTACCTCGACAAGTGGAAGACACCGCAGCTACAACTCTCCTGGGTTTGGGAAGAGGAATTGGCTGGGTACGATGATCTGAAAGAGCACGTCGACAAGTGGGTTGCCGATGGTCGTCCAGGCACGTTCTTCCGCTACGCTGACGACCACTTTGGTGGAGCCACTGCATCGGAGACCGGACGCTGCTTCATGGAAGCAATCCATGCAGCTTGCTACCATCTTGGTAACACGTCCTTGATTACTGAGGATCAATGGGAGCGTTTCGAGCGGGAGCACAAGCGCGAGATGACGTACGGCGTGAAGAAAGAAGACATGGCTGAATTCTTCAAGTTCCTCGAGCGCAACTGTGTTCCCCTGGATTACACAACGCTGTACAAGTCGAAAGTGGTGGGCTCCTTGAACTCCTTGAGTGACTTGGTTTCCTTTGCTCGCCGTGAAAAACTGGCGCGTGGCTGCTACGTCGTTTGTGCTGGTCAGGAACGACTGGATCACTGCTTCGTACTTGTGGTTCGTCTGAATCGCGGATCATTGATGGCGTACGATGCTTTCGATGAATTTGAATCCCCACCTTGCGTGATGGAGCCATTGATGGACATCCAGTGGATTGATTGCGTCAAGGCATCTATCGCATTGCCGAGGGACCCAAGCCGAAGCCTCCGAAGGAGAAGCGTGCAACGAAGTGCGACAAGAAAAGCAAGATCATGGCCACTTCGAAAGCGAAGAAGAATGTCAAGAAGAGAGCCAAGAAGCTTTGCCAGGGATGACACGTAATCCAGAATACAAGTGGAGATTGAGCCCCTTTTCATTGCTTCTTTGTCCGTCTTCGGCGCATCGTACGTCGTGTACTTTCGAATTCGGCGATCAAGTCTGGTATCTGCCCCAAGTTTCCAATGGGTTCCCAGGTGGGCTTCTCTTCACCCACCCACTCCACAAGAAATTGGGTTTGCCGTTTATGGCGACGTTTACCCAGCAAGCGCTTGACGATTTGGCCAACACTTCCGTCCGCGAGGATGACATCGTTGGGCCAAGACAAGCGAGTGGAGTCCTTGTATGGCTTGAGCGATCCCGTGTTGACGACTGAGTGCAGTTTATTACCAGCTTGGATGTTGAGCTCGTACGCGTGGTTATGAACTTTCCGTACCACCGTGTATGGTCCGATCCATTTCGGCCCAAACTTGGTCGAGTTGGGCAAGCCAGTGTGCTTTGGATCGAGATGTTGGGTACTCAGGTAGACTCTGTCTCCAACGTCGAATACTTGCTCCACGCGATTCCGGTCATACACATCTCTCATCCGTTCCTGTGCTTGGGCAAGTGACTCTCGACATCGCAACAAGATAGATGCCTGGTGTTCCAAGAAGTCGGCACCGCGTCGGCTTCTAGGCACGTTTCCAAGCTGATCCGCTGCAAGTTGAAGTGGATTCAATGGAATGTACCCCAAGTCTACTTCGAAAGGTGCAAGCTTCGTGCTAGAGTTAACGGTCGAGTTGATCGCAAACTCACCGCTAGGAAGATGGATATCCCAGTCATCTTGCAAGGGTCCAACGAAACAGCGCAAGTACTCCTCGAGTGTGCGGTTCATACGCTCTGTCTGTCCGTCACCTTGTACTCGAACAGTCATGCTTAGCTTCGTACCGATCGACTTAAAGACGTGTTGCCAGAACGCTGAAACAAACTTCCGGTCTCGATCGGAAACAATGTTCGTCGGCATTCCATGGAGCTTCCAGATGTGATTCACGAACAATTGAGCCACACCTTCCGCTGTCACAGTCTTCGTCGTTGGCATCGCTTCGTGAGTCGGTCTACGACTACCCAGATTGAGTCGACATTATTCTTCGTTCGAGGCAAGTCTGTGATGAAATCCATCGAGACGGATCGCCACCTTTCATCAGGTATCTTAAGTGGTTCCAGCAAACCTGGTGGCTTGGTCAGTCGCGGCTTATTTCGTCGACACGGCTCGCAGTCTGCGATGTACTTCTGGATCGATGCCAGCATCTTCGACCAATACCAACACCGTCCTAGCGTTAAGTACGTGCGTTCCGACCCAGGATGGCCGCCGTAGTTGGAATCATGGCACTCGCTGATGATCGTTTGCCGCAGTTTCACATCATTTGGAACAACGAGGCGTGGTACATCGTCGGCTGGAGTTTGATACCAGAGCAATCCATTCGCCTTGGAGTAACGCCGATACTTCTTCTGTTGGTGTGGGCGTTTGGACTTTCCTGCCTCCTTCCGACGCTGGATGGCTGCGAATACTCCCTGGATCTCGCGATCCTTTTCGTAAGCCTTCTTGATTCTCGTGACCAACTCGGTGTCTGTGGTCACTTCACTGATTGCCAAGCTGAACGAAGTGTCATCAAAACTTGTCACGCTCAAGTCGTGAAAGAACTTCGTCTCCGGCTGCAGATCGGGTCGTCGGCTAAGTGCGTCTGCAATCCCGTTCTTCGCACCAGGAAGATTCGAGAAGGTTGGTTGGTACTCTGCCAGAATATCATACCAACGAGCTAGTCGACGGTTCGCCATCTTTTGAGCGAACAACCCTTCGAGACTCTTGTGATCCGTTTCTACGATCGGAGGCTTGTCCAAGCAGTATATCCTGAAGGCAGCTAGAGCGTGCACAATGGCTAGCAGTTCCTGCTGCTGAGTCGGGTAATTGAGTTCCGCGGACTTCATCTTGCGACTGGTGTACGCAATTGGACGTTCGACTCCATCAACGACTTGGAATAGCACTCTACCGACGGCGAATTTACTTGCGTCAGTGCGAAGCCGCATGGGTTGGCTGAAGTCTGGGAGGTGTAGCACTGGTGGGTTGCACAACCTTCGCTTCAACTCCTTAAAGTTCTTCAACTGCTCGTCGTTGAAAGCAATCTTCGTGTTGTGTTTGTTCTTCTTCTTGAGAAGAGTGAACATCGTCGCTGTCAGGGAGGCGTAGTCTGGGCAGAATCTCTGGACGTAACCAGTTAAGCCTAGAAAGCAGTGAAGCTCTTCTTGGGTTCGTGGTACTGGCCAGTCCTTGATCGTCTGCACCTTGTCTGGATCCATTCGTACGCCGTTGCGCCCGACAAAGTCACGGAGACATCGGATTTCCTCCTCACAGAAGACACACTTGGCCAATTTGACGTACAGTTTGTTGTCACGCAAGATGTCCAAGGTTTTGCGGAGCTCTTCCAGGTGATCTTCGATGTTTTGAGACTTTATGAAGGCATAAATGTCATCATAGAACGACTTCGTGTTCTTCAAGCCTCGAAACAGCTTCGATGTTAATCGATGCATTGTTGCCGGTGCATTGCAAACACCCATGGGAAGAACAAGATACTCCCAGAGACCATTCGGGGCTTGGAATGCCGTGAATTTGATGTCTTCTTCTCGCATACGTACTTGGTAGTACGCCGACATCAGATCCATGGTAGAGAACCAGTACGCACCAGACATCGCGTCCAAGATGTCTTCCTTCCTCGTCATGGGGATACTTTGGCGCACCGTGTTCGAGTTCAAGTATCGGTAATCGTGTACGATTCTCCAGCCGACAGGTTTCCGTACGCAAAATGTTGGAGCAGCGTGTGGACTGATGCTCGGTCGAATGAGCTTCTCCTTTACCATATCAACAACCCAACGCACGATTTCGCGTTGTTGTTCTGGTGATTGTCGCCACTGCTGCCAATACATTGCGAGGTTCGGATCTTTCACGTCAATCCGATGTTCGATATCGCGCTTCTCGGGAAGACCTTCAGGGAGCTCTGGACGAAACACATTGTCTCGATAACCCAGAAGAAGATCGAAGGCTGGGTTGTCACTGAACGATTCCCAGTTCGTCTCCAAGTAGCGATGTGCTTTCGCACTTCCGACGTTGTCAGGTTGATCGCGTCGCTGTAACTCGCGCGCGACTTACTTGATCGTCTGGTTCGTCAGAACCAACATGAAGTCGGGTTCTTCAATCGACTTGGTCTTGATTCTCAGGAACTTCCGTAGTTTCTTGCGCGTGATGTACTTCGTCTGCACACCCGCATCGTCAACGACACCCATCGTGAACATCTTCTCCACGATGCTGTCTTTTGCCCCAGTATTGCTGCTATCTCCAGCCTCTCCTGCAACACTGTCGCGCTTCGACAACTCCCAGTTGTCATTCACCGCCGAACCCTTACCGGCTGACGCGTCTCCTGGTTGTTCGTGAACAGCTCTTGGGCTTTTCTTCTGCATTGCGTCGCGAACAGTTTCGGCCGCGGACTTCACATCCGTTTCCAGCGCGGCGCCTCGACAGGAATCGGGTCTTTTCGATGAAAGACCTTTCGCCCCAACAGATCTCCGAAGCCCGGAAGCAATCACCGGTCCGCTTTCCTCGATCGGTCCACAGGTCTCCCCTGTTCGTTCCCAACTGAGAGTCTTCGTTCGTGTTCCTTCGATACGTCGACCTCTCCAGTCGATCTACGGCTGCGTATCCTCGAAGAATGAGGTTCCAAGGATGCAGTCAAATTCGTCGGGTATGGCGTAGACGACGGCAACACTCTAGTACGCCTCGCTCAATCCGGACACCACAATTTCGAGAGGAAGTACTTCAAGTTTCGTCTCGATAAATTGGTTGTCTCCAAGCTTCACACGAATGTTCTTGTCATCGAACTTCGTTGTCTGAAGTTGGTGCTTCTCGACCCAGCGCTTGGACACGTAGACGGTTGTCGCTCCACAGTCCAACAGCATGTGCTGAGTTGCAATGGTCACGCCACCAACACTGATTTCTCCCGTTACGGAAAATAGTGGGCGCGACATGTAGACGAGGGGGTTTTCACACAGGACGTTAAGGCTGATATTCTCAAACTTAACTGCTCTGATTACGTTCTCCACCACGACAGGACCCCCGTTCACTGACGTGGTTGGCCGTTTCCCTACTTCTCCTGCTCTTTCTCCAGAGAAAGCAGTTGGCCTTGATGTGACCAGGCTTCTTGCAGTGGAAACAAGTACGGCCTTCGGTTCGTTTGCCACTTAACTTCGGCTTGAAACGTCCTTTGCCACGGAACGGTTTCCCTTAAACGTCTTGTCCTGGCTCGACGCTTGATCGGTTGATGATTTCCGCTTGTCGTGACGAACGTGACGCTCGCGCGATTCTTCGACGAAGTGGGTGACTTCGAACTTGACGGCAAGATCCATCGCCTCGCTCAGAGTTCCAGGATTCTCGAGCTTGACGTAGCTTCGCGTACGAGGCTTGAGACCGCTGGCGTAGTACAGGATTTGATCCAGTATACTCATGCCTTCCACCCGGAAGATGAGAGCAGAGTACTCGCCGTTGTACGTCTCGATGTCTGCCGTTTGCTTCAGACCTTGGAGCTTCTCTCGTAGCACGGACTGGTAGTTCGATGCCTCGAAGTGTTAGAGCACATGCTCACGGAAAATCCCCCACGTGTGCTCCTCACTTCGGGTCACCGATGACCAGTGGAGAAACCAGCCGGATGCTGGCTTCTCCATCGCTGATCCAGCGATGCCAGGCAGGCGCGTGCTTGAGTCTTCGATGGCGATGCCGTTGATTCGGCACGCGTTCTCAACTTGAAACAGCCACTCCCGAACGTCCTCTCCCCGCTTGCCGGTGAATTTCGGCAGATGACTTGGTACCTTGGATCGATCGGCCATCGCTTGGTTGAGGCGATCGATCTCGGCGCGTAGTTGCGCGTTGGTTGGCGGCATGGGCTCTTGGTTTGCAGGGACTGGGACCAACAAGTGCTACCAGTTTAACTGGAAGCGTGTGTCTTTGGGGGAAGGGCGGCCGAAAGAAAAGTGCCGTCCCCCGCAGTTCAGGCGGATGAGAGCCACGTGGCTCTCACAGCCGCCCTACGTCTGCCTGTGTATTGATTTCACTATCACTTCCTAAAACCTCTATAATGTAATACCTGTCATATCCGCTACAGTGCTGCTCTACTGCTTTCGAAACCACTGCTGCGCTATAATCTTTCAGCCCTTTCTTACGGGAGGGTATCTTGTTTGTTTTTATCAGCGGTACAGACATCAACCGCTAAATCAGGCGCACCTGAGTGCCATCTTTTATAGCAAAAATACGTGTATATCCGTTAAAATCGCTCAGACAAAGCGATAAACGAACCCAAGTTGTCATAAATTTACGTATAGTTTGAAGAAGTACTAAAACGCAGCAGACCAAGTCATTTGAGTCGTCGAGGTTGGCTTAGACGTTGCAATCCGCACAGCGATGTCTGCGGACGTATATTTATGCTGGATTCATCCCTCGTTGCCCGTAGCTCCAATGGAACGACGCGGGGTCCTTGAGCCAGTCAAATCGATACATATCCCAGTTATCAACTTCATCACCGTTTTTGTCACGTTGAGAGCCCTACACCTGTGCATTGTCTCGTTTTCTACTGTATTTTCACGAACGAATGACTTGAATAGAGTATATATTAAAGCTTAATACAAACACCAGGTCAAAAATCGTATACGTTGGAGCTCCAACATGCGTAGAGACACTACAATTAGGGTTAACCAATCGATACACCCCTTATGTTGACGAGTCCAGCATGGTGGGCTTGAAGGGTTAACGCTCTGTCAAAGGCTAACAGAAGCCTATCATCGGCAGGAGATGTCTCCGTTTCATTTTCAAGGGCACCAATTGCATTCAATATATCCGACGCTGTTCTTGTTTCCCACGCAAACTCCCAATATTTCTGTTTTACCGTGACAAAATTGTTCGCACTTTGCAACTTGAAAATTCAGTGTTTGTGCAGCGTACTGCAATGTTTGAGCATAGTTTTTTTTCAGGTACGAAGTAGCAACTTCTCGAGCACGAGAAACAGTCACGTAGACTACTGGCGGCAAAGGACCAATGCTTGGATGAAGATACGGCTCCAGCGCATCGTCTGTTGCGAGAGTTATGTCATTCAGTCGCTCGTTTATATCACCCAATTGTATGTTGCGCTCGTGTATTCTGAAAATGGCTGGCTACTTGCTTAGTTGCTGACGGCAGCATAAACCTGCACATGATACATATCACTATTCAAACACGAGCGTCAAGCACTAATCCCAAGTCTTGGCGATGTCCAACAACACTATCTACCGTGGCATTTACACACACGCCAGGCTCAAGTACGGGGAACAACTAGTCGTGTATCGGGGTAAGTTGTTGGGGATCACGAAAACGTTTTGGAACACTTTGGACTCGGTAAACATCGTTTACTAGGGAAATAGTTTGTTGTTTTACGTGTTTTTCAACCCGTACTGTGTTAGCATTTTGATGTTGATCGAGTAAAGCATTTTGCTTTCTGTTGGCGTTCGATCCTTACGTGGGCTGAGAGCGCACCAACCGTCACAAACTGCGTTTTGCATACTTTACAAACAGTTGAAAGTGTCGGCAGCATATCAATCGTGCGGTCCAATCCCACTTCAGCTCAATCCAATCACCAGCGCTAGATACCAGCAGCGCGACCAATCCGTCCACAAAATTGGCGTGAGTCGTAGCGTGGGCGAAGCTCTCTCCTCTGTTAGTAATCGGAAGTTCTTGATTCTCAAACAAAGGTACCCGTCGACCAATTTCAGATAGTCGCCGAATTGTGAGAACGCGATAACTTGCAAGCAACCGAGTCGCTGCGAGTGTGGTGGATGAAGCCGTAAATGCGGTTCACACAACACTAAAAAATTGATGGGCATTGTTGGTCAGACATGGGGTATACACACGCCACTTTGCAGATAAAATGTCCGCTTTATGTCCTAGCTCCAGCGTAAAACCGTGTATAAAATCAGTGAGAAGTAGGCAGGCACGGAATTAATTATATTGACAGCGGGTATGTACTGTGTTATGAATGCCCTGGGACTGCTTTCGTTCTATGTATTGCTGCTACAGACATGTAGGTTGCGAGTAGCAAACCTCTAACGATTGTCAAGCTTGCCGGACAGAGAACCCCCAGCGTTGTCTCTCCCGGATCTTTTTCGAAAGCAAGACAAAAATGAAAGGCTGTGGCTCAAGCCTAGCCAAAAATCGCATTTAAGGCTTGCTGACAGCCATCCATGAACTGTCGGCCAGATCGCATTTCTGAATTCCAGCTCTCGGACCCCTACCTTCCCTTCATGCATGACTGTTCTTGCCAAGACGGCGATGCTCAGTGGCCTCTGAAACCGTGGTGAGCACGTTCTACGCCGCGTTTTTGAATGATGACGAAATCGAGATGGCCGTCAGACATGTTGCTGCTCTCTCGGAGAGCAATTGGTTTCGCTCAACGGGTACGAGAAGTGCCGACAGGCGTTTCTCAATATGAATGATAATATTAACGCTAACACAGCTACTTTCCGACTTTCTGTACGAACGCATGGTTCAGTTCGCGTCGAGGATGCATCCCTCGTGGACTGTCAGCAACCAGTGGACCATTTTTGAGGTTCAACCCGGTGAAGCCCAGGTGCACCTCCACCGCGACTACCAATGTGTGCAGGCCCCTGGGATGGTGGCGCAGCATTCGAGCACGACAGCGCTGGTCGTGTGGGAGTCCTTCGTGGGCAGCGCCATTCGTGCTAATGTTCTGGAAATGGAGCTTATTGCTCTACCGAGGCGATTTGCCTCACGCAGAGTTGACTATAGGGGCACTTCGCGTTTGTATTTGTATTTGTACCCATCTCCAGATAGACGGTGTCAAGCATGCCAATACGATCGAGAATGTTGCATGGGGATTTTGCAAATGCAACTTCTGCTTCAAGCGCTACGATTGAAGCTGGTGCAGTCGAACCACGAAGGCTACTACGACGGTAACCGGGACAAGAAGGAAATCGCGAGAAATCGCTAGGCGAACAACGATAAGGGGGCGTACTGCGAGAAATGTGATCGTCACCTCGGCAAGAATAATACGCTCAACATTCACAAGTTCTAGACACAACCAGTTAAGTGGAGGACAGTCAGATCTTACAAGATGCAACCCGTAAGAGTTCAGTATTGTAAACCAGCATCATGCTTAGCAACCTTCAGCTAGGGCGGTACAGGGGCAATCCCTTCAACACGCCCCGCACATATAGCCGCATCAGCCTGGTCCACAACACTTAACCTAAAGGCGCCGCCAAACCAGCCGCGGGGCGGCCGTGGTATGCGCACCCTTGTTCGTAGTCGTCCGTTGTGCAGCTTGTCGCTTGGGTGGCATGATTGAAAGTGAGGTCATTGGGGTCGCGATCGGCTGCGGGATGGAGGTCTTCGTCCTCCCGCCTGGCCACGCCCCCTCCCAATCTAATCTGGCACACATTCTTCGTGTGTGCCAACCGTACAGGGCCGTGTGTTTTTCATATTTTGTCCTTGTTGAGTGTTACTTAACGAAAGGGCGAAATTAATGAAGTGTCAAGAAAGGACTGAAACCGCTTGGGCCACATGGGAGTATCACCATCGTGTTCTTGGAGGAAGAAAACTGTTTTCGGTCCGGCTGTTCCGCCGTCCTAGCCGAAGTGCCACCAACTGATGTGTATTATGGATACGCAGAACCGCACGGTTGTCCGCGGTCATTTGCGGGCGTACAAAGCGTAGGTCCCTCCCTCCATTCCCAACAAATATATCCGTCTTTTCAAAGTACCCGAGTAGCAGTTGGTCAAAGAGTGACCGTCGGCTGGATAATTGAAAATGACTCAGTAGCGTAGAACAACGTACGATCGTACTTATTTTTGTTGTTCATCAAACGTACGAATTTACCTTCCCAAAAATATTGGGTTTAAGCAAATATTAGATCTACGGTAAAAAAAATATGAGCAATTTTGAAAGAAAGAGTGAACAAAAAGCTAATGACGAAAAGGCTACACGGTATATGGGGTATTATGGAACCTCATCATTTAGGCACGCAACACACAAGCTACTCGTCTGATCTTCATCATCCGAACCTGTTCCTCTGGTTGCTGCCGCTGGCGGTCGGAGGGTGACAGACTCACCTAGCTGCAGAGGTGGGCACACTAGGACTTGCAGTTGCTATCATCTCGGTGGCTGCTGGAACCTAGGTTTGGGAAGTGGCATTTGTTGAACCTACCAGGCGAAGGCCAAACACATGGAGAATGTCACGACGGGGTTGATGGTACAGTAAGCAGATTGATAGTTTTGGGGGTTCCAAGCCCTGGAAACCGACGAACAAGGGATGGTGATACCGTGGTGATTACGGACGTCATTCGGCGCCATCCTCAAGGAGCAACTAGCCCTGCAGGACGATTGACGAACATGGGAAAGTGGGTTGAAGCCTCATGAGTGGACGCGGGTCGAGTCCGTTAATCGAGAAGTGTACAGCTATGGAGGGTTCAAGTCCTTGGTTCGAGTCCAGAGTCGCTCTGCCTTGACCACTCAGAAAGTCAGATCTTCCTGGCAGCGGAGCCAAGCACCTGCACCACAAACCGGACGAAGGTTGTAACCCCGTATGCGTGTTTCGTATTTAGTTGTATGGTTAGGCGGGAACAACCAGGTACACCGGCTATGGTCCCACGGGCTGGAGTGGGAAGTGTAGGCGTGGCTGTGAAAGTAACGAACAGACGTCTGTGACGAACACGTGACGAGCTTGCAAGTACTGTGACGGATCTTACTGTACGACCTGTCGCACTCACATAATCATCGGATAAATAAACGGAATCTTATTATCACCCTTTTGTTGCTACTATGTTCCAATAGCTTCAACAGGTTGATCGTTGAACCAGGTGTCCATCTTGAACGCACATATTCTTTGTTACACCTAATGAAAAAAGGCTGTAGTTCTCGATTAAATAAATCTTCCGATCTTGGATCAACCTTGTCGGACCCAAGTTTAAGACTGCATTTCGGTAGCGTAGCCATGCACACGTATCATCTTTTCCTTCAAGTAAATGATGCACTCCGTAAATAAGATCATGGATCTTATTTCTTCCGCAATAACAGCAATTCCATCTATCCTCACACATAATACACTTATCGCGGACGTTAGAGATTTTCAATTTCAGTGTCTCACTCCCCGAGTAACTCCTTGATATCAAATATCGACACTCGGAAATACTTCTCGACGATTTGAAGGCCACACATGTCCAGGAGTATTTTAGTTGATGTGCTCAGAATAATTGCCACTTCATTTTAAAGTTTGCTTCAGCTCTGGTCTCATTCTGGAGTACGCCAGATCTGTGCGCTCCGTTAAAATGTTAGAATATTAGGAGACTTCGATAATGTATCGCAACCAAAATCACCATCGACAGCATAATCAGTAGCCGTCATCGTCGTTCACTTCTGACGCGTATTATTCTGGGCAATATGCTCTTCGCGAACACGTATCATCAATATTGCAACAGTCAACTTCATCATTGTCTTGTTGCGAAATCCCCTAAAATGCATTGCCATTTATGTGAATAATATAATATATATATAATGTCTCGTTATTCATGAAAGTGTATGGTAAGCTCTCTGTGGGCACATGCTCTGTATCGCCAAAGCCAACCCTTCCTCCACAGTCACCATTCTGCTGTGGAATACTACCCTCTCCGACGAATGATTTAATGCAGCCATGTATTACTAGTATGGGGAAATCAACTCATTGATTCCATTCAACGTGCAGCGACTGCAGAGCGCTCTCTTTCCGTGTAGAAAGTAGCTGCTACAATGAAATGCCCCGATTATACCGTTTGTTGTTGAAACAAACTTGAGTTAGCTTCGTTTCGACTGTCAGAGCACAGCCTAAAATAGGCAAATTAACGGCGTGGTTGTGCGTAAATTACTCGTCACCACTACACCGTACAACACCGAAGGGAACTATACGAATAAACGAATCCAAATGGTCAGGGGAAACACATGAACATAATTTACCCTACATTTAGCTTTTCTGATTCATTAAGTGCTCGCGGGAGGAATTTATATATATTAGCGAAAACCATTGAGATTTGTCCATGTGATTGTAACATTACAAGCACTGAGCCAGTGCTCGTAATGTTACGCATGATGCTGCTACGATGTGGAAATGACTCGCTACGAAGACTAAAGTAGGAAGTAACACGTAAATTTGCACTTAAGTATCCGTTTATCTGCCCCACAACTACGGACAACGTCTAAGAAGAAAAAGCCCGGCCGCCCGAAGGGCTGCAAGCCCCGGTCGTGCTGGCGCTTCAAAAATCACTCATAGCACACACAACAGTTGCACAACCACCCATAATCGAAAGACAGGTGCAGCTCGAAGGCAGTTGCGATACAAACCGCGAAGCGTATAGCGGCTAGCCGTCTCTCAAACAAAGCCGACTGCATAATGAGCGAGCTTGACAAGGTGGTGTGGTGGGAGGGCATGCTAGATGACTGCTTCGCTGTTGGGGAGGTGTCATTGGACATCAACGAGGACATGGAGGGCACTGAGGTTAAATGTACTGCGTGTGCATGCCTCCACCTGACAATTTACGCCGAGCCAAGAAGCTAGCGACTGTTGACTGCTAAAATTCAGTAGCGCCTGTAGTATAAATTAGTTGGAAACTAATTTAGTACTACTTTTACTAAATCAGTCAACCCTCCCTGTAACAATGCCGGTTCTAAGTCCAAATGCGCATCAATTATGATATACCGGCCGACAGCCGCTTCGTTCGGCTTCTGCATTGATAGTGTCTGGGTGGGGTATTGGATTATTATCAAAAATTGTCATGTTTTTTATAATATAGGTAAAAACCATTATTATTATTACAAATTTGGGGTGAAATAAGCATATTTTGTGCTTGGGTTAAAGAAAAAGTATCCTTGACGGTTGTACTTATGCAGCCTGTTACTATTCAATGTGATCATGTTTTGTTATCACTGCTGTTCTGTTCTGTTCTGTTTTTTTTTTTTTTCATTTCTCACCTTTCGATTGTGCACTGATGTTTCGGCTTTTTGTCTTGGTTTCAGATCGCACTTCCTCAACCCCAGCGGTTTCGCCTGAATAGGAGGAGGACGTAGTGTCGTGTCAACCGCTAGCGTTACGTCAGTCGGCCACGGCCTAAAAGCAGCCATTCAGGTTGCTTTGAAATGATTAACAGGCAACCTTTCCACATCGTGCAGTGTGTTCAATGACTACGGATTGTCCAGTATCCTGGCTGAGTCCAAAGTTGACTGGAGTATAGAGACCCACCGTTCAAGGATCTGAAGAATAAGAACGACTGTATATCTGTATATTTGCGTCGCGTATTCTCTTTGTATTGTGTATTTGTATGTCTAGGTTTTCAATCAGCTTACGACCAGCTTTGCTCTGACACCCTAAACCATACAAGCAACTCGCCCCCGGAGCAAGTTCCGGCTTCAAGTGTAAACGTACCGAATGGGATTATACACGAGGAGCACACGCTACCCAGGCAGGAGACGACCAGGATTACCTTGGTTAGATCATCCTAATTGGACCCAGATAAGGTAGCTATACGTCCTGACTGCGGTCAAGGCGTTCACTCGCCTCGCGTCACGCGACTTTTCTCCACTGTTCCTCCTGCATGCACCGTAGCTTCTTTTGCTTTCGGTATCGCGCCTGCTTCACTCTGGTCTGCTCGCGTTCTTAACCGACGTCCTACTGACACTTGTATCC
This sequence comes from Phytophthora sansomeana, assembly GCA_032158285.1. NCBI lineage: Eukaryota > Oomycota > Peronosporomycetes > Peronosporales > Peronosporaceae > Phytophthora > Phytophthora sansomeana. The sequence goes on from JAPDHH010000218.1 coordinate 307,527, forward strand.
TAGTCTTATGGCACGCAGGAGTGCAGCGCGCGGTTATAACCCGGTCTTACGTGCGTACAGATGCAGCCCATCTCCGTAGGACGACATGTGGGGGCGAAACTAAAGATCATACGTCCATACTTTGTGTATTACATATTTTGATGAAAACATCTGAACATGTAATTGACGCTTCGTTTCTGTTGCATACTGAAATCATGATATCATGGAATTCTGTCCGTTACACGAGAGCGTATCCAATAAAAACCACAGAACCAACTGTATAAAAAAAGAGAGAATCCAATAATCTACGGATAAAGATATTTAGCAGACGTGCCCGTTGCGAGAAGGCGTGTCCGTTGCACTATCAATATGGCGCCCAAGTTACCACTTCCAGCCTGCAGCTATATCGTAGAGAACCTCGTCCTTCCTCCTGATACGCCCAAGGGCTTCATGACGTAAGCATATAGTTGTACGTACGTGGTGGCGGTGATCGTGACGGCGGTCTCGTGACCTAGATCGCGTGCTGAACCAGTAAACGCACCATATAGTGGTGTCGGAATTGGCAGCAAAATGAAGTAGCACTTGACATGCAAGGGAAGCTATGCATTGATTGTTACGACTAGCGTACAAATGGATTGCCAGGGCAGCATTGGCAAGAAAACCGTTCTTCATATGACATCGCGGCCAGTTCGCGGTAGTACGTTTGTCCATGAAGCAGTAAAGTTCTCTAGAAGTCCACCCGGGAACAATGAACCCCTTTGCGTTCGTGTAGAGCGCCAGATTGAGCGCTAGAACATCTTCTTGTAGATGTAACGATACGCGAGCAATCCTGTGAGTTGTGTTATCAAATGTCCCCACGTAGATCGTCGTGTGGGTAGGTTCACGAAGTTCGGCAGCGTAACGCTCGTATTTACGTATATCTTGGATTAGTTCTTGTTGGCGAATTCTGACCATTCGCTCCGATATCTGCAAACAGTCATTTTCGTTAGCTGCCACAAAATATAGGCATTGCAAGTCGACTTTACCGATGAGTTCACGAAGATAGCTTGCACATACAACCCTGCAAGGCAATAGACATCGTCTTGTGGGTGTGTATATAGTTTTGCGCCAACAAACTCCTGGAACTCCCCGGGTTTCACGCTCCTTACAACGAAGTCGACATGATTGCGCGAATTCAACTCGCATCGTACAAACTGAAAGCAACTTTACAACGTTAGGAACCACATTCCAGAACTTAAGAAATTGAAAAAAACTCACAGATCGATTGTGACAACCAGGTTCCAATGTTATCGCTCAGAAGCGATCACAAAACTCTCTTTCTACCTCCCTCATAATCTCGAAGTGAATGCAGGTCAAGATTTCAAATTCAATCTTTAAGTTACTGTTCATGTAAGAGTTACAATGCCGACACGCTCCTTCATCGATTCAGACATTCGTGGATGCAGTTGGGGCTTGTGCTGTTGACAGCAAGTTGGAAATCCACCTTCGGGGATGCCGCCGACCTTCGTCGATCCCGCAGCATCTCCAAAGATATTTGCTACTGCCTTCCATTATGGAAAGGTAGTGGGACGGCAAAAAAGCTTGTGGCCGTCAACATTGGTCGTCAACAGGTTTGCGCTACAACGATATCTTCCACATCGTTTGAATTTGATGTGCGTCGTTTGGCGCGAAACACCAAACTCAAGATTTGGCGCCAAATACTTCATTGGTTGAACACGATCTCGCTCACCACGAATCGGTGCCGCGAAACGAGCAGATCTTATTTTCCAATTTGCTGTCAACAGCACAAGCCCCAACTGTCTCCTCGCCAGACACCGCGATGCCAGACACGACGCTCGCCTGGCCGTATGGTGATGACCGATGGGGTCTGACTGCTGTGGAGTTCTAGTACTTCGATGCGGCAAGATAACATCAAGCTAAACCCAATGCTGGCGTCAACGCGATTATGCTGCACACCAACAACTCGGACTCTGCAACGTTTCATGCCGCCGCTATACTGCACGCCCCCAACTCGTGCAATATTGTACGCCGCCACAATGTTCTACGCCGCAGCAAACCGGCTAGTCGCCTCAACGGCGCTGCTATTCCTAATGCCGGATCATCCTGCACGCTACCAGCTACGACGCCAGAATGGTGTACGCCACCAACTCGAACGCCACAATGGCGTACGCCAGCTCCACGGTGGACGCCACTACCGTTCGTCGTCATGCTCATAACACTGCCGTCAAGTTTCACGAGCTGCATGTACAAGGGTACGCGGCGCTGATTACTACATGGGTTGGACGGTGGTACTACAATTTTGTGTGTGTGACGTCATGCCATTGACATGTGACGCTTTGAAGAGTAGAGGCCAACTTGACAGTGTTGGATGCGGTTAATTTTTCCTTAAAAGGGAATAGAACAACTTGAACTAGAAACGAGCTAAATGTGATCTTGCTTTGCTTTATTCTGTGTTTTTTCGTAAACGAGATGAGCGCACATTGTGAAGAAGACACTGCTGAGTATGGTGAGCCTCTTGTGGTCGACCGTTTGCGTTTGGTGAGGGAAATAGTGACGAAGAAGGAAGTGACGAGCAAGGTCTTTACGAACAATTTCAAAGATTCGATTCGCTGATGGACGAGTATTGCTCTCGAGGAGAGTGGGGCGACCGAAATGAGCGGATGGGTTCGATGCATACTTGGGTTTGGGCATCTGAACACTAGCATTTCTGACCCTACAAGAATAGTTTTGCCTCGTCCGGAACGACGGCGTTATCTGCAGGGTTTGTAGCCGCTTGCACGGAACGAGTCGGGCAAGATCCGACTGCATGTTCATCACCGCAAATGTGAGAATTGCGCAAACTAGATTGTCCTTAAAATTATCTCGGTCTATCGACATGATAGTGTACACCATATTAACGAAGTCCCCCCCCCCCCCCCCCCGCCCGCCCCCGCCCGCCCGCCCCCGCCCAGCATGCGCGCAAACGCTTATAAAAAAGCAATGGGATAAAATTCAACTCTGGAAGCAACACCCCGAGCGGAAAACAAAGGACGCCGTGAAGCATCTTCAAGTTAAGAAACCCACCCTTCTCAAATGAAGAAAAATGTGGGATATGGACAATCTCCCCTCGGATATCGGGGAACGCTTCCGACGGCCAGGAGGTGGACGTCCACACAAGATGGCTAAGTACGAGTACGAGATGTTGGAATTCCATAACAGGTGTTTGCGAGAAGACGGTAATGTATTGCCCTCAGATATCATGTCGTGTTGCCTTACCAAGCCAAAATTCGCGATACTTCACTCTAGTACCCAGCAAACTCGTGTGGCGCATTTATGGAACGTTTTAGCCAAAAGCCCAGTGTAACTGACGCCAGCAACCAATCACCCAATCAAGCACAGATACGTTACAGGACATGATCTCGATGGTGGTGCGTCAAGTACGAATGTGGCTCCCATTGTGGCTCCGGTCGCTCACGTTGTGGCTCCGGTCGCTCCCGTTGTGGCCCCAGTCGCTCCCGCTGTGGCGGACAAGACTCCAGTTGTGAATAATGTGGTAGAATTGGATCCTGGTGTGGATGATGCGGGGAATGTGGCGGTCCGCCAGAAGGATGTGGAATTTGTGGCGGAAGAAAATCCGTAACGTGGTTTATCAATTCATGAGCTCAATTCATGAGCCGTTTTCATTTTCAGCCAATCCACTGGCTGTATTTGCTCATAAAACTCACTGATTGGTTGGAATTGGTTGGAAATTTGGCACATCACTTCATGACCCGCGCAGAATCAGCTCAAAATCAGACTTTCTCAGATATTTTTTGGGCGACCTTCTAGCGACCAGTTGGTTTCAGTATAAATCATGTGGCTCATGAATTGATTCCTCAGATTTCGGGCTCAGGCGTGTTTGGTTCTCCATTTTAGTGCCAATTCTACGCTGTTAATATCGGAGAGTACGTCAAAACATAGCGCTAATCTTCACCATTATGGGTGTACCCAATTCTCGGAAATCAATGCATTGGTTGTTGAGCTGCGGTGCTTTATCCTTAACACCCTAAAAATGGCTCATGGATTGATGAACTACGTTATATGGATATCTTTGCCCTAGATGTGGCGCAGGACGTACAGGATGTGGCAAATGCGGAGAAGGATGCGCAGGATGTGGCCGATTTGGAGCAGGACGTATAGGATGTGGAAGATGTGGAGCAAGACGTAATAACGCACACTGAACGATCGCCTTTGACGTTGCGCGCACTAAGATCGCTGTTTGGTCAACACTCGACTTATGAGGTTGCATCCCTACTCCAACGTTTTCGGTTGTTAAACCTCTTCAAGATGCCCAACGTTTTGGCGTTGAAGCGGAAAAAGGTATCCTCAAGACAGGTGACATCACCAGAAATGGTGGCCCGACTTTTGCCTTGGTCTGTCATTAGACGTTGCGAGCAACGAGTATCAGGGTTGCAAAATCGGCAGAAAGGTACTTGTGAGAAGGACGTCGTATTGAGAATGGGACTTTGGTCGGGTCTACAATAGCAACTATGAAAAAATGGCATACAGCTATCTGAGCTGTGAACACGGTAGAAAACGTTTTAGGATGGCTCTCCACTATCAAGTTTACACTGGAAGTCTCGCCCGATTTTATTGTGACGAGTGAGTCAAGCCTCGAGCCACGACTGAGAGCAGTCCCCATTTTTCTTCTCAGCTATGTCGTTTATTTTTTAAGAATCTACTTCGAAATATATTAACATTGTTAACTTATAGAGTAATTTTCTTGATTTGACAGGAAAGGCTCGTTTGGCGACCACGTAATGAACACCCTGCTCGGCAAGCTATTCCACCATGAAGATATCGCGGTCATGAACCCTACGTCGCTCAGCATTGTAATTGACGGTGTTATCTCGATCAACACAACAGCACTTCGTACCAACCAAGGCACTTCGAAGCCTATTCGTGGGTATGACGAATGAGACGGTGCTCATACCTGTTAACTGCAATGGTGTCCACTGGTGTGCGATAATTGTTAAGCTCGCGACCGCAGAAGTGATAACGTACGACCCAATGCGTTCGAGCTTTCTGGGCAATGTTCGCGATGTTGGCAGCACCATTGTGCTCTTTCTACCACCACCTACCAAGCGCAGATACCGCATGAGCTCGTGCGATTCCAAGTTGGGCATCCAGGTCGATAGCTACAATTGTGGGCTATTTGTTTTGATTGCATTTGAAATGATCTGTGGTGCAAGTGTGCCTGGTTAGCGAAGTAAGGCACTCTTGATGTACCTCCGCTACAGATATTTGAGTCTGTGCCTTTAAAATGTATGCGCATTGAAGATGCTTTTATCGCTAAGGTACATTAGCGTCCGCTGGCGAAGTTAGCTTCGTTATCGTAGTGATGGTGCGTGGGGGGGGCTTGTGCACTCTTTTTGTGTGTCTACTGTTGGTCGGATCTTGCGTCTATCGTTGTGCAAACCCGTATCTACTGCGGTTTTTAGCTCTCCCCTTTATTACTGAACTAGAAGAATCTGCAGTAGATTTGCAGTAGTACCGTAGTTCAAAAATAGGATTATTTTTGCCTCAGTATATATTCTAACGTGCTAAAATCTATATATGGTACAAAGGTCATCCATGATGAACGATTCCAGAAGGAGGGAGAGCTCATTTTTTTGTGAATGGAAGACACTTTCATTAACATGTAAAATGGAACATCACATTTGGAACTCGGTAAGGATGTCCCCTGACCTCACTACTCTGTATACTAGTGGTAGACACGCTGGGACAGACGATTAACATCAGCCGACACCTGAAAGGGATAATAGTCCCGGGAAACGAAACCAAGCGGCATCAGTGTTCAGTATTTATGGACGATATATAGTCCATTTTACATGTTAATAAAAGTGTCTTCCATTCACAAGAAATTGAGCTGTCCCTCCTTCATGAACGGTTGGCATTTTGCCCCCATTTATAATTTCAAACAGGTCTGGTGAGACACGAGTGGTAGCCCAGGATACTCCTGTCAAAGAGGCAAACGTCCTGATTGACCGCGAAAGGGATATAGTCCGTAAGATCATCACCGTTTTATCGAATCCCTGTTATGACCCACTAACCAGCTTGACCTCTAACAACGATTGGGAGACCCCAGCTCCGTTCAAAATAATGTTATAGAGTTTGGTAAGTGTTGATGTCATCAATGACGGAGGCCGACCGATTTTATGTTGTTGAAGATGCGTTATCGCTTACGCTGCTGTGGTAACGTTCATCACTTGGTAGTTGCCAAGAGCGTTCCCCCTGCGCTTCAATTCCTTCAATCTCATTTCGTGCGGTGAGGTACTGTTTGTGGGGTACTACATTGCTAAGTTTCCAGAACTATCAGATGGTGAGTTTGAGTGTCACCTCAGAACCCCGTACTTCGACGAATCTGGTCTTGAAGTCGTAAATGCCACGTGGCAAAATCCAGCGTCGATGTGGCTTTACGCAGCATTTTCTGTGTCATATTTCTCTGAGCAGGTGCCTCTTTTGAGGTCGACGCTGTCGCTTATACCCACTGCATTTCAGGCACTATTGTTAGCTCACACTGATATGATATTAAACACCGAGCCATGGCCGCAAACGTAGAATTTTAATACGATTGCTGTCAATTATAACTGACCCCAGATACTAAAACAAAACTACATACAGCTGCGGAAAGTCTGCCGGTGATATACTTCCTAAACCTGCTCGCTCGATGGCTACTATACCTCCAAGAGTCGCTCTTGTTGTTTGCTCCACTGATGGGCTGAATGCACTTGTGAAAGTCGACTAAGCCTCGCGTGCTGGATTCCACAAAACCAAGTTCGTCATATCCAGTCCCTCGCCGACCTGAACCCCGTCATGGCACTGAACGTTGCCGTTCTTCACAATTTCAGCTCCGAACAACGCGCCAATTTCAGCTTCTCTGGTTCAGTAGATATCACGCCGTCGGCAGGCACAGGCGGTGTCGTGCCGCATTGCAGCCAGATCCGGCAGCCTTTTTACGGTGTATTGAGCCAGCAGCTTTACTGTAAAACCATATCCGAAAGTGGTATTTACTATGTGCTCGGCCGACCCTGCTCTTGAAACCGCACTAGGATACGCGTTGGATAGCAACAAGCTTCGTGAGGTTCACGGCATGTGCGAAATAATTTTCACAGGATAGTGAAGGTGATGTCTGTTGTAACCAACCACACCAGCATGTCGTTTTGGTGGGCAATACTAACACCAGAAAGCGGGAAGATAAGCCATGTGAAGATTTTGTCAGTAACAACGGCTGTCGCATGTATATTCTTGAGATGAAATGCTCCGACGAATTCACCGCGCTGCAAATGGCCAGCACCAATTGCACGGCTTACCGCAAGATAAAGTTGCAGAAACGTTTGGGTGGTGGGAGGAAGATCCGCGCGTGCCATGCTTCACACCACAATTTGGACAGCCTACTATTTTTGCAAACATTTTTTAATGGAAACATTGGAGGCTTTACGCTTTGCTTTTACAGCAAAGCTGCTGACAGGGTTCACCGTAACAAGGCTGTCGGCTCTGACTGCAACTTCTTGTTATATATCGAGTACTGAGTACTTCTTTATGTTATTATGTGATTACACCACTTTAATGTGTCACACAACAATGTACCCAGGTTACATGTAACCCCGTGTAACCACGTTACAAAGATGTTGAAGTCGATTCAGAAGTACATCGCTGACTGCGAGCCTTGTCGTCGAAACAAACCATAGTTGTCAAAGCCTCCTGGTTTACTCGAGCCACCAAGTATTGCAGACGAGCGGTGGAGATTCATATATATGGACTTCATCACGGACTTGACACGAACCAAGCGGGAAGCTGACTCAATCTGGGTACCCATATATATCGTCGTCGACCGACTCACTAAGAGATGCCATTTTGTGGCGATTATGAAGAAGGTGACAGCGGAAGGTGTTGCCCGCCTCTTCGTTGACAACATTTGGAAACTTCACGGCATGCCAACGAACATTGTACCCGATCGAGACTGGATCGGTTTCGCGTTTTGGCAATGCGTTTTCAAGTTCATCGGTACAAAGTTGAGCGTGACGGTAGCGCATCAAGCTCAAGGCGATTGACAAACAGAACGCATGAACTGTACGTTTGTGGAGTACCTTCGCTGTTCCGTGAGCCGACGTCAAGACGATTGGGACGTGCACTTGGCAAACGCTGAGTTTGCTGTCAATTCGACGGTGAACTCCAACGCCAAGCTCGCTCCTTTCGAAGCTGACCTTGGATATATTTCATTGAAGCCACTACAACTGGTAGCGGAACAACTTGAAAAGGTTCCCAAGAGTCGACGTGGCGCAGAGTTTCATGACAACAAGCGGCTACTCTTCTGCGGTGTAGCGAAACGCTAGCTGTAACGCAAGAACGTGTGCACGACGTCTACGACAGGAACCGTGAAGAACAGGTTTTTGAAGTCGGTGACCACGTACTTGAGTACCAAGCACCTGGATCCCAAGCATCCAGGTATGCCAGGTTCGGCCCGAAGTGGATTAAACCTTACTCAGTTGTGCGAAAGATTTACTACCCCGTTTACAAGCTCAACATACAAGCTGGCAACAAGCCCCATCCCGTTTTCAAACACTGGTTCCCTGAATCCGAACAACGGGCCGTCGCAGGTGTCTCGACCGAACGAAGTTGTACTAGCTGATGAAAGTATTGGACAACTTGTCAAGCGCTTGTTGAAGAAGCGGACTCACAAACGACGAACCAATTCCTTGTGGAGTGGGTGGGTAAAGAGGAGCCAGCGTGGGAACCAGTAGAGAATATATCTCAAGTCCCTGGTCTCATCGCAGCCTTCGAAGTGACGAGACGGAAGAAGAGACGCAAACGGTGTCAAAAGGTTGAATGGGGGATCCCGTTTACCAACTCGTTGCCAGATTATTGCTCCATCACCTACTACGGACCACGCTGCAAAGTCTTTGCATGTCTTCAGCTCTTCTCGCATGGCGTGGCGTTTCTCGGTTATCGACTTTGGTTTACTACCACGACAAGGGTACCCTGGCTCCAACTTGATAAACTCATCCATTTCACTTGATCAAGAAATGCCAAATGACGGAGTGGCCCAGGCGTTCCATACCATCCAGAATTTCCACTTCGATACCTGGACCATGAGCGAGAACAACCACGCGATGCCCAACGAGACTATCCCCAACACTGGTGATGTACACGCCCTTGTCCAACGTTGGAACGAACTCCTGGAGACGCTTGGTGTAAGCGCATAAACCGACAAGAGCGATTACGAGCATGCGTTCATAGTCCAGAGGGATGTTGTTGTGCTGGAGAACACGGTAGAATTTGGTGGCATCAGCACGCGAGATGTCGTGAGCAGTACGCGGATTATCACGCTCAAATGACTTCCAGAGCTCACCAACCCTCAACGCACATTCCGGTACATCGAGATGGTACAAGGCCGCGCGCACAGTATCCATCCAGTCACCGACGCTTTGTCGTGGCCAGCGAGATGTTTCTTGCAGTATGCAAAGAAAGGGTCGGGGCTCTTGGTACTTTTCCACTCCTCCACTTGCGAAATCTGCAGCGCGACTTTAGTACCAAGGCGTTCCACCCACACCCAGCTAACGTGCGGTGTCCCACTCAACGAGGAAGCAGCGGTGCGGTTGATTTCCACACACGTCACGTAGCTGTACGGTGGGAGACGAACTATCATAGCTCCAGCCAGCAGAAGGGTAGTAAAAAATCTTGTAATTATTTCCCAGGTGTTTATTCAGCGCATTCGGAAGAGCGTACGGGTGCCAAGCACTTAAATCAGTACGGCGCTGTACACGACGCAATTTCCTCGCAAGACGGATGTCTTCATCATCACTTTCTTCACCAACAACCCAGATGTTGATTCACTACGAGAAAGAGAGCGCTTTGGGCTTATCGAAGGAGAACAAGACTCGAAACAAGTATGGTTACATCGTCCATGCTACACCAGTCAAAGATACACTATTGAACGTGTTAGTATCAATCATGGGTACAGATTCGGGCGTAGCTTAAGCATCGGGAACCCCACGGACAGTTATAGGACTGCGTGCCGCAGCGACAGCACTATCACGTGGGCGATGACGATCGAGTTCATCGAGAAACGCGAAGACCTCAGCGTCTGTGGGGGCGGGAGCCAGAGGGCGTATAATCGGCGGGCGTTATCACAATGGCGGCAGACGGCCAACAGCACGACGACGAGCACGACAGCAGCGAGGAACACAGGGGCGGCCAGCAAAACGCCACACTCCGAGAAGAGCAGAGGGGCACGAGTGGACGAGGCGAGGAGGCGCAGCGTAGTGGTGCAGAAGACAGGGGCCCAAGAACCTCTCCGAGTCCGCGGCAACCAGGCCACACTGAGGAGGCGAAGGTACACGTGGGCCAGGCAAATTTCTAGAGAACGCCGACTGGCTGTTAGTTTGCGGTGCGACCGGGGAATGAACAAGGAGACGCGCATCAGGAAGCAAGGTGGGTGTGTCGAAATTATTCGAAACATAAAGTATTCGTGTTTTACATGTATTTTACTTAACAATGAAACCTAGAATAAAGTCGGAATATATGGGTTTCAATGTTAAGTAAAATACATGTAAAATCACGAATATTTCCACGCAATTTACGTGAAGCAAACGCTAAAAACTTCCACCCACGCCGCCTGCACGACCCCGGATTTTTGCGAAGCAAAAAACAAATGTGTACTGAAGTAGTCAATACAGCAATAGAAATATAGCCACTAGAAATAATTGTGCTGGTCCAAACTATTTCAATTCAACAAATAAAAAAAACAATTACAATAATACAATAATACAATAATACAATAACTACCATTCAGACAATTCTTACAATACAATAATATAATAACTTCCATTCAGACCATTTTTACAATACAATAATACAATAATACAATAATACAATAACTACCATTCAGACTATGCCAACGCTGGACGGAAGTCCGCGAGTCTCGGCCGCCCTCTCTGACGATGCTGAGTCTCTTCCTTCTCTACCTGACGGCGAGTGGGATGCCGACGTTCTTCTCGACGCTCTAGACGACGTTCTGGGCGTGTGCCAACCGGACGAGAGCGTGCCCAAACCTGCAAAAGGTCCCTCTCCACGCCCCAAAGCGCAGCGTACAGGACCCAAAAAGCGTAACTACGACCCCAACAAGGCGCGCTCCGAGCAGCTGCGAGAGCTCCGGCGACTGCGCGTGGAAGTGCGAGACCTTGAGCTCAAAGTGCAGCAGCTGCAGTCCCCAAATGGGTCGAGGGACCCATTTCCAACGCCTTCTCAGGAGAAAGAGCAAGCGCTGCCCAAAGTGTGGGAAGCCATTTGTACTCGCCAATTGGCACGACGTCTTAAAGCGGAGCAGGAGAATTGCAGACTCAAGAAGAGACAGAGAGCAGAGATGAAGGTCGTCCGTAGGGTCGAGAAGGTCTTATTCAAGAGGGTGATGGGGATGGAGATGGAAAGAAGCAAACGCATCCGACGCGTGGAGATCCCTGCAGGTTTCATCAAACAACTGGCCGATCGGATCTTCGACGAGATTTCCAAGGGTGTAGAGCTCTCGTATCGAGAGGTGGAGAGTGTGTTGGAGACCAACTGTCCGGTGCCTCTGGACGTTGAAACGCATCAGCCTCTGAGGAAAGAGGGGATGAGTATTGAGCTCTTTGACTGCAGAGTGATGCCGTTCGACGTGCAGGTGACGGGTGACGCGTGGTGGAGACGCTGGCAAAACTACAGAGGCCAGCACTCGCATGAGGACTCGGACCATGTGATTAGAGAGAGGTGCGGCCTGGAGATGGTCGATGTCATGACAGACAAGGCCGCAACTTTCTACGTGCAGCAGATTCTGCATCGACAGGTGGAAGAGCATCGAGTTGCGATCGTCTGGAACTCGTACTTCGAGCCTTTCAGTTTTGGGGAGACACGTGTGCACGGTCTCACCTTCTTACTCAAGGGCTATGTGCTGATGAAGCGACTTGTCAATGGTTCTACTTCTAATGCTGGAGACGCTGCAACTCATGTGTTGACCCGTTACAGCATCACGCCACAGTTTCTTGACCCGAAGCTGAGGACAGATCCCAAAACGACCGCACTGATTAAGTTTTTCGTGCATGCGACGTCTGCGTACATTTCTACGAGCAATGAAGTGATGGAGAACCTACTGGTGGATCAGGCACTGCAAAGATGCAGCTAGAGACGCAAACCAGAGGCTACATGTTTCGTTTCGGCATGGATTCAATGAACTTATGGAAATATGTCTTGATGATTGAAGAGCGAATATGGTGTACGCGCCCTACTTCTTCTGATGATTGGCGAACCGCAGCGCCAGCAGAGCTAGGACCCGCAGGGCGAGGATCATGATGAAGTTGACGAGCATGTAGTGGTGGATGTCGCTGTGTCGGATGTCGAAGGTGCTGTCGAGGTAAGCGCGAATGGGAATGTTTCCGATGGACTCTAGAGCATTCCGGAGAAGCTGACAGCCACTCGGAAACTGCGTCATGTCAAGCGGGGTCCCATTTTGCAGCGAGTTCGTTACTTGCGCGTACTCGTCGTCCGGGCAATCCCCAAACAGCAGAGCAGCGAACAACATGAACGAGTAGCGCTGGGGAGTGAGGTTAAACAACCACTTGTAGCCGTTCGGGATTGTGCTGGCCGGCGGATTGAAGCCCATGAACAGTACGAATATTGAATTGAAGAGTGCACCCAGTAGCGCAGCAACCTCCACACTCAGCATCGCAAATGATAGCAACTGGCCCAGATAGATCTGACACAGCACGTGCAGCGTGAGGTTGAGCCACTAGAAGGCCAGGTCGCCGACGGCCGTGAAACCTGCTAGCGGTAAGCAGATGATGGTAAAGAGAAAACTGGACGCGATGACGTACGGAATTTCGGCCAGCGTGAAGCCGAGGAAGTACCAGAAGGAGTTGTAGGTTTCCGACGCGCGTTCGCGGTAGAATGGTGCGCGCTCCGCTGATGCGACTGGCACCGCACTGTCCAGCGACACGATGCCTAGGAAGGCTGTCGTGCAGAAAATCATTCCGAGTCCGCTGTTCACTTCCTGGTACGACGTGTAGTCGGCACCAACAAACACGAGCCCGAACAAGAAGTCCATGAAGGTGTAGACCACCATGCGTGTCCAGTTGTACGTTGGCGTACGCCAGTACATACGAAAGAAGCGCTGCGTCACCATATATGCCTGCGTGAAGTTGCTGGCTCCGTGCTTGATGGCGAAGGATAGCTGCTTTTGGCCCGACACTGGTACCGTCACCCCCTCTCTGCTCATGTTCTCGTCCATCGTGACCTTGAGTTTGCTCGAGTTAAACGCATTAGCGAAGTCAACATCGATGTCCACCGACTGATCAACGCCAGCACCAATGACTTCCAGCATCCAGGTGGCAGGATTGTATCCTTCAGGGATCTTGGGCACTTCTGGGAAGCCCTCAAAGTAGGCAACAAGGTCCCTGCATCGATCACCCAGATCGCCGAAGAAAACCGTCTCGCCACCTTTCTTGAGCAACAGCAGGCTGTCAAAGAGCATGAAGACTTCAGTGGATGGCTGGTGAATCGTGCACAAGACGGTCCGATTCATCGTGCTTGCCACCTTGCGAACGCAGTCCATGACGATCATGGCTGCTGGAGCGTCCAGTCCGCTGGTAGGTTCGTCAAGGAAGAGCACACTACGCTGAGCTGCTAGCTCCACTCCAATGGCTAAGCGCTTCAGCTGCTCAACGGAGCATCCACGCACACAGTGGTCGGCAATCGAGTCGAGCTCAAGCAGTTCCAGACACTCGGTCACCGACTCGTACTTCTTCTTCGACGACACATCGCTGCCCTGTCGGAGAAACGCACTGAACGTGAGCGCCTCACGGATGGTGGCCGAGTTAACGTGGATATTATGTTGCTCGCAGTAGCCCGTGCACCGACGGAGAGCTAAGTCGGTGCGAGGGGGCCATTCAACAGGATCCCACCTCGAATCTTGGCATCGGTTTTGTGACAGGCAATGACATCCATCAGCGTCGTCTTACCAGCTCCAGTTGCGCCCATGAGAGCTGTCATTTTTTTACCGGGAAGTGCGAAGCCAGAGACACCTTTGAGCAGATCGATGGACTCGTTCTTGGTTTTCGGGTTGGGGACAGAGTACCACAAGCCCTGGAATGCAACAGTGACAGGAATGAAATTTGCCTCTCGTGGCGTCATCGCCAACGCGATTTCTCCGATATTGGACAGTGGCTTGGAGTCTACAACAGTTTTGGGCGTGGTGAGCTCAACGTAGTCAGCTGTGGATTTCTTCTTCGGTGCGATGAGTTCCGTTGGCGTCTCGATACGCTTGTACTCGAGCGCGCGGTACGCGAGAATCATGAAGAGGAAGTAAGTGGCGAGGTTGAAGATGACGCCGTACACGATCCAAGATCGCTCCGTCTGAATGTCGTACAAGTTCAAGAAGTATTCACCAATATTCATCCCGTACTCCGTGCAGTAGTTGGCGCCCCCGTCGCGCACAGTGCATTGGTCGAACTCTTCATGGCGATATTGGCTCACTGTCAAACTGCGAAGACCCCACGAGATCGGATCAATCCAGTAGATCCAGATGAACCAGTCGGGTCCCTGCGTTCGTGTCACCACCACAAAGCCCAAGAACAATATCGAAAATAACAGCGATACCATCGCTAATGGCTTCGCTACGTGCACATCCACAGTGACACAGGAGCTGTAGAAGAAGAAAGCTGAGAAGGCCAAGTTTGTCAGGAACAGCAGCATCTTGAAGAGGATGTACGCCCCTGCAGTCTTTACAAACCCGCACATCCAGTACACGACTGTACCGAACACGAGGCTTTCAACCAGCGTGATGGGGATTTGACTGACGCTCATGGAGAGCACGTAACTCGACGTGCGATAGAAGTTGGCGCGTCGCTGCTTGTAGAAGACGTCTCGAGCAGCGAAATACATTGGCAGCATTGGCGTTTGCACGAGAGCGAGGAACTCGACTCAAGATATTGTTTGTCACCACTGAAGGTGTGGGCGAACTCGAGCGTCTCACGCACAGTCGACATGGGGAAGTTGTTTGTCTGTTTGACCGACGTATGAAATGAACTGTGGCAGACGGTTAAGGATCTCGTCACGCGGAGTACCATTGTACGTGATGTCGCCTTCGAGCACCACGTTCTTGTCCATGGGGAACTGTCCGCTCAGCACTTTCATGAGCGCCGACTTGCCTGAACCAAGTTGTCCGAGTACGAGCGTCATGGTGCCAGGTTTGAAGACACCGCTGATACTTTTGAGGATGTGACGACGCGCCGTTGTCGTCTTGGTGCAGTACCCGCCGTACCGCTTCTTGACGTAGTTTGTGATGGTCGGGAGCTCGGCTTCGTCGTCGTCCACTTCCACCATGTCGGCACCCAGCGTCAGGTTCTGAAGCGGATCTCAAGTTGCGGCAGCGGTGGATCATCCGACTGGGATGACAGCTCACGTGGGGCTTGAGGCATCGTCTCTCACAGTCGTGCTTGTCGGTTGAAGAGGTCTGGTCAAGACGAATTCGAAAGTGAAGCTCGTGGAGCTGCGCTTGATGAACTGGAAATGGTTCCATGTATTTTGTGGGCATGGCAACAAGAACCGATCGAACGGTGTCGGGATACCAATCGCACCGCGAGCCACAAAAGGGCTGGGAGGTGCACGGAGGCCAAGCGAATGGCGAATGCACCCATCGTCGCCGTCCAATTGTCGAGTAGTGAGATGGACAAACGTGGACACATCGGGTGTGCGTAACGCTCGCAAAGTCTTACAGCTTCTCTATACTCCTGCATGACGACGTTCCAACTTCCTTTTGCAAGGAACACTGCAAAAGCCAAAGCAAGACATCTCAGCGCGAAACTTGTTATAGTAGCCGTACGAGATGCATTATCGGCCTCGACGACGAGACTAACGTAGCAGTGGTACGCGACGAGATGTCACCAACCTGCGTCTTAGTTCGAGAAATTCCAGCTATCGCCCTCGCGATCTAGAGTCATTTTCGTCGTCCCACTACAGCGCATATGGATGCAAAGGAGATGAACGCCGAGGAATATGCAGACTGTTCAAGACATTGAACTCATTGAGGGGCCTGCGCGCGATATTCAAACAATGCAGGCGATGCCAACATGAAACTTACATGATCAACAGGAAAATACATCTTTCAGTTTATCCAAAGCTGTGGGTTTGAAGCGCCTGATCAAGCAGAAGGTCCTCGACCGCCTCACCGCGCACTTTGATAGTTGAGCAGAGTGCGCTTACAAAAAATGAAATCAGTGCGCATATCTTGGGGTCGTCCTGCAACTCGGGGCTCAAAACGTAAGGCGTGATGATGTAGCATGTCGACATACAGGCTGAGGACTCGTCTTCGCCAGGCTTAATGAACACGAAATACTGCTCCAGAAAGTAAACGCCACTGATCCGCTCATTCTCGAATGCGAAGGGCTCCATGTAAGCATTCCAGACAAACACGTTGCGGTCGGTTTCAAGGTGTCGCCATAAAATCTGCTGCCCATAGGACGTGACTGAGGAATTGGCTTTGAAGTCGCTCATTTCCAATCCAAAACTTTCAGCGACAACGTCACCCCCATTTTCTTGCACAGGTCGTCCTCTGTGGTTATGCCAGTTCAGCCACCACGCCTCGCTAGTTGCACGCATACTAAAAGGTAAATTTCTCATGTCGAAGAACTTGCTCTCGACACCTTTCACGCCTCCAGGCAGCAAAGGTCTTCCAGCAACCGGAACGGGGCTGTTTTCCTTGAGTTCGCCTCCCACTTGACGGTACCAAGTCTCAACACCAGCCGAGAGCTCTTCGAAGATAAACGCAGCCATGCGTTCAATATATCCAGCAGGAATATCCGTGCGTCTCGTGTATCTGTCCACTCCATTCTCCTTCATCCGTCGTTTGTAAATCAACTTTTCAAGATGTTTCAAAAACGTTTTCTCCTTTTCAACCTCTTGTTTCAGACGGATATTCTCTCGTTCCGTCTTCAACCTCCTCGCAAATTGACGACAGCAAATGGCTTTCCACACACGAGGGACTCCTCGTTCCGTCTCGATTTCTTCTTCATTAGAATCGGAACTTCTTGTACCTTGAATGGATTGCAGCTGTTCGAGAGTGAACTGCAACTGTGCCGCCTCTTCTTTCAACCGAATCAACACGAACTGACGTTCATCTCGCGCTTTGTTCTTGCCAGACTTGGGTTTGACCACTTTTCTCCTTTTTGTATTACTATTCTCTTGATTGTGGACGCCTGCTCTTGGAGGTCCGAACTTGAATGTGTAGCAAAATTTACGTCTCTACCGTCGGTGTCCAATCCGTCGAATAGCAAGTTGGGGTCCCATCCCTCTCCATCCAATAAAGACAAAGACTTTGAGACGTCAGTAAGAGCCGTGCCCAAGTCTAGGAAGTCAGGAGTCTCCATTTTCACGAAAGCGTGTGATTTTCAAAACTGGTGTTTTGTACACCAACATGTGTCGATCACCAAAGTGGCTACAAGGTGTTATCTGGTACTTAAGTTGTGTTTCTGTAATGCTTCGTCTAGTAGCAGGTCCTCGACCCGCTCGTTGAACGCTTTCATGTTGGAGAATAACGCACCGATGAGGAAATCGATGAGCGACAATGCGTTTGGGTCGTTTTCCAGAGCTGAGTCCAAAAAGTAGGGCGTGACAACGTAGCAACTCGACATGCACGTGGCGTTCAAGTCTTCATCTGCGCCAGAATCGACGTCTTCAGGTTGCATGACAATGTGGCACTGCTCTAAGAAGTAAATGCCGTTGACTTGCTCGCTCTTGAACACGAAAGGCTCGATGTACGCGTTCCAGACGAGCGTGATGCGGAACTCTTCAACGTTGCGTCTCAAGACTTGCTGCACGTACGATATTACGGAAGTCAAGGCTGTGAAGTCGTTCATCTCCAGCCCGTAGCTCTCGGAGACGGTATCAGCAGCTTCTTCGACGTGACCCCGGTACTGTTGCCAATTTCGCCACCACGCACCGCCAGTCGCGTGCAAACCGAAGGGCAACGAGATTCTGTCGAAAAGAGTTCGTTCTGTCCCTCGAATGCCGCCCCGGAGCAAAGGCATGTGAGGAAGCGTGCTTGTAGTGATTGAGTTAGCTGCCACAAGCATCGCCACACCGAGACGAAGACAGGCTTCTGATCCAATCGAAAGTTCCTCGAAGATAAGGGCCGCAATGTGCTTGATGTAACCTGCTGGCAAGTTGGTGCGTCTTGTGCGCTTACTGGCTTCGGTCTGGGACACATGCACGAGTCGCTTGAACAGCACCTTTTGGATACTCTTGACGACCTGCATTTCCTCCTTGCACTGCTTCTTGAGACGGATATTTTCGCGCTCTGCTTCCAGTCGGCGGTCACGTTGACGAACACAAATGTCTTTCCACACCGCGGGGACTTCATCAGCGTCGTCCGTAGTCTCATGAATCGAGTCGTCCTTCTTCTCCGTGTCACGTTGCATCCATTTGCTTCTGATGGTTTGCCATTGTTGCAGCGTCAGCTCCAAGTCCTCCACCTCCTGTCGCAGTTGCAACAGCTCAAACCGACGTTCATCGCGAGCTTTATTCGGGTTCTCCTGCTTTTTCTCCCTTCTAGTTGTCTTGTCTGGTGCGATTCCTTGCTTGGTCCATCGTCTGAATCATGGGGGGATAAGCTGCTTGGTTGATGGTCGAGTACTGACGAAAGTCTCCAATATCATTCCCTACCGCTGAGGTTAATTCTTGATCTCCCCCATTCGAGTCGGACTGCACTGCGTTTGTATGACCGCTGTCGGTCTGCTGTAGTGCATCGTCAAGGAAGGCAAGCACTTCGGCGAGCTCCGCCTCGAAGTTGTGGTCCTCGTGCGCCATGTGATGTATGCAAATCAAACGGTATTGGCACGTACCATCTGTACACAGTTTACGTGAGACTTCCCTCTATCTACGTGCTGTTGTGGTGCTTCTGCAGCGCTTGGTCCAGTAGTAAGTTCTCGACCGTTTCGTTTCGGGCTGCAATGTTGGAGGACAAGGCGCTCACCAAGAAATCAATCAGCGCAGTCGTCTTGGTGTCGTCCTTCAGTTTTGGATCCAAATAGTGAGGCGTGATCACGTAGCACGTGGAGATGCTGGTGAATAGCAGAGCCTCGTCAGGCTCGGAATTCTCTTCGTCAGGCTTGATCAGCACGTGACTCTGCTCAAGCAAGTAGACACCACTAACCGGTTTGTTTTCGAAGACAAACGGCTCAATGTACGCGTTCCACACGTACACGATGCGATTCGCCTCGACGTGACGCCGCAGAATCTGCTGCCCGTAGGACGTAGCCGACGTGCTTGTCTTGAGATCGACCATTTCCAGCCCGAAACTCTCCGTCACCACGTTGCTCGTTGCGTCTTGAACACGTTGCCCCCTATAATTGTGCCAGTGCCTCCACCACGCATCGCCAGTCTCTTCCAAGCTGAACGGTACAGACCGTTTGTCGAACAGTTTCTTGTACATGCCTTTCATTCCACCACGAAGCATCGGTTGGTGCGTGACCATGTTCTTCGGAACTGTGCTGTTCGCTTTAAACAAGCCTTCCACTTCGCGATACGAAACCTCGACGCTGGCCGCAAGTTCATCAAAGATGAATGCAGCGACACGCTTGATATATTCTGCAGGGAGGTTGGTCCTTCTAGTGTGTTTACTCGAGTCCGCCTGCGCCGCACCTTGCACCGCCATCCGTTTGAACAGCATCCTCTCAATACTCTTGACGATCCGCTTCTCCTCCTCGTATCGTTTCTTCAGCTGCATATTATCCCGTTCAGCCTTCAGTCGTCGACTCAATTGACGGCCACAAATCTCCTGCCACACGGCCGGCACCCCACTGTCTTCACTCTCCTTCTCAACTGCATTAATATGTGTGGTAGAACCTTCTTCTTGGCTGCGAATGTCCTTCAGCTGCTTCAACGTCAGCTCCAAGTCTTCCACTTGCCTCCGCAGCCGAACGACCTCGAAGCGACGTTCGTCTCGAGCTTTATTGGAATTTAACTGCTTCTTCCTCCTTTTCTTCGTCTTTAACTGGGGTTTTGTCCCCTTTTCCTGAGTTGCAACACCGTCTACTGGAGTTTCAGCCACAAAAGACCCCGACAGTTGAAACTCTTCAATGTCCGCATCAATGCACGCCAAGAGCTCGTCCGGGTCCCAATCGTCGCCTGCTGAAAGTGCAAAGGAGCTCGAAATATTGGAGCCAGTGGCTGTGGGCTGCTCCAGCGCTGCATCGAGGAAAGCCAAGGCCCCGTCCAGCGACTCCGAGTCGGAGCTCATTTTCCGGCGCTACGTCAGAAAATCAAATGAAAAACTGATTGGGCAAAATAGTGCGCGTTTTGTGTAAAGCAAATCAACTGAAGTTGAAGTTCTTGCTGACGTTTTTCATGAGTCATCATCACTGGCAATAACTATACCTAGTTGAATCGTTACGTTAAATGATGGAGAATCCCGTGTCTCGTGCTCTTTATCGATGAAACGCGCATTGGTCCTATCGAATGATTATACATGTATACAGTACGACAGCGTGAAGGCTACGAAGCTTGAGGTCGAACGGGATCCAGTAAGCATAGTTTTGACCTTATTCAATACACCAACGTGCAATTGGTCCTGCGGCGGTACAATCAACATAGCCGTTTCATCAAAATTGCACACGTTCCGAATTGTGTTTATGCAAAATTCTGCATAGCTTGATCCATAAGCAGCGTCTCCACCATTTCACTAAGTGCTAAGACATTTGTTGACAGCGCGCTCACCAAAAAGTTGATGACTGCTATGGTCTTCGCGTCTTGTTTCAGCTTGGGATCCATGAAGTGAGGCGTGATCGCATAGCACGTTGACACACGCGTAGAAATTCCGTTATTGCCGCCTGATAGTCCATCTTCAGGCTCGACCAGCACGTATGTTTGCTCCATAAAGTAAACGCCACTGACACGAGCATTCTCGAACCCAAATGGCTCGACGTACGAGTCCCAGACGAACACGATACGATCATCTTCAACGTGTCTCTGAGAGATCTGCTGAGAGTAAGCAGTGAGCGAACTGTTGGTTTTGAAAGCGCTCATCTCCAGTCCAAAGCGCTCAATGACCTCGTTAGCTGCGATATCTTGGAAACGCTGGCCTCGGTAGTTATGCCAGTTTTCCCACCATGCGTCGCCAGCTGCGTGCATACCAAACGGCATGGTTCTTTTGTTGTAAAACTTCCTCTCCGTTCCTTTGGTGTTGATCCCACCGTCTAACAGCGGACTGTGCGTCACCATATTCATCGGAACTGGGCCGTTGGTCTGAAAAATGCTGTCCACAATGCGATAGCAGATTTTCACCCCCGCTGCAAGCTCCTTGAATATAAGAGCAGCCATGCGTTCCACGTAGCCGTCCGGAATATCCGTGCGTCTTGTGTGCTTCCTCTCTTCCGGTTCAGCTTCTCTTCGTGTCTGTCGCTTGAAAAGAAGCTTTTCAAAGCTGCGGACGAGCTGCTTCTCCCTCTCGTACTGTTGCTTCAGACGAAAATTCTCCCGTTCCGCCTCCACGCGTCGTGTAATTTGGCGAGTGCAAATATCCTTCCACACTGGTGGCACTTCTGTATCCGTCTCGGACAATGGAGCTCCAGTCGATCGATTGTGCTGAATTGTTTGCAGCCTCCGGAGAGTGAACTCCAACTCTTCCACCTCTTCCTGCAGTTGAATTAATTGAAAGCGACGTTCATCTCGAGCCTTATTGGGGTTAATTTTCTTCCTCTTCTTCTGAATCAATTGGTTGGAAGTTCCGGTCTCAGGGTTTTCATGAACGTTGACAGTAGAGTCTTCTGGGCAGTCAACGTCTCCGGTGTCGTCGTCCAGAATCCCACATAATAAATCCGTGTCCCAATCTCCAATTGAAGGGTCGGAATACGACTGCAAAGCCTCCGTCGCTGCGCTTGGGGCGTCCAGCAAAGCGAGCAGCTCCGACGCCATTCCAATTCTGTTGTAACAAGTTTTAATTGGTCAATTTCGAAATGGCTACACTGGCTAGCTGGACGGGACGGTGTGGCCAAGATGCTGGCAAAACAAGCCTTTGCCTGTTGAAATTCAGTACGATTGGCATTGTTTATTGCGATACATTAAATTTTAGCTGTCGATGGAGAAAGTCACTTGTAAAATTCCACCACTCGTTGTGCAGGCGTTGAAGCGAAAACAAAGATTAGACTCAGGAGATGCGGGTCCAGCAAATGAATTCCCTCCAACCCAGCACTTGTCATCACGATTTTCGATGGCACTGGAAGTTTCCCCTTTGTAACTGGTAAACATTCTCCGTCGTGAGCTTCTAGCATCTGGACATGTTCGTTGCTAAACGACATGTATCATGGTCTCCACACCTCCAGCTTCACTAGGTCTCGAGACATTCGTACACTCTGATCCTTCAGACACGACGAGAACTCGGACAGACAAGTGTTATGGTGAATCGTCATGAAGTTTATGGGCCAGGATCGCCAGGCTTCAGCATGGGCAGAGATTATAACCGTCGAGCAGTATCCAGCATAGAGCTCCTGTAAATCTGGACATGCAGCGGACAGTGCAATGAGATCTACCTGGATAATGCTCTGTTCCTCTCCAATGATTAGTAAATCGCGTCAGTAAATTCTTCAACAACGCTGCATTCTCCACCTGAAGGTGCTGGCGGTTGTCGTGCCACAATCGGGCTCCGGCGGAGTTTACCAAGCAATTCTGCTTCGTTGGCCACAAAATGGGCCTTTGTCAGTGTATCTCTTGCAATTTCAACGTTTGATATCGCCCTCTCTGAGCCTCCACAGCACAGTGCATACGTCAGCCATGACCACCGATCACTTTTGACAGAATAGGGGCCGTTCACCTCCGATACGAATTCGCGACGCAACCTAAAAGTTCGTCAAAGATCAATTCTGCCTCGTCCCCGTGGGAACGTCAACCCGTCATGTGCGTGCTCCCAGACACACCACCTCACTGTGAAATGAGCAATAAATTTTAAGGTTCTTGACTTCTTTCACTTTCCTCTCACATACTTCGAGGAGATTCTCCCGATCGGCCCCCAGTCGTTGTTCGAGTTGACCAGCACAGACATATTTTCACAGCCGGCATTCTGCTGCCGCAGCCATTCTCGTTGCTCAGCTTATTCTTCTCACAGTGAGTAAAGAAATTATGCATGTGTACTTAGTACTTCAGTATTGCTCATTCAGCGGCGGTTTTGAAGTGACTTGTCCAGCAGCAAATTCTCAATCATGTCATTTCTTGCAGCCATGAATGGAGGCATCGAGTTTGCAACAAATTTGGTGAGTGCGGTTATTCTGGCATCCTTCTTCAGCTTCGGATCCAAAAAATGGGTAGTGAAGGATCTCTCGAGACGATATCTGTGTGGCGACTGCTTCGTTGAAAGAGGAACCCAACTTCTCAGGCTCAATCAGCACGTAGCTGTGCTCACGATAGTAGACGCCCGTAACCCGTTTGCCCTTAAAAAAGAGAGGCTCGGTGTACGTGTTCCAAACGTACACGATTCGATGGCATTCGATGTGTCGCTGCAGTATCTGCTGAACATAAAATATAGCCGCGGTGTTTGTCTTGGAATCAACCGATTCCAACCCATAGCTTTCTTTGACCACAGCGCCTGAATCCTCGGACACAGTGTGGCCTTTGTAGATGTGCCAGTCTTGCCACCACGCTTCGCCAGTTTCAAGCATGCTGAATGGGACTATAGTGCAGTCAAAGGCCTCAATGCGTCCGTCATCCATATCGTACGTAAGTACAGGCCCCAGAGTCGGAGCAGTATCTCCTGTACTTTTCACAGCACGATAGGTATTCTCGACGCCTGCCGAGATCTCGTCAAATATCAGAGTTGTCATGCGATTAACGCACTCACTTGGCATATCGATTCGTCTGGTGCGAATGCACGCCTCAGGATACACTCTGCCCCATACAGCAGGTCGCATGTGCACCAAATTCTCGAGACTCTTAAGCACCTGTACAGTCCTCATGTACTTGTCTTTCAGATGAGAATTCTCCCGTTCCACTCGTAATCTTTGCTCCATGTGACGAATGCACGCGTCTCTCCACACTGAGCCACCACCATTAGGCTTGGAGCGGTTGATGCTGTTCGAATGGGGACTCCGACGTTGTTGATGCATCGTCTCCAGCCGCTTCAGAACAAACTCTAGATCCCCCACTTCTCTCCTCAGATTCGCCAATTCAGCCCGATATTGGGCACGAGCCTTGTTAGGGTTGGTCTTCTTTTTTCTCTTCTGTTGACTTGATTCTAGTGATTTGATCTCCAGTTCTTGGCCATTTAATGCGATTTCTTCATTCTCCTGTGCACCCAAAGTCTCGCTGGCGTCCACCCACTCGTCCCCAAGTAATAACGATACGTAATCCACGTCGTCAGCCGCGTTTAAGTCGCCCAATTCATCTCGGAAGAGCGATTCAAAGTCCATTTCGCTTGACTTGTTGCGGAATGGCAGGCAGAATCAATCGAGGATTGGCCGTTATTGGTCGTCATTTCGACCAATCGTGATCGATATAAGTACGACCATCGGAAAAGATACTTTCGCCACGAAGAGACGCAGACCAGTGGATCAATTGACACACAAGTCTCAGCATGGCGCTCTTGGCGACACTTCTAGCGGTTTGTGGGCTCTTGGGCTTCACGTGGTGGCTGCTAGCGCACTATAAAGATGCAAAAGTGTCTACCGTTGTGCACGCCGCTGTATTCGCGACTTGGGTGCTGGGATTCCTGGGGCTGCTGCTTCTCCCCATGGATTTAGCCACCAACGGAATCACTGCGAGTTCCCAATCGGTTGCGGACGTTGCAGAGCAGAAAGCCACGCTCAGAGAGTATCTGAATGGATGGAGACTACTGTACTGGCTCACGTTTCTCATGAGTTGGGTGGGGCTGCCATTTCTCGTGGAGTTCCGTCAGAACGGAGAGTTTGAGCTCGACAAGCGCGTGTTGAGCTCCTTACGACACTTGGTCTTCCACTGGACAGTACTGGCTGGCGGGGTGATTGTCGTTGCGCTGTACCTGATGTTGGTGGATCATTTGTCGCTGTATGGAGTGTTGGGTCTCGCTATGGCAGCAAGTAACACGTACGGACTGCTCTGGGTCATTACTCTGCTGGGGTACGGACTTGTCGAGATCCCTCGCGGTTTCTGGATGAGACGGATGGATAGTACGCAGCTGCAGAAACTGCATTTCCAGGCGGTGCAGCTACAGGATGAGAGGATGGAAGCTCGCTTTGAGTACGACGACGTGGTCGCAGATGTCCGTGACGCGTACCAGCGGATGATGCAGGCCGAGGGCGACGCTATCATTCTTACGAGCGAGATGCAATACGTCAAAACGTGTCTTTTGCAAGTCATCACATTGGTAGAAGCGAATAAACCGGCATTCATCAGTCTGGATGGGTCTAGCGATACCAAGCGAACGATCAAGTCAGCCTCGTTGACAGATATGTCGGGCAAATTGAAGCGTGGATATAGCGGCAGCGGTAGATCCTCTGTACGCAAAGCACCAACACTACCGGAAACTGTTGATCTTCATCGTCGAGTGCGAATTGCTCAGTTGGAACTGCGCCGATGTGACCAAGCTTTTCTGGAGCTCTGTATCAATGTGGATATACTGCAAGATCGCAATGCGCAGCGAGCGCTTCCAGCGGGAAGTTTATACCCGGAGACTTCTGCTCTTAATCGTCTCCACAATATGTTCCTGGATGCGCGACACCAGCTTCGTCGATGGATCACGTCGCCAGTTGCAGTCGGGTGCGCGATCGTGACTGGTTTTCTGTCGTTGTGCGTTGCATGGGGAGAGCTCACGATGGGCTGGCATGGATCATCGCTTTCCCTCTTCCGCTTCTTAATTGTTGCTGAAGCAGAGGAGACGAGCAGCAGTCTTCGTGGTGCGACGGAACTCATTTCAGCTCTGCTCTTGGTTTATCTTGCGCTGTGCTGCTACACGAGCCTCTTCACTCTTCGATTGCCTGGAAAATATGCGCTTCGTGCACATGGTAACTCTACCGAACTGTGTCTGCTGAAGACCTCGATCCATCAATGCCGTCTTCAATTCGCTCTCGGTCAAAATGCACTACTTCTACTTCGAGGCGGAGGACTTGGAGAAGGTACAGCTTTCAACGCTTTGCTGGCGAATACACGGGTTGTGCATGTTTTCGGGAGGGGTTTTGTAGTTTATGCCCCACTCGCGATGATCGCGTTGGCAGTGTTCACACTAACCAACGGATATGCTCGAGTGATGCGACGACTTGGGATTGATCAATACGAACAAGTCATTCCCGATGATCCGTCGCATGCAACTTCCATCGCTGAAGGTGAAAAACTCGTACAGCAAGGACAGGAGCGATTCCGTGTGTTAATTTCACGCAAGAAGAAAATCTACGAGACTGGTGCTGCCGGTGGTGGATCGTACGGGTTCACTTCTACCGCTGCTGGAACCCAGTCTCTGCTGGTAGATGACGATGATCAAGAAGACACAAACTCTAGTGAAATTGTAGTTTGAAAAGCATATTTCTCATAACTGGATGGCAGTTCATGATGGTCTGAGGAGACTCAAATAATAATGAATATGAAAAAGAAGCTTTGTTACGCGTTTGCTAGATTGCGTTCAAGTTTTCGGCTGGTTTGGCGATAAGTTCAACTCGTCGAAATAGAAGTCAAGCCCGAGAAGGTCTTCGTGGATCAGCTTGTTCATCTTCACTTTCATACAAGGCGTCAGACTTTCAGATGTGGTGAAATCTGTTTTGCGAGCTGGTACTTCTGTTCGTATCTCGATAGCAGGTGAATCAATTTCGAGCTCGCTCAACTTTGCTGTTTGCTGCGTATTCTCTGGGAGGTTTGCCGATTTACTATCTCGAAGACGCATGCATTGCCGAAGAAAGGATTCTCTTTCACGTCGTACAACTTCGCGTTTTTGTGTGCTTTCACCGTCTTCTTCCTGATTGTCACCACGCTCCACGAATGTTCGAACAGGAATATCGTCTTGTCTCGCCTTACACCGTACGAGCTGCTTCTGAAGAAGGTCTGAATGCTCTCGTTCCTGCTCCAGTTGACTCTTCACACAACGCAGCTCTGCATTTGCCTTCACTGCGGCGAGTTTGTATACTGGTAACTTTTCTGCCAAGCAAGTTCGAACCAGCCGAAGTTGTTCTTGAGCGTCTTCAAGTTGACTGCGCAGCTCGGCATTTTCACTCTCGAGCTCCTCCACCTGGACATCTAGTTTGAAAAACTCATGTGACCCAACTCGCGAGTTCTTTTCTGGCGTGTTGCTAATACATCCAGAGTTTTGAAGTTGACGCTCGTGAATCGTTTCCACTTCGTCTTTCAACGATTTGGCCAGAGCTCTTAATGCCACGATCTCCTCTTCCTGTCGTCGGTGGTCCACTAAAACTCTCTCTAGCTGCTCACGAAGTCGTTTACATTCTGCTGCGTGATCAATTGAGTTTTCGTCACTGCTCCACCTGGTACTGTCTTCTGAAATTGAACTGGTTTTCTTCAAACCCAAGATGGAGGCTGCTGCACTCTTCGCCACTCGCTTTTTCGTCAAGTTCTTCACTTGTCCTCGAACATTTTCAGCCTTTTTGTCCGAGTTTCCTCCGCCACGCAATGAAGACTCGAATCGAGGTGTTCCAACTTTATTGCTACCAGTCTTGGAAACTACTCGTCGCTTCATCGGGTTCTGCTAAGATCGTGGTGTGTAGCTGTATAAATAACTGGTTCTAGGGTGTTTGCATTCATTAAAAAGTTATGGAGGAAGAGCTTCAGGTGCATCGTTTACCTCGGTTCGAGAAGAAGCGGTTGGTCAAAGGTTGGCATGTTACCCAAGCACCATCAAGTAATTCTACTTCAACTTTAATTGGAGAAGCAACCGAATCCGGTAGTTTGCGATCTCTGTTTGCTCCACCACCGGCAGCATTGGCATACGAAACCCAGCGGACTGAAACTTGGCGAAGTGTTAACTTCTATACAACCGACCACGATGGTCTTCAAAACCAAGAGCAAGGTGATACAATACCAAAGACCGTCGCTCAGGTGAAACAAATGTATCTTGTCAGGGCTCGAAGACAAGAAGAGCGTGACGCTACGAGTGCCATTCGAAAGCGAGAGAAAATCCTAGAGCTACGAAGAGGTCCGCGATGGCGAAACCAACTTTCAAAAACTAAGGTACAGAAGCAGCAGTCCACAACTGTGGATTTACAACGGCAAGATGAGATCAAGGAGGGCGAAAAGACAGTCATTTCACCCCAAAACGACTTCAACCAAGAACTGCAACTCATCGATTTGCCTGTGGATGAAGTGGTCACTAACGCAACATACCGAGATGAAATCCTGCGCCAAATTCGACATCAACTTTCCAACGGAGGAGAAGTCCTTTTACAAAGCGACTGCTGTTTCTCTAAAGAGACCATCAGTGATACTCGGCTCATGATACAAACACTCTGCACTCAAAGCCTCGCTTTTTGCACTCGAGACCAAACTCTCGTCCCCAATACGCTCCCCCAACTCCACTCCAGCCGTCTAACACTACGCTTACTACCGCGCACACCGTTCATGACTAGGGCTACGCGAAGGCTGGGATAGCAAAATCGTTGTAGAGCAAAATCAATGTGTCATCCGGTTACGACTGCCACCTCCAAAAGTTCACAAAATTACCAGCAGTGGCTAGGACACAGTTGTTAACGGTACATGTACAATGAAGACGACAAAGAGCATCTGTGCTCTCCGTAGCCTCCATGACCTACTTGATGGCGGCCGCCTCATCAACTGTTGCTACCGATGCATTTTTTCTAAATGAACTGGTGTTCAACTCAAGCCTGAGCTTCGATCAAGACCACCAACCTTCCATCACATATAAAAACTTAGACAAATAGTCAGTTGATGTAACAGTGCGAAGAAACCACCTTTCAATCAAACGCAGTGGCAAATCGATATATCGATAAATGCGATTGCCAACAATCCTGTTCGGGCTGTCCTCTACAGCACTGCGTTGCTTTCTATCCCAGAAAAATGTCAAATTATTGTCAAAGACTGCAGGCTCGAAATGAAGCAATACAAAGCCACTTCGGATAGCACCACCAACACCCTCTTCACTGCGTACGATCCCCTAGGTTCACCAAAAACAAAAGGGATTCCAAGACCCTCATCTTGCATACGAAGCATTGTCGAAGTTCTCTGAAATTTATATATTTCAGAGTATTTCAGTGATCCTCAAACGCATGAAACACTAAAATCAGGAAATCCGGAAAACAAGGAATGACTGAAAAAGGCACTGTAATACTCAATCAACCTCCCAGAAAACGCAAAACACCCACGGAAATGTTGCTCCAAGGTCCTACTGTCGCGATACTTTAACTTCAGCTTGTAGACTCTAGAGATTTCGATACTGTAGCTAATAAACGTCACTGCAATCGTGCATATCGTGCGAGATCTGAATCACCCAGGCATTTTCTGCTTGCACATGCTCGCACGACACTGGATCGACATTTCGTTGAAAGTTACGGCTTGAGAGGAAAATTACGGTAAGGCGAAGGAGAATCACCCAGCTTCGTGCAACATACATGAATGTGGACAACAGCATGTATTCATTCACCCATCTGGGGTATTCCAAAACACCTCACTGATCTAATCCACGTCCGCAGGCTTAAGGTACGCGCCAGCAAGAGATACGAGCGCTTAAATCGGAGATTGCGGACCGCGGCTACGGAACAGGAAGAGCAGGAAATATGAGGGTCTTAGCGAAAACGAAAACGTAAAATTCAAACGAAACAGGATTGTAATTAACGCTGAATCTATCGTCGTTTCTCGGCAGAAAGCTACAACTTTCCTAGGTTTCCTCAACAGCCGTGCTGTCATCAACTTGCTGGGTCATGGCGTCCGCTGTCTGAGCAAATTTGCTGTTGGAAAGCTCTGTGTTGAATTACTTCGAAGTAATTGGCAACCTTCCTCCCGAAAAATGGTAAAACCAGTAAAAGGAAAGATACGCACGATGTTTCCTGGAGAGAGAATTCCTTACGACCTTCAACATCGTGGCGTTCATCAATTCCTTGTCAGACTTAAAGTGGTGATCGCCTTCGTACTCGTGTAGTTGTTCTAAGAAACAACGTAGTTCGAAATTTGAAAAATATAAAAGGAAAACAAAACAATCATACCTCAATAAGATCGCTCAAAGTACCATCCACGACTGCATCGTAGAGATGCAAAGTGGACACACGAGTAAGGACGCTTGCTGAAACCTTACCTTACCGAACCGCTTAAGACGGCGAGTTGAGATAATTCGTCCCAAGCAAAACCGTACTACAAGAATGAATTCGTGATTGCATTAGTTTTAAAAAATTTCAGAGCTCACCCGAGCGCTCGCGCGCGGCCTTAATATTTAGTCTTACAAATTTTTCCTTCAATGCCAGCTTCATCGGCATGAACGTTTTCCGAAGAAAGCGAACAAGATCGCACGCACCCAATAAACTCTTCCCAAATGCTGACCAGTACATACTGGATGGATCGACACCATAGCTTTCACTGACGCCAAACACACTGAATTTCCGCAACTGGTGGAATCATCAAGATGTCGATTGCATTGCTTGTTTCTCCCAGAAAATACTTAACTAGGAAGCTCATGTAGACATCTCCACGATCTGAAGCCTTCGCCCAGATAGTGCCGCTAAGAAAATCAACACACACAGTTTTTGATGTTTCCTCGTCAATGGGCATGCCTGCATTTAGCGCAGAGTTACCAACACGCCCTCGAAGGTTAGAGCTCAATCCAGTACATGATGCCTGAGAAAAATCAGATAGTCCAGTACTTACTAAGTACTGCTTAAAGAGCCGTCTTGACTGCCAAGATCCCAATTTTCCGAAATACGAGCAATTAGAAACGATAGTACAAGGGTTTCGTCCGCTTGCTCTGCCACTGATACTGCTTCGGTCACTATTCCACTGAGTAGAAAGAACGCTGCTGAAAGTTCGTAGCGCTGCTTTGCTTTCAATACGCACAACTGGCCAACAACCTAGTTTTACCCAGCAATACATAAAACGCAGCCACCTTCTCTGCAAATTGGGCACGTTTAGTTGAACTTTTCAGCCAGAATGGTAGTTGGTAGTCGAAGGCTTCTTCCAGTTCATTGTTGACGCAGGAAAACACTCCTGAAGTAGCTCTGCCTGATAATCACTGAGTGCCCCCCACGCAACTTGCTCGGAGCAAAGTCCTGCAACGGCAGGTTTCGTAAGTTTTGGTGCGGACATGCCACCACTGAGTCGCTCCTCGGGTGCAATCGAGGCTACTGGAGCGGACTGAGAGGTATCATTTGTTGATGGGTCGCCCACTGGGCATAACAAAGAGGCATGGAAACGAAGTGCGGCCTCATCTTTTTGGCGGCCGCTGTCACGCTGTATTCTTTATACCACCCACAATTGTGAGGAAAACTTCCCTCTCTCGATCCGTCATGAGGGTAAGAGAGGCTTCGTGATCGTTGAAAACTTCGAGAAAACGTCCGATTCCAGCTAGGATGTTGACTGTGAAGTAACTTGAGAAGCACTTGAGTCATCTGGCGAAGTAGTTGAAGGTGCAAATAACATATCGGCACGATCAGCGCCACCTACATTTGTTCCACACGGTGAGACACCCCAAAATTCATCCTAAACAGATCGCTAGCTCTGGCTGGAGCTGATTGTGCCGCGTTATGCATACCGTCTTGCGTGAGTTACTTGTCCTCCCTCTCATGTAGACGTCTGACCGTTCATCAATCACGCTTTCCAAACATGAAAGGTCTCCAAGCAACTCGGACAATGACAGCAAAGGAACAGTTTGTAGCATTGTATCGTCAGCCATCCGGAGATAACACGTTTCCTTGTGCTCCACAATCTGCGCCTTCACATGATCCAGAATTTTCTCCAGCGTCTGGAATGACCCACGTGCAAGGAAGTACAGCGTGATTGGGTGGTGTGCAGGAAAAGCCTTTGACGGCGGTTGAGAGCCGAGAAATTGTCCTCTGAGAGTTGAAAATGGAACTTGGAGGGGAGATGACAGACTTCCGTCGACGTCCCGAAGGTTGAGGTGCGCCAAAGTAGACCCGATGCAGAGAAGGCCGTAGGGATAGCAGAAGAGTGGCGATATTTTCTCGGGTCTCACACTGAAGCGGCTAGAAGACCAGGATATGCTCCATTTGTCTGTTGGCAATGAACAATCAAACTTTAGCATACCAATCGTCGCTGTTGATAAGAAAAGCAGCTCGCAATATCTCTCGGGTGTTACTGGCGGGGTCCATTCCAAGGACACCACCTGGCCACATTGTGCGGAACAACGACAACTCCTTCAAGTGAGCTTTCCACTGCAGGCAAGAAGCATATCTGATCGTCGCCCTCAGCTGCGCTGGTTTCAGCCAGCATGTCACCTCCAAACAAAATAGCCACTCGCCCGCTAGAGCTGAAGCTGAAATTCTTGAATATGAATCGCTTTTGAGCCCTGGACGCTGTTTGCATTAAGGCGGCGACATCAACACGATGGGTAGGTTTTACCTCCAGCAAATCGTCGAGGTCCGAAAATGTCCATAGTGTCAATCGAGAATCAGTATCATAGCTAGCAAATGTCACCTCAAAAATATCTAGCAGCGGCACACAGGTATAACCCAGCAGCCCTTCTCCAGGAAGATTCACAACAGTTGGACAGACCCAACGATCGATTCCGCTTACAGTGGCTCAAACGAAAATACCCCCACACTGAGCTTCTTGCCATCCTTGTGCAGACCAACGACCACGCTATAATCCTTTGTAGGAACTTCAGTAGTTGTCCGTTTAAGGAATGAAGAGTTGTTTGACCACTCGATCTTCACGGAATCGGGGATCTGCGCAGTAATTAACTCTTCCAAGTCACCAGTACAATCACTGTCGTCCATATAGCATGTTGATAAACCCATCGAATCCTGGGTGATAATATAACCTGGAGTAGAGATACGGGATGGTAACGATTCCTCCAATTCATCATCAATTTGGCGTACTTCACAAGGAATAACAATTGCAACGTGCAACTTGCCTCCGATGAACAGGTAAAATACGCCACGCTCTTCATACAAAGCCGTGTGTGTGACGGGCCCGGCAGCCTTATCAGTCTCGAGCGAAAAGCAACTTCAAGCCTACGCAGAGATCCACTCGCCTTCAAAATGTTTAGTCGCCCTCCCATATTTGTCGTAGCCATCTTCATCGTTAATCTTGTGTCGGTCTGTGAATGGGGTAAACGCCTTGTAACCAGATTTGCAACTGAGAGAGATGTAGAGCGAATATTGCCTTCTTTCTTCGCACGCATCATACTTTTGCATGCTGCTGCAACATCACAGCCTTGTACACTGTAGCAAGTTGACCCCCCGCGACCTCCTAAGGAGGAGTTTTCAACTTGAAGCTTCAGTCTTGCACAGTACAAGTAGCTTTCGGCTGTTGCTCGTTGAAACAGAATCTCAACGAAGAAGCCCGCAATTCTGCTTTCTTGATCTGTCAGCACACGTATTCGGTGGATTAGCTTGGTAGAATCATTCAAGTACAGTACGATGTTTCTATTGGTCATACCTTGATAGTCAGACGTAATGGAACAACAACTTCTCTCCAGATAGATATGTTTCCTGCCCGATCCAGGGTATACAGCATCTCACAACCTCCCGCCATCGATACGACAGGCGATCTTGCGCTGTAAATATTTGCTTCCTTAATCCATGTCATAGACACCAACGCGCGGGTATGTGAGAGAAACAAAGACGTCGGCGTACCTTCATGAGGCGACATTCCACAACTTAACAATTCGGTCATGTTTCGCTGCCGTTGCAGCGTACCGGCCACTCGGAGCCAAATCGAAATGACACACAGGTACCACTGGCAACGGAGGTTCGGCTCCGAGCACTCCGCCGCCCGACAATGTCACAGTACGTTGCAAATAAACCTGCACCGATTCATCTACAAGCTTCCAAATCGTGAGTTTCTCTCCAGCACCAAGCAACAACAAGTCGTCGCCACTCTCCACCCACCTTACATGATTCAGCAGTCTGTCATCGCACTTCCACCTCACAGATTCCGCCCATCGAGGCAGATGCTTGGAGCACTCGTAAGGCAACTTCTTTAATGCTCGGGGTGGGAATGCAGGTGTAAATGAGTCTTCACGTAGTCCGATCTAGGTATTAGATCGCTGCCATCAGGTATAGAAGTAGAACCTACTGTGTCGTACATTGTCGAGGTTCTAGAGGCCTCCGCCACGGCCGCCGCTCGGCTGGAGGTTGCGCTCGCGGGTATCAGCAGCACACCGCGGCCTTCTTCAATACAAAGAGCCAACGCTCCACGGGTCGCCTTTTGTTGGAGTTGAAGCGCGCGCATTTGACCGGATCCTGAGCGTTCCAGACCTGCCACAGCTCGAATCTGGACGCGCGTTTGGCCTGATCGCAGGCAGAAGAGTTGGAGACGGCAGGAGCCTCCACGAGGACGACGAGAAGCGACTCGGCAGCGTAGAGAGGTAGCGTCTGGACTCGAACACGGCCTGACAGACGCGCAGGTCCGCTGTGGGGCCCGGTGAAGGCGCACAGACGGCAGCGATGGACCCCTCCAGCAATCTTTTCTGAGTAGCTCAATATTTCAACTTCTTCTGCAAATTTTTTTTCTAATTTTTTGTTTTATTTTTCTGTAAGATGGTTACTCGTGTGTACCACACACCTTGGTCTTCAGGCACGACATGTACCCCGTTCGACAACAAGCGGTCATCCGTTAAAAAGAGCAATTCGTCTACGTCTGGGTCTCTGGCATGTTCCCACAAAACTGGCAATCGCAAGAATGATTGCACAACTTCTTACGCCTTTGACAACCGCATCGCTTCGTACTACAACCAGTCTTGCAATGGCACGTAAAATCTTGAATGGGTGATTGGATCGCCGTGTTCTCGATCTCTAACCACAACTCGTTATAGACATTTCTCAAGGAGACTGAGTCAACATTTTCCTCCTCGTGAACAAAGTTATCTGGGGCAACAAATAACCCCTTGATTGCCAGATTGTTCAATTTTGCGAGCTCTCCCCACAACTTGAAAAATGGAGTCAGCGGGGTATGCGTCTTCGCAATCGTCACATTAATGCCAACAAGCTCTGTGTCAGTAACCAGAATCATATCGACGCCAGCATAATTGAAAATCACGGGGTCCAGGAGAATCCACCACGGCTTGGTTCCCCTCTCTCGGATCGCCAGGTTGAGCATTGATTCTTCGGTTCCAGGGACGAAGCGAGTTCTCTTGATGGTCCAATCCTTGGGCCGGGGATATTTTCCGAAAACACCTTGAAGACAAATTTGGGCCTTGATGATTTCTTCTACAGTGAAGCCAAGAACTGATCGGTTTTGGGAACGGGATAAAATATCGCGCCAACGCGACAGCAAAGCATCATCCGCCGATTTCGTCAACCACACTTGGTAGAGTAAACGTAATACGATTTCGTTCGTGGCACAGAAACCAAGCTTGCGATCTTTATAGAAGAACCGAAAATCCACAATTTTGGACTCCAACACGCAATCGACTGATAACTTTAACACCTTCCATACTTGGTCTCCGTCGATTTTTTCATAAAATTTCGTGAGCAATACACTCCAATCTTCCACAATGTCGTCTAGCTGGACACGCTGCACGATATTTTCCCAAGAGTCATTGTCATTATAAACGCGGGCAAACACAGACAACAACAGAGGAACTCTGCCAGTCAAGAGCGCAAGTTCATCCTCGTGCTGGGTGAAAATGGCCGGGATGATGATTCAGCCAGGTGCTAAACTCGTCGGCGTTGAAACCTCCATGATAGATTTTGTTATCAGCGCTAGTTTGCTTGGGTAATAGTGCACGCCACGTTTTCGCATTCATCGACATTCCGTGAATCTTAACAAATACGGAGGTACCCATACATGACGCCAAATGCTCCCGTGCCGCTTGGCAGCTCGTGTCCTTATCATCGATCGAATTCCATTGGTCGGCTACAAGAATCACCTTTTGACACCGTAGTACTGCGCGGACGTCTGCGATTGTGTCGATTAGCCCGATAAAATCCGGCATATTTAGCAAGATATTTTTCTTCATAATGGCCACAACAGCGTCTTTACCAGCCAACAATTCCCTGCAATCGGGAATATAGCACACAAATGGCACAGATTCGAATCTGGATTTAATTGGATTCTTCAGCAGCAGCAGCACCAACACAGCCAGCATGTGCGACTTGCCATACCCAATAGTTCCCGCCACATTTACTGTAATAGCGCGCTGGTCCAACCATCGCGACACAACCTTATCATACAGCGGTTTCAACTCCGATCGGGCTTGATACGTAAAAAAACCACGCTTAATGACCTGGAAGCGATTCGGCTGAGTCAATAACGACGGAAATGGCAACTCTACAACAGACTCAATCGCGAAGATCGCGTCCAAGTTGCACTCGTGAATCGCGCTCATCAAATCAGTTGCGAAGATGGATAGATCATTGTCTTCCACACGAGCCTTTTTTGTAAAGGCTCTTTCTTCCTCCAACTCCCTTTTCCTTCCGAACGATACCCGATTGGCGATACGTCGGCACTTGCACAATGAGCGCATCTTCCATTGAACTACCAAGCGACCCAATCAAAGTATCTCCCGCTAACGCCCCCGTCACCGCACCCTTCCCGACATCTGTCAACGATGACGACGCCTTGGACGACTGCTTCTTCGCGTCATACGCCGCACGGAACGCGTCGTACGCAGCTCGGTTCGCGAAGACTGTGAGGTCGGATGCAGCAATCCCTGCGAGGTGGCTGTCTTTGAGTTTCTCCTTAACCGCATCTCGCAAAGCAACAACATCCGCGATCTCCACCATCACAGCATCAGCCGAGGTCACGTCGTTGCCATCTTCGCCCACGAGCTGAAACCACCTCCGTGCCATGGCGGGCGGAAATTCGAGAATGACTCTCGAAGTCGATCGAAAAAACCTCAACTGATGAGGTTGAACAACTCGACGAGACAAAAACATGCATCATTATTTAATTATAATTATTACTAACGTTAGGGCTACGCGAGGCTGGGATAGAAAATATAACAAAATATAGTATTATAACGCGATCTCACCTCCTACGTGATACACATTATAGATGTTTGTCGAGTGCAACCGCATCTCCCGCGCCTGCTTCGCAGCCGCTGCATCTGCGCAGGAGTTGTGTACACGCGAAATTTTTCAAAACTGATACTAGTAGAATACTTAAGTACTGAGGATCTTCTCAAGGCAAGTTCTCATGGAGGTAAAGATCCATCAACCACTTCACTCAGCATCCATCTAGTCATAGCGTTACCGGTATACTGGTGCGGACAGACGGACAGACACCACCATTCATCCTGTGAGGGCTGGGCTATCAGCACTTCGTCGCTTTCCTATCCCAGAAAAAAAGTTTGGGTCAAATTTGGTCAGAATCAAATTGGGTCGACACCTTTTTAGGGGATGTTTCATTCGGGGGCAGGTTAACTGGGGCAACTCTCTCAACCAATCAAAAGCGCATGGCCCGCGACATCGCCTCTGGACATGCTGCCCTCGTGCGTGATTACCTTGGGGACAATCCTGTGTACAGCGAGAAGCGATTCGAACGACGACATTGCGTTCCTATCTCGGTGTTCAACAAAATTTGTGGAGCATTAGCAGCTCGGGAGCATTATACAAGAAATTAAGACAGGTTTTCAAAATCATCCAGCACGACAAACACTGCCATGAGTTTCGAGGTACAACGTGCTGGCATCATTGGTCATGTCGTCTTCATTTTTGCCGGATTCATTGCGAGACTTTACGCGCGAGACCCACCTTGAGAACTTTGCTACGTCATGAGATATGATGCTCCAACGATTTTTGACAACTTGCAAAGATCGAGCTTCACCGTCGAATGCTGCTGTCGTGTGCCGTCACACGTCTTCCCATAATGCAACATCTTTTTGATCCGTTCCTTGGCTTGGGTTCTCGGCGGAAATCTTGTACGCGCGAGCGAGAGCTTCGTCTTCTTGAGCACACCACTTCCGACCTCTCCCCATGGCGCCGCGATATTTCGAGTTTCTATTCGTGCATCAAAGTTGCTATTTGGAACCCTGATAGCAACTGGAATCAGAATTTCTATTCTCAAATAGCAATAGCAACTCGGAGTGGAGATAGCAGAATCTATTTTTTCTGATTCCGTCCCTATTTTAGCAATAGTTACCCCGATAGCAACTCGAGTGGAGATAGCCTTAATGCATTTGAAAGCTATCAACAATACGCAGGGTATACAAAATGGATACGGTCCACTACAGCTTCTCACTACACAGAAGCCTCGGAGTCCCAAATGGTGAACTCGTCCATGTTTTCAAGAAGCTCTTCTTTAACGTCGTCGTCACCAGACTCAAGTATGCATTTGATTAAGTATTAGTATGGTCGATGGTTAAGATAGAACATTCGCACCAGGGCGGCCCTGCCGCCCTTAAGACTAATACATTCAGTTTGGAAAATACACAGTAGAGTTTATATATCTTGCTTAAGGTTCCTATAAGACTCTAGGAGACGGGTACGGATTACCCTTGGCTCGCACCCGTGCTTTCTATAAGAACGAAGGCCGTAGACCTTAACGCTTCCTCTAAGCAAAGAGCTACGGGCAGCCCCGCTGCACTTGGTAGCACTTGTAGTCAATCCTACACCCGAGTCGGAATGACTGAATTCTCTGTGAGGATGGACCAGTTTGGTAACTTGACTCAGAGTCAACAGGACGGGCTTAATAAGCTGATGTCCCTGCTTGGCCCTGAGGGCGTGCAGCATCTCGCTGCGCAAGGAGGGAGAGAACCTCCTGCTCTGGATCAGAGAGATCGAGATGGCCATGGGTGCGGCCATGCTCAAGACGGAGCAACAACGCGTGGGCTGCGCTGTCTCCAAGCTCGCTGTGCGAGCTAGGGAGTGGGCACTAACGTGGAGTATGTTTGTGGACGCAGCCTTCCCGGCGTGGGATGACTTGATGCGACAGCTTATGCAAGTCTTCTCACCGCCTAACCAGGCTTACCGCGTGCGCTCACGCTTCCTTGCTACCCGATAAGGGAAGAAGGAGTAGATGGACTTTGTCCAGGAGTTACGAACTCTAATCGCAGGCATGGCCGCGGATCCTCTTCTCGAGGCGGTCACGGTGACCATATTCATGGAGAGACTCCGCACTGGCGTCGCCAGGACGGAAGTCTTCCGTGTGTACCCCGCGTCGTTTGAAGAGACTGTGAAGGTGGCATTGAATGCCGAGTTCAACTTGAAGTCGGGTGATACTCACACCACAACAGCTCGTCGAGCTGGCCGGAGCCTATGGATCTCAGCTACGCTGAGGATGAGGAGGCCGAGCTCCAAGCTGCTGAGCAGCATAGAGGCATCCGTCGATGCTACACCTGTGGTGACACAAGTCACTTGCGTGCGGGGTGCCCGCTACACCATGGGCGTCAGGCTTCGTCAACCCGAAAACCTGCTCCCAACCACGCAAGTGGATCGGGGCGGGAAAACGCCAAGTCCCAGTAGGCGTGGGGTGGCTTACTGGCGAAGAACTAAGTTCTATTGAGCCTCAGGAAGGAGGTAGAGGTCAGCTGGGCTTCGCCCCGAAGAGCTCCGTGCTCTTTAACACGGAACGTGTATGCAAGCTGGGCTTGCTGGTCGCTGTTGCGGCCATGAAGGGCTTTAATAAGCCGTAGACGATACTCATCGATTCGGGAGCGTCGGGCAATTCTGCTCGATGCTCCACGATGGATGGAAGTCAGCAATATGCTGAGGCGCTGGAAGCGCGTGGGCGTGACATCGCCACTGTTCGCTTAGAGACAGGGACCCGTGTCACGGTGCCCAAGGTCCCGATGGACCTGGGCGTGAGTTTCTTGACTTCGATAGCGTGGAACGCTGTTTGGTCTTGGACCTGGATTCGAGATACGACCTCATCCTGGCATGGCGTGGCTCGAACGCCACGAACCATGGATCGATTGGAGGTCGAAGACCTTAGGCGCAACGCGCTCTTCTCCTAGCGGAGCTTTGGCGAGTCATAAAGCCCACCTCCACTAAGAAGCAGTAGCACTATTGGCGCGAGCACTGGACCGAGTCGGTCAATGTGCTGGACATCGGCATGTCCGAGTTATTGGACACCGATGGGGTGTTGGACACGAGTACCGAGCAATGCTCACGGGCTGAACGTGGAGTGGCACGTAACCCACTGAGCGATGAGTGATCGCTGCATGCTGTTAGCATGGTCGGCAATACGCCGAGGCATCCGGGCCACGGCCCTCATGATGCGCGCGGAGCGGCGCGTATCCCGCTGAGCGATGTTCGCCAGAACGGCGATGTCCTGCTGTGTGCCGATAACGGCGAAGTCGGTTCTAAACCGAGGCATCTTGGGCGTGGCCCTTAACGCGTGTGGAGTGGCACATCGACCACTGGATGAAGACTGCGGGGATAGCAGTACATCATCGGATGGCGATGCAGACATCGAGGCTCTATCAGAGCCAGACGCGGTGGACGCGCCTGATGACGCCCTGGGCGTGAGTGCGATTGTCTCTTCGAGACGTCCTTCCTCTATGAAGAGGAGGCAACGCT
Organism: Phytophthora sansomeana; assembly: GCA_032158285.1. NCBI lineage: Eukaryota > Oomycota > Peronosporomycetes > Peronosporales > Peronosporaceae > Phytophthora > Phytophthora sansomeana. The sequence continues at coordinate 348,092 of JAPDHH010000218.1, forward strand.
GCAGAGTTCAAGCGGTCAGACGCCAAGCGTCATCCTCCCCACAAAGAGTGTCTGTAACAGACGATAGCGAACAGCTATACACTCTTGTGGATGGAGTGACGGGGGAGGTAGAGGGCGACATCAGCCTCGACCCTATTCCCAACTTAAGTGCTCTGTTAGAGCTGGACGAGATGTCCCTCGCCGGGTTTGGCGACGGCCTGCGGACAAGGGACCTCGCCGAGGTGGTCATTATTCGACCAGAAGAGGAGATTAACTCCTCGTCGCTTCTTGATGAAGCTGTCTTGGAGGACACGAAGAAGGCGCTCAATGCGCGGAGTGGATCAGCGATCCTGCAAGATCCCTCGGATCCGTTCTATCCTTCGGTAAAGGAATACCAAGATGTGGTCTCGAAAGACCCGCCTTCAGGCTTACCTCCTGATCGAGGCGTGCGTCATGAGATTGACCTGGAACAAAATACTGCGACACTAGGTTGTGGCCTTTGCCAAAGGAGCAGTGTGACGTCATTGACGCGTTCTTGCGTGCGAAGCACGAGGCGGGAATGGTGCGCGAGAGCAAGTCTTCGCATTCCACGCCGACATTCTGTGTCTGAAAGCCTAATGGCAAGTGGCGTATCATCCATGCTTTCAACAAGCTTAACGCTGCCACCATTCTGGCGCAAACGCCTATTCCTAGGAAGGATGTGTTGCAGAACAACATGGTTGATGTGCGATGTACACTGCGCTCGACTTAGTCGATGGTTACTACCAAGTGCTCATGCAAGCAAGCGATATCCCGCTGACAGCGGTCAGCACTCCGAGCGCATGCTCTGGGAGTGACCGGTGATGCCCCAAGGTCTCTCGAACGCGCCTGCAGCGTTCAATCGTCTGGTAGCGCAGTTTTTCAAGCCCCATCGGGCGTATGCACAGACATACTTTGATGATCTCTTCATTCACAGTCGTGCGGAGCACGGTAAGACGGACGTGGAGAACTACATTGTCCATTTGTGAGCGGTGTTCGAGTGCATGCGCACTAACAAGTTGTACTCCAATGCGGACAAGTGTATCTTCGGAGCCGAAGAGATTCCCTTCCAAGGGTGTTTCATTGGGAAGCGTGGATCCCGCTAAGGTCAAGGCCATTGTTGACTGGCCGGTTCCAAAGAACCAAAGGACTTGTGCAAGTGGTTTGGCCTCGCCAATTACTTGCACAAGTATAGCGCGATCTACGCGGAGATGGCCAGGACATTGTCCAATCTCCTTAAGAAGGATGCGGACTGGTGTCGGAACACCGATCATCAGGAGGCGTTTGCCTAAGTCAAGGAGAGCCTCCTCCATGCCCCCATACTGGCGTTGCCAGACCCGGAGCGTCCATTCAGCGTCGTCTGTGACGCCTCGGACTTTGCCATCGGCAGTGCACTGCTACAAGCAGACGCCGAGGGGCGAGATCGGGTGATCGCTTTTGAGTCTCGCCAGCTGAAAGCTGCAGAGAAGAACTACCCAGTTCATGACAAAGAGCTACTTGCAATGAAGTATGCTCTCGTCAAATTCAGGGTTCACCTGTTAGGATCCAAGCCGTTTGTGATCTATACGGATCATGCGTCTCTACGCACTGCGACGCAGTCGCCTCACCTCTCGCAGAGGATGGCCTGGTGGCTCTCATTCTTTGCAGAATATAACTTCGAGGTGAAGTATAAGCCAGGAAAGCAGAACGCTTTGGCTGATGCGCTATCGCGCAGACCGGACTATGAGCTTGCTCATGTCACGATGGTGACTTCGTCCGTGACGGACATGATCCGCGCTGCGTATTCGCAGGATGACATGTGTGTAGCGCTGCTACGGGATCTAGGGAGCGAGGAGTTTAAAGACTCGGACAAGAAATTGTCGGCGCGATTGCGCGCGAGAATACATCAGTACTCCATCGATGACGGCTTGCTGTACTACAGCACCGACTCGTTGGACACCCCACAGGTGGTCGTCCCTCATGACGAGGACCTGAAGTATCGCATCCTCTATGAGGCGCATGATACACCGCTCGGCGGTCATCTCGGTCGTGAGAAGACCTACGGCTCTGTGAGCAACCACTACTGGTGACCCAAGCTGTATAAGTGAGCAAACGCTTATGTGCGCACGTGCGAAACGTGTCAACGGGTGAAACCCTCTCCGCATGCGGCTGCGCCTTTGGCGAGCTTGCCAGTCCTCACGGGATGTTGGCATTCCATGAGTTTGGACTTTGTGTTTGGCCTGCCGAAGGACTCGGCAGGCAACACGGGCATTGTGGTCTTTGTTGACCGTCTCAGTAAGATGGTACATCTTGCGGCAGTGCTGGATACTATCGACGGTGTCGGTACAGCTACGCTGTTTATGGATCGTGTGTTCCGCCAACACGGACTCCCAGAGTCGATCGTCTCGGATCGAGACCCACGCTTCACAGGGAAGTTTCGGACAACTGTCTTTAAACTGCTTGGTACCAAGCTGGACATGTCCACAGCGGATCATCCGCAGACCGATGGTCAAACCGAACGCACGAATCGCGTTGTGGAGGACATCCTCCGTAGCATCTGTGCTGAAACGCCAAAGCGTTGGAGCGCCATGCTTCCACTCGTTGAGTTTGCATTGAATAATGCTGTGCATGCCTCCACCGGCTACACTCCGTTCTACGTGAACGGGCTGGCACACCCACGCGTCCCGTTGACGCCACCACTCCGTGGTTCAGGGCTTAGTGGGGGAGGATTAGCCGAACGGCTTGCTGATATCAGCCCTCCTGCTGTTCGTAAACAGCTTGACGTGTTTCTGTCAACGCGTCTAAGTGTCCTCCGACACGTACGTGACGCTATGGCTGAGAGCCAGGATAAGCAAAAGGAACAAGCTGATGCAAGAGGCCGAGGCAATGTTGATAGCTTTGAGGTCGGGGACCTGGTTTTATTAAACGCAAAGAATCTACCTACACATGCAGTGTCTGCAGTCTTCAAGACGAAGCTGAGACCACGGTTTGTGGGACCTTTCAAGGTCGTGGCTAAGAAGGGCCTAGCGTATACACTCAATCTTCCGAAGAAGATGCGAACACACCCGGTGTTTTACGTGGGCTTGCTCAAGCCGTACCGGGACCCGGCGAAGGTGGACGCTGAGGCGTTGGCACCGGGGCGGAAGCCACAGGCAAGTGACCGCCCAACATCCGAGAACGGAGCTCATTCTGAGCACGAAGTGCCACAACCTCATCCGCCAGAGGCGTTAAACGAGCAACCTGCTCCCGAAGGGACGCTGTCGCCCGCTCAGCGATCTCAAACCGATCCGTTAGAGCGTGGAGATCACGCAGCTGAAGCAGCCACTGAATCTGCTGATCCAAGCGATCGAGATCGTCCGCACAGCGATCCGCGACCCGCGACGTCGCGTCAGCGAAGCGACGATCACGACGGACTTCGTCCCGAACCGCTCGAAGAGCTTCCTCCGACGCTGGGTGAAAGCCCGGCCGGTCGGTGTCCCCCATGGGGTTCTCGATGAGAATGGCGAGATCCACTATCATGTGGAGCGCCTGTTGGCGCGTCGACGTCGCCAGGGTCAAAACCAGTATCTGGTAAAATGGCGGAGCTATCCTCTCTTGGAAAACCTGTGGGAGTTCGATGTGCCGCTTCGGCAGGATTGTCCGGACGTCGTGGACGCTTTTGATCGGAACGATCGTGGCTCCACGAGTCGCCGACCGCTTCGGTGGTCACCCCGCGCTTCCCGCCAGTAGATGCCGGGAAGGAGGGTCCAAGAGCAGAGCTCAAGCTCTGGCCCTGAGCGGCAGAGCCACCGAACCACAATGGTCGGAAGGAGCGTAGCCCACATGAGCATGACGAATAGGTCCATAGGCCACGGGACGGCAGTCCGAAGGCAGTTGCCGCCTAGCCTTCAGCTTCGCGAAGGCAAATCGCAACCCCCGCTCGATACGAGCATCCACCTCATGACAACTAGCTCGGAGAGCTTCGAGGCTTAAAAGCTTACGGTGCCGTTGCACCCAGCGCTCAAAGAGCTTATCATCTTCGTCCGCGGATTCAACAGGGGTGAGGACGATTGGGTTGATCCTCATGGAGGGCACAGCATACCCGCTCCGCTGAGCATGAAGTCGAGCTCGATAATCGTCGACCGTCACCTCCTGGCGTTCCAAGAACCGAGCTCGGAGAGCCTCGCGCTGGTGCAGCTCCGAAGACGTGACGGCCGCCGACCCGATCACGTGAGTGACCAAGGTTCCCTGAACCGCGAGATTGGCTGCAGTTGCTGGATCCTGGACTTCGTAGCTTCGCTCCATCCGAGCGCTTAGGCTGGGTCGTCGCTCAGTGAGTCTGTTCTTCTGGGCCTCGTCGAGGGTGTTGGTAATAGTACCAGGTTTCATGCCTCCGCTGCCAGCTCGATCGCAAAAGCTAGGAGCGGAGCGCTGAGCGGAAGGCCGACGTTCGGGGAACGGATTGGGAGTGCGAAGCGCTTGCACCCTGTGACTCTGTCACTTCGCCCTCCTTGACAGGCATCTCAGTGTTGGGCTCATAGTCCACCACAAGGTCATCAAGACCGTCGAAGAGGTAGTGTCGTGCCATGGGCGGACGACGGTCACGGACCGAAGGAGACAGCAAGTCAATTGCTTATGCTGCTTCTCCGCCATCACAGGCGGCTTGGAGTCGGCCTTCGGCCAGGTTGAGGACATCGAGTCCGGAGGTGCACAGCATGCAGATGAAGAACGCGGGCCCGGCCCCGGTGCGGTTGTCGCTGGCGACGTACGGTCGAATGACCAAGATGCTTTATCTCCCAGTTGGCATTTGGAGTCCGTCGGACTAGCTCTGAGAGCGGAAGATATTTCAGGACACTGTCCTTGACGTGACACGACCACCGTGTGGACACGAGTGTCAACTGTCTTAATGTGGGAGAGTGTAACGGGGTTACACGTAACTTGGGTACAGTGGTGTGCGTCCCACTAAGTGGTGTGACCACATGATAACAGAAAGGAGTTATCAGTACTCGATAGATAACAAGAGCCAGTACGTGGCTTCCGAGCCACAAGTATGCATTTGATTAGCTATTAGAATGACCGATAGTTAGGATATGACATTCGCACCAAGGGCGCCCTGCCGCCCTTAAGACAAATACATTCGGTTTGGAAAACACAGTAGAGTTTATATACCTTGGCTAAGGTTCCTATAAGACTCTAGGAGACGGGTACGGATTACCCTTGACTCTCACCTGTTTTTTGTATAAGAACGAAGGTCGTGGACCATGACGCTTCCTCTAAGCAAAGAGCTACGGTAAAGCCACGCTTCCTGCGCTTCTCCGCTTTGAGGCGACACTGTTCATCCTCCCTTTCACGAATCTCTTGAGCTTCGCCGTCAAGAGCTCGCATGCACAATACCTTGGTCTTGACTGCGTCCCTCTGGTATGACTCCTTCACCACTTCCGCCATGAGTTGTGCTGGCGTCAGTTGCTTCTGTGCAGGCTTGTACTCCTTCCGACCGCCACGCCCAACCTTCCGGCGCTCTAGTGCTTCGCCGCCTGTTGCTTGTTCGCGTGCGTCGCTGAAGCGCACTCTTTTCCGCTGTTCTGTACTCCTTTCGTCCGCTGTCTTCCTGTTCCTGTTCCTGTTTTCCTTGTTGTTCGTGTACGTGTACACGTCCACCTTGTGGGTCTCCATGGCATCGAGATCTCGTCGATCGGTCGTGCAGTTTCTCCTGTCACTGCCGCGCCGTCCCCGATCTCAAACAGCTCTCGATTCTCTGCGCACATGCGCGTACTCTGGCACACCCACGTACGTCTCGTTGGGCTCGGCGCCGTCCCCAGTCAAAACTACGTCGCTTGTACTCACGCGACGCACCTTCCTGACGCTATCTCGTGTCTCTCTCAGCGCCTCCTTCATCCCTGCACTCCTGGTCCAGTTCGACTGCTGTCCCCGGGCGTGCTTTCCCTTCCGTTTCGACCGTCGCTTGTTTCTTGCGCGCTCCGATCGCATACTTCCCCGCGTCGTGGAAGCGAGCAGCAGTGCCGAGTTCCCTACGCTCATGCTGCGTTTCCCGAACTCGCTGGGTCTCCTCCGTTACTGTCGTTGTTCTGGTCTACTCACCCATCCTGCATGTGTTGCTTCTTCAGCTCGCAGTCGTATGACAAGTGACCAGTCTGGTGACAGTAATAACACTCTCGAGTGTCTCCTCCGTACGAAACTCCCACCTTGGCCTTCAGGCTCTCCTGATAGCGTCTGTAGTTCCGCAGGCGATTCCCTTTCGTCAACAGCTTGCCGTAGGCCGTACGTGTAGAACTCGCTAGTCGTCTGTGCAGTGGCACTGCCTTGTGCTTCCAGCTTACGCGCCTTGCCGAAGCGTCGGTCCTGCTGACCACCGCCATCTCCGCGATGTCCGTGCTGATGTTGGGCTCGGGGCTGTTGTGGCTGCTAGCCTTTCGATTATGAGGATGAATTTGATTTGCTGCACTGCAGTTCGCACTGGCTCCTTGCTGGAGGTCGCTGAACAGAAGTGAGGCCGATTCAAGCCAGTTCGGTGCGCTCTTATCCCCTAAACCGGTTGTGATCAGCCGCCCTTCGGTATCATGCCGAGGTGGTCTCCGTCCAGTAGTCTGCACTGGCGCTCCTAACAGTCCTTCGTAGCCAGTCACCATACTCGACAACTTGACCACCAGATCGTCTGTCAACAGACCCTGTCCCAGTGGTGTCGTCGGTGTTGCTGCTGCTGCCGCTACCGCTGGTGGCTACTGTCCTGCTCCACTTTCCGTTCCTGTTCATCTCGCTTGCTGTCGGTTGATCGCGGCCTCTAAGTCGACACGATAGCCCTCGCTGTACTCGCCGACCTGGAATACGGCAATGCGTGCCGCTTCGTCCAGCGTCTGCGGGTAGTGGCCGCGTACTGCCACCGCCGATTGCTCATTGTGCAATCCGCACATGAACCCGTCGACTAGCCATTCCTCGCTGATGCCTCTGTTCGTCACGATTTCCCGCAAGACTTGTGCGTACTCGACTAGTCGCTCGCCTACCATCTGACGTCCCCCGTTCAAACGCGCCACCACTTCCGGCGTCGACCTCCGGGCGGTGTACTTCGCCCATAGAAGCCTCGACAAGTGGTCAAGCATCTGGTCTTCTTCTCTGATCGACCCAACCATGGTGCCGAACCATCTGAACGCCTCACTCTCAAAGTTTGCTGCTGCCTCGAGGTAAAGCTGATGCTGCTGCCAAGTGACTCCAGGTGTCGTCTTCTGCCTCTTGATCTCGTTCTGGATACTCCTCAACCATGTGGTCACAGGAGTCGTGTCGTCCACGCCTTTGAATTTCAAGACCTTCAGTTGTCTCGGCTTGTTCTCTCTTGGCAAGACTATCGTCACTGGCTGACCGTTCACCGACAACTGCGCTACTGCGAAACCGCGTTGCTGGGTGCCGCTGGTGGTTGTTCAGCTTGCCCCCTCGTTGCTATTCACATTCTTCTCGGTTCTGCTGCCGCACTGCTGCTTGGCGTCACCGATGGTGGTGGTAGGTCGTCGCCTCCGTAACCATGACCGCCACACCAATCGACGCTGTCGCGAGCGGTTGAGTTACTCCGCCACTGTCACTGCCCGACACTCCGCCGTCGGTGGGAACCATCATGACCTCTACGTCTTTGTTTTCTGGCGTATCTACCGTTGCTAGTCGTATGTCCGCTCTAATCGCTACCAAGTTCCCCGCATGTCCCGGACTCAGAATAGACACTTCGAGCGGTTTTGCTTTCTTCTTTTGGCGCGCGATTTCTCCCGAAGCTGGCTTCTCCTTTCGGACCTTCTTAGCCATAGGCCTCCGAACCTAATACCATATCACAGTTTTGGTCAGACTCTGCTCCGACAACATCGCACTCCGTACTCTCTCGTCTGATCTCCTAGGATTCGTGCCACTGGAGGCAAGCTCGCGGAGGTACGATCAGAGTACTCAGCCAAGAAGCCCCATGTAGGACCACCATATAGTTGAATCCCAGGACAAGAGGAGGTACGTCATGTAAGTGTGCGCAGGTAGCTATAGGTAAGACACTTAACAACAGCTAGGCCAGTCGTACTAAATGTAGCCGTTCCACAGGGATGACGGTAGGGTGACAGAACTGTCTGACCGTAGTGGTCCAGTCGACCAGCACCATCGTCCTACACATGAAATATGTAGCGCGACAGGGGGTCCGCCAGTGCAACAGGTGCTCAGGCACTCCGCCGATTTTACAGCCACTAAACCGCTTCTGGGGAGGCCATTCTCGGCTACAGCGGTCTAACCCACTGTCCCCCATCCTCTGTAAGTTGTCAGTCTACCTCTCCACCTCAGTACGCAGCTTACCCTGTTCGTGTCGCCCTCTCTCACTGAAACTCTTACTGCTCGTCATTTTCGTTGGGCAGAGCCGACACACGCAGTGCCACAATACTCCACGCGTAGATTAGCTGCTTAACCTTGACTTCTTCCTGGCCAGATCGCAACTGAGGGGTGGTTGACCTCGGCCGACCGTCCAGAGCCCTCCTACGAAGGCTACTCCCTAACTACTGACCGCTCACTTCGTCCACTAACTGTCCATTTCCCCGCTTGATGTCACCTCGCCTCGCAATACTTCGATCTCTGATACTCATTGCCGTCAACTCCTCCTTCGCGATCTTGCTCATGGCGACCCTCCGCACTGGTGCCTCTTCCCGTCGGTTGACTAGCGTCTCATCCCAGGATATATGGCACACTTCTGAAACCAACACTACCGACTGTCCTCCGGTCACTCGCTCGTAAGGTCGATCGTCACTCTTTCGGGGTCTTTAATGGCTTCAGCCCCGTGGCACGGGGTCTACCAACTACTAGGGCTACGCGAGGCTGGGATAGGAAATGAATTGTGGTACAGATACCGCTCTACCTTTTGAACACACGATCAACGAATACCCTCCGGTAGATGCTACATTTATCAAATCATTTATTTAAGGTACACCGCATATCTCTTGTACACCTTAGATTTTCAAAACTCACGCCCAAAACTCAATCGGATCTACGGCGAGCATGCCGAGGGGAGGAACCAAGCGGACCAAGAGCAAGTGGATGACAATTGAGCAGAAGTGAGCAGTCATACTTGAGCACCGCCACTCAGCCCAGCCCCCTCGCTCTCGGAGTCGGTGCGCTGAGCCTGAAGGTAAGACCGTTTATTATGTAGATCAGCTGCAGGCTATGAAGTGGGTTCAAGAGGTGTGGGCGCACATGACGAAGGAGAACATAGCCAACTGCTTCCTGAAGTCCGGCGTCGTGTTCGCTGAGCGCCAGCCAACACCTCCAGCTCGATGAGCACACGTCAGTCTGAGCGAAGTCCTAACCAGTCTGTAACCAGTTGCGCCGAACTGTTATAAAGAATTTCTTGAATACAGTTTATAACCTCTATGACCTTTCATAACCGGTGCTGTTCAAGAGGTAGAGCGGTATCTGTATCATCGCATTATGTAGGGGAGCATAGCTAAGCTACTTCGATGCGAGGTCTGGCTCGAGCGTTATGGACGTTCTTGCGGTCGGCGATAGCCTCTTGCCTTGATACTCCGTAACCCGGCAGGCTTGCATCGCAACAGTTTGATGAACATGAGTCTTCGTCACGAAACCAGCAAGTCCACCCAAAGTGTACCGATAACTTCAGAGTTAGTGCTGTCAACGAGTCGGATTTCACGGATTTTACAATCTCCATTGCGGGTGACAACGGTCTCGAGATCACCAACACTTTGGATCGTCGCGACCACTGAGAAACACCCCGACATCCGAAACCAATACTTGGTCAAGCAAGAGCCACGGGAACTTGTCCTGAAGACGAGGGATCGCATTAAGATGGTCTGCCAGCCATTTTAGTAGCACCACTGCTTCGGAAATATTGGATTGAATGGCACACGACGAGTTCAACACCATCGCGAACTCCAAGCCGTTACGGCGCAAGCCACGAGCCCCTTTGATTGTAGAAACCTTCCCAACCCAATCAGCGGAAATCGTTCGTGCCAGTTCCCTCCAGAGCGTGCACTTCGCCTCGGTATTCGTACTACCAACCAAAGTTATACTCCGAAGACAGCTCATCGCCATCTCGCGCAAGGCGTCAACGTGAGTTACAACACCAACAACATCGACAAACGCGTCCGTGACTATTGTATGAAGATGGTCGATGGGGCAGAAATTAAACTTGCTGCCTGGAACGCTGCCGTCGTCGTTGTGAGCTTTGACGATGGTGTCTCCCCCCAGAATCAACTCATACGCTTGCCCGTCGATAGCGTATTTTCGTTTGGCTCGCCGTATCTTGGCGCACAATACAGAAACTACAGGGCCGCACAGCAATAATGGCTCCTTGAGATCCACCGCACTTCCAAATGCCTTAGCCCGTATCGCTCCACCGTCGCGATCGACAAGCTGGACGCTGAAGACACGACGGCTCCTGTCACCGGTGTCGAAGCTGCGAACAGGTGTTTTCTGCAGGGCCCCCGCACATAGCGTCCACCGACCGGCAGTCAAATCATTTAGGCTGCCGACGAGGACAAAGTTGGGGAGGTGATATCGGCCTTACCCTTTTGTTATCGGCCTTAACCCTCATACTGAAAGCAAGCTTTAATAAAAAACGAGAGCATCTGTGACTGTTCGCGTCTAAGTTGTAACTGCTGCGTAGGAGCAGGCGACGATCGATTGTCGACTCCATTATTGCACTGAAAGCCTTCCACAGCACGAGGAGTTTGTCGACTTGTGTAACATCCGCGGGGCTGCCGTATTGCCGCTAACATCTCGTAAGATTCGGCATGAGTTTAAGTACTTCGCTTTTGAGTGTGCTACTGTTGAAAATAAGCAAGATTTTGTTCTACCTGTCAGTAGTTCTAACACAGCCAAAAACTACATCTTACAGAGTGCATTGCAATTTGCAAGGCGATCTCTTACGCGTGACGCGCTTTCGTGTTGCTGCACGCACGACCTGGTGATTGAGTAGCCCGTCGTTCAGAGCACAGGCACTCGCAGTATGTTTTTGGTAAGCTGCATCTGGAGACTCTAAAAAGAGGACCTAGAAGAACTCGAAGCTACCGGTGCCAGATACATGTAGAACTACATCGTACCAGGCAGATCATACCTATTTGACACGTTTGTAGATGAGTAGCCGGAGAGCTTAAGTCGGCGCCTTACAGCCGACTTACGCTGTTGAGGGAACTTTTGGTTTGCTGAAAATGCGAAAGGATGCTTGTAGGCTATACTTACAGGAGTTAGAGTTTGGGGAGATGTAACAAATACCGCAAGTAAAATAATTTCATGAGTCCATGTTAGGTCCCAGTTCCTTAGGTCTCCCGCCTCTGCTTCGCTCCGGCGGGATGATTTCTCGCAATATTTAAAATTCAATCAAATACAAAAAGGATTATGAAGTTACTGCTGCCTACCCTCAAAGATCTGTCTGTTCACAATGCTTTACGTGTACACTCCACCCTCTTCCTCCAAATCGGGGTACTCGATCAATGCCTTGAATCTTGATCGCGCTGTAACTCTCTATATGGCGACATATAGCTGTCCGTGTGAGAAGCACGGTGTTGCCAGATACAACCCCAAGTACTGAACAGTCTGTCATTGCGCCTTGTTGATGGTCATGGCGAAGGCAGGTTGAATTGGAAGTGTCTGCGTCGCAGCTGAAACGGAAAGTCACCAACGTCGCCGTCACTGATGAACACAATCCTTAGAATTAGCACGTTTTGTCCTTGGCGGTCGCTCGTCATGATGGTTGCGTGGATGACATGGTCCTTAAGCTTTACGATGCGTACCCGCGTCCCGTTGCACAACCCAAGGTCAGCGTTCAAGTTCCGCATCACTCTAACAGGCATCCCCTCCTTGAGTTTCAGCTTGTGGGGCGGAATGCCGCTGATATTGAGCGAGTGGAGTACCTCCCGTTCGAATTAGCTGCCATCCTCGTCGTTCGCCGCGGAGTCCGCAGAAACGTATTCCCTGGCGTGTCTGATAACCTATCAGCCACCGCCTCGTTAATGCGGTGCACAACCGGGTTCGTCGTCGTTAAAATCGCGCGGTTCGCGAAGTACTCGTCCGTTGAAACTTCTGGGTTGTTAATATCCGCGTACACCTCGTCGATCACCTGCGCCATGCCTCTGGGAATCGCACTTTGGCGTATTCCTTCGTCATCATCATTGTCTCCTGTTGGGGGCGGGTTATCAATCAGCATATCTCGCGGAATCTTCATGTAACTACCGCCGAGTTCGTCGTTCACTTCGTGACGTCCCTCTCCGGCCCGAAAAGAAAGTCTGAAAATGCAGCCATCTCCTCCTCGCTCTCGGAAGTTCCTGCGGATCGCACGCGCATGTTCTCGGTAAGCCTCACCTGTTGGAACAGGGGCCATAGCGACGACGACATGAGGCAGGCGTCAATTGTTTCCGCAGGCGTTCCCCTCTTCACAACAGGAAGAATTTGGCGAAAATCCCCCGACAGGACGAATATCTTGCCTCCAAAGGGTTCGTCGTTCTTGAGCACATCACGTAGCGTTCTGTCCACTGCCTCAAACGCGTGGCGGTGCATCATCGGAGCTTCGTCGCCAATGATCAAACTGGCCTTCTCGATCAATGCCTTCACGTGCGACCGGCCTTTAATGTTGCACGTTGAGTCGGCATCCAGCTTTAACCGGACCTCGAACGTCGAATGCGCTGTACGGCCTCCCATGAGTATCAACGACGCGTTTCCACTGGAGGCCACCGCGATAGCTATCTTGCCTTCAAGCCGAACGCTTGCCAGTATGTTGCGAAGCAGCGTCGATTTCCCAGTACCCCCCGGCCCATCAATGAAGAATAGTTTCTTGCCCACCTCAGGGGTGTGGACGGCTTGAGTAACTTGATCGTAAATGCGTCTCTGCCCCGCGTTCAGCTGGTCTGTTGTGCTAACAATCTCGCGTAAAGCCGACTCGTCGTACCCGGTGAGCTCCCTGTGAATTAAATTGTTTTGCTCGGGCGATTCAGTCAATAATCTTGGATAATCACTCAGCTGAGGTAGGTCGAAGTCGATCACTGCGTATCCGTTGATTTGGAGTAAATCGTTGATACTTTTCAAAGTTTCAAACTCCACAACTGCGGATCGGATAGGATCCATCAACTCTTGATATCTGTGCGCTTTATCTTCCGAAAGATCCGGAAAGAAGGTATCTCAAAGGCCACGAGCATCCGTAGGAGCCGAATACACTAAGATGGTAGCGAAGAGTTGGCGAAGCTGATACAGCATCTTAAATGTAGCGGCTTCAGACATACACGATTTCCATTCGCTGTCATCCACCAAGTACCCAGCTTGTTTCGCCGCATCTTGATACGTAGGATACAACACCCCGTCGTTGATCCGTAGATATGTAAACAAAGTGGGGCCTCTGCGATGACACAACACCCGAAGGTGAAAACGCTCGATATCGCGGGGAGACACATGAACCATGCGCCCGATAGTCGCTTGATACCTTTTCCGCCGAACCCATCTCGGAGGTTTTCCTTTTCAGCAGAACTCCTTGGGAATATCCTGGTAGAGCATACTCTTGGCGATCTGGTTCTCGGGCGCTTCGCTCGCGCACAATTCTAAGAACCGGGTAAGCGTAGTGTGGTTACGGTTCAAAATTGCGTTCACGGTCTCGGTTGGGCGGAAGAAAATCATGTGGCCATTCTCCAGGTGGACTGTGAGCTGAGTGGCGGCGTGAGGCTTTCCTTGAATCACGAAGTTCAATAGTCGAATGCAGGCTTCGACAGGTGATATGTAACGGGCACTGACGAACCGCAAGATCTCGATCTGCCCCCGGCGACTTGTGTTTCCGTCCCCGGTAACCGCTTCACTGGTTAGTATCTTCTTGTCTGACCCCTTGTCAATGAACTTGTAAAGGTACTTTACAGCCGCAATGTCGCTGCACACCTCCGCGTTGATGTGACAGTTGTACTTTTGGGATAGGTACGGCTTGTATGGAACAACCCACTGGTTGATCGTGGCGTTGTCGTACACTCTAACCTTGAACTCTAGCCGACCTTCTGGCCGCTGTCGTCGTCTGTACACCGGATAGACTTTATCGTTTGACCGCGTAACTTCGCAAAAAGGTTTTGGAAACCCTTTTGAACACTTGTTGCCCTTCATGCATGTACACGACGGATTCGCTACCCCGCAAGGTCCGTGCAACATGCAAGACATGACCGTCTCATATAATTGCGGATCCGCGTTTTTATCTGGGACCTCAGCTGATACGATTTTTTTATCAATAAGCTGGCGCGTGAGAGGCTTGTGTTCATCCGCTAAGTTCACCAAACCGTGCGCGTGCCGAAGTCCTCGCTTTTGGAACTCCACCACGTGCCCGATAATCCCTTCGTTCACCTTGAATCCGATATGTGTACACGCCGCGCTGACCCGCTACGTCTGTATCTTGCTGCACCTCCCGGAACCTGCCATTTGGACAGGAAGCCCCAACTGACGTGAAAGCGAGCACTTGATTGTACGCGCGAATATTTTCCCGGAAGATTGGGTCATCATAAAGCTGAAGCAGTCTGGGCGGAGCCGGTTGTAGAGGCGGAAGTTTTACCTGCCCTCTCAGACATCAAGAGTTAGGTGATTCAGCAGGTCACTTCCATGCGTCACACTCAGGGCACTCCGTGGTGGGAGGCAGCTTGTGACGGCCGTTGATAACGTTGGGGCCAGTCACCATTGAGACCACAATGTCCTCGTGGTTCGCAAAGGGCCTCTCCAAGGGCCTCACCAAGGCGGACACATTGGTGCCCCGTGCGTACTCTCGCGAGGTTCTCTTGTCGCTCATCGTCGGTCTGTTGCGAGCGCGTGTTTGCATGCTGCTGTCTGTCGGCCTCTCGTAGGACCTGAATCGCTTCCTGGATAAGACCATCTCGATGTCTTTCCTGATGCCCTCGGTTCGCAGCGAGCTCCTCTTCTCTCTGCTCCGGGGTTTGATGGCTTCGCTGACGCTGACGCTGCTCTCGATTCGCAGCTTGCGCTGTTCTTCTGTTTGATGTGCCCGGACTGCAGCACGTCTGGATGTGTTCTGTTCGCGAGCTCGTTCCTATCCCCCGGGTGAAAGGCAATCTCGACTTTGTTCTAGAACCACTCGATGACGCTCCCGCTCTGGGCGAAGCTGCTCCTGTCGAAGTTCTGCCCTGCGCGCTATTTTTCCGCTCAGCGCCTATCTTCTTGCACGATCACGCTGCCAAGCGGTCATGTTCGCACGACGTTCCCTAGCTCGTTGGGTATCGCTCGATCTGGCTGAAGTGGCGTGTACCGGTGCACCACTCGAAACAGCTCTTGCTTGCTGGACAGGCATCCGCAAATTGAGCACGTCCATATCCGTACTTGCAGCCGCCACCCTAGTCCCCCCCCACCAGTACTCTCGACAGGCGTCACACTGCTGACCACAGCGACCTCATGTAGACTTAGCTGGTCCTGCTCTTGCATAACCTGAACAAACCGTCTGCACGTCGTCCGGCGCCTATTCAAACGCCTTTTCTTGGATGCTGGTGATTCGGCCTCTCCCGGCGTCGCATTTGCAATTTCCGATTGCTCTCTGTCGGGGTATCTTCCGACGTTCATCCCTACGTGATAACTCGTTAGAAAATGGACCCGCACGAACGCATGTATCCTTACTACCTGTCCCGTTTGGTGCCGACACGGACAGCAACCATTGTCTGCCCCCACAAAACAAAGGGACAGGCGTT
Organism: Phytophthora sansomeana; assembly: GCA_032158285.1. Taxonomy (NCBI): domain Eukaryota; phylum Oomycota; class Peronosporomycetes; order Peronosporales; family Peronosporaceae; genus Phytophthora; species Phytophthora sansomeana. The sequence goes on from JAPDHH010000218.1 coordinate 363,733, forward strand.
AGACAAAAGTCCAACGCAGGAAAAGCTGCAATACTGAAGCAAGTAAGTGAAAAGTATCATCTACAGGGCCGAGGGCGGGAAGATCCGTATGACCCTGATAGCCTGTTAGCCAAAAGCAAGTTAGCGCGTACCCGCAGTGTGACCCCAGCCCATAACGCCAATAAGTCTCAAAAACCCACCCAATCTATAGTGAACTCAAACCTACGTGGCTGTAAAACACACCGATTTGCCAGATCTGACACTGTGGTTGCACGTGTTTCGGCTATCCCTCACAGCCACATCCACCGCCTTTTGCCCCCGACATTGTTGCTACGTCTTCATACTTTGGATACGCAGCGCCGAGCTTAGCACGGATAAGTAAGTCAATACCGTTTTTTTTTAGTTGGCCCCTTCCTTTGGGGGCAACGGTCTATCAACTGCTTATTAAAGGGATGGCAGGTCAGATTATTGGGATTTATATTTGAACAGTGTCTCCCTGGCTTCAGGAGCGTTAAAGGGCCGCGTAAATCCAAGTCCACAATAAATCTGGGTAATTCCCGATCCTTAATAGGCGATAAAGGCCGGTGACCATACCGCAGGCATCGCATCAAGCGAGCCTCAAGCCAAAAAAAGTCATCAAAAGACACACAGTACATAAGTACCGTATCCTCTTTAGAATTGGAACATGCCCAGCGTGCCGCTCTGCCACAGACTCAGAATCTACATAGGATGTTTCCACCCCATGAGTCGATCCCAAACACGACCACTGGCCCGAGGCTGAGAAGGGCGACCCGGTCAAACCGGCTTTTATCGCCGCATGTGTCCCCCCAGGACCCCGGATTGGTATGAGGCTTCCCATGCCGTCGGCGGGCAAACATGGGCGTCGCAATAATGTGAGCGGCAGATCTGAGAATTACGGTTACGGGGCCGGCTCCACTCTTTTCATCGTCCTAGGCCCTAAAATAATTATGCCTCCGAATGAGTAAAAAGCCCTAATTCGGAGTCACTTTTTCCAAAAGGAACGAAACTACGACTATATTGTAACGCTTGCTTCGAGGGGCTTTCTGGCGCTCTGGGCGGGGGAGGGGGGGGGGCCTCTGGCGGCTGGCTAGACCTCTTCAAGTGGCCGTCTTAGCCCCCCCCCCCCCCCCTCCGTGCAAGCTGGCATAATCACACATGCACGGCTCCAGTTACGAATAAACGTAACCCCCTCTAACACCGCACAATACAACCTCGAGATACCCCGAAGGTATCAGTTCTCCTAACGGGCGACCTCCGTAACCGTAAGAGTTAAAACAAAAACATATATTAATATACTTATTACCTATACACCGCGCGCGTGCGCCCCTCGGTGTGTCCTGTCGCCGCTAGCCGCTAGCCGCTAGCCGCTAGCCCTTTGGTCGTCCTCCTCCGTCGCCGCTCGGCCGTTTCAAAATGGGAATGAAAATCTAGCCAATGAGAGGCCACCTCGCTGCGTGACAGTTTGTGGGCTATATTTGTAATAAATGCATAGCTGAGGCGAGTCAGAACGGCAGGCTCAGGCTGTACAGCAGGTGAATAATGCATTACAGAAGCCCACCCCGGCCAGGCCACAACGTAGTTTTATGCGCTAAGACGCTGAACGGAGTCACGGACGGACTGACAGACAGGTTTCTCGGGTAGTGAGGGGGCTAGCCGACGCCGCCGCTTCGCGGCGATGGGTCAGAGTTTGGTCCCAGCTGAGTGGCCCGCCCGCCTCGCTTCGCTCCGGCGGGCTGATTTTGTTTTATCTACATAAATGAGGCGTTAAAACATTTCAACTTGTATAAATGTAATATATAGTACCATTTAAGGTTTATGCATAGTTACGTTGGTACCCTTCTCATTTAGGGTACGTTGGGCCCCAACACGTTTCGTTCGCTACTCTAGCTTGCTTTGCTACTGCGCTTCCCCTCCTTCGCTTCGTTCGGCGGTGATTGTTGTTCTTTTTATCACAGTCTACACAATAGAACCTATATATATATCATGTAATTGTTTGCATGTTATTATGTAGTGTCAACGTCTTTCATTCTTGTTGCGCCAGTGTGTCAACTGCCTGTGGATACCGTGGTCAGTGTTAGGTCACAGCACAATATACAGGCCCGTCTACGCTTCGCGATGAGGGCTTTAGCAGTATCGTCGAACGTTAAGATGATCACTGCTTTACGCGCGACATTGCTGCTGTACATACATGCTATGTTGTATCTCCAGTATACTGGTCCCCGTTGATAGCACGAGTTCCACTTTGGCACATATAACTACATTGCATCGCTAGTTACAGTGTGGCTTGTGCATCTATCTGCACTGATGTACAATCGCCGCGTGTAGTTCAGTAGTTTGTTCTAACATCGTCATTACACTGTCGTCATCCGTGTATGTGCGGGCTGCGTCATCGCTCAGGCTAGGTTCCAGCCAAGTTACGGGTCTTGCTTAACGTGTTCTCATCACCCACTCATCCACTGCTGATCGTTGTGGCCCAGTTATGACTCACCCTGGCTTGGAAACGCATTTCTGGACTACTGATATACTCTATACAGCGTACCTGCGCACTCATGCACTAATCTCAAACAAACTGCTCTCCTCGGCTACGTCGAAGTTGTTCCACAACACGCTCTCGCAGTGAGTTCACCGCATAATCCGGGGCTACACGTATACCATTTACTGCTCCCACTGTCGTACTATATGCATATGGCAGACGTTACGCATTCAACGTAGCCTCGGGCGCTACTCGTCGTGGCGCTGCATTCTATCTCAGCCGCAACGTCTATCCTTGTCGACCCCCGCGGTATACATGCCACTCCATGAACAACCTCGCGCATAGTCCAATCACCCTGCATTACTTCTAGGTGGTCATATGAGACTACTGTAGTGTAGCACTCGTGGTATAGACTGCTGTAGTGCAACCTAGACTGCTGTAGTGGTCATTCGTACTATAGACTACTGCGCGTAGCGAGCCACCATCGTATTGACTGACTGTTCTAACACTATGTACGAACACTATATTACCCCAACTAACACACTGTCGCCCCAACTCACACATGACATCACACAGTGTAGCGGTGTCATCGGTTCAATCAATCAGTATGCCCATGTCTGGTACTCGCTTCCTGGTAGTCCTTACCGCCAGCGCCACGGCCGTAAGAATGTAAATGCAAGTTTGTGTACCGATACCTAATTTGGGTATTCCACACCACTCAATGTACTGCACACAAAAGCTATTATTGGCCAATCGTGTGGCAGAAGTGCTTGTAGAGACATAACAACTAACACAGTAACCATCAAGCAGCAAATGTACCGTGAATACATGTAATACACTGGTTAGACCCATATTGTATGTGCACTGGTCGCTAACACGTGCGCGGCAGGCCTGCAGGCTCGCATGTAGTCTTGCATACAGATATTGCAAAGACTGCTGCTACCGCGCCCGTCTTGCAGTATCTAGGCCAGGTTTTGTGCTAGTTTTGTGAATAGTTTCAGTCGCCGGGCGGATTACATCCAATCGGTTAGTTTCATTGTCGTGGAAATATCCGTGTTCCAGCGAATGGTTGTCGCAGACTCGCACACCCGATCGTAGGTTGTGTCGCAGGTTTTGGGATATATACTAAGCCTCGCGCCTATAACAGCTAATGGCGGGGCTGCCTTCGCTGCGCTCGGCAGCATTTTGTCCAGTGAAAAGTCCGGATTTGCGTGACAGTTAGTGGGCTATATTTGTAATAAACACATAGCTGAGGAGAGTCGAAAAGGTAGGTCAAGGCTGTAGCGCAGGTGAGTACACTATTGGAATGGCCCACCCCGTCCAGGCAACAGCAGAGGTTTATGCGCTTAGACGTTGAACAGACATACTGACAGACGGACAGGGCACTAGGTTAAAGATAGATGAAGTTCTCTCGGCCCAAAGGATGAGAGTATACGCTGCCGGAAGCGTATCTAAAGGGCACATTTGTGGTGTTTTTGAATTTTGGGCTAGTACCGTGATGTTTTAATCAACTTTTCCGTATTTTGGAAGTTGCTACACCAAGCCGCACGTATTGTTTTTCATAGCACTCTTGACGTTTGTATCGACCATCCATGTCCAATATGTGTATGGGACGACTCTTCAAATGTGTGAAAGCTCGAAACGTAGACTCGGTTTGCCTTGATGAATTCTACATGCGTACCCATGTCAGTTTTCGTACTTAAACTGAAATATCCTCGCGTTAAGTACAGGCCAAAGCGACGTCCGTCACTCTCAGAATAGAAATGGGTTGAAATGAACTTCTACGGTATCGTACGGTGCGCAAACGGTCATCTGGACGCTACTTAGCGCTCCGTTTCAGTCTTGAACAAGTATACATCCGCCAGGTTCTGGCCAATGGTGGTGCCCGCCTGAAAAGCACCAAATATGGGAGTGAGGTGACTTGTTTTCAGTGTGGCCACACGTTCAACCGCAACGCCCCACAACTTCAACTGGTACACGAGCACTTGCTAAGAAATGAAATAGAAATAGAAATGGTACCAACATAGAAAATGTTGGTGGTGCACACTGCTGTGTGTCTCACTTGGCATCATAGGTTTTTGAGGCTGAGATGGCGGAAGGAGATTAACGCGTTATCACCGGGTTATTGACACACATTGCTGAGGCCGCAAACCCGTGGTCTTCGTGGTCTTAACAAAACCGAAGGCTGCGTGCGACCGATGCTATGAGGCATGTATCTGCAGTTGGGTGCCGGCGTCCTAGTGTCCGAATCATTGTTAACCTGAAACATGCCCATTCTGCAGTGCATGTCCATTGTGTACAGTAAGCGGACGGTCCTTTTCCTGCCCAGTCCGTCTTCGTGCGCGTCGGCCACCGTACGCGTAGTTGTTGTAGTAGCTGCCGTAGTTGAAGCACTAGTCGCAGATAAGCAACTAAAACACCAGGTGGGCAACGGAGCTGCAATTCGTCAGCTCCGCGCCGGCTGAACGCCTATTTATTAGTCTTGACGGTTGCTTCGCTAATTAGAAAGTGTCTGCTGGTATGCCTTCTCTTGTGTCCTGCTTGCTTCGACGGCTGCTTCGCACGTCCCTTCACGCTACCCCCGATCCAGCAACTTCAACTCGATATTTTACGCATTCCTACTGCTGTGCTTGTACGCGTTCCTGCTGCTGTACTTGTACGCACTCCTGCTGCTTGGACAGCCCCAGGAAATGACTCTCCTCTTACTGTACCCACACAGAGTACGATTTCGTCTGATAGCCTCCAGTGTCGTGGGGAGGTGGGTCGTCTCGAGATGATATTTAGGTTTCGAGTCGGTCGCAACGTGATGAACTCGCGCGAGCGTTTGGCCGACGGACCCACCCAGGAGCTGCCGTCGACAGCAAAACGCGCACTGCTCGCACTGCGCCCCCATGCCGAAGCGCTGGACAAGTTGAGCGCCAAATAGTTCCCGAAGCCTACGTTGTGGGGGCCAAAGAGTCCCAAAGTCGTGCAGTAACGCGGAGAGCGGTTCGTCACGTATATGTAGGGACCTCTGGCTCTCGCAACCACCTCGTCGACGCGGCGTTACCCGCTAGTGGCGCTCAGCTTCGTAGTTCGCAGCTCGTAAGAACTGTCGTTTGCTCAACAATACTGGCTTCCGTAAAGTGGAGACATTCTTTGGATCGTGTATCAAATGTCAAATCGGTATTGAGGAGAAAACCGTCATGTCGGTTTTGAGGAGAAAACAGTCATGCTGGTTTTCCATGAAAAGAAGATGGTACACCAACACGGAGATTCATCAAGAGGGAAATGCAAAAGGTTACAGCAGCAAAAGAACGTTTTGATTTTATTAAAAGCATAACTTCTTCTTGTCAGCCTCCTTGCTTATCTTCACCGAGTACCGCGGCGGCGATTTTGATGCATGTTGTGTTGACTACGGACATGACGCAGCATGGCATCACGCGTAGTGTAGGTGCGCCCGCAAATGAAACACTGATTCGGAGGAGCCCGAACTTGCACAGGCTCTAGCACAGCCACCATTTGGGTCGTGTTGGCAAGTCGCTGGTAGCCAGGCGGCTCCAAGTAGCAATGAACCCGAATGTGCATCACATCGTATGCAGCCTCCGAGTGGCCCGAAACAGAAGGACATCTCCACGGTCAAGTCTAATGGCCTGGTGCTCGCCCAAATCCGATACAATTCGATTTCATCCATAGCCATGAAATATCGTTCCATCTTCCACAGCGATGACAAGCGACCCCGGCTGCTGGGTGTAATCCCAAAAATCAAATCCGTCCTCCATGCATACAGGAAAGTCTCTGTGGGGATCTTGAGTGATGCCACCTGGTAATGACTTGAGTGTCTTCCGATCTTTAGGTTCGGCTGAAAGAAAATATATCGAGAAAATTGGCCGCAGCGCTTCCGTCAAATGCTCAGCGACGTTTGCAGGTAGTGGAGCTTGACGTCTGCGTGTGTCCATGGCATTCGTGGTCTGGAAAATGTCGGCGAATTCGAGTCGGTCTTCTATAGGAGGAATTACGACATTGAGGCGCAAATAGTCCAACAGCTCCTCAGATAGTGTGTCTCGGATCACCACAAAACCTACAGGACTCAGCCTTTCCTGTTGCTGCATCGTTTGATAATTGGGGCAAAGCGCCGTTAAATGATTTTCACAGAAGACTTTTTACCCTTCTTTACAACATCATTTACTCTTTTTACAGGAGTTAAAGGACATATATAGGAAACGGGTTAGGGGAGATGATTTATCATTGTTCTCCCTAGGGCAATTTCGATCGGAATTTACCTCCTTCTAAGGACATGAAAAATTGAATGTCCGAGGCTTCAAACACAGTACCACGTCAAAGTCCCCTTCCACGAATGAACTAACAGTCACTAAACTGAGGTCAACCTTTTATGGAAACCCGGAAGGGTCGCTTTTGTATCAGGCGGAATCAGACATCCGATGATTACCTGATTCCATGGCTATTTCGGTACGATTTGCCAGACGTCAGAAAGGGCGTGCATTCGTCCTTGCAGCGGGGCGAACTCTGGATTACCGGACCAACGACTCTGATTTGGAATGAAATTGATCTACATCTGGGCCGGAGAGCCGCTCGACGGCTGGTAAGAAGTCCGTAAAAACTCTTGGCTACACCTGAGAAATGTACTGATATCGACTTTTGATTTATGTTATTGAAGGCTGTGGGCCGTCGCCCCTGCCAACATCCACCGACTTCGCAGAGGATGTTGAGGCGCCAATCGCGGTTCCATCATCACTGAGCCCGTGCCGATGCTGGTCAACATGATTGCCGTGATGAAGATGCTGTACTCGAACCATGAGGCCGGCTGGGCCGCGAAGCCGCTGCGCGACGTACCCCGCAAGCCTGAACCCGACAATGAACCGTAACCTGGACTACCTGGAGCGCGTGGCAACGGGACGCTCAGCGAGGGCCTGAACGATGGATACCGCTGGTACGTGCACACGATCCCGCTCGGCTACATCCTAAGCTATATCACGGTCGACTACATCAACATGAACATTGCGGCCTCGGGCTTCGCGCAGCAACAGAGCACCAATGGAATGAACTACGAGGTGTCGTGCAGCCTGGACGACGCGGAGGCGGTGTTCAACGTTTGTTCAGGGAAGCGTGGAGGGTGTGGAGGAGCCGCAGGTGTTCATTGTATCACTTGTGCATTTACACGTATATGCATTGAACACAGGAAACCACATCTAACGTTACAATATTATTGTGGCATTCCTTCCCAGGTTTCACGTCGTGCGTGGTGTTGGAGATAGGAGTCGCGGCATGAATCTTGTCCTCGCCCAGGAGCTCACTGCGCCTGAAGTGGTTTGGCGCAGTCACTTATGACGGGTACGATGAAGAGTTTGATGACAAAAACATCGCATCAATACCTACTGCTCCTACTGCTTCGATTTGCTTGATACACAACTGTTGCACCTGAATAACGCCTGGATTCGGATGACTGGACTAAAATACTTCGTGAGCAGCAGACTCCGTCTTGCGATCCTCACTTTCGTTTTTCTGCCTTTGAGCCCAACCCCCTGCAGCTTATGGACCTACTTTCCAAGATTCACAATACGGTGCTTCGACAAAAAGAGGAAGAAGCACTTAACCTCTTTTCAAGAGTGGCCGATTTTCGGGAATTTCTAACTACAGCGCGACCTGCTGCTGACGTCACGGCGACGCTAAAACTATGTTGCCTTTACTCGGAGCGACTATCCTGTGGTTGTGGAACTCGCGTCACTGCTGTCGATGCTGTTCAGCTCTCAGCGTTTGGGCCGACGGCGAGAGCATTGAACAATCTCAAGCTGCTCAAACGAAAGCAGTACGTCGCAGAAATTACGGTTTGGGATGCGGATTCGACGAAGGGTTTGGTGGGGACACTGCACCTAGATTATCGACCTGGAACCGTGTACAAGTTCCACCAAGTTGAGTTTGTAGGGCTGTATGATGACATTGCCCGAGGGAGCTTGCAACTAGAATGCACCATGCCATGTAAGGTTGAGCAGATTGGCGCGCATTTAAACACATCTGGCATGTCGTCCTTACTGGCCAACGCTAAGGGTAAATGATAGTTAACGCACGTAGCTGAAAAAAATAATACACATGGTACACCATGACATCGACATAGAGGTGTTACATATTAGAGATGTTTCGCAAAGCGCTCCAACTTCACCTTATCTCTACACAGTCTGCGGCGAAGATAATGTGAAGATTACACTGCGGCAGCTTTCGCAACCTTCAGTACCCATCTCATCTGCACCTACCCGTTGAATGGTCAGCATTTCAAAGGAGCAATGGAGAAGGCGCTGCTTCTCCTCCTACTCGAAGACGACGGCAGCCTCTCCTCTGGTGCAGCTGAGGACGTGCTGCACCTCAGCATGGTACAACCAGAGCGCCCAATTATACCCGACCTCCGCTTCTGCCTGACGGAACTAGCCAACGCCGACTGCGAGCTACTTTTTCGCTTCGACATAGGTGGCGTACAAGCACTTTGCCGCTACTTTTTACTTCCTGAGCTCGTGATCACGGACCAACGCGACAAGGCGCACTCGTCTGAAGCATTGTGCATTCTGTTGTATCGGCTTAGCTACCCCAAGAAACTTTACGATATGATGAAGATCTTTGGCCGTTCCACGGGGCAGCTAAGCCGGATTATCAAGCACATGGGTACGTTGAAAGCAAACTATACTGTGCATTAATATGACTCTCTCTTTCTAATCGCTGTACAGTGTTGTATTTCTTTAGTAGGTTTGAGGACGTCATATACTTTCAGCGACGTATTTGCTCTCAACGCATTGGGCAGTATGCTGAAGCAATTCGCAATAGAGGAGCTACGATGTCAAACGTCTTCGGCTTTATAGACGGCACAAAGAATGCAGTGTGTCGGCCGTCGTCTCGACCAGGAACCAAGGAAAACTTGCAGAGGCAGGTGTACTCGGGCCACAAACGAGTACACTGCCTTAACTATCAGGCTGTAGTGACGCCAGACGGTTTGGCCATTCACTTTTGGGGGCCCATTGAAGGACGACGGCATGACGTTACACTACTCCATGAAAGCAAGCTCATTGACTACTTGGAGAAGCACGCAGCTATTTTCGATGGCTACACTATATACGGAGATCCTGCGTACGGTGTTCGCAAATTCATAGTCTCGGGCTTCAAGAAAGCAGGCATTTCTACTACTGAGCAGTTATTCAACTCAAGGATGAGCTCTGTTCGTGAAGCTGTAGAATGGAAATTCAAAGAGCTCAAGACGCTATGGGCTTTTATCAATTTTAAGAAATCCCTAAAAGTGCGACTTAGTCCTGTGGGTAAGTACGTCGCTGTAAGTATGCTACTAGCAAACTGCCACTGCTGTTACAACCAAGGCAACCAAATTAGTAAGTACTTCGAGTTAGCACCACCAAGCTTGGAATCATACCTACAGTTGTGAAGCAATCATATAACTAGACACCTAGCTAGACTTCTGCGCCTGAATAATCGCCAAAATCCCCTCTGTCACTGCACCCACAAGCTTCAGCATGTTCTCGCTCGCATCGTGGCGCGCACGAGCAGCTTCCTCTCTGTCTTCCTTGCGTTCTTCGGCTCGGCGCTGCGCCTCCACATCCCTCGCAGCCTTGCGGTCCGCTAGATCTTGCTCCTTCAGACTGACCAGTAGCTCCTTGAGCTGGGTCTCCTTGCGCTTTTTAGGGGGGCTGCCTTCCGAGCGCTCTGACAGAGTCTCCATGGCGAGGCGCCTCGCAGCGAGAGATGCTTCCTCTTCTCTCGCGCGTTTGCGAAGCTCGGTCTCCTTTACGGCTGTAATGCGAGTGGCATGGTCATCTATCAGTGCAACAATCTCGTCTAAGAGCGTGGTTTTCTCGTCTTCTTCCTCGGATACACCAGACAGCATTCCGGCCTCGGCGTCCCGCTCTCGATGGGCCTTGGCGAGTTTGTCGAAGCGGCCACTTGCAGTTTTTCCGCTTAGAATTTCACGAGGGAAATTTGGATCAGCGACAAGAGTAGCGGCCAGGGCGTCCCATTTGGCTAGAATTCCACCACGAGGCTGGATAAATGGGCGGCCCCCCAGGGCTCGGCGAAGTAGGGTGAGATCCTCTTCTTCAGTAAAGTTTCGACGCCGGCCTTCTGTCATCTACTGCAAAATGAAAGGTGGTCTGAGTGTCCTTAGTCAATGTGGCCCACACAAATATTTTGAGGATACAATTCTCCATTTCTGCGGACCTAGTTCTTCACAATTCCCCGTTTTGTCTCGCTTATGTGCTTACAGCTGTCATGTGAGGATAATGTGCAGGTGAAGTCATTTGCGAAACGTCTCTATTGTATTGTTAGTACCGCGAATTCCATTTTCTAAGCCGGACGCTGCTGCAGGTAGGCAGGATGCAGCGACCAGAAAGTCGAGCAGGCTGGCGCGCGACTTTGTTGAGTGTGCAAGGGTTTGGCTGATATATGAAACGCCTACTTTGAAAGAGCTGTCCCAACGAAACTAATTTGCGCGCTCGTGTAGGAATTAGATGCTGACCGGCGCAGCAGTGTTGTATGTGTTATTCGGCGAGAAGACAGCAGCAGAATGGGTAGGAAGGCGCTATCGGAGCGTGAATACAGTGCAAAGGTTGATGTGAACGACGTGCCATTTGCTCGTGCATGGTGGATTATTGCTGGTTTCTATTTCCAAACTACACGTGATCGTCATTGTGTGGGGGCAATCGAGTCATATTTGAAGCTTTAAGCTTGGGCCCAGCGAGGGGCGTGGTGAGGCGGGAGTTGGTTGCGGCTGGCGCGGCGGATTGAAGAATGAGGTCCGTCGTGGCATGCCTGCAGCCTCCTCGTCCTCGACTCTCAGTGGTCTATCTGCTATCTAATTCTGCCTTCTAGCCGTAACTCCTTGAAGTAGGTAATGCAATCCGGTGCAACTGGAAATAGGATCATCCGAAACGGAGTGATCCCGCTTTCCAAACTACACGTGATCGTCATTGTGTGGGGGCAGTCGAATCATATTTGAAGCTTTAAGCTTGAGCCCAGCGAGGGGCGTGGTGAACGGCCCCATAAAATTGTGAATCACGGTCCGAGAGCACTCTTCAGTCGATTTGGCTGAGCTAGATCATTCGTCGCGAGAGACGAGATGTTGTTGTGGCGGCGAGTAGCGGGTATTCTTCGTAGCAATTCGACATCCAGCGTCCTAGTAGTTTGATTACCAGGCTGTCTGCACCACCGTTGACGAGGGCGGTCGCACCTCCACTTCTAATCGAGTGTGTTGAATAATTGATGGCCGGGACTCTCGCCGTGCGCGCAGTTTCCTTGAGTGCTTGGGCAACGTCAGCTGCCGTGAGATCGACAGTCAGGTATTTTGATGTTGTCTGACCCAATTCGGTACGCGCCTTCTTGATGTGTCGGAGCGCTAGAACTGGGCAAATAATTGGGTCCTTCGACTGGTGCATTGTCCGCCATCCACCTCGGCCGTATTGGTCGTTCTTAGCGCCTTCTAGTCCGATTGTCACTGATGTTGCCAGCTCATCCGTTGTTTTGTTCCCTCGTGAGTCTGAGAAGCCGATGTTGGCGTACTACCGGCAAAAGAAGTGCCTCCGGGCTCCCACCTTCAGATATTCTGAACGGCGCAGTAGGAAGAAATATCCGATCACGATACAGCCCCATAGTAGGCGCTGGCGTGGTTGGTTCCAACGCGTGTGCCGGTAAAGTGTTCGCAGAAATGCAGAAGTGAGAGGCTGTTTATTGGTGGTTGGATCCGAAAGTCGTTTGATTCCTTGGAGAAGTATGATGAAGTCTGGCGATTTGGCGAGCTCGATACCACAAAATCGGCGATGATACCATCGGATGCTTGCAAGCTTTAGCTGGTTTGTGGAGTATTGATTGCCACGTTGTTTTCAGTTCCAGCCGTAAGCCCACAGGTAAACCGCGAAGTGGCCTAAGCGTTTGTTTGCCAATCTACCCGATTGTCGAAACCATGGCGACCAGCCCATTCGTCGTGCGAACCTTGACCACTGCTTCCAATGAGTGTCGTATTTGGCGTTGGTATAGCCTGCCAAGGCGTGGCCACGGAGCATGCTGCCCACACGCCGGAGAGATTGTCGAAGGGCTGCAGTACCTGTACCTGTTTCCAATCCAACGAGCAGTTAGTCCAATTATCAAAGAGAGCGTGTTCTGGTGACCATGCGCGTGACCCCGCGTCCGCCATTAAATTCTCCTTTCCCGGAATGTGAGTCGCGATACAACACAGGTTGTACTGAAATTCTGCAAGTGAAAGTAGTCGGTTGTACATATGTGCTGTAGTGTTGCTGCTTGCTCGCTTCGAAGCCCACGACACAGCACTGATGTTGTCGATATGGAAACAGACCTGGACCGGATTTTTGTCATTCTGTTGCTTCCAGATTTGTCCCCAGTGCAGTACAGCTAACACTGCGCTATGAAGTTCGCGCACATTGATAGACCGTGTGGTCGTCTTTGACTTGAATCGAGCTTTTTCCATCTCTGTAAATTGTACGCGTAAATACTGTCGTAGATGATGCTCCAGCGCGCATAGGCCGTCGTCAGAAGCGTCCATGAACACGTGAAATCGTACACTGGTGATACCTGCAAATCGGGATACCGGGATACTGTTAAATTTTGCAGGGTGGTGCAGAACAGCTCGAAACCACTGAAGATCCTCCAAAACTGCTTGTGGTATTGAGACTTCTTGAAATGGACGGCACCGGGCTACGAAACATTGAACGCGCTGATAGAATGCTCGAGCTGATGGAAAGCAGGATGCGACGTGCCGAAGCGATCCTAGCAGTTTGTCCTAAGCCGACCTTGAGGTCATCGTTGAATTCGTCAGCATTTCGACTCGTTGGATAGCTTTGCTTAGCTTGTCGACGGGTATTGAGACGTGGCCTGTGCTGGTATCCCATTCTAACCCTAGAGCCTTGCAGCGAGAGTTCCACACCGTGAATTTCTTTTCGTTCACTGCGTCGGGTCCTAGAACTTGGGACATCGATTGTCGAAGTGCAAGATTGGCCTCGAAACACCGTAGACCCGTGTCGTATTCGATGCATGTATGGTCATCACACCAAACGTTACCTCGCAGTGGAGTACGCAAGGCGGAGTAAGGCGACGTGTGTGATGTCTTGTAGAGGAAGTTGATGAGCTTCCCCGCCACGGAATAAAAGGCTGGTGACCCGCACCAACCGAAGACACACGACAAGTCTATGATCACGTAGCTGTCGAACAAGAACGCGAACATGTGGACGTCGTCCGCGTGCACTGAATTATGGCGAAAAGCTCCGGCCACATCGCCGACCATCACGAGAACAATTATTCCAGGCGCTTGAGTCTGGAGAGCATGAATACGTTTGGCAATATCGGCAGGTGGGTTGTAGCGTACGGTTGGAAAAATCGTCCTGCACGTGAAGTCGTTTACTGAGGAACCTTTTGGATATGAGTAGTCGTGATAACGCGGATATCGTGCTGATCTGGGTTCCCCTTCGCCACGGCACCCAGCGGGCTTATGACGATCTCCGGCCATTGCCCAAGAACTGATGCGTCGAGAATAAGGTAGCGACCCTCTTTCTGGACTTGGCGAAGGTGTTGACGAATTTTAACGGCATTATCCACTGCAGAACCGTGGTTGGGTGGCCGTCGGTGTTGGCGGGATGGTCTCGTTGGCAGCCATTGGGGTTTAACCCCTTGGCGTACAATCTCATTCATCGGACGATTGTAGGGCGTATTTTACTGTCGGAAGACTCTTGCAGTTCGTACAAGGCCTTGTTTGGTCTCGGATCATCTGAGGTCTGTCCTGTGTATATACGAACGATGTCTGCAAGCGGCAACTGAGATTGTACCGCGACTTGCGTCCACATGGCTACGAGCGCAGGGTCGGTACCTGTGGTGTCTTCGCCCGTGTCCTGTTACAAATTCCACACCGTACGAGATTGCTGTAGCTTCGTGCAGGTCTCGGATATCGGATAACTCGCGACGAAGAACAGAAGCTTGAGTAGTCAGTCGGCGGCTGTGGCGAATCGTAGCGTCAGCTTGGGTGTCCTCGTCAGAAATTGTTGCCGGCAATTCATCTGCCCTAGCCTCCGGAATATTGTCGTCGCTGGCGGTCTGGCGTCACAAATCGTGAAATTGGCTGGCAAGTCCGTTAAAGCGTTCGGTGACAAGTCTGCGGACGTCGGACGGCAACGACTGCGGCCGGAAGTGTGCGCGGTAGCATCGGCGCCCTCCGATATCTCGGCAACCGGCCCTTGAAATGTGGCGAAGACATAGTTCGCGACCGTTTTGACGTGGAATCTGGCGAAGAACCGACTCCGGGATCGCTGGTGCGTCCGTGGATCTGTCAGATCGAAGTGTTCTGGAACCAAGCTGCTGGCCCTCGGCGTGACGATGTTTCTGACTCCTGGCTGAGTAGTGATTCTTAATTTCTGCGAGATCTTCGTCATTTCTGGAAAACTCGTCTGCTATGAGTGCCGCTGCTGCAATGTCTCCTGCGAGCACTTGGGCCCGGAATTTGCTCAGCTTGAAGTTGATCCAAAACACAATTGCTTGACACATGAAGGGCTGTCGAAAGTCCGACTCGCCATACCTCCCAAGAAACTGGAGTGCTTTTGCTAGCAGGTTCGATACTGGTCCACGGTAGAATTCGTCAGCGAATACCGTTAAGTTTTGCAGTGCGCTGAGGATCTGGTGTAAAACTTGTCGCCGCTGGAGCTGGAGGCAGTTTATTTCCGCGAGAGAAGTCGGCCATATTGATCCCAGCGTCTGCCGCCTGTGCTCGTGTGCCGATCGTTGCTGTGCCGAAGTGCGTGATGGAGAGAACGCGCTCACAGAAGCCGATATCGTACAGGCCACGGGCCACCGGTGGTGTAGCGAGAAATGGTACATGGTCTGACCGTTGCCAAAATTCAAGTAGGGATTGTGCATTCTTACCTTGGTAGGCTGGGCTGATGATCGCGTCGTGTACCTGATGCTCCACTGCGGATGGCCGAAAGGTAACAGCTAGCGTCGTCTCATCTCGGTGGATCTCATCGGAGATCTGAGGGCGGATGCGAGTGGTCCAAACTCGTGGTGCCGTCAAAGGAAGGTTTTGGCGCTGGATGTCCGCGATGTCGTCTTCGTCGTCTGAACTAAGTGGAATACCGTCAAACTCGTCCGTCGCAGAGTCGACCAAAGTCTGTGAACTCGCTCTGGGCGCCCGATGGGTATCTGCAACGGTTGCAGAAGCTACCGCTCGCACTGTTGGTATCTCTTGGTCCTGGATATCGGTCAAAATATCGCGCTTGCGCTTTCTATTTAGTTGAAGTTCGCATTCCACCACGTGCTGGCGTCGCACTTGTACGATGTGCAAGTCAATGTCAGATGCAAGCGGCACCATCGCCTCCTGTTGAAACACTGGGCATCGAGCCTCGGCGGCCGTAGAGGGCGTAATGGACCGCTCCGCTCGGCAAGCGGCTCCGAGTTGATCTTGGATCGCGAGCAACTCGCCGGGGTTGCAAGCAATCACATTGACGTCCGAGCATGGCTGCAGAACGTATATCAGTGGGTCGACCTTGATTACGGATGTAGTTTCTTGTAGATCGATTCGCCAGGACGTCGTATTACTTCGCGCGAGTAGACATGCTTTGTCATCGATGTAGGAATATCCGATCACCACACCGTATGCCCAGGCGTTGGGACCGTCTGGAGTTGGAAACGCAATTGGGCGGGCCATGTACGAACCAGGCCAGAGCGAGCACTCTCCGTCTACCACTCATCGTGTCTTGACGACTTCGGCTGGAATCTTGTAGGTTTTCGCTCGGCGACTTGCGTCTGGTCCAATGATCTTCACCGAAGCGACCCCTCCGTGTACACGCGTCACCTCGACGTATTCAAATCGCGGAAGGGCGACGTGTTGAGCGGGTCCTATGAATGCCCGGTGACCGGGCTCTACGGCGTTGCTTAGGGCCATGTTCGACTAGAGAGGTGCTTCCACGAGGAGTGTTGGTTGCGGCTGGCGCGGCGGATTGAAGAATGAGGTCCGTCGTGGCATGCCTGCAGCCTCCTCGTCCTCGTCTCTCAGTGGTCTATCTGCTATCTAATTCTACCTTCTAGCCGTAACCCCTTGAAGTAGGTAATGCGATCCGGTGCAACTGGAAATAGGATCATCCGAAACGGAGAGATCCCGTTAGATCGAACGCCTGTCAGCTTCAACGAAGTTAAAATCGGTGGTGACGCAAGAGCTGTAAGCGGCTCGGATTGATGCGTTGCTAAGGAGATGGAGCTTCAAAGGATCTCGAAGGTTTATGACGAACGGCGCCACTACAGCTCAAAAACGCACTCTCCCTGCATCAAATGAGTAGCAACAAACCGTAGGAAGCATTTGTCACCAACCCAATTTTACACAGTAGCGGCTAAATATGATTGAGAGCGTGGAGGTGCATCGAATACGGCTACAGAGCAGCTTCACAGCCAGAACAAATGGTCGGGAGGTGGTTGTTGTACAATCAAGGGCGGCTACCGTTCGAAGGATATAGCAGCCGCACTTCGTTGCGCAGTGCGATCCGGCAACAAGATATGGTTGAAGTTGCTGAATCTGCTGCTTGCATCTGAACTTAACCCAGCTCAACTACTGTATTTACTTCTACTACTGCGTTAATCTCCTGCGTTAGAAAGAGTGGAACATTTTTAGCGTCCACGTTTCAGTTTATATTCGACGCTATTCGACGCTGTACAATGGCTCGGACTACAGGGATGTCGAAGAGAGCGAAGGCCGCAAAGCGAGCATTGAAGAGTGTGACCAGTGCCCAAGGCGCAGCTTCGACGCAGTACAAAAACCACAAGAAGCGCGCTTCACTAGATGAGATTGAAAATGAAAATCAGCAGGCACGAATGGCGAGGCGAGACGCAACGAAGAAACGAAATGCTCATGCGCAACAACTCCCTCGAAACAAGCGTCCCAAGAAGTTTAAGCGCTTAATAGGTTCAACAGAGCAAGAGATTCTGGAGGCGGACAAGAAAGGTGGGAACTCACTTTATTTATCTTGTCCTCGAAACCTGTGTTCTAACTATGGGTTCTAACATGGCAGCATTTTTTGGTAGTATCGATGATCCACTCTGTCGGGTGTGTGGGGTTTGTGGAGAGCTGTGTAACTCGGAACATGCCGTCCTGAAATTGTACGATCCAAGCTCAAATTTCTTTGCTCCCCTTCGAAACGACGACGGTGTAGTTGAGATTGTCCAAGAAGGGCTCATCACGTCTACATGCAACGAGAAGCCGAAGTCTATTTGGCTATGTATTAGGTGCTACAGATCTCTGCTAGCGCGAAAAACTCCCAAGTTCAGCCGATGCAGTGGATTTAGGATTAGTGCTGTACAAAACGAACATGCGGTGTTGAACCGCATGGAAACGAGGCTGATTGGCCTGGGGCATTTCGTTCACTACATGTGTGAATCTCTATCGTGATGGTCAAGAATTCACACGGGGAAATGCGATAAATTATTGGAACGAACCTGCAACAGTTCTTAGAGAGCTCCCTCGGCCTCTGAAAACATGTGGTGCCGTGTTTGGCTGCCATGGCGAAAGGCCCGTGCCGAAAGAAACAGACTCCACGAGTGCTGGATCCGCTGCAGTGCCAGTATCCTGGTGGTTGCAAAAACGAGAGAGCGATCAAAGTTGATGGCGAGCGGCACTGGTTTTGCAGCGTCCACCGAGACCGCCAGAACGCTCAACAGCGCGCTCGTTACCAGAAAGCTTTGAAGACGAAGAAATATCAAGCGTAGTCAAGTGTTCGTGTAAGTATTGCTGTACGGAAGAAGGTGATATCCCGCGCAACCGCTGGTGGTGACGTGCTCCCCAACAAAAATGCAACTGAAGTGTAGAGCAGGACGCAGGAAGTTCCTGAGGAGTCCACGGTCCAAGAACAGACAAATAAAGAGAATTTGCCGGCCGAGAGTAACATTTCGCATGAAAGCCCAGCGGCGATAGATGCACAAGCAGGAGGCAAGACCGATACTCTGCACCACAGAACGACGCCTGCAGTGCGATCTGGCAGACCAAGCCCAAGCGCGCCAATCCCAGGAGGAAACGCAGCCGAAGTGCCGATGATGGTTGGCCTCGCGTTCAATTCGCGAACGCTCCAGGAACTGCAATGGGGTACTGTCAAGTGCAAAATCAACCTCAATTGTTCCTGATTCCAGGCACAGCTACACAAGCTGCGCAATCATGTTATGTGATCACGAGCCAGTTCATATGCCGCTGCCTGCTAACACACCGATCTACGCATCGCAGAACATGCCGTAGGCATTTTCGTCGTCGGCCCGTGCAGACTTTCCACAGAGAGTTGGAGCCGAAGACCAAGTATATTCTCCGTGGGGAGCTCAGGGCCAGCAATTCCTCGTACCGGCGTCACAAATGCAGTACGCGGCTTCGCCAATTCCGCAGCCAATTGTGCTGCAGTCAGTGGTGGCTCCCTCACAAGGAGCCTGTGCGAATATGAGCCATACAGCGCACAACCAGCGAACTACAGCTACGGCCGGGTACCTATCGTCAGACTTCCAGCCTCCTTCCAGTGGAGCGTCTGACGATTCGATCAATACCCGGGAGCTCTGAGTCCATATTATGGTAGCTACCTGACCCTTCTTGTCAAATGATCAATCCAGCCATCCCATGCCGCGGAGACACATATGCAAGTCGCTTCGTTCAGAGCCACATTCACTTCGCAGTCTACCGAGGTCCGATAGTTTGGTTGTGCGCGCTAGCAACCGCTTTCATTCGGCTTACCGCCGGCATGGCAGATTCCATCGTTCGCGCAACCGCACCCATGACGCGTTTTCTTCGTCCTGACAAATCTTGATTTTGTCAGGACTCGCTGTAAGCTTTTCTAGAGTTAGTCGATGCGTGATGACTAGTGAGTTTCGGTGGTGGATGCGCGACAGCGCAACATACGCAAAAGCTACGTTTGGAATAGAATTCGAGTGAAACACGACATACGTGCAAGTCAGACCCTGTACCTTATGCACAGTCATCGCGTACGCTAATCTCAGCGGTATACCTCGACGAACTACACGAAGATCGCTTGATGCTTTCCCCCACGATGTTTCTTTAGGCACTATCGGAACAATGTTTGGCACTCCTTCCAGAAATGATGGTCCTAAGTAGGTATCTTTTATTTGAATCAGTACGATAGGCAGCTCACTACCAGAAACAAACATGAAATCGTATACTTCAGCATTTGTTCCATTGCACAATCCGGCCGCTTGGGCCATGTTATATGTCAGTGTTACTGGGGCACCAACACACAGTTGCAGAGTTTTTGCTACAGCTCGACCATGATCCGTATTGACATTCTGTGCACCCTTTAATAGAGCTCGTACCGTTCCCGCAGGAATGTCACGCTTTGTAGTCAAACACTTCTGTTGCACGAACACGAAGTACTGTGATGTTATGCTAACTATCGGTTTATTTGCTGAACGGATACTTTTTATCGTTGGCAGAGTCTACGTCTACATTTTTATAAGCGATGTGTTTAGCTTTATTTTTCCATTCTGGCTCCGCGATTGTTTGCAAGCACCGTGTATTGAAGAGGTCAACATCAGCCTGCGTTGGTGTTTTTCATCTCAATCGGCGAAGCACATCAAACCATTCGGGATCCTGTTTCCCTCGGTTTTGGCTTGTAAGCATGCAAATATTCTCAATGCCTTCCCAAATCTCACGTCCTCGACGCTGTACGTCATTTGAGATCTTAACTAGAGGTGTTGATAAAGAGTGGGGGACCACTGGATCCAACTGAGCGGCATCTCCAGTAAAATATACATCTCTACCGCCAATCAATTCATCCGAATGACTGGGCCAAATTTATCGCATCCTTCTATCTATCCAATACAGCATCCCACATGATATAGTACTGAACTCGTCAATGATAACAAGATTCACATCTTTATACTGTTGTTTCATTGCCTTCAGTTTGTCTGGTCCAGCTTTAGTTTCCGTTAGTGATTTATACGGCACAGAAAATGCTGACTTAGTGAATGACGCAAACGAAAAAGCAGAGCACAACGTCACCCCTTTGATATTGAACGCGGCTGTACCTTGATGAGCCAGCAATAAAACTTTTTTCGATGTCCTCCGCGTTGCATTGTGTTCACCAAAAACGTTATGCATATCCTTGACAATGCGGCGAATAAGCCAGCTTTTTCCAGATCCCCTTCTCCATTGATAACCATCTGAAGAGGTTTACAGTACGAATTCTCTAACGAGCACTTAAAGCGCCGTCTCGATTGCTCCATTGCGAGCGCAAATGGAGCCCACGGTGATTCAGCCATGGCTTCATGAATATTTTTGAAATCATCAGTGTCTGCAATGGGGTAGCGGTTCGCTGAGATCCGTCTTTTACTCCGGAGAAATGAAGCCCGTAATGTGCGCATCTCTTTTTTTCTTTGATCCATGGCTTTAGGCACACTTTTACAAAATTTCGTGCTTTTTCAACGATCTCAGGTAAATACGCATGTTTAGCTCTCCACTCTACGGTTTTATTGCTAGCATTCTCAGTATCACTCTCATCCATTTGGGCAGGCTCATGACTATCATCATTGCCTGTATTTGTGATGAAGACATATTCCGATGGTGGCATGGACGATACGCAGCATGAATCGCGGTAACCCTTGACAAGATCTAATTTATGCTGTCGAACTAACTTTGCGTTGGATTCTACTTGTAGCTCCCGTGGAGGCCCATTTCTTGCTCTTCAAAAAATCGGGCAATACACTCTTCATCCGTGTTTGGTAAATTCTCTAGAGAACGCCACGGAGTATAAAGAAATATCTCAGAAAAACAAAAACTAGCATTTGCTACGTTAGGTCGAATCCACGGTGATTTTTGCACCACCAACGCCTTCTTTCGCCGTTTGATCCAGCCTTCGCTGTCAATACGTTCCCAAATGTCAGTGTCGTTGGTCCGATTGTATCTACAACTTCGAATTCTTCTACAAATGTAGCAAAACTCATATTTTCAAACAGTGTATTTGCAGGTCGATTCATGTATGCCCGCTCAACAGGCTCAAGTCAAATGGTACTTTCGGTAGGGGTACCTTCTAAATCAACAAGATCCTCGAATTGCTTTGGGTCTATCCGATAGTACCGAAGGTGGTGACGCATCACTTTAACCTTTTCGACTGTTCGCGATTTTCTATGCATTGGCAGGTCCCAAAGTAATATGTAAATGGCTTCAGGCGCACCTACTTCGCGAACAGATAATGTGGCGTTGGCGACACGTTTAAGTATCGAGTGGTAGGATAGGTTGGTATCACATCGCTGTATAGCTTTAGCAATTACGCGCCGAAACCGAAGCGTGTCCGGTTCTGCTTTACTGATGTAAGCACCCGCGTATTCTGCTGCTCCATATGAATTTCCAATTACTACAAGTCCATGTTTGCGCGCCAACTCGACAGCAAGTGAGGTGAGTAGTTGTTGATGGTTGATACTTCTCGCTTTAGGTGAACTTTAGAGAAGGCGTTCCATCAGCCCCAACGCTGGCTTCAATAGCAGTTTTTCTTGCAGAGGTTTAGGAAAACCAAAACGGCATTCGGCGCTCTTTTTCCGACACGATGAGTGTGCGTAGCATTCGTGTTGTTGAACGCGTTGAACCAATCTCGACAAGTCACACTGCCACTCATCAATTCCGACATCAGGCGGTCTTTGTGCTAAAATGTCGACTTCACTTGCACGATCAGAGACACACGTTGAACAGGAGCATGATTCTAGATCACTTAGCGTTTTGGATAGCTCAAAAATGTGTTTATCAACAAATCTAGGTAACTCAGCACGGCCGTTTTCGCTCTCGGATAACTTAAGTACATCTGGAGCGTCCTTAATCCATAACAAGCAGTGAATATGGGGGGAGCCACGTTGTTGAAATTCTACGCGCCAAAAAAGTCAACAATCTCACCTAGCGGCTTCGCTTTTCCACACAGAATCGATTCAAAAATGCTTTAAATCGTCTATTAAAGTGTCTAGTACTGATATCTGGATTCTCGTTCAAGTACTTCCTTCATACATCATAAGATAGACGCCTGCATTCATCTAGACTCAGTGAGGGATCGCAAGCTCGCGCGAAATCTGGCCAAATGGTGTCAGTAGCCCTCAGTGTCAAAACGAATGTAGGCCACCTTGTTGGGAGGACACGGTTGCCAATCATGGACATTAAATCGTCCCGTGCGTTAGACCAATAAAGCCCACTACCACGTACAACCCGAAAGTACGGCCTGTAGATTCTCTTCCGAAATAGTCACGTGTTCGTATAGTGGATTGTTCGCAATCAGCCAGACCAATGCACGACGTATCACGTCTGGACGAACGCGGAAGTAGTTGGTGGCTTTGTCCGAATTCGACGGTACTTCGCAGCAGTTTTATTTAGGGAAGATTGTGTGGAATAGACAACTTCCATACTAGCGATATCGTCGGGTCATCAGCGAGAAGCCTCTCGAGTTCTAAAGGCGCAACGCGAGCTCAGCAAAACGATGGAAACCCGTTTTCAGCGCGTGTTCGACAAGATGCATCAAGCGTATCGTGATGAGCAGTTATTTTGGCACAACAAGAACCGTGCCATGTTGCAGGAAATGACGTACACCTTGCGTGCGCTTTGCAAGCACTCAGCAATCTCGAACAGGATTTCACAAGATCAACACGAACCGCGTCACGAGATGCAGCTTCGGGAAGAAGATTGAGACGGCACTGCAAATGGTAAGTTTGTACATTGCCGTGAATTTTTACACTGGATTTGGGCTCACAACGCTTGACAATGATGGATATGTAGGTTCTGTTTTAGCTTACCCGCGGAGATCACCATGTTTTCCACTGAGAGCGTGCAGCTTAGCTAAAAGACTGTGTATCGGGAAGTAACAGTGAGTTGTGGCTACATGTAGCACGATGGCCACCACAATAAAAGTATGAGCTGGAGTGGCCTTCTATACGCTGATATGACTTTTAGCCTAGTGATATCTGCATCAGGTGGCCATTTTCTGGCTGAGAGACTCGCGCCTGAAAAGCCTCGAACGAGGGGCGCTATAATTAACCCCCATGTTGAAGTTGCTTTTTATACATTTTACCAGCAATCTACACTTGAAGAGCTGATAATTTCCTATCCAACTGTTATGCACATTTAAGCGCATTTTCAGTCCCATGAGCTTCCGGATCGCCAGTGGCTGCCGCCTCTTGGGCGTGGCGCTGGTGGTGGACGACATCAGCAAGGGCTGCAACTTGGCCTTCCGATACCCTGCTCCCCCATCCGAGAACGCGTCCAGTTTCCACACGCTGCCGGCGCCTCTGTTGGCCAAGCTCTTCCGGCCCAAGAACGCGCTCTGTAACGCTAGTTTCGAGCTCGTAGTGGACGATTTACGCTTCGTGAGCCACCCAGTGTTAGTGTCACGTCGACAGCCAGCTGCAGCGCCCGCGGGCGGCCCTGGCGGCGGTTCTACCGCGGGAAACGGCGCAACATCGGCTTCTACAGCATCCCCTACAGTTGTAGAGCAATTTATGAACGGCTCCACTGCCACGACCGGGAACGAGACGACCATGTTCAACATCATTTTCGCACTGGAAGACCGACCTCCACAAATGACGAGAGCAGCGGAGACTATTGACGGCGCTTTTGATTCGCAGTTATTGCCTTTGCAACAGGCTGATGAAGAGGAACTTTTGGCGAGAAGACGCAGCTCCGCCCAAGCTTTTCATACTGTTGCTGCCCAACTGTCCAATGGGCTTTTGCACGAGGAGTTACGCGTGGGTTTTGTGTCCAAAGAAGTGAGAGAGTTGCTGCAATTAAGAGACGAGTTGGCGCAGAGTGAGAGAAACGCAGGCAACAGCAGTAATGGGATTCCAGGAGTCACGAGTGCGAACAGTGTGAGTGCCGCCGTTGCAGCCGGTGCAACGAGTGGAGGAAGTATCACGGGCAATGCCGGAGCAGGTGCGACGAGTGGGTCCAGTTTGATGCATCATCATCACCACCGGAAGGACGGAGAGAACGGGTCGTCGACGGTGGAAGTAGATCCGCAGACGCTGATTGACGTTTCGTTGGGCAAGAGTGTGCTGGCCAATGACTTGAAGCGAGTGTTTCACGGACTGGAAGAGTCTGGAGCAGCGCACGTAGTGCTCAATGGGTGGGTGAAGCTGTCGTTGACGCTGACGGATGCAGTGACGGTGAGGATGGCGAGCCTACGGCCGTACCATACGTTGCTGCTGCTGTCAGACAAGGACGGGATTTTGAACAAGCTGCCTGCAGATCATGCGCGACAATTAAAAGATTTGGTGGAAGCAGTGAATCCGCTTAAGAGTTTTCAGGATCTAGCACTGGAGACCGGCGTACCTATTCATCAGGTCTTTCGTCTGGCTGCACATCTTGTGTACTGGGGATTTGGTCGCATTGTGGACGCAATCACTCTCTACAACATCTACCAAGTCAATGCGAAGGCTGATTTGCATATTACGTCTCCAGTGGCACAAGAGTTTCGACGTAAGTTCGCGCCGTACGAACTGGGTGAAGTTCTGTCAACGTTCTCGGGATCTCGTCGTATTGGTGAGTATATGAAGACACTGTCCACGGCTAAGAAGACAGAGTACATC
Source organism: Phytophthora sansomeana (assembly GCA_032158285.1). Classification (NCBI taxonomy): domain Eukaryota; phylum Oomycota; class Peronosporomycetes; order Peronosporales; family Peronosporaceae; genus Phytophthora; species Phytophthora sansomeana. The sequence goes on from JAPDHH010000218.1 coordinate 388,772, forward strand.
CACATGTTGATTTGGTTGCTACAGAAGCGCTTCATTGTGCAGCTGCACCGCTACATTTACTTTATGATCCCGTCCGATGGAGACTACGCTGCTGAGCTCGGAAATGGTGCATCTTCAGTTGGGAGCTCATCGCCTGCATTGATGGCATCCAGTTTTCGTCGCCAGAGAGTCAATAGCAGCGCAACTAACACAAGCGCGCCCAGTAATTTTCCACTCACGTGGCCCGTCTTGATCGTTCTGAAGTGTGCAGGTTTCCATCGTTCACGCATGCGCTGACAAGAAAAGTTTCAACAATGAGATTAGCTACCACAACGACACTATTTCATACCCAGGCAAACTTACCGCCCACTGTGGTTCAGTGAATCCAATATACTCATCTTCGGTGCCGTAAACAAACACAACAGCGTCCGAGCGTCGAGGAGGTAGAAAATTGTCGATATCTGTGATCGAGAGAAATAGCCTCTGTTTGCTCGCGATCATCTTCGTCGTCCTCGCTTCCTGCCTAAGCAGTATCGTCAATGCAACAGTACCGACGAGATCATGAACCAAGAAACCAAGTTGGACCGCACCATCATCGAAGGTGGCAACCGATTCTTACGAAGCAAGGGTGACCGAAAGTGACGCACTCATTTCGGGTCAAGAGGATGGGAAGTTCACTGGTCTTGGTCAGTTGAAGGACCTTTTCCAAAAGAACTCCATTGCGCTGGAGAAGAATTTCGCCCAAGCCGCGGGTTTGAAGAAACCTTCTGCTCTTTCCGCGAGTCTGGAGAGGAACCCCACCCTTGTGAAAGATCTGAGCAAAAGAATTGATCAAAACCCGGGCCTCGTCACACGTTTGATGAAAAGTCCTGCGTTCAACAGACTCCAAACCACGCTCTCCAAAAACCCGTCGCAGAAGAAGACAGTCGAGCAAATCGGAGCGACGGTGGCGAAGCGTCAAGGTAAGGGTACGAACTGGTACTTTGTTTTCGGTATTGTTGTGGTGCTGCTTGGGATGGCTGGAACTGTTGGTGTAACAGCGTATGGGCTGGCGAGGAACTAAGAGGATCTTAGTAGCAGGATGCGCGTGATCGGGGAAATTAATTGTATGTTCTTACGATACAAGTTGCACAGTCCAAGTGAAATCTTCCGCCATAGAATGCTATTTCACCAAACTGAATCTCATAATATGTTATACACTCGCTGTGTTCCTGTTATCCTCACTAAATGCTCGTACAAAACAATTTAAGATACATTAAATTTTGTTCATGCAGGAGACAGCTACTGGAATTGAACAACACACTTCATTTTTACGGCAAATGGTCGGACACATATCCTTGAAGGCAAAGGTTGGCGACAAGATCGCCTCCAGGGCAAGAAATTACGCCAAGCAAACAAAAACATGGGAAGTTCGTGATAATTAGATTACTCCACTGCTTCGGCTAGTTGCTGCTATTGCCGCACACCAGTGCGGCCTTAAAAAACGAACTGCGTTTCCACGTGAATTTTGGGCTTTTGAAAAGTATATCGCATGTTGAAAAGATGCTGTACCACAAAAACAGCGCGACGTCTACAGCAATACTGGCACCATCTGACGGGACCACAGACCTCTCGTTTGTTGACCCTTCCACAGCAAGATGATCCAGAATTTGGCCTATTGCCGGATGATCTTTCCAACATACTGTGTCACGTCGACATCAATACTCGTTTTACGGGTTTTCCCATCCATATTTTGGTAAGGTTGCACAGTAAACTTGTCGTAGGTGTCGTCTGGGACGATGAAGAGGAGACGATGTGTATAGCCTTGAAATTCTTGACGAAGCGCCAAATGCTCATAGGCTTCTTTCACATATGTGTACTTGATGGGATGATTGGTACTCACTGTCGACTGCACGTACATAATGCGACGATCACTTGGCACAACAAGCACACTGTCCAATGCTGGAAACGTTTTCGAAAGCGGGATATAAAGCACCAGTTCACACTCAATATCAGATAGCGCTGAAATGACCTTCGATTTTGCAAGAAATGGACCATGTTGCGACACAGTTCCCACATCCGATCCTTCGAGTGATCTCGTACAAAACTTATTGGTTGCAAGATCTTGCAGTAAAAACTTCTCAAGTTGTTTGCCTCGCCACGACTGCAAATTTGGCGCAGGGGTCTGCAACAACGAGCGAATGGCGTCTGCCGATTCAATATCATAACGAGCACCAATCATAGTCTCGACTATCAAAGATGAGTACGCCAAATAGGATTGACTGGGAAATTTCTCATCGCGATAGATATTGAACACAATGTGCTTCATCTCTTTCTTGAGCACATTCTGTTGAAAAAGCCGAACCTGGTCTTTCAGATCGGCAACCGTATTGGGAATATCAGCTTTCACACGTGCTACCAAGTCATCATACGTGTGGGAAAACGAAAACAAAAATCTCGGCTTACCCCCAACAAGATTGAATCTCCGTACCCACTCATCTTGATCCTTCAAATTAATCACATTGGCGAATCGCTGGCACTCGTCTTTCGTCCATGGATTCATATACACCACAAAACAGTTGTCCTTGACAAAATTGTTGTAATTCTTCGTGCGTGGGCTGGCAAACAGAAACACATAATGGAAATCACTAAAAACCAAAGCTCCGTTGGCTTCCGTTCCATCAAAAAAGCCGTGGTACTGCATACCATGATGTGGCATGTCAGAAATCTCGTAGCCGCTCACGCTGTTCCAAGTGAAGTAATAGGTCACCAAACTACCAAGAGGGCGGTAGGCAACATTTTCCCCCTTCCTCATGAAATCAACCAATAATAGCACGCCAAATACGGACTTCCCGATCCCAGGACTGCCAACCACAAGAAATCGACTGATCGATTCGTCACTCGACAACTTTTTCTTGATCATACGATAGAGATCCCGATATTCCTGCCGGATGTATATACCATTGCCCAATGCTGTGGCAAAAATCGAGTTCGAAGTACTCAATAACGTTCCCACCACGCGGTTCTTGGCGTTCTTGAATTGCTCAACAATTTCGAGCAATTCATTTAACTGACGAGAGTACGTCCTCTTCCTTTTCCCCTCTTTTTCTTCCTCCAACTCCCTTTTCTTCCGAACGATACCCGATTGGCGATACGTCGGCACTTGCACAATTAGCGCATCTTCCAGTGAACTACCAAGCGACCCAATCAAAGTATCTCCCGCTAACGCCCCCGTCACCGCACCCTTCCCGACATCTGTCAACGATGACGACGCCTTGGACGACTGCTTCTTCGCGTCATACGCCGCACGGAACGCGTCGTACGCAGCTCGGTCCGCGAAGACTGTGAGGTCGGATGCAGCAATCCCTGCGAGGTGGCTGTCTTTGAGTTTCTCCTTAACCGCATCTCGCAAAGCAACAACATCCGCGATCTCCACCATCACAGCATCAGCCGAGGTCACGTCGTTGCCATCTTCGCCCACGAGCTGAAACCACCTCCGTGCCATGGCGGGCGGAAATTCGAGAATGACTCTCGAAGTCGAGAATGGCTCTCGAAAAATACTCAACTGAGGTTGAAATATCTCGACCGACGAGATTGCGACAAAAACATTATTTGTTGTTAATTTTAATTATTTTAAAAAATAAGTTTGGGTCAAATCCATCAATGCCGTCTTCAATTCGCTCTCGGTCAAAATGCACTACTATTACTTCGTGGCGGAGGACTTGGAGAAGGTACAGCTTTCAACGCTTTGCTGGCGAATACACGGGTTGTGCATGTTTTCGGGAGAGGTTTTGTAGTTTATGCCCCACTCGCGATGATCGCGTTGGCAGTGTTCACACTAACCAACGGATATGCTCGAGTGATGCGACGACTTGGGATTGATCAATACGAACAAGTCATTCCCGATGATCCGTCGCATGCAACTTCCATCGCTGAAGGTGAAAAACTCGTACAGCAAGGACAGGAGCGATTCCGTGTGTTAATTTCACGCAAGAAGAAAATCTACGAGACTGGTGCTGCCGGTGGTGGATCGTACGGGTTCACTTCTACCGCTGCTGGAACCCAGTCTCTGCTGGTAGATGACGATGATCAAGAAGACACAAACTCTAGTGAAATTGTAGTTTGAAAAGCATATTTCTCATAACTGGATGGCAGTTCATGATGGTCTGAGGAGACTCAAATAATAATGAATATGAAAAAGAAGCTTTGTTACGCGTTTGCTAGATTGCGTTCAAGTTTTCGGCTGGTTTGGCGATAAGTTCAACTCGTCGAAATAGAAGTCAAGCCCGAGAAGGTCTTCGTGGATCAGCTTGTTCATCTTCACTTTCATAAAAGGCGTCAGACTTTCAGATGTGGTGAAATCTGTTTTGCGAGCTGGTACTTCTGTTCGTATCTCGATAGCAGGTGAATCAATTTCGAGCTCGCTCAACTTTGCTGTTTGCTGCGTATTCTCTGGGAGGTTTGCCGATTTACTATCTCGAAGACGCATGCATTGCCGAAGAAAGGATTCTCTTTCACGTCGTACAACTTCGCGTTTTTGTGTGCTTTCTTCCTGATTGTCACCACGCTCCACGAATGTTCGAACAGGAATATCGTCTTGTCTCGCCTTACACCGTACGAGCTGCTTCTGAAGAAGGTCTGAATGCTCTCGTTCCTGCTCCAGTTGACTCTTCACACAACGCAGCTCTGCATTTGCCTTCACTGCGGCGAGTTTGTATACTGGTAACTTTTCTGCCAAGCAAGTTCGAACCCGCCGAAGTTGTTCTTGAGCGTCTTCAAGTTGACTGCGCAGCTCGGCATTTTCACTCTCGAGCTCCTCCACCTGGACATCTAGTTTGAAAAACTCATGTGACCCAACTCGCGAGTTCTTTTCTGGCGTGTTGCTAATGCATCCAGAGTTTTGAAGTTGACGCTCGTGAATCGTTTCCACTTCGTCTTTCAACGATTTGGCCAGAGCTCTTAATGCCACGATCTCCTCTTCCTGTCGTCGGTGGTCCACTAAAACTCTCTCTAGCTGCTCACGAAGTCGTTTACATTCTGCTGCGTGATCAATTGAGTTTTCGTCACTGCTCCACCTGGTACTGTCTTCTGAAATTGAACTGGTTTTCTTCAAACCCAAGATGGAGGCTGCTGCACTCTTCGCCACTCGCTTTTTCGTCAAGTTCTTCACTTGTCCTCGAACATTTTCAGCCTTTTTGTCCGAGTTTCCTCCGCCACGCAATGAAGACTCGAATCGAGGTGTTCCAACTTTATTGCTACCAGTCTTGGAAACTACTCGTCGCTTCATCGGGTTCTGCTAAGATCGTGGTGTGTAGCTGTATAAATAACTGGTTCTAGGGTGTTTGCATTCATTAAAAAGTTATGGAGGAAGAGCTTCAGGTGCATCGTTTACCTCGGTTCGAGAAGAAGCGGTTGGTCAAAGGTTGGCATGTTACCCAAGCACCATCAAGTAATTCTACTTCAACTTTAATTGGAGAAGCAACCGAATCCGGTAGTTTGCGATCTCTGTTTGCTCCACCACCGGCAGCATTGGCATACGAAACCCAGCGGACTGAAACTTGGCGAAGTGTTAACTTCTATACAACCGACCACGATGGTCTTCAAAACCAAGAGCAAGGTGATACAATACCAAAGACCGTCGCTCAGGTGAAACAAATGTATCTTGTCAGGGCTCGAAGACAAGAAGAGCGTGACGCTACGAGTGCCATTCGAAAGCGAGAGAAAATCCTAGAGCTACGAAGAGGTCCGCGATGGCGAAACCAACTTTCAAAAACTAAGGTACAGAAGCAGCAGTCCACAACTGTGGATTTACAACGGCAAGATGAGATCAAGGAGGGCGAAAAGACAGTCATTTCACCCCAAAACGACTTCAACCAAGAACTGCAACTCATCGATTTGCCTGTGGATGAAGTGGTCACTAACGCAACATACCGAGATGAAATCCTGCGCCAAATTCGACATCAACTTTCCAACGGAGGAGAAGTCCTTTTACAAAGCGACTGCTGTTTCTCTAAAGAGACCATCAGTGATACTCGGCTCATGATACAAACACTCTGCACTCAAAGCCTCGCTTTTGCACTCGAGACCAAACTCTCGTCCCCAATACGCTCCCCCAACTCCACTCCAGCCGTCTAACACTACGCTTACTACCGCGCACACCGTTCATGAAAATGTAGTCCTATCTCTTTGTAACGTAGGGCCAGTCTCCTGAAAGAATTTGATTCAATGCAAGTTACAGTAGATAAGATCATTGGTTGGAATGCATTCATTTACCACTCGCTCGAGCATTGTAAAGGAAGAACGGCTAGGACTTGTAACATGAATTTGCCAGCTAACGGAAAGATGGTCAAGCTACTCTACAAACGTGTCGGAGGAAATGATGTGGATTCTGTGACCATCAGCATGAATGAGATCGCTGCGAATTTTTTCAATAGATAAAGTAAGCACTACTTGGCGAAGATGAGGGAAGGCTCGTGGACAACACTCTGGAAAACTTTTGAGCGAGCTAAGTGTTTGATTTTACTTCGCAAGATTTAATTGGTTGGACGTACAGTGTACCGATCTCTTCACATTGAGTGGTATTGTTGAAAAGAGAGCATTGCCTGATTGGGGTGCGAGTCGTCATTTCAAGGAGCACTATGCACGTGAAGGTGACCAAATGGCGATGTGGCCATGTTGAAGTTGCCGTTTATACACTTTACCAGCAATCTACACTTGAAGAGCTGATAATTTCCTATCCAACTGTTATGCACATTTAAGCGCATTTTCAGTCCCATGAGCTTCCGGATCGCCGGTGGCTGCCGCCTCTTGGGCGTGGCGCTGGTGGTGGACGACATCAGCAAGGGCTGCAACTTGGCCTTCCGATACCCTGCTCCCCCATCCGAGAACGCGTCCAGTTTCCACACGCTGCCGGCGCCTCTGTTGGCCAAGCTCTTCCGGCCCAAGAACGCGCTCTGTAACGCTAGTTTCGAGCTCGTAGTGGACGATTTACGCTTCGTGAGCCACCCAGTGTTAGTGTCACGTCGACAGCCAGCTGCAGCGCCCGCGGGCGGCCCTGGCGGCGGTTCTACCGCGGGAAACGGCGCAACATCGGCTTCTACAGCATCCCCTACAGTTGTAGAGCAATTTATGAACGGCTCCACTGCCACGACCGGGAACGAGACGACCATGTTCAACATCATTTTCGCACTGGAAGACCGACCTCCACAAATGACGAGAGCAGCGGAGACTATTGACGGCGCTTTTGATTCGCAGTTATTGCCTTTGCAACAGGCTGATGAAGAGGAACTTTTGGCGAGAAGACGCAGCTCCGCCCAAGCTTTTCATACTGTTGCTGCCCAACTGTCCAATGGGCTTTTGCACGAGGAGTTACGCGTGGGTTTTGTGTCCAAAGAAGTGAGAGAGTTGCTGCAATTAAGAGACGAGTTGGCGCAGAGTGAGAGAAACGCAGGCAACAGCAGTAATGGGATTCCAGGAGTCACGAGTGCGAACAGTGTGAGTGCCGCCGTTGCAGCCGGTGCAACGAGTGGAGGAAGTATCACGGGCAATGCCGGAGCAGGTGCGACGAGTGGGTCCAGTTTGATGCATCATCATCACCACCGGAAGGACGGAGAGAACGGGTCGTCGACGGTGGAAGTAGATCCGCAGACGCTGATTGACGTTTCGTTGGGCAAGAGTGTGCTGGCCAATGACTTGAAGCGAGTGTTTCACGGACTGGAAGAGTCTGGAGCAGCGCACGTAGTGCTCAATGGGTGGGTGAAGCTGTCGTTGACGCTGACGGATGCAGTGACGGTGAGGATGGCGAGCCTACGGCCGTACCATACGTTGCTGCTGCTGTCAGACAAGGACGGGATTTTGAACAAGCTGCCTGCAGATCATGCGCGACAATTAAAAGATTTGGTGGAAGCAGTGAATCCGCTTAAGAGTTTTCAGGATCTAGCACTGGAGACCGGCGTACCTATTCATCAGGTCTTTCGTCTGGCTGCACATCTTGTGTACTGGGGATTTGGTCGCATTGTGGACGCAATCACTCTCTACAACATCTACCAAGTCAATGCGAAGGCTGATTTGCATATTACGTCTCCAGTGGCACAAGAGTTTCGACGTAAGTTCGCGCCGTACGAACTGGGTGAAGTTCTGTCAACGTTCTCGGGATCTCGTCGTATTGGTGAGTATATGAAGACACTGTCCACGGCTAAGAAGACAGAGTACATCCACATGTTGATTTGGTTGCTACAGAAGCGCTTCATTGTGCAGCTGCACCGCTACATTTACTTTATGATCCCGTCCGATGGAGACTACGCTGCTGAGCTCGGAAATGGTGCATCTTCAGTTGGGAGCTCATCGCCTGCATTGATGGCATCCAGTTTTCGTCGCCAGAGAGTCAATAGCAGCGCAACTAACACAAGCGCGCCCAGTAATTTGCCGATCGCACAAACACCACCAATGAACCCAGCTGCCATGGCACTGCCATCTCCACCAGCAGCTCCCTTAGGCCCATCCGACGAAAATCCTGCGACTGAAGGACGAGGGAGCACCATACCGATGGCACAAGTAATGAGTGTGGCTAGCCAGCTGCTGTTCACAGACCAGGAGCGCGCGTACCTGGCCAAGATTGCCAAGCCAAACCCAGTCTTCACCCTGTTCAAGCGACTATGTGTATATTTCCACGGGGAGCACCACATCGAAGAGATTATGTGGCGCGAGAATCTCTCACGAGGTGAGTTGCGTACTGTCATGAGTACGTACCAGGATATCATCGTTTGTTGTCTTCACGAGTGATATGTACAAAGGAAGATGATGGCACGCAAAAGTTGTTCAAAAGTATCGGTCGTTGTTACAAGTTTTATTCTTTCCTGTTAGCAGCGATTGGTGGTTCATTGCTGCCCGCGACTGCACAAAATATTAACGTGATCTTCTGGTTGTACATGTACGTCAAGAGCAGTTTTACGCTGAGGTAACAGCAGCTTCAGATGAGGACTCAGCTGCTGCACCTTCTTCCTTCAACAGACCGACAACCTCCAAAATCGTCTTGCGATAGGCTTCCTGCTCCAACAAAATTCCACTCACGTGGCCCGTCTTGATCGTTCTGAAGTGTGCAGGTTTCCATCTTTCACGCATGCGCTGACAAGAAAAAGTTTCAACAATGAGATTAGCTACCACAGCGACACTATTTCATACCCAGGCAAACTTACCGCCCACTGTGGTTCAGTGAATCCAATGTACTCATCTTCGGTGCCATAAACAAACACAACAGCGTCCGAGCGTCGAGGAGGTAGAAAATTGTCGATATCTGTGATCGAGAGAAATAGCCTCATCCGCTTCTTCGCCTCATTGACGGGATCTTGTTCGTCTTCAGCTCGTTCTTCCTTGGCATTGACGGGATCTTGTTCGTCTTCAGCTCGTTCTTCCTTGGTATTGGCTACAGATAGAGTCAGTTTTTCATAGGACTCAGCTACTGCATGGCCAGTTAGCATTTTGTCTAGCATTTGTAGCTCATGCTGTTTGTAAAGTGAACGCCAGTTACAGGAACCCGAGAGCAATCCATCCGCAAAAACTGGAGCAGCCGAAGGTGGAGCGAGCCATGCAGTCGCACCCACATCGCCAGGAAACACTGAGGCGACCATAGCAGCATGAAGTCCGCCCATGCTGCTCCCCGCGACAACCAGTTGCGTGAAGCCGTGATTACTACGGAAGTACTCCAGCAGTGACTTGGCTTCTTCGATTGTAGCTTGCCCCAGAATCGGCAGGTCGCTCACTCTGCAAGTTCAGCATCATTAGACAAAGCCAGCCTATTCTGTAGGAGCACACAATCGGTGCCGTACCTTCGTAACTTGGATCCTTTTTGTTGAGGTGGCTTGCGCTTCCCGTAAAAAGGTCCTTCCAAGATCTAACCATCAGCAATATTACACATGTAAGTGTCAACGCAACAAAATTGTAGCAATACAGGTCTGCGTACCAGCGTAGCAACACCTTGCTTCGCCAGTGGAATTGCAACCGACGTCCTTCGATGCAAGAATCCGTGCTCCCCCGTTCCCGGCAGCAGCACTACAGCACACCACAAATACAAAATTACTCTCCACCTCCACCACAACCTCCTTCAACCCACGTACCCACAAGAGGTCGCTCTTGTCTTCCCTGTGGAACTTCTCCATCTCCTCGTTCCCACTCCAACGGCGTCACGAGTTCACAGAACGCGTCCAGACTCTCTTCCGGCAGCAATTGCTGTGCATTGCCCAACGTGCTCCTAAACTTGCCTTCTCTCAGCGCCACTTTGGCCACCGACAGTTTCCTCACTTGTCCCCAATTCAGTTCCCCATCCGAGAGCGTCACGACGTCACTCATTCGTCGACTCTGCAGCAGCTCTCGGATGCGTTTGGGCGTGTTTAAATCCCCCCATCCATCGGAGAAAAAGCCGTTCGGGAACAGCACCGGATTCTGCGTCACCGCAGCAGCTGCTCGGTCCATATAGCGATGGTGGGAGGCCGTAACGCCGTCTAATAAGCGACTGGGAGAGCGTAAGACCGCGGCCAAGAGTCCCCACGGATGCAGAACGAGGATTCCCGGTGCTTGGAGCTGCAATAGCCATCGCCATCGCGCTAGGTAGGAGCCACTGGGTAGGCGCATCTGTACGAGGCAAAAGAGCGGAGCAGGAGGCGCTGGGGGACGCACAGGACGCCGTCGTGTGTGGCCAAGAAGCTCCCGTCGGTTCCTGCGGCGCGTATCACTACAACTTGGCCAAAGTCGATGCTGATTGGGCGAGAAGAGAGGTACAGTGTACCTGTAGGTCGGACGTTGACTGGGTGTTTGTATGCTGTATCTTCAACCCTCCTTCTAGAAGATCGGCTTCGAAAGGACCTGTGAGAAGCGATAACGAAGGGGCGCGATGTGTTTGAAGAGGTGTATGTCGGACAAGTCGGACGCACGACAACCGCTGGTGATCTAGAGGCTGAACTCGTCCAGGTTGACGCCTGGAATGCTGCGAAGAGCTTGGACGACGTCTCTAGAGCTTGGACGGAAGTTTGGGTCGCGATGGAGGCACCACTCTGCTAATTCTTGGATTTCATCTGGACACGTTGCTGAAAACGTCGGCTTCAATTGACCAGACATAATGTGCTGAAGGACTTGGATCGGTGCCATGCGACCCCCACGAGCAGTGACGGCGTTGGCGTAAGGTGCACGATGCGTGTCAAGCTCAGCGATCACAACGCCCAGCGAGTAGATGTCGGCTTTATCAGTCTGCAGTCCTCCAGCCAACACCTCCGGTGCTTTCCAGAACGGTGTACTTTGGTGAGACGACGTCGACATTTCGTGGCTGTGTTGGTTGGAAACACCGAAACCGGTTAGTTTGGCGTCCAAAGCAGAAGAGAGAAGTACATTTCGCGCTTTGAGATCTCCGTGGGTGATACGATGCTTGTGAAGGTACACCAACCCTCGAGTGATGTCCAGTAAAAGCTGCATCTTTTCTCGTTTCCAAGATAAGGAGAAGGACATGAAGTCTTCGAACGTGTCGTTGTTATCTCTGTTCGGGTTGGACTGGCGAAGGTATTCCTGCAGATCACCAAGCTCCAGATATTCCGTGACGAGACACAAATTCTGCATCAAACTCCACGTAACACCCACGAAACCTAAAATGCTCGGGTGCTGCAACGGCGCGATGACTCGGATTGATCTCACGAACGCCTTGATCTCATCTAAATCTCTCCGGTGCTCCTTATGTAATCTCTTCACGGCAACACAGCGATCGCGCAGTACACATAGCCACACTTCACTACGAAAGCTTCTAGAAATGAGATGGTGGAATTGCAGCAGTTCAAATGGGATCTGTGCATCCTTGAGGTGTGGATCATTTGCGAGAGCAGTGCGTACACAGTTGTCGGCGGACTTTGGGCCACTAGGGCTCCCTGATGCGAGACTTTCAACAGTCAGAGCCATGGACAACGCAAGAGGAGAGGACGCCCACGCCGATGGAGACGACGATAACATTTCGAGAACGTCGTGCATCGAACGTGGGTTGCCGAATATGTCGTCTTTATCGATCAATGGGTTATCGTGTGGGTTTCCTGGACTCGTTGGCACTTCTGTTGCTGCTGCTGGAGCTGCTCAAGCTGAGCTGATTCGCCGCTGAGTTGTACAAATCTGCTTTCCGTTGATCTGAACGTCGCCGTAGATAAATGAAGACAGCGATGCCTGTCACCACTAAAGCCGCCCCACCTATAATGAGTACGGGGATCGTGTGATTCCAATTGCCAGGAGAAGTGTCGTCATGCTGCAATCTTGTTGCGTTTGTATCTGCCAACGCGTTGTTGCTGTCGTCAGGGATACTGGTGTTGGCAAACCCTGAGCTATAGCTGTTCGATCCCAACGATGCTGAAGAATTATGCTGCTCTAGTATAGCAACAACATACTCGTTCAGCCACTTTGTCATTAGAGCAGAACTCTTTGGTCGACACCATCGATCGTCTGAAGCACGATACTGAATACACGGAATCGTCAACGAAGGCAGAGATTTTTCTGCTGTACAGGAAGTAGAGTACGACTCCTTTTCCAGTTTGCTTCGCGTATGAATAGCAAATAAAATCGCTGAACGACCTGCAGTTGTATCACTCCAAGTATGTCGCCGGACAAGAGCGTCGGGTATCGTGCTCGTGCTTACTTCAGATTGTTGACCTGTATCCCACACGGGGGATTCGTTAGCTGTTGTTTTTACGGATGTAGACGCACATTGTACGATATCATCCAGCTGCGTGGGTCCGCAGTCCGATGAAAAGCTCCATGCATCAGTTGAGCTGCTCTTCGCTGAGCAGTTTTTGAGTTTACACCCAGCGTTTACTATCTGCTTCGTCGTAATTCCAAGATTGCTCATGTTGGAACCAAAGCTGTTGGGTTGACAACGTGTGTAGATTGTAGCGAGATATCCTTCGTCACCCAAAGCATATCCACTGTCCCAAATCAAAGCACGCTGAAGAAGACTCGGGAGTGAGTTGAAATCCAAACCAAATTGCTGAAGCTTTTCCGTGATCTCCTCTGGCACATCTTGCTCAAGCAGAATAGACGATGTGCTGTTCTCAACCTCACTGGCTGAAGCTGTAAGTTGAGAGCGTACTTGGTACCAATAGATCTGGTAATACGAGTTCACGAGATCACTCGACATGTCATTTGTGGCGAAAATCATCGAGACCTGCAAGACAAACGCAATGATCATGGTGACAAATTCAAGAAACCAAGAAGGCGCCATGGCTGTTGTACGACCTGAGACCCAGGTGTTTGAACTCAATTGCAGATGTGAGGAACTGGCGGTTTAAACGTGGGTCGACACGAACAAGGACGACGCCAACCGAATTGCAGTCCAAGCACGTACATATCTCCGACTCGATCACGATTCCATCTGTGTGGTAAAGTTCGTTTGAGTAAATCACGACGACTGTCTTGATCCTTGTCAAGACATTACAAATACTGGCGATTTGTGTCCGCTCTCGCTTGATATCTCACTCGCTGCACTCTGAGCCACGAGCACGTTGCATTTTGTGGTAAGTGTTCTCTCCCGAAGCAGCTTCGTCGAACAGGAAAACACGAAAGGCACGAGTTCACACTGAACCGCGACTCCACTCCATGGAAGAAGCGAGACATCAACAACGCGCGTTGATTGCTTCACGAAAGCATGTTATCAAAGTGCAGACTATCGTAGGCCTACTCGAACACCCCACGAAATGCAGCATCGAAACAACGACGTTGCAGTCTAACGTCGGGAGCCAGCTCACTTGCGTGCTAGGACGGTGAACGCAGTGAACGGAATCAATCTCGGACGTCCATCCGCAAAGGGGTCCGCACTATCCGACGCAGAAACTCCTCCTTCCTCGAAGAAGTTCTCCTGTCCGTCTTGGTCCAGCAACTTAGTCAGCGTCTCCACAATCTGCTCCTTGCTCAGTCTCTCCAAGAACTTGGCAGCGAACGGGTTGTTGAGATTGGCTTCCACCATTGCCTTGGGGTCGTCAAACACAATCGTGTGGGTTGTGCGGTACATCTTCACCTCCTTGAACCCCGCGGTTTGCAGTTCCCCCATGATTCTCTGTCGGTCCGTCGCTGCGAGCAACGTCGGATAGTCCAGATCATCTCCGTCACCTTTCGAGGCATTGAACATGTCGGTGATCTTGTCGAACCACACCATCTGCGAACTCTTCTCGTCCCAAGCCGTGACCACCAAAAGTCCGTCGTCTTTCAGCACTCGGTGGGCTGTGACCCACCCTTTTGAACGATTGGGGAAGATGCCCAAGCCGAAGTTGGAGCCCACCACGTCCACCGATGCATCGGGTACTTGATCCAGTACCATCCCGTCACTTTGCAACGTGGTGAACTTGGACGCGAACTGACTGAGCGTGGCGTCCGATTGCAATTTGTCCGTCACTTGCTGCAACATGCCGTCGGACAAATCCGACGCCGTGACGCGGACTTCCGTCGGCGCGTCCAAGTACCGACGAGCAAACTCGAATCCCAAAACTCCGGGACCACAACCCACGTCCAGGAAGTGGAAGGGGTCACCAACGTTTTTGGTTTCGTGCTGCTGGAGCTGATGCAGAATTTCGTGGTGAGCGATTTGTAGCGAGTCCACCGCCCAACGAGCGGTCAATGAGCTGAAGACGGAGCTGTACGTCTTGGCGTGAGCAGACCACTTGGCGTTCGTGAAGGTTTTTTCCATTATCGACTACTGTCCAGAAAGGGTCGGTCGAGTCCTGCTTGGTAGATGTCCAAATTCCAAGTGAGCTCGAATGGAAGACTTGGCTCTGGAGATGATTAGATCGAGAGTTGTTTACGGCACGATGGCATGATACCTACGCACCCAGGTACAATCGGGTACAGCAGCATTCACAACTTCAAATTCAAACTTTGAATACGAACACAAGCAAAGTCCTCACCAATATGCAATTGCTTACATCGAACTGCAGGCAACTAGTTAAAAGTCACAGTTGGTTCGGGTCAAAGCAGCTTATCATCGCTGTAAACGTGTTGGGGTCTGGTGCATCGCGGAGCTTAAACGAGTTGCACATCTCGTCGTCTGGAACGACCACCACCAATACGCGCTTCAGATCCTTCAGCTGTGGGTTTTTATCCACCTCGGCGTTCAGCCGACGTAGTTGATCTGCCTTGAACTTTTTCTCGGGTCGAATTGTCACTTGAAGATAAGCCACAATCATCTCGGACTCTTCACTTCCACTTGAAAACGCTTGACACACTGATACTGCATCAGCACAAGGGAAGAACGGATAGTCAGGATACCAGTATCTCTCCTTGCCAAGTCTCGCCAAAATTGCTTAACACGAATTTTCATCTTCGCCACTGCAAACAACAGGAGGCACCGTATTTCGAGCTTGTCGTACTTGGAGCCTTCCCGCATCTTGAGCATGACGGGTTTATCTGCTTGGTGAACTGCGTTGTGCAGCAATTGCTGATAGGCGACACCCTCGAAGCTGGCACCGATAGATTTCGCGTACTTGTAAACTTCTAACAGCTTCTCCACGCCAGCCATTCTCCCCAGGTTGTGCAACGCAAACCCTGAATCCACCGAGAGCTGCCAAAATCTACTGTCGTAATAGTGCATTTCCTCCTTGCAGTCAGTGATAAAGTGACGCCAAACTCGATCCTCGTAGTCCCCGTACGTGTGTACCAACTGAAAAGGTTTGTTGCTATCCACTCGAGTCCAATTGCACATAACTCTCCATTCCAGCTCCTTACACGACATACAAAAGGCTCGCATGCTGCCTCCAGTGTAGAAGTACTGCGTTTTGACAAGCTTTGACCAGGTTGAAGAACTCAACTGCTTGGTCTTGCTCAATCCAGTCTCGATCACCCAGTCAGTCAACTTCGCATACCGCAACAGCTCAGCATCATGACGCCAAGCTGGTAGAACCACAATATGCGAGAGGTCATCGTGTTTCGCATCATAGTAGCTCGATGTTGCAAGAATATCAAAAGGAGAAAGCCCAAATACACAGCTGTCCGCTTCATCTTGTCTATAGCCATCAAGAAGGACAATTGCACCGTTAGCTTCAGCGCGAGCGACGTATATATCATTCGGCGAGAGATTTGTCACTCGTGAATACGAGCCTTGGCCATCGAAAATCACGGCTACCATACAGGTTTTACAGGTTTTCACGCGACGTATGAGAAGCACCTTCTTCTTCTCAACACACGCGAGGTAGAACGCAACACGGATCAGAAAGCAGGACTTCCCAACTCCTGAAGACCCGACTACCACAATGCGCCCTTTGCTGGTAGATGAAATAAGCCTCTTAACCACCTTCCACAACATGACTTCTTCCATCCGAACGAAGTAGTTACGCGGAAATTCACCTAAGTCTTCCCAAAATGCATGCAGCCCAGGCGTGGCAACAATAGGAACATCACTTGCTTGCTTTGTAGACAGGTTATCGAGTTGAAACTCGCTTTCATCCACAGTCAGATCGTCAAACTGGGTTAGAACCGAAAGTTTGATTCGTTTCACGACAATCTTCACAAGTTCGCGAATTGCTGGACGCTTCGCGAGTAGTGATACGAGTTGCAGCAAAAAATAAACCACGACGACAAGTGCACAATCTTCGTCCTCCCCGAGACCACACAATTTATCTGTTGCCTCCAAAAGTTTGCGATCTGTAGCTTCATAGGTTGCTTTGTTCGTGTAGACGTTGAGATCGGATGGATCGACGTTGTGGAGAAGACCGTCTTCGTGTATTTCCTTCACAGCCGCTTGGAGATCCGCAACTGTAGCATTATCTTCCATTTGCACGCACTTCGTCGACGCTAGTCTGACCCCTTCCTTATTCACTAACAGGAACCACAAAGACAATGTCATCTTCGTCTGCTGCTTCTCAGAGCAACAGCACTCGCCTCCAACCACTTTAAAAGTAAAATGATCCATTCGTTCTCTCAACTTGCTGCATGTCGATCGAAAGTATTCGACAAGTACATCACTCTGTCGATTGATGCTTGTTGATTCATTCTCAGTTTGATGTCCGGACTTGTGTAGATCCATAACCAAATAATGCGACGTAGGTAGCAAATATTTATAGGAGCCGTGAGGTTTCGATGCACAGGACAGATCAACTGATCAATCAGGACGTTGGTGACGAATAGTACCTCGGTTTGCTTTTAGCCTTCTGGTCGTTGGTTGCTCCATTCCTCCAGCTTCCTGAGGTATATTTTCAACTTCTGCCGCGATGAAAGAACGCTTGGCCGAAATACTGGCGCTGCGTAGCGTGGTAGATGCTCTCCAACAAGAAGACGTGGTCAAGGTGCTGGGTGATGTCACCATCCTCTCCGACGAGTATTTACCCGTGCTGGAGTTCCTCATGGCTCCTGAAAATCGTACGACTTCATTGTTTGACTGACAGCTTTCGCCTTCGGTGACAACTAACATTTTGGCTCGGTTCTAGTGACTTGTTTGGTCAGCTCCATGCTCCAAGAACCAACACTAACAGCAAAAGCCACAGCTGCCGCAGCTCGACAACCAGGAGAAGCACCTTCATACGAGGAGTACGCAGTTTCGTTTCGAGCACATTGGGTATTGTGCGGCTCAGGGTTTTCACACCAGCTTCTAGCAGCGATGAGTGCTCTCAAAGGCGAACCTCGAGCATTGATCGCGCGTACTCTCGCTGAATTCAATTCGCGGGACAGTATGACACTTGAGGCCTTTGCTCGGTTCCTGACGGCGTTCATGGATCAGTACTCTCCACAAATGTTCATGTCACTCTTCGACGCCAGCATTCGTCAGCAGAAAACCTTTCTCGAGTCGCTGCTGTTGTTGATTTTCTACGAACCTTTGAGAGACACCATGGTGCGCTTGTGCAACGAGTTGCAGGGAGCTGATGCTGAACCGGAAGTCGACACTCTCATCGGACTCGCGCTGCTTCAACTTTCGCCACTGAATCCCACAAAACTTGTTCGGGAACGCGTACATGAACGACTTAACCAACGCGTGGCGAAAGACGTTGGAACTGTACGGTTTGCGCGGATGGTTTTCACGTGTGACTTGCTCACCGACCTCATTCACGAGAAACGAGAAGGTAGTTTAGGATTCGCCATGATACTTTCACTCAGCGAGTCTGGGCCGAGTGCAGAGCAACTTATTGAAGTGGCATTGTGCGATCTCCGTGAACTTCCAACAGAATTCGCTAACGAGTCGTATGCTTTGAAGGTGCTGAACTCGTTGTTGCAGCAATCTCAATGTGGTTGTGTGACGAAAGCAGCGTTTTGCCGAGCTAGTGCTGTAGCTCAGGAAGATGCTACTCAAGAAGAAACGGCATTGAGCAATGATCCTCTCTCACTTCCTTGTACGCGGGGCAGCCCGCACGAAGATTTACCTCTCATCTGGCAGGTATTTCTCAGGCATCTCTCCACAGTGCTGTCGTTCTTCTCATCGTCATCACCGGAGGCTGCATCTCTACAGTGGCGATTCAAGCCGACCCACGTTCAACTAGTGTATCTCATGCTACCAGTGCTCAATGTTTCGTGTGCGGTTGCCGATACTCTTGTAATTCAAACGCGGACGCTCGATGCTCTTCTGGAATTGATAACACGCTTCCCAAAGGCGTCAATCCTGCACTGCGCAATCGCACGCTTATTCATTGTTGCTCTCGAGGACTCACCGTACATGTTTGGCAAGGAGCTACCAGCTTTTCGGTCTCCAACAGACCCGTTGCGACTGCATTTGCTTCTCGGTGGCGCGCTTGATTTTGTACTACAATCTTTTGGGTGGACTTCTGTTCCTCAGCAAGACGGAACGACACCAGGCAACAATGTTCCGACCAAAACGCCACCACCACCTCCAGCATTCTTGGACGTCGCCATCTCATTAGATCAGGCACTTACAAGTGCATTCGCTCACTCAGCCCAGCTTTTCATGGGCAACTCGGCATTCGAGCGTTGGAAGGTTTTCCGTCTGGTAGTTCTACTACCCATTCAAACCGTTTGGGAAGAGCAATATCAACCTCCTCCAGCTGCCGATATGGGGCCGTCACCACTACTTACAGCGATGCTCTACGGAGAGGGGGACCATAACCAAAGCCAGGAAGACACACCCACAGATACAAAACACCACAAAGACCGGAAGCATTCAACTGACGGAATTGTCCCTGTGAGATTAACAATCACTGAAGGCGTTGCCAGTACGGCGCAACCAGTACTTGCAGAGACCAGTTCCAAACCTGAGATCGATGTCAGTGCTCGTCCAGAAGCTCCAACAGCAGCTCTAACCCAAGATGCCAATAAAGCACCAACTCCAGCGCAGGAAGGTCCATGTGAAGCCGAACTAATTTCCCAGCCTGCAATGACAACAGAAGTATCAGCGCCAGTCGTACACGATGTACCAACGCCGCTGGCAGCTCTGTACAACGAAGAGGAGAAGCGTATGATGCTCAAAGTTAGTGATGACACGACTGTGTCTTCATCTCCACCGATAGAACTCGTAGTTCCTGCTGCGGTACCGCAGATGACATAACCAACGGAACTTGTTTGCAGTCCCAGCGTTTAGCATCTTCCATATTGAAGTAGTTAGTAAAGATAAGCACGTAAGGAACGATAAAAACACGCTTCCGTGTCCTCGCTTGCAATTGAATCGGGAAAAACTCTCTTCCGACTATTTCATCCACATTTCGTAGGCGTAGTTGACGACAGCACCGATTTTGATTCGATGCTGTGGATCAAAACAACACATGCGGTTTACCAAGTCCCATTGTGCATCATTGAAACTACTTGGACGTGGCGGTAGCAATTTCTGGTGTGACTTTGTACCGCACAATGGGGTCTGGCATTGAGGTTCCCCACGGATACTGCCCCGTCACAGCCTCGAGAATGCACATTCCAAACGAATAAATGTCGGAGGCAAACGATTGTGGCGCACCAAGCAGACACTCAGGCGCTTTCCATCGAGTCGCTCCCAGACCCGCTAGTTCTTCAGCCGTTAGACTTGCATTGAGCTCCGAAGCTAAGCTGCTCAAACCAAAGTCACACAGCTTGACCTCATCTCCCATTCGACACACAAGGATGTTGTTGCACTTCAGATCACCATGAACAATACCGCGGTCATGGAGATGTTGCAGACCGAGAGCTGCTTCCCAAAGCGATACCCACGCGCGATGAAGTGGAGCCTTTGCTTTCAGATATTCCGTGAGCGTCCCTAAGCTCGCTTTCTCGCAGACGAAGAACGGTTGACCAACATGGCACGCACCGTACAACTTGATCAGGTGCGGATCAACCAGAGAGAACCAAATATCGACTTCGTGCTGGAATTGCTCTCGATTATGAGCATTGCATTGGTCCGTCAGAACCAGCTTCACGACGACATCAGCACCAAGCCATTTCCCTTCGTATGCGGCACCGAAAGACCCGTCAGCGATATGCTTCCCCAACTCAACTTGATAAGGAGGTATGAACCATGCGGGTAATAACCAAGCATTGCTCACACCTTTCGGCATATAGCCTGCTTCCGAATTGAATGCATTTGAGTTTTGAGCAAGGCTAAACGGATCACAATGTAGTGTTTCGAACTGCAACAACGCGGATCCCTGTGCGTTATCCACCTCGTTCCGAGAGTTATTCAAACAAATTGTGGATTCTCAAGGCATGTTTCCAGTTTCTTGTGTAGATGTTCCTTAGACTTCTGAAAGGTTGGTTTCCAGCAGTGAATGGCGGCACTTCTATCGAGTAGAGGCGAGCTTTGCAGCAGTCGATCAATGTCGTGGTGAACACCATAGTTTTTATTTGCAACGGTTCGAGAAGCACACACGCTTGCCACAGAAGTTCCACCACCAAGCATCGTCGATCAAGATTGTTGAGAAAACGAACGAGAATAAGGCAATAGGTCTCTACTAGTGACAGTGGTGGGTGTTCTCGACAAGCTTGTAACTGGGTGTAGATATCCTTGAGGCGAGCAAGTACGGGCGCATTCACAGGAAGCAATTCCGCGAGCTCGTCGCAATACCCTTCAGCCTCGTCAAGAGTAGCTGAAAGGGTCAACCCAAGTGTATGAATCACAAACAAACCGAGATCGTCAACAACTTCATCCAATTCTTTACCAGAACTCGGCTCATCAGCACTCAACAAATTTGCTTCTTCCTCTTCTTCGTGTTGAGACAGCAAACCCATCCGATAAATGACGTCCTTAATTTCAAGTCTTTCTCCTGCGTCAGCAGCACACATTCGTGTAAGAAGTTCCCATTCAGAGGCATGCATGTAATCTGTCTTGGACGCAGGTAGCTTTTTAGGGGAAGGATGCGGAAGAATAATACTTTTTATCTTCCGCATGAGAGCTTCAGTCCTTGAGCGAGGACGATTGCGCCACGCCGTAAGAAGTTCAAATATGCACAGACCAAATGCTAGGATATCTCCTGGTACCGATGCGTGCCGGATCTTGCGAATGAAGTGAACGATTTTCCTGCTGTAGTGAGAATTATTCTGTCGAATAAGGCCGACGCCACTGAGAATGCCGCGGCACTCGTTCGACTGCAGGAGATCTACTTCTGATAAATCTCGAAAGACAAGACCACGGTAGTGAATATATTCCAAACCGCGCGCACACTCGAGTAACCTTTTCCAGGGCAGCCCCCAATCACTAATAGGATAACTGCTTTCATGTATTGCCAAAGGTTTGCCAACGTGACTCGCACCGTAAAGCTTCCTCACATTCGGGTGGTGTAGGTCTGCCCAAAGCCCCACGTTGCGTATGAAACTTTCCTCACCGTCGTCAATCAGCGAAAGATTCTCTTCATACCAGTCGAATTTCGACGTCGCGAACCATGTCGGAAGCGCAGCCACAACTACACCCGACCGTCTTACAACATTTTCAAACGCAGTCGCCTCAAATCCAGTTCTTCACATGTTAACGCAGTGCTATACTGCTCAATCTCATGCCGCATACGAGTCAAAATCTCCAAACTTTGTTGCTTGCCTCCCATTTCATACCACATCCGCAAACTGTTCCCAACAAGTGCTTCGTTCTGTTCCATCCACTCGTCTCTCTCACGCTGAAAAGTGTTACGCCAACAAACATTTACAACAGAGTGTTGAAGGTGTAAAATTTCCAATGCCGCTTCCAGGGAGCGCTGAACCGTGACCACGACACGTCCTGTATCCGACAACTTAATAAGTAGACGCCGCTCATGCTTGAACTCACGAAGCTGCTCTCTCAGATTACTCCAACATTCTCCAATTGCACTACGATATCCCAGCGTTTGCGCGCGAAGCTTCAGGGTTCGCTTCAGGTGGCGACCAAGCGGATCCATTTTCGTTCCTTATCTGCAAAGTCGAAGTGAGCATGGCTATTAGACACGCACATTCATCACTGAAACCTTCTGGATCATCGACACTGTGCTCCATGCCGGAAAATCAACGAGTCTATTCATTTCGACGTCTCTGCTGCCTTTTCACTGCTTTCTTTACTGCCGTTCTCCACCTCATTCTGTTCTAGGTCTTCAGAGGGCTCACTTTTCTCAAGTGCACCATTTTCCTCTTGCTTGAGTGGACCTTCGTTGGCCTCAAGCGTTGCTAGCAGCTCCTGAAGTTGCGTCTTTTGTGCCTCTTTGGCCTCTTGGTTCACGACGTCTTTCGCGTTAGCATCTTCACCTTCAGTTTTGATAGCTTCGTCACGAACAAGCAGGCCTAATTGTTCGCTTAAGACAGTCGTAAGACTCTCACTCTCAATGCTACGCTCATGGAATTTAACCATCACATAAGCTCGCAGTTTCTTTGAGAACCGGCACAGGTTCGCCACGACGAAGGCAATCCGTTCCAGTACAAAGAGCCCAGCATCAAGTCTTCGTAGATAGCGGGCATCTTCATCATCGTCTTCATCTTCATCGTCATCTAACTGGCCACTCTTTACCACGCGCTCATGATACTTCGCGAACAGATCCACAAGCCGATCGACCTTCTCCATCTCGTTCTCGACGAATTTTGCATATAGTCGATCATAGCCATCCGCTGGGGCTTTCTCCCGCACCCACGCACACATAGAAGCCACCAAACTAGCGACGTTCTCTTCTTCTTTCGCGCGTTCACTGGCCTTGCTCGCCTTCGTGCTGCTGCTCGACTTGTATTTGCCGTATCGGCCCATGAACACAGAGAAAACAGTTCGCAGCCCACCGATCTCAATGAGCCGTTCACTGTTGCGTACATTGTCCATAAGTGCGTGGTCCAGCGCACGCAACGCGCCACCAAACACAAACCTCTGACGGTCCTTCGTACAACGCAGCAGAAGCTCCAGACCTTCCAATCGGCGAAATTGTTTCTGTGCTTCTGGAACGAGAAGTACGCTGCACAACGCATTCACCAAGTTGCCAACGAGTTCCTCCTCTTCCTCGCTACTCGGATCTTTCTTCCTAAACGGCGCGAGCGCCTGCAGCAGATCGTCCATCAAATCCACCTTCTTCTTCGTGTCGCTCTTCTCCTCACTCGGTCGGTCCTTGCCCATCCACGCGACGAACTTCTCCCTCGGTTCCGGTCCAGACTGCAGCAAAATGGACAGAATCTCGCTCGCGTACAACTTGTTCTCACTAAAACTCCTCTTTGGCGCCACTTGCTTGAGCAAGAAGGGCAGAATGGGCGTACTCTCGGCCACTTGGACGCACACTCTGGGCTCCAAGTCCTGCCAAGTTCTCCAGGATCTGCAACGACCTGTAAATGCCCGCAGCTTCTTCTTCCTGCTCCTGCTCTTGCTTCTCCACCGTCGCAGCCAACTGATACAGCGTCGAGACCAGCAACGGCAGCAGTTTCTCGTCCACGAGATGCTTGGCCAGCGCTCTCGCAGGCTCTAGAGCTTCTGCATCTTCATCCACGTCCGTAAACTCCGCCAGCAGACCCAGCACAGCCAATCGGATGTCGAGATTTTCATGGGACAAGAGTCCCAGCAGCACACGAGGCACTTGCAGCTCCGTCATGACCGAGAAGAGCTCGGGCTTGGCCGCCACCGTCTTCCAGCGCGTCAACTCGCCGTCCAACGCCAACTCCGAGTCCACGAACTTGGTTGGCTCGTCTGCGTGCTTCTCCCGGGCCAAGGCGTTGCGTCGCACGTGCTTCTGGAGCGAATTGGCCATGGATTTGAGCGCGCGGGCGTCCAGCGCGTCGCCCTCCTGCGCCTCGGCGGCGTCCACGATGGCGCTGATCTTGGCGGCGGATGCTGCGGCAGATACACGAGCACGTTTTACAGCTGGGAGGGGCGACGCCGAGGCCGCCGGGCGCTTGGGAGCGGCCTCCGCAGCCAGCACTCGCTCGAAGTGGCTCTCCATTGGCAGAATGGCTACAGGTTATTGTATGGAGAGAAATAAAAGACATTGATTGGATGAAATTTGGGATTCTTTTTGACCTATGGGAAGTGAGGTATCATGTTATGGGTACATTTTCATTAGTTGACGGAAGATGAAGAAGGAGGGGGATGCGCGGCCGGGGGACAAGCGCGCGAGGCTGCTGAGCTCCGGAGCCGTGTGCGTGCACTTTAGTGTGGAGCACAGAAGCCAGTGGAAGGTGCTGGGGGCGGAGAAAGCCACGGAACGCGCGGCGGACGTCGCGCACTTGCAATATTACGCGCTGGATACGGTGCTTAGTGATCATTTCGTTAGGAAATCGTTATTATAAAATACTTATGCTGTGAATATTTTATATTTTTTTACAGGAGGCAATGAACGACGTAACTAGGGAGACGTACCGCTGTCTGACGTGCAACTTTCGAGGTGTGAGAGAGGCGTCGAGGCAGCAGATGCAGGAGATTGAGGACGGCGAAGACGACGGCAGCTTCATGGCTCATGCAATTCTCCATAACCACGCAATTGGTGCGTGCATGGGGGCGTCAAGTACTGTATTCTGAAAGAGTGATATTTACTTGGTGATGCTGTTATTGCAGCCATGATGGAGAGGAAGAGGCAGCTCTATTGTGCCAATTGTAGGGATTTCATTTACCCGGAGGCGGTTGTGGGAGGCGGCAGTCGACGGCGTAAACGGCAGATCAGAGGCGTAGCGACTCCTCACAAGTTGCTGCGGAGAGGGCTGGTGAATATGGGCAACACGTGCTTCATGAGCTCGGTGCTGCAGGCGTTGGCGCACAACCCGATGCTGCAGCACTACTTTTTCGTGGCGAGGAGTCATGACACGACAATCTGTCAGCAACAGAGACAGCGATTACTGTCAAGGAGGCAGGAGCAGCTGAAGTCTGAAAAGGAACGTGGTGACAATGACTCAGATAATCAGGAGGAGACCAAGCGTGCACCGGATCCTGCCATCTCGGTGTGTTTGGGGTGCGAATTGGCTGCCTTTATGGCGTTATTGATGCCTCCTTCAGTCCCACGGAAGACGCTCATGGCATCTCCGATTGCACCACAGGGGATTTTAGAGGCCATGTGGAACGCTTTTCCGTCGTTTATCGGTACTGCTCAGCACGATGCCCACGAGCTGCTGATTGCGCTGCTAGGTGGGCTCCACTCGCACACTCACCCTCGTGTGTTCATTCATGGTGGTGCATCTCCACGCTTTACTCCCCGTGGACATAGTTTGTGTGACTGCGCAGTGCATCAGCACTTTTCCGGCGTGTTACGGTCTGAACTTGCCTGTGGAGGATGCGGCTCAGCCTCCCACAAGTTCGACCCGTTCTTGGATGTGTCGCTGTCTCTCGACGACGGAAGTGAGCCAGATGAAGAGCACGAAAGGAAGACAGCGACAGAGTCACCCCAATTCACTTTGAATATGCTACTGCGCCAGTTCGCAGCAGAAGAGGAATTACGGGGTGCCAACCAAGTGTACTGCAAGCAGTGCTCGAAGTACCAGAACAACTACAAGAGTCTTAACTTGCACACGCTTCCGAACGTGCTGGTGTTTCACATCCGCCGTCTCGACTTCTATCGCCAGCAGAAATTGATGCAGAACGTACAATTTCCTTTAACAGGACTCAACATGAGGCCGTTCACATCTGTGGGCATCGACGAAGCTAGCGAGCGGAAGAAAAACGATAAAAGCGTCGTCCAAGGAAGGCCAGACACCGACCAGAGCGAGTACATCTACGATCTCGTCGCCGTCGTCAACCACCACGGCGAGTCCGTCAACGGCGGCCACTACACCTCTTACATCCGAGACGAAGTTCCCAAAGCTCAAAGCCCTTCCAGCAGCCAACAGCAGCAGCAGTGGATACTTTTCGACGACG
The DNA here is from genome assembly GCA_032158285.1 of Phytophthora sansomeana. Classification (NCBI taxonomy): domain Eukaryota; phylum Oomycota; class Peronosporomycetes; order Peronosporales; family Peronosporaceae; genus Phytophthora; species Phytophthora sansomeana. The sequence continues at coordinate 414,903 of JAPDHH010000218.1, forward strand.
TGGAAGTCAAGACCGTTCCTGCTGACGAAGTCGAGAACTCGCAAGCGTACGTTGCTGTTCTGTCCACCTCTCTATCTAATGCCACTAACCAACTCACTCTTGTCCAGATACCTGCTCTACTACGTGCGACGGAACCCTTTCATCGCCGTCGCCGCCTAACCAAATACAGTACATGTCCACTTCAACTTGTCTCGAAAAGATGGCACCCTGTCACTATCTTCCCTCTATCCACTGACCTTAAATAAAAACTCGCCGCGTGGCTAAAACATTAGAGAAAGGCTCCGCAACGCTCAAGACCGGAATCCCCACGCACCATGCAGGTCAAGTACCCCATCATGGGGCTCTCGTACGCCCGCGGCCTCTTCGCCATCTGCGGGGGCGGCGGCTCGCTTAAGTCCGGCATCAAGAACACCGTCGTACGTGTCATAACCTTCTTTTCTTGTTCTAAAAAATAGTACAAGGCTACAGTACTAATACTATAGTATTGTATCATAATCTTATTTAGGACATCTACCAGCTCTCGGACACGGACGCCACTGGCTTCAGCAAGGAGATCACGGCCGATACGGGGCTGGAACTGGCTTCGGCCGTGGCGTTTTCCCATGACGGACAGCTGCTCGCTGTGTCTGTGAGCGCAGGCTGCTGGGTCTACGCTTTGGACCTGAAAGAGAAGATAATGTCGCTCCTGGTCAAGTTTCGCACGGATTTCCATGAAGACGAGAGCTCGCAGACGTGCGCGCGCTATGTGGGCAATTCCACCATCTTGACGGGTGGCGAGGACGGCGTGGTGCGTGTCTGGAGACTCAGCAGAGTTCCGTCCAAACCTGAGAAGGCTGTGGGCTCCGCGAAAGCTCTGGAGGTGCCGGACGAGAGAGATCCGCACGAAAAAGTCAAAACGGAGGAGCAGCCCAAGCTCGGAGACAGTGTGATCAATGGGGTCAACATGATCACGCTGACGAGGGAGTATCGAGGTCATACCAAGAGGATTAGGGACATTGATGTGGATCTGTCCCATCGCAACTTGGTGGCGTCCAGCTCGGAGGACCAGTCGTGCCATTTGTGGAGACTGACGGAGGTGACGCCCATTTACAAGCTCTCCAAGGATGACGCACTTGACAACGCCATTCAGAGACTGGCTACGAAGCCGGTGGTGGGACCGCGCAAACACTTGTTTCGCTGCGTGCGTTTTTCCAACAGTGGGCGTCGGCTGTACACGGTGCTGACTCCCGCGCGTGGTGACTCCATTTTGATCAAGTGGAAGCCCGAGACCATTGCCCAGGAGAACGAGGAGCAGTGGTCCTGGGTGATAGATCAAGTTGTTATCGCTGGGGACAAGCCCGTGGCGAGTCTTTGTGTGAGCCAAGACGACCGCTTTGTGTGCACTGCTGCGGTGACTGGCGAAATTAAGGTTTTTGTGGCAAAGATGTTGCAGCAGTACAAGAAGAAGTCGACCGAACAGCACACTTTTGCTATTACTGGCATGAGTTGTGCGCCGTCAGTGGACAAACAATCCCCCCATTTTTGCTTGGTGAGTGGTGGTGCCGACAAGTATTTGCTGCGTCATGAAATCGCTCTGGAGGGTGGCATTGTCAAGTCGGGTATGGAGATCGTCGAGGGCGGCGTGAAGAGCGTGGTGGGCGCCACCGTCGGTCTTGGGCTAAACATTTGGATGTCTACAACGCTGCTATTTATTCTCCTGCTATTTATTCATGCCAAGACTGCAATGCTCCTGGATGGTCCGTTGGCAGGCTTCAATGTACGTTCACAGATACGGTCACGATTTGTATATTTTTTGATGAGAGTGTTGATCATGATATTGTTTTCCTTGAAAATTCACAGGATCTAGCGTCGCTTAGCTTAGACTCGACGGATGGTTTGGTGACGATTGCAGCGCTGCTGGGTAGCATTGTGATCACTTGGCTCTTTTCGGCTCACAGCTCGGTGACGAGCCGTTTTTTCTGGAACGGCTTGCTGTGCCTACTGTCCGGTATTGTGGCCTTCCTCGTGGCTATCTCGGCGGAGCTTGAGGTTAACTGGCAAACGGGCGATGCTACCATTGACGAACTGCTTGGTACGTGATATTGTGGCGTCTGTGCTGGGTTACCTTTTTATTCTGACATGTATGTGTTGGTGTTCAGACTACAAAATTGCGATCGCCTTCGGTGTGTGCTGTCTCGCGTTCTTCTTTTTGCATTCGCTGCTGGTGCTGCTGACACGAGGTCAAGCTGCGTGAGCTGCGTCCATAGCTCAAGCATTGACAAGTAGAGCCCATGGCCCACAAAATGAGTCATTGGGTTGTCGAGCACCACCCACAAGATCGTAGAATTGGTGCCTGTGACGGAAGCAGCAAGAGGCATCAGCACGTTCCGCTACAAATGAGCGACACTCAACTATCCAACAATCAAAGATGCGTTCACGGTTCCCACCCGCCTCTGGAAAGCTGAGGTGCAGTCGCTTGCTCTTGTGTTTGCAACTTTCAGCTGGAGAACCGACAGCTCAAACAGTAAAATCGGCTTCTGCTGGCCATAGAGCACTTCCCACCAGCTGCAGTATCCATGCATTCGCCATCGAGCAGTATTTCGCGAAAAACAGATGCAGCCTTTCCCTACTAAGTTCGTGGCATTCATTATCGAAGGTACATTCAGCAGCAACTTCTGTTATATTGACGCATTCATTAACGCACATAACATCTACATATTAGATTTGGCGGGTTTTGAAGTGACGACAATGCCTTGACGACCAGCGAGACAGCAGTCTCAGCTGGTGCTTAGCTCGACCAAATGGTGAAATGCCTCTGCACTTTGTTAGTACAAGCTACGTCAGCGTAGAAATCACCGACAGATGAACGTGCATGTGGTTTGCCAGTCGCTAAAACCATCTCTACCTCATTTCGAGTTCTTGGCAACTGCCGGATCAATCACAATTCAACTTTCGATCAACTCGCCAAGATGCTCCGAATTGCTGTCGTCGCTGCTGCACTCACAACCTCGCAGTGTCTTACCGCAGAAGCTTCAACCACTGAAGGTGGTTTTACAACCGGTGCCTGGAAACCGGTCAATGCGTCGAATTACGCGATTGATTCACCATGTGAACACCAACGTTGGAACATCACGCAGGACTCGGCCAGTGCTGTGTGGCTCCATTTCTCGTCTGTTGACCTGGCTTCCGGTGCCCATTTGATGGTTTCCTCATTGAATGGGTCAAAAGCGTTAATGATCTCATCTCCGTCTACGGATGTCACCACCAGACCGATTTCCGGCAGTGGAGTGGTGTTGCAGTATGTGCCTTCAAGTGAAGATTGTGTTGAGACCAGCAAGTCAACCCTGACGTTGAACACCGTGGGGTACTCATACTCGGAAGACGCACAAGTTGACAATGAAGAGCGCGAAATCTGCGGTTCGGCTGATACCATGAAGAACGCGGTGTGCTTTTCAACTGGCACTGAAGAAGACAAAACGATGGTCGCCAAAGCGAAGACGGTCATGCGGACGCAGCGTACTCGAGATGACAACGCAATTGTGACGTGCACGGCCTGGCTGTGGGGCAACCAAGGACACATTATTTCAAACAATCACTGCTTCTCCAGTCAAGAAATGGTCGACGCTGCCAAGTTCGAGTTCGATGTGCAGACTACCGGGTGCAGTGACGACTGCACATTTGCAACTTGTCCTATCGGTAAGACCCTCGTAGGCAAGGACAATGTAAAGTTCATCAAGTCGGATGCGACGCTCGACTACTCGCTCATGCAGATCACGAACGATGCTGCCTACTATGTAAACACTTACGGGTACCTACAAGTCCGTAGCACGGCTCCAGCCAAAGAGGAGATCTACATCCCGCAACAGCCCAAGGGTGGTGCTAAGAAAATTACCAAGACCGACAATGACGCCGACTCGAAGGCGGCAACCGTGCTCAACCTGGACTACTCAGTGGAGGTGGAAGGAATCACTTACACGCACCTCATCGCGTATGCTGCTGACACGGAAGAGGGAAGTTCCGGTTCTCCTGTCATCTCCCGCTCTGATAATGTAGTGGTCGGTCTCCACCGGATTGGAGACTGTGACAACGCTGCTACCCCATCGGACCAACTTGCAACTGCACTTCAGGCGATTGTATCTGGTAACGACGGCGTCAAGACTGCTTGATAGAGTTCACGTGTAGATGTGTACAGTAGTCATGAGTACGAGTTGTTGCAATATTGTTGTGTGTTGAGCTGGAAAAATGTGTTGCTTTAATTTCATGTGGAATGTATTCTTGAATGTCTTTGATAGAGCTCCACGTATGGAGTGTTTCTTCCAAAGATTTAGTTATCGGATGCCATCAAGTCTACCGCTACAGTGTACAGTAGACTCCTAGAATGACCAACGGGGCTTCCATTCCCACACAAGGCGGTCAAACCCATGACAAAGTGAGCGATTGTAGAGCAAGTTAGCGTGGATAGATCGGATACCCAACGAAGATAAATCTGCGACTGAGAGCACTTTGTCTTTGCAAGACGTGAAACGTAAAATGATGAAGGCGGATGTGCGTCGAACGTGAACTTGAAAAGCCAGAAGCCACAGTGCAATACTCGTGTCATCCTGTCCATTTAGACTTGCAAGGCGTCTACGATTCCTCGCTAGAAATCGGACACAATCCGCCGACAGCACGAAGTGTGGTCCAGCGGCATACGGAACGAATTGATTCATTGGGTAGCTGAGCTCCGATGTGAAATATGGGTCCGTTTCAATTCGTACGGGGCCAAGAGGCTGAGGATGAAGGTTGTTACTGAGCTCACCGAGGTACAATCGTTCATGCGGCATAGCTGTTGTTAAGTCCTTAACTACGTCGTTCACCCTCAAGTAGATATCATCGTCTGCAATCATCACAAACTGAGTCTGCGGGAGCTCGGCCACAACCCATTCGAGAAACGAGGCCACTTTCTCGGCCAGGAACAAATGCGAATCCTGACATTGAAGCTCTTCAGTCAGCAAGTCTCTGTACACCTCTTTTTCGAGTGCTATTGCTGCCTGAAGACGTTGACGACCTTCGCTGTTTGAGATATCATCCATGTTCGGAGTGCATCCCACGAAAAACACTTTTACCTGCGTCGACAACGACGTTTTGCTCGCCCACGTTTCGCGAATTGCCTGACGAAGCGCAAAGTTGGCCAACACTGCGGTTTTCACTCCGATGGTAAGTACAATGTCGTTTGAGCTGGCATTGTTAGCAACTCTGGATTGAGCCTCTGAATTGTCGTAGCCACTCATAATATCAGAGTTTTCTTCATGTTTGTGCTGCTCTGCCCACTGCAGAATGTTAATATCTTGGGGGAAGTTTTTGGTCCACACGATAACGCTCGATCAGCTGACCAGCATGGATAATAAATTCTGCCGTAGTGACGATGGAGAATGAAATGGGCTCAGTCTCTCGATGTCGTTCCTCCGTCTGGGCATTCCAAATGTACGCACGGGCAACGTAACTACCTCCCACCAGTTCATGAAAGCGGATCTTCGAGTCCAAAATTGACGAACATTTCGTGGCAATGTGTTCCAGCTCCACGCAAATAAACATTTCTCCATATCGCTCTTTAAAAGCGTCTATAGTGCTGGTTTCAATAGCGAACTTGAACCGTAGAGGCAAAGTGGACACCCCGCCATCTCCAGGAAAATCAATCTTGAAAATCGTGATAGGGTCATCATATATATATATATATATTTTCGATTGGAATTTGGCCAAATGTCGATGCGTTGGCAGCTTTAACTTGTTCAACATAACTACAGAACTGCCAAACAACCAGAAGAGCGGAGTACGATCTAAAGACCCCCATCGAGAGATCCAAAATTGCAAATCAAATATCGGATATCTTCCATATTTTGGATACCGTCGCTTGATTAGACTTAGGAGTAGCGACCATGAGCTAACTTAATAGTTATATTTTTGGTTCTTCTTGCGTATCTGCCACGCAGTATTATCACTGATGTGGGAATACTAGTACTATATCCATTTAGTAGTGTGAATAAAGACCCTGTTATAATAGGGTCTTCAGGATTGAATTATTTTTTGCCTGGCGATATGAAAAAGTTACTCATACAATTCCGATTTTCTATGGTAGTGTTTTCCGTGTGCTAGGTGTGTCGTGTTGGCAGACGACGGTATGTATCTTCGACTGTGACCATCTACGCGAGTGAAATCTTCAGCGACAATAGTTTGGAGAAGTGTGGAGAGAATTTCTTGGAGTAAAAGAGCAAAAAACACAGGCTCCGATTTTTTTAGTAAATGCAGGCAAGGTAAAAAAAACGATAAAGTAGATTTTCAGTGCTGCATCCCTGTCACAGATAATGAGTAGAAAGCAATCGGCATTTCTGTTGTTTGCGTCAAGCATTATCATCTAGTTCGGCTACTGCATCTACGTGTCCAACAACATCATTTGATTAGCCGAGGGCGATGGCCAAACAAAGCGATAGATATGGTCTTCACTTGACATGATTTCAGCGCAGAGTTGACTTCCTCTTGCCTTCGACGCCTGGGTAAGGCTCCAGTTTCCTACTCTTTCATACATGCGAAGAAAAGCAACTGTGTTTATATCCTAATATCTGGTTGGAGTCGTTGTGAGTGGCGAGACCTATGAAGAAGTCTGCGTCCCGGATTCCAAGCCCTGCAGTAGTGTCGTGTCCCTGCTAACATTGGACGTTAGTATGCAGCTGAGAAGCGTCGTAGTAATTGGCTGATTATGTGGTCCACACAGTGTAGCTGTAGGACTAACAGAGGGTTGGCACCTTCGAGGTTTCCTCCTCAATCCCAATTCTGCTCAGTGGGAAACAGTGTGTTCTTGTCGGTCTCTCTCTCCGCCTCAAGACACAGCGAACGACACCACTACGTGCCTGCGCATTGTGCTAAGACCACCACGCACAGTGCTTTACGCTCTCATCTAAGCAAACTACAGGTGTCTAGCACGGAACGTGGCAAGCACGTCCAGTTCCGGCACAACGGGCTCGAACTTGGGATGGCATCGATCTAGTGCACTAAATCTAGCACCCCCAGGTTCTCCTCGAGCTGTTCTGGGCAACCTGTGCCAATCATGACGTGAACACGCTCTCATTCCGCAACGCACCACGTCATTGCAAGCTGTGTAAGCGAGCAGCTGAGGTTCGTGGCAATAGATTTGAGCTTGTCAGCAACTCCACGCGCTTCTCGAAGCTGGGCACAAGTGGGTGGCAAGCTAATTCCTCATCAGTGAAGTATGAGCCGCTGGATTTCCGAGCTGTGCTTGTCAGACAAGGTGCCATACGCCAACGGGGTCCAATTTGTGCTTCTTGTACAAACCCACGAACTAGCACTCCGCCCTCAAAGATGCTGTACTGAGGCTACACCACGATGCGACAGATCATTTTGAGACGGTCGGCGATGTTGCACGCTTCTTGGATGTCCGAGGCGAGCCACTGTGGCCCCCAGTAGAGGCCCAGCCTTGCTCGGTGAGGAAGTTCACGGCTCGGACGGTCTCCTCGATGAACGTGCACGACTCCGATCAAAGGCCGTCGACGTAGCTAAGCAGGAGACGGGAAAGCGACGACTTCATGCCCTCGGCATTGGGCTTTCGACCAACTCCTTGGTTGTTAAAGCCGCACACCATGTAGCCCGTGGACCCGAGGAAGAATTTGGTGGTGACCACCAAGTCTTCACGACCCCAGGCACCATCAGCGATGTCCTTCTTAATAGTATCGCGATCACTTCAAACCGCGGTCAAAAATACGGTTAGTTTTGAAGGACAGTGCAACAGGAACCGTACCAAGAATCGGGAGCCTTCTTTTTCATGTGCCGCCTAAAGCTGCTCTACTAAAAAATGCAGGGGCCTAGGTGCATCAGTGCAAGTACTTTTATCACCTGAAGGCGACCTATAATTTTCAATTTCGGTCCTAGATGTAACGCGTAATGCACCGCCCTCCATGGCTTAAACGAAAAGCCGATTGGAGCTTCTCTAAGGAGTTGAAGGCAAAAGAGGAAGTCAACTCTGCGCTGAAATCATGTCAAGTGAAGACCATATCTATCGCTTTGTTTGGCCATCGCCCTCGGCTAATCAAATGATGTTGTTGGACACGTAGATGCAGTAGCCGAACTAGATGATAATGCTTGACGCAAACAACAGAAATGCCGATTGCTTTCTACTCATTATCTGTGACAGGGATGCAGCACTGAAAATCTGTTGTGTTGGGTGACCTACTCCACGCAACAGATAAACCAACACGGACAACAGCTTTCGAGTAGATTTGAAAACAACAGCAAGGGTAGTAGAAATACAACAACAACAAAAAATACTACCCGTTTGGCATGACTGGACACCACGCTCCAAGCGAGAAGCAGCTCCACGTGCTAGCGAATCAGCTTGACCAAGCTACGGATACTGCTTCGACTCGGCCAGAAGAACTAGAGGGAAAGAGGAAGAGGACGCACTCTCGTCAGTTAAATGAATTGCTCGAAATTGTTGAGCAACTCAAGAACGCCAAGAACCGCGAGGTGGGAACGTTATTAAGTACTTCGAACTCGATCTTTGGCACAGCATTGGACAATGGTATATACATCCGGCAGGAATATCGGGATCTCAATCGTATGATCAAGAAAAAGTTGTCGAGTGACGAATCGATCAGTCGATTTCTTGTGGTTGGCAGTCCTGGGATCGGGAAGTCCGTATTTGGCGTGCTATTATTGGTTGATTTCATGAGGAAGGGGAAAAATGTTGCCTACCGCCCTCTTGGTAGTTTGGTGACCTATTACTTCACTTGGAACAGCGTGAGCGGCTACGAGATATCGGACATGCCACATCATGGTATGCAGTACCACGGCTTTTTTGATGGAACGGAAGCCAACGGAGCTTTGGTTTTTAGTGATTTCCATTATGTGTTTCTGTTTGCCAGCCCACGCACGAAGAATTACAACAATTTTGTCAAGGACAACTGTTTTGTGGTGTATATGAATCCATGGACGAAAGACGAGTGCCAGCGATTCGCCAATGTGATTAATTTGAAGGATCAAGATGAGTGGGTACGGAGATTCAATCTTGTTGGGGGTAAGCCGAGATTCTTGTTTTCGTTTTCCCACACGTATGATGACTTGGTAGCACGTGTGAAAGCTGATATTCCCAATACGGTTGCCGATCTGAAAGACCAGGTTCGGCTTTTTCAACAGAATGTGCTCAAGAAAGAGATGAAGCACATTGTGTTCAATATCTATCGCGATGAGAAATTTCCCAGTCAATCCTATTTGGCGTACTCATCTTTGATAGTCGAAACTATGATTGGTGCTCGTTATGATATTGAATCGGCAGACGCCATTCGCTCGTTGTTGCAGACCCCTGCGCCAAATTTGCAGTCGTGGCGAGGCAAACAACTTGAGAAGTTTTTACTGCAAGATCTTGCAACCAATAAGTTTTGTACGAGATCACTCGAAGGATCGGATGTGGGAACCGTGTCGCAACATGGTCCATTTCTTGCAAAATCGAAGGTCATTTCAGCGCTATCTGATATTGAGTGTGAACTGGTGCTTTATATCCCGCTTTCGAAAACGTTTCCAGCATTGGACAGTGTGCTTGTTGTGCCAAGTGATCGTCGCATTATGTACGTGCAGTCGACAGTGAGTACCAATCATCCCATCAAGTACACATATGTGAAAGAAGCCTATGAGCATTTGGCGCTTCGTCAAGAATTTCAAGGCTATACACATCGTCTCCTCTTCATCGTCCCAGACGACACCTACGACAAGTTTACTGTGCAACCTTACCAAAATATGGATGGGAAAACCCGTAAAACGAGTATTGATGTCGACGTGACACAGTATGTTGGAAAGATCATCCGGCAATAGGCCAAATTCTGGATCATCTTGCTGTGGAAGGGTCAACAAACGAGAGGTCTGTGGTCCCGTCAGATGGTGCCAGTATTGCTGTAGACGTCGCGCTGTTTTTGTGGTACAGCATCTTTTCAACATGCGATATACTTTTCAAAAGCCCAAAATTCACGTGTAAACGCAGTTCGCTTTTAAGGCCGCACTGGTGTGCGGCAATAGCAGCAACTAGCCGAAGCAGTGGAGTAATCTAATTATCACGAACTTCCCATGTTTTTGTTTGCTTGGCGTAATTTCGTGCCCTGGAGGCGATCTTGTCGCCAACCTTTGCCTTCAAGGATATGTGTCCGACCATTTGCCGTAAAAATGAAGTGTGTTGTTCAATTCCAGTAGCTGTCTCCTGCATGAACAAAATTTAATGTATCTTAAATTGTTTTGTACAGTGAGGATAACAGGAACACAGCGAGTGTATAACATATTATGAGATTCAGTTTGGTGAAATAGCATTCTATGGCGGAAGATTTCACTTGGACTGTGCAACTTGTATCGTAAGAACAAACAATTAATTTCCCCGATCACGCGCATCCTGCTACTAAGATCCTCTTAGTTCCTCGCCAGCCCATACGCTGTTACACCAACAGTTCCAGCCATCCCAAGCAGCACCACAACAATACCGAAAACAAAGTACCAGTTCGTACCCTTACCTTGACGCTTCGCCACCGTCGCTCCGATTTGCTCGACTGTCTTCTTCTGCGACGGGTTTTTGGAGAACGTGGTTTGGAGTCTGTTGAACGCAGGACTGTTCATCAAACGTGTGACGAGGCCCGGGTTTTGATCAATTCTTTTGCTCAGATCTTTCACAAGGGTGGGGTTCCTCTCCAGACTCGCGGCAAGAGCAGAAGGTTTCTTCAAACCCGCGGCTTGGGCGAAATTCTTCTCCAGCGCAATGGAGCTCTTTTGGAAAAGGTTCTTCAAATGTCCAAGACCAGACAACTTGCCCACTCTCTCTTCATCCTCTTGGCCCGAAATGAGTGCGTCACTTTCGGTCACGATTGGCTCTTTGCTAGTTCGTAAGAAGCGGTTGCCACCTTCGATGATGGTACGGCCCAATTTGGTTTCTTGGTTCGTGATCTCGGCGGTATTGTTGGTCTTGACGATACTACTTAGGCAGGAAGCGAGGATGGCGAAGATGATCGCGAGCAAACAGTGCTGACGCATTATCCTTTTTGTAGCTCTTGATGTCGATTATGGAGGAAAAGATCAGCCTACTCGATCAATGCATGTCTGGCTCCAGCGGTAGGTGGAGTCTGGCAGTCAAAACGTGAACGGCGTTGATGATCTGGGTAATATATTGTCAGTGTCGTCGACAGGATAACCAATGACTATCACCCTCAGCCTTGATCAAAGCGCTGGAAAATGCCTCGCGTGATTCAAATTTGTTATGCTGTAACATCGAGCACTCATCGAACATCCAACGTCTAATCACAATCTTGCAAATTTCCGATGATTATGAAGTCAGGCCAAGCTGTTGACGATGGTATCAAGACACGCGGCTACCGGTAGCAGTAACACTATGTAAGATAGTCTGGTAACACGAGTTTTGTGGTCTCCACAACTCTTCTGCACAGGAAATCTTGCTGTTCAGTCATCAAGAACACATGGTTCAGACCCACACTAGCAGCCTGAGGTGCGTTGCTGCTTCCCTCCGAGACATTGATCTGACGTACCTCCAACATTGAAAACATCATTGCTCGTATTCATTCTCTACTCAGTATTTCCGCCACTTTCTCAGCCATGGCACGACTTGGCACGGACGGATGCCAAGAAAACGCTTCGTTGAACGCCGTGACATTTTGAATCGCTGGTTCACTTCGCATTTTTGCGTACAGCTCCGGGGAATTGTGGACTTTCATGACGTAAGAAGCGCAGTCGGCCAGTTTTTGGAAGCGTCCGCAATCAATGAAGCTGTCCGGATTGAAAAGCTCGGACACCGTAGTTGGACCGAGATAAATAGGGATACTACCAGCGAGAAAAGGATTTACCAGCTTCTCCGTCACATACCCGGGTATAGCTCCATTTTCGAATGCTATGACAAACTTGTAGCGTTCAAATGTGGTGACAGCATCATCATTGTACCATGTCGAGTAACGCGCTTTAAAGCGCATTTCATCTGGCCTTCTTGACGAACCAGCACACACGCCAAGAGCATCAACGGGCTCGATTGAGTTCAATAAATCAAACATATACTCTCGTTGGGGGCGGTCACAGCGTGCGTACAGATATGCACAAAAGTGCCTTTCAGAATTCGTTTCAGAAAACCTTGTTGCCGTAGGGGAGAGCAGCGTTATCGGTATGTGGTTTAAACGCTCACCAAATGATGTGCTCGCGACAGATAAGTACGCGTAGTTCTTTCGTTGAATACCAGAAACTGTGGAAAGCAGGAGCACATGCTCATCAAGACCTTCAGTAGTTTCGGTCTCTCCAGAAATCATCATAAACTTTGTTGGGTTCATCACGTTGTTACCTCTGGTGACCGACGCGTATTTGTCAAGGTAATACCGAGCGCACCCAAGCTTCGACACCGGTTCGCATTTACTATCGAGAACAGAGAATACAAACACATCAGGTTTACTTTCGTAGCGGTCATTCAATACCTTCTCTGAAACGACAACAATCGGGCGTTTTAGATGCTTGAAAGCCGAGGTAAACAAGCACTCGAAGACGATAGCCGAATAAACAGCGAATTTCGAGTATCCAACAATGAGAGGTGGGGCGTTCAGGTCCGCATGATAGAGATTATGTCGCCACATTTCAAGGTGAGCTTGGTCTATCCTTTCCGCTGTCTCAACGATTTGAAACTGTTGCTGAAGCACGGACCGCAGTACAAAGGCGAAAAAATTGGCACGATAATACGCTAGGATCAACAATCTTCTGTACCTGAGAGCAAACCCTCTTGGCAAAAAAATGTAAAGTCTCAGCAGAAGGATGATGCAATATGCGTACTTCGTTTTTGCCACGAGCAAATATAACGATGGTCACTTCAAGATACTTTGTCGAACTAATATCGTGCACAAAAACATGGAATTCCAGAGGGATAAAAGTATCACGTGGGGAAATCAACTCGATTTCAACAACCATGGGCTCATTCTTCTGCCAGGTATTTCGACCTCATCAAAACCAAAGCACATGCTTCGTTTCTCGACGAGATTCGAATAAAGCGATCGAATGCCAAACGCAGTCAAGTCCGAAAGTGAGACGTGTCCATTCTCACATCCTCGAAGTTGGAGGCTTGAAAACGCCGATGTGTGCTCCACGTGAACTTGCATCGTCAATAGCCACATCGCGATACTCCCATCGTCCATTCCGCTGAGTCCGTGCAATCTCTCACTGTTCTTCGCGATAAAGCGCGCGCAGTCCATCGACAGCAAATAGTGCGCACCAAACGCGAATGGAGGGTATGATGGTAGCGGATAGTGTTCCTCCGAGATGTAGTATCGCTCAGAGGCATCTCGCACTGGGGCTTGGCTGTGACCTAGAAGTTGATCCCAAACCTGTCCGATGTAAAGTCTTTCGGAGCGATTTCTCACTTGTAGCTCATCTACAAGTCGGCCAGCGCGTAGATAAATGTCATCATCTGCAATCATCACAAAGGGAGTCTGCGAGAATGCTTGGGAGGCAAAATGAAGGAAATTCTTCACTTTGTTCGGTAAATCATCGTACGAGTCTTCGCAGTGCAATTCGTCGGTGAGCAAGTCGCCGTAAGTCTGCTTCTCCAGTTTGATGGCTTGTCGAATCTGTTCTTGTTCTTGAGCACTCAGTTGTGCAGTGGATTTTGGTTTACATCCTAGAAAGATCACTTTCACGCCTGGTGGAAGCGCTTGTGAGCTCGCCCATGTTTCTCGAATTGCTTGTCGTTGAGCAAAATTCTCCACCACTGCCGTTTTGACTCCAATCACAAGAAAAGGTTCATTTTCACCATTCATTGCCACCAAGTCCGCCACCACAGACCTCAACATCTCTTTGTCCGTGTTTGATTCATCCGCCCCCACACCTTGTCTCCACTCAGCCCACTGGAGCAACTCCATTTCCTCTTCTCTGTTTGCTGTCGAAATTTCGGCAATGTGTTCTGCCAGCTCCTCCTCATCCACAATAGAGAAACTGGTACTGGACGATTCGTGGTATCGAAAATTACCATCTTTGCTATCCGTAACAAAAACTCGGGCAGTGTAGTTCCCAGTGGGAAGTTCTTCGAAAACAATACTGGGGTTCGCTAATAGCGTACACTGTTTCTCCGCTGATCGTCCGCCAAGCTCCACACACAGTAATTTATCTTTGCAGTAGGTATTATATCCTTCTACCGATTCCACTCCAATCTCAGCTCGAAACTCGATAGGAATTGTCTCGATCGCCCCATCCGTAGGGAGCATGACTCGAAAACTTGTCACTGGGTCTTCTTGAATTCTCAGTTCACTGTCACTTGCTCCGTTAGCGAACGGGTTATCATGTGCAGCAATTGACGACGGAAAAGTTGCTGCATAAGAGAGATACACACACAGGAACCAGCCAACGATTGTCAAGATGCGTGTCATTCTGAAAGATCGCGAACTCGTAAATTACGAAATGCCGTATTTTATTCGCAATTAACTGGTTTGAGGTAAGTTAATTGGTCGCCATTCCCAGACTAGACCGTCAAAACTGTGGCAAAAGGAGCATCCGTGAAGTAAATTATCGTGGATGGAGCGAATTCCTACTGGAGACAAGTCTGCGAACGATAAAAGGTTGTTTTCGCATGGTCGTGACCGCATACTCGAAAGAGCAGGCGAACTTTGAACGTGAACTTGAATCGTCAGGAGCCACAACGCGATACTCGTGTCATCCTGACCATCGAGACTGGCTAATCGATTGCGATTCTTGCCGATAAACTTGACGCAATCCCATGAAAGCAGGATATGAGGACCAGCGGCGTACGGGATGAAGTAGTTTAGAGGGTAGCTTTGATACGATGTGAAGTACGGATGGCCGACGTCTCGTATTGGACTAACTGAAGAAGCGCTCAATGTGTCTTCAAGCTCACCCACGTAAAGGTATTGGTGATCAGTACCACTGAGATCCGCAACTACTTCGTCAACTCTCAGGTACACATCGTCGTCCGTCATCATGACAAGTTCTGTCTCCGGAAGCTCTGCCACGAGCCACTCGAAAAAGGCGCTAACTTTATCTGCAAGCAGAAGATGCGAGTCTTCACACTCCAGTTCTTCAGTCAGCAAGTCTTCGTACACCTCTCGCTCAAGTTGAATTGCATCCTGAAAACTCTTGCGAGCTTGATGCGAGAAAGCATCCAACTGCAGTTTGCAACCAAGAAAAAACAACTTTACATTCTCGGGTAAAATGTTCACGTTCCCCCACGTCTCTCGAATAGCTTGACGACGAGCGAAGTTGGTCCGTACGGCTGTTTTCACGCCAATAACCAGCATCGCCCCGGCATCGTTAGTAGGGGGTCTGAAGGGACCAACACTGCCAGGTTGCTCGAATTCCTCCGCCCACTGGAGAATGTTAACATCTGGCGGGAATCCACGAGTTGCTCGCGACTCTTCTACCAGTCGGTCGACGTGGGCATAAAAATCTGCAGCGCTTACAACCGAGAACGAAAGCGGATTCTCATGAAATTTCTCGCTGGTCTCCAAGTCAGCAATGTAAACACTTGCAATGAAATGGTCTTGAGGTAAATCTTCCATCATAATTCTCAGTTGAAAAATAGGAGAACACTTGCGCGTGATGTTCTGCAGCTCCACGCAGACGAATTTATCTCCGTATTGAGTCTTGAACGCGTCAGAACTGCTGGCTTCGACGTGGAACCGGAATCGGAAAGGTATCAATACCGTGTCACCATCTTGCGGATACAAAACGCGGAAATCCGTCACAGCGTCGTTATAACCAATCGAAGTACGTTTGTTCGTTGCTGTAGTTGTTGAGCTGTAGATAACGTGCACGAGCAACAGCAGGCATGCCAAGGTGTTCATTATCCGAAGATACGTTAATATACCTAATACCGAAGATACGCTTATACAATACGGAAATGGATAACGTATCTTACAGAAGATATTTAGATGTGCATGAAAAGATGTACTGGTCTGCTCTAATACTTTGGGGGTTTACCATTGCTACAGCGTCCGTGGCTACCGATTTGGAAACGAGTTATAGTTACCAGGTTGAGAAACCTGAATGGGGTCCAAATGAAGACTTTGTTTTTGAAGAAAAAGACCCCATCACCAATTTCAAAGTTATTTTTCCTGTAAATGGAGACGTCGAGACGCTTCCTCTTGCTTTTCGGGTGGAGGTTCAAGTGACGAGCGTCGAGAGTTTCAATTCTAACTACAGAGATAAAATTCTTTGTATCCAGCTGAACAAGAAGTGGAAAGAGTGCACTTCGTTTTCCAAGCCTAGTGTCGTGTTTAGTGATCTCCCGACTGGGAATTATATGGTGCAGGCTTTCATTACGGACCAAGAAGGTGTTACTCGATATCGACAAACAATGTTTACGACAGTCACAATTGTAACACCAGAAGAATTTGAGACGTACAGTACCACGATGCAAGAGTTGAACGAGGATCATCCGCGCTTTTTACACGGAAAAGCTCTTTTGGAGTGGGCTCGACAGCATAAAGCAGAAATGGAGCGTCACTCAGGATCTAACATTGCTCAAATCGACCTTCAAAATTCTGATGTACCCGGCCACGCAGTTAATAACTCAACCTTTCTGCTCGTGATTGGAGTCAAAACGGCAGTGGTGAAGAATTTTGCTCAACGGCAAGCAATTCGAGAAACATGGGCGAGCTCACAAGCGCTTCCACCAGGCGTGAAAGTGATCTTTCTAGGATGTAAACCAAAATCCACTGCACAACTGAGTGCTCAAGAACAAGAACAGATTCGACAAGCTGTCGACCTTGAGAAGCAGACCTACCGCGACTTGCTCACCGACGAATTGCACTGCGAAGACTCGTACGATGATTTACCGAACAAAGTGAAGAATTTCCTTCATTTTGCCTCCCAAGCATTCTCGCAGACTCCCTTTGTGATGATTGCAGATGATGACATTTATCTACGCGCTGGTCGACTTGTAGATGAGCTACAAGTGAGAAATCGCTCCGAAAGACTTTACATCGGACAGGTTTGGGATCAACTTCTAGGTCACAGTCAAGCTCCAGTGCGAGATGCCTCTGAGCGATACTACATCTCGGAGGAACACTATCCGCTACGATCATACCCTCCATTCGCGTTTGGTGCGCACTATTTGCTGTCGATGGACTGCGCGCGCTTTATCGCGAAGAACAGTGAGAGATTGCACGGACTCAGCGGAATGGACGATGGGAGTATCGCGATGTGGCTATTGACGATGCAAGTTCACGTGGAGCACACATCGGCGTTTTCAAGCCTCCAACTTCGAGGATGTGAGAATGGACACGTCTCACTTTCGGACTTGTCTGCCTTCGGCATTCGATCGGTCCATGCGAACCTTATTGAGAATCGAAGTTTGTGCTTTGGTTTTGATGAGGTCGATTGGCAGAAGAACGACACCCCTCTCAACCCCGATAATGCTCTTGAACAAATACCTCAGTGGATAATTCAAACATACACCCACGACCTTGCGAAAACGGAATATCTCTATGTCACAAGTATAATATCATCACAAGACAACGCTGGTGTCAAAGTGTCGTATTATCCATCGGCGGAGACATTCAACGCTTACTCTCGCCGAGTATGTCTGGAAGTATTTTCTTTTGTTGCGCGCTTATTGAATTATAAATCCTGGATGTGCCATGAGATTACTGAGCAATTACTAAACCAATTGCAGCATACATTTCAAACCGCCGAGTCCTCGGGAACAATCAGCGCGGCATTCTTGGAATTATGGAGACACAATCTTTTTATTGCAGAGCAAGACGCACCACCATATATTATCGCATACTCTGCAGAGTCATTGTATGCATCGGTAGTGTTCGAGTGTATCTTCAAGACCATTTTCGAGAGTCACAAACGGCCAATTTTGCTGGTCCCAGAGAAAGCTCTCCACGTGAACTATGAAAACAAAGCCGACATTTTCGTATTTTCAATTTTTGATGCTTACTGTGAACCAATGTCATCTCCTGGATGCGCAGAAATGATTGCATACTACATGCATCACTATTTGCCTCCTCCTCGTGAAAGCAACGCAAGGCACTTGCCGAAGCTCATGATGATATCAGGTGAGGCAATCGATACACAAGCACTCGACGATCGAGTCCCTTTACTATCCTCGGTTTCTGGTGTCAAACGAAGGTGGCATGTCTATTTACCTGTTGCGAGTATTTCTTTCTCCGAACGCTTACAACATACCCCGATGGCGTTACTTTCCTCAGCAAACGTATCAGAGCATGGGGGACGTAAGTTTTGTGCGTACCTGTATGCGCGTTGTGATCGGCCAAATCGAGAGACTATGTTTGATCTACTGAATTCTTTAGAGCCTGTTAACGCTCTTGGTGTCTGTGCCGGATCTTCAAGATTGCCAGACAAATCGTATAAAGTGTCGCGCTACTCCAAGTGGTTTAACGATGAAGCCGTCAACACGTACCAGCGTTACAAGTTTGTTATCGCGTTCGAAAACTCCGCCGAGCCAGGATATGTGACAGAAAAACTGGTGAACCCGCTGCTAGGAGGAAGTATCCCAATCTACCTGGGTAACTCTACCACCACTTCGCAACTGTTTAACCCGGATAGCTACATCGATTGTGGTCGCTTCGAGAACTTGACAGATTGTGCAAAGTATGTTTTGCAAGTTCACAAATCGCCAGAGCTTTATGCGCGAATGCGGCGAGAGCCACCGATTCGAAACATCACAGCATTTAACGAGGCTTTTTCATGGCATCCTTCTGTTCCGAGTCGCGCCCTGGCGGATAATGTGGCGGATATGCTTGGTTTATAAAGCAAACGCAATTGTGCTTTATGATGAAAGTACGTAGTAGATAATTAGTGGCAACCTGTTTGTCAGAGTCAACATTTATGGTTTGCAATACAGATCGTTCCCATTTTTTGTTGTAATTTTCGGTATTTCCACAGTGAATCCGTGACGAACTTGTCTTAGCGAGAGTTCCAAGTGTGCATTGTCTTGTAGATCTTCTTCACAAGCAACAGAACTTCACACACAAAATGGCTACATTGGTTTTCACTTCAACTATATTACTAAATGCGTTTTCTATATGTTACAGTCGAATTAGTGGGAGCTGTGGAAATGGCTGCAATGCAGGCTCTCGTTTAACAAGGGTCCTATACATGTACACTGTATTGCCTGCATCATGGTACATCTGCATAATCAAACCACATCGAGAGTTCGAGGACGAGTATTTTATCGCAAAGAAAGGCGGTTACGTCGTGAGTGATGGTGCATCGTACCCCCTGGGAGTACACTCCAACGGCTCCTTTGCATTGGACAAGAGCACTATGACGTCCGTGTCTCCCGTGGCCTTCACGTTCGGGGACTTCTCCCTGGAGGAGACGCAGCGCGTGCTGGAGGACGGTACGCATTCTGACCATCACTCTCTCTCTTCTCCTTGATCGCAGACGCTCACTGCCTTTCTCGCTCTGCAGCTGCGTCGCCAATGGAGAAACCGCAGGAACCGACAGCTCCCAAGTCGTGGGCCGAGGCGCTGGGCGCTCCCAAGACGCCGTCGAAGCCTGCGTGGGGAGGAGCAGCTGCCGTCAATAGACAGGCGACTGCGGAAGCTGCGACAGGCCCCAGCAAGCTGCTGCCGTTCGAGGAGGCGATTCAGGAGACGCTCCAGCGTCTGGACGTGACGGCTCCTGCTAAGGAGATGAAGAAGAGGTGGGAGACAGAGAAAAGAGGGGGAGAAGATATTGGAGAACTGATGGTTTATTTGCTGTAGAGGACTCGTGAATCAGGGCAACACGTGCTTCCAGAATGTCATCATGCAGTCGGTGCTGGCCTGTCCTCCGTTTTTAAAGTGCGTTGAGGGGGTTCTTGCAGGCTTTTGAGGGAGGTTATTGAGTTTATTCTCTTGTGATTCAGTTTGTTGGAGGAGATTTCGACGGTGAGCCCTCCGACACCGGAGATGCTGGCGGCCATGTCGGACTTTAAGGCGTGGCGACACATGGTGGCGTTCACGCGGGAGTTTGAGGAGCCCACGCTGGCACAGTGTATGTAGTAGGGCTTGTAGTGTGGAGGTTCGTGAGATTGAAGTGGATTGTTGGTGTGTTAGTGCAACTGCAGGCTGCTAATGGCGAGCGGAGCCTGAACGATATGCATGGCAAGGTTCCCCAGGCGATCCGGATCAGCGGATATTTCATGGACGTCCTTAGCGCATTTCAGAAGATGCGCGGAGAGCAGGAAGACGCGCTCGAGTTCCTGGAGTTCTTCTTGGAATACTTGCACACAGAGTACGAGAAGAGCGGCCTGGACCTGCCAGTTTCGTGTGAAAGGCAGACGAAACGTAGTGCTTCTGCCCCTGTTGCCAAGCAGCATGCCGACGCAGCTTTGGAAAATGCCCAAGCTTTTGATGATGGTTGGGCTGAAGTTGGTAAAAAGGGCAAGAGCAGCGTCTTGCGTCAGAACCCTGGCGACACTACTCGCTCGCCCATTAACTGGCTGTTCAAGGGCGCCTTGCGGTCCGAGCTGAAGCAGAACGGAAAAAGACAAAGCTCGATCACAGTGGAGCCGTTCCACTGCTTGCATTTGAATCTCGACTACGAAGCACAGGACCCTTCATTCGTGACGGGAGCAAACGGACTTGCCAAACCGCTTACAGCCCCCATTACGATCGAAGACATGATTCGCAAGTCGTTTGATGTCGAAGTTATCGAAGACGCAAACCAGGTCCCCACCATGAAGAAATTCACGACTGTGGAGTCACTTCCCGTTGTGCTAACGCTGAGCGTGAAGCGGTTCACGTACCACCCTGAGCAGGGACCTGTGAAGCTGCAGCAGTTCGTAAAATACCCGACGTTCCTGGAGTTCCCGACGCAGTTCATGTCTACTACGTGCCGAGCCGAGAACGGTATGGACGTACCTGGTGTTGCCTCCATCAGCGGTGCTGGTTTCTCGACCCCTCCGATGTACGAGCTCTTTGCGGTTGTTTCACACTTGGGTAAGTTCGTCGTCGGTGGCCACTACACGTGTGTGTGCCGTGACAATAAGGACCAGTGGTTCCGCTACGACGACGAGCACGTGACATCAATTTCAGAGGCCACGGCGCTGAGTGAAACAGCGTATTTGCTGCTCTACATCCGAACAAATAAGCGACCAACTCCATCCGTTCCGACACCGCCGTCCCCAGGTTCGTCATTTATCAAGGCCAAGGCATCTGGTTCGAAGCACAAGTCTACCACGAAGGTCCCTCCCGGTGGCAAGGCATGGAAACAGCCTCCTGCCGCTCCTGCACCTCCTCCAGCACCTCGACAAATTCCAGGAATGTCGCCGAAGAAGCAACCGGAAGCAACAAAGACCAAGTCGAAGAAACATGGCAAGAAGAAGGCATAAGAGAGTAGATAGGAGCCGCTAGGGGCTGAGGCCCAGCAACAGAGCTTAGATACATTCAACATGCACGGGATACAACTTCAACTGTCCCATATAACTTGGATGCACGTTATTTACGGACGGTCTCCGCTAATCATCGAAAGATCGGCTTTTAACAAGTCATGCACAATCCGACGTTGCTGCTTTTGTGCATTGCAATAGCTCTCTCTTTCTCCAGATCTGTATCAAGTACTGAGTCTGCATTATCATTGGCGTCAAGAAAATGTGTCCCAGAAGACTCAACGTGCAATTACCAAGAAGTGTATGAAGGTCGAGGAGATCCGTTGATACGCTTTTGGATAATGGACCCTGAAGATGGTGCAGTGAAAACTCTTCCCATTACGCTTCGTTTCGGTCTTTCGACTACAAATACCGGCGATTTTCATACGTATTATGCAAATGCACACATTTGTGTGGAGCTCAACGGGCAATGGAAGAAATGCAAGGCACCTGGAGGCCAACCGATTAGTTTTCGGGTATTGCCGGAAGGAAACTATACAGCGACGGCGTATTTTACTGATGCTGCAGGTGAGTTTCGGTATCGTGAAAGTGAAAGTGTGACGTTCAGAGTTTCGAGTTACGACGAGTACATGACGAGAAATGAAATGATGGCGAAGAAAAGTCGAGAAGAGCAGCAGTTCCCGGAAGATGTTGACATTTTACGTTGGGCGGAGCAAATGAACGTTGAACCGAGCGAAGAAGATAACTTGGTGTTGCCACGCACGCGTGTATCAGCTACGAATAATCCGATGCTTGTGATTGGAGTCAAAACCGAGGTGGTGGAGAGTTTTCCTCGTCGACAAGCGATCCGTGAGACTTGGGGTAATTCAAACACACTTCCTCATGACGTTAAGGTGCTTTTCTTGGGTGGAGATCCTAACTTGGAAGGTATTCAACATGACCACGATCGCAAGAGGGTATTGCGTGCTGTAACCAAGGAGAGAGCGGCTTATAGAGACCTGCTCACGGACGAACTGGAGTGCATGGATTCGTACAGAAACCTGTCCAATAAGGTGAAATCGTTCATGCACTTGGCTGCGGCTGAATTTCCTCAAGCCAAGTTTGTGATGCTCGTAGATGACGATGTATACCTGAAGGTTGACCAAATTGCCGAGCAACTTCGTCGCGCAAGTCGTCCTCGGCTGTACTTTGGTGAAGTTTGGTCCATCCGATTCTCCAACAGACAAGCACCGATTCGCGACCCATCCAGCCCATATTATCTTCCTTACCACCAGTATCCCATGCGTGGGCTTCTGCCCTACGCATCAGGACCGCACTATGCTGTTTCAATGGATGGCATTCGCTTCATCGCCAAAAATTATTGGCACCTTCGCAGTTTGAACGGGCTCGAAGACGTGAGTTCAGGACTTTGGCTGCGAAGCATCGGCATCAACGCAGAGTACTCTTCCGACTTTTCCAGCATCCGCTCCTCGCTATCCTGTGATGACGACCTGGTATCGTTTGCAGACTTGTCACCGTTGGGTATCCGCTCCATCCACGCGAATCTCGTGAACAACCGCAGCTTCTGTCAAGGATTTGATTCCGTCACGTGGCATCGGCATAGGAACCGGATTCCTAGTGTGGACAAAATGCTGCAACGACCAAGTAACGAGTCGAAATTGTCTTCAACTCAACTTCAGGTGGAGACGTTCGTCGACGAATCTGATCCCGAGAGTGTGACAGTCATCATCTCCTCAAATTCCACCGCCGGATTCAAGTTGCAATTGCATCCATCCCAACCTTTTGAATCCTCCATCCAAAATATCTGCAACCAAGTGCAGCTCCACTTCCCCAACACTTCCCCATCAAGCTGCCAAGCGCTCTACAATCAGCTTCAACTTGATGCAACGGGGAAAAACGATCCAAAGTAGTCCGGAATAGTCCAAACCGGTTCCGATCCCCGTCATCTCATTGGCCACTTCCTCTAACCGCGGTTCACGCGTCCCTAATTCTAGGCTGCGCACCCAAATTCGGGAGTTTCAGCGCTAAAAATTGCCTCTTCGTGGCACCAAAGTACAGCTCCAGTCTCCATCTCGCCCCTTTAGACCCCCCCTACCTCCTCAACCATGAGCCGCTCGGCACGCGCGCCCGACGACCAGACGAAGCTCAAGAAGCAGCTGAACGAGCTCATGAAGCTCGAGGAGAACAAGTTCTGCGCCGATTGCGGCTGCCGCGGGCCGCGCTGGGCCTCCATCAACCTCGGCGTCTTCATCTGCATCGCGTGCTCGGGCATCCACCGCAGTCTGGGGGTGCATTTAACTTTCGTACGTAGTGTGAACTTGGACTCGTGGACCGCGGACCAAGTGCAACAAATGCAGCGATGGGGCAACGGGCGCGCCAAAAGTTATTACGAAGCCAACGTCCCGCGGGATTACCGCATCCCTACCGAACATTCGTCCGTGCGGGAGAAGGAGATGTGGATTCGCGAAAAGTACGAAAGGAAACGCTTCGTTGGGGACGCCCCCAAAGAAAACGAGGGACGCGAGGGACGCCGTAAAAAACACAGCAGCTCCGACGAGGACGAGGACGACCGACGTCAGGGACGCGCCGAGCGTCGCAAGGAAAAGGACAGGGACGCAAGATCGCGTCATGGATCGCGGACGTCCTCTAGAGAAGCCACGCCAACTGTGCAACCAGCTGTGACCAACGACATCTTGTCGTTTGACGTGTTTAGTGCTCCAGTGCCGGCTGCCAAGCCCATTGCAAGTTTGGTGGACGCTCCAGTGGCTGCAGCTCCCGTTGCTGCTCCCAAACAGGACGAGTGGGCGTCTTTCGGAGGCTCCACCAATGCTCAATCAGGATTCCAGGACGCGTTCGCGCCTCAACCGCCCAACCCTGCAGACCAACATGTGAATAAGATGGCCAATATCATGGCGAGCTTTGGCTCGTCCACACAGCCGCAGCAGCAACAGAATGCGTTCCCTCCTCAGCAAGGAATGGCTCCTGCACCGATGATAAACATGCAGATGAACGGCATGGGGATGAACCCCATGGGGATGATGCCCCCGCGTCCCATGGGGATGAACATGCCGATGGGGATGCCGATGCAGGGACAACAGGGATTCATGAACCCCATGATGGGACAGCAGCCTAATATGATGGCACAGCAGCCCAATATGATGGCACAGCAGCCTAATATGATGGGGCAGCAGCCTAATGCGATGATGGGGTTCCCTATGCAGAACCAAATGTTCGGGGCGCAACCGCAGAACGGCATGATGATGGGTACGTGCAGCAGGTTTCTCGTGGCGTATGAAGCATTGGTGGTAACTTTTGTGGTGTTTTTTTAGGTGCTCCGATGGGTTTCCAGGGTCAGGCGACGGGAATGAACCCGATGGGAATGCAGATGAACCAGGCAGGGTTTCAACAGCAGCAGCAACAACAACAGCGACCGCAGCAGCAACAGCAACAGCAGCCGCAGCAGCCACTAGGAGGATTGAACCAATCGTTCGTCAACTTCGGTTAAATATCGCGGAGAATCGTGTATCCTTTTCGCAAAGCGGAGTTCCCCATAGAGCAAAGGTGCTAATAAGGCTCCACCTTCGGTCCTCATGGTCGAATTAAAATTCAATGGGAATAATACATGCACGTTTCCTTCACTACAAGATACCTATCCATCAATTGGCGGTGGAAACAATAAATTCGTGGATAACAGTTTTTAGTTTGAGATTAGTGCTGTTGTTGCAGATGCAGGTCTCAAATACTTGGCTTCCATTAGGAAGTGCACCATTCTCTTGCTTGGGATAACGCTTTCGTCGCAATCTTGGGTCAAGAGATCAAACAGTTCCAGTCGTTCGCCAGTCGTGAACTCGAGACCATTCGTGATAAGACATCGCGCAAAGCCATCCAAGTCAAGTTCTCCTACAGCTTCGAGAGACTTCGTTGCATCTTGCATCTGAATATCGAAAACAAGTTGCCAAGCGGTCATGGCTCCACGGAAAAACTCCTCGAGCTCAATTGTTTTTTGCTCCAAGCTGCGGCGATACAACTTCTCTCGGAACAAAGTGAAGTGGTTATTCCGTTGCATGGCAGGTGGAAAAACTTGTTTGCAAGCCTCGAGAGCGAGTGTCGCTGGTATCATTCGAGGGTTACTCGGTTCGCCGTCTCCAATGCACTCGGTCCACATTGTGATCAAAGTAGAGTATACCAACGGCTGAGGCTGTGGAGACATTGGTTGCGTGCTGTTGGTGATCGAGTTGGATCGTGGTGGTTTCTTGACTGCGTACAAGTTCAAAATGCACTTTACCAGTCTCTGGTAAAATGCAAAAGCGAAGTCTTTGGAATGGGCTCGAACCTTGTCAGCACCGAAGAACCAGATAAAGAGTTCACAGCGTACGTGGTTATCCTTGGCGGTATAATGCAGCAACGAACGCTCGAGTTGCAAAGTATGCATCACAGCGATCGATTTGATGCCATACTTGCGAGTCAAAAAGTCCTTCGCCAGGGTCTTGAAAGTGGTTAACGCTGCATCTTGCCTCAAAAATGCAAATCGATCATCGAATGTGAGGATTGATACTGCTCCATTTGTAAAAGTCTGCGTTGGTTCTGCTGCTTCTCGAGAGAATTGAAGATGCAGAATGGCTGACAGCAGATGGCAAACTTCTGCCAAAGGAAACACGTGTATGGACGCGCTAGATTTGCGTGGAGAACCAAAGCGGGTGTTGTAGCTGATTGCATTCTTCCGACGTCCTGAAGGTGCCGAAGAGGGTCTTTTTAGTGTAGATCTGCGGCGTGGTTTCTGCTTCTTCGAGTCATCATCTTCCTTCGGTTCAATTTCAACAGGAGTTTCGGGTATCGATTCCACCTCGATAGCTCCTTCATCAACGTCAATGAGTCGATGTCGGCCGCAGATGCACTCGCATTGAGGGTACCCTGCATCATCGGATTGCTGTCGATTCATTATTTCGTGTTCCTTTTTCAATCGTTTGACTGGACATTCATACGTCCGAAGTCGTTGTAGTAGTGGTTCAGGGAACAGAGATTGGTGTTTGGGCTCAAAGAAGGACACTTCCGTTGCTATATCTTCCACAAGCTCAATTAACTCGTGCACTCGTTTCCCAATGCGAGCTTCCTCTGAGTGAAATAAAGCCACTGTAGCAGAAGGATTGTATCGAGCCTCGCTGCCATCGTCCTGTGGATGTAGCTGCAGTAAATCGTGCAAGTCATCGACGAGTGCTTGGTATCGTTTGTCGTCATTCATTTCGTCTCGATCATGTAGTGCATCCTGAATTTCACTAGGTGTGAGATAGTCAAAACACTCGCGTAAGAAATCTCGTCGGTCTTGTCCCTTCATGTGGCCTGTCGTCGCTGCCATCATGTCGGGTAACTTCGGCATATCCCTTTCAACTGCATTTTCCAGGAGCAAAGCTAGCAAGTGACGAGCATCGGCATCTGAAATGGCTGTGAAAGCCTTCAAAACTTCATCACTCAACGATTCCAAGCTCAAATCTGCTAGCTGAAGCACTGGAGGGATATAATACTCGTCAAGCTTTTCACGTCGAGACGGTATTCGTGACGCAGCGGCATTAGCCATGGCAGTCGAATTAACAGCTCGAGCTTCCTGGAGCATTTCCGTAAGCAGGCGAACTTCGTTCTTGGAGGCATCTGCAGAAGTTTGAAAGCTTTGACATCGCGTTTTTTGGGCAACCAATTCTTGAAACCAAGGTTTACCACGCTCAAAGAAGAATGCTGACTGGTGTTTTGTTGGATCATCGAGCCCGATTTGGTGTTGTAACTCGGGGAAGTTGGAATAAACAGCAGCACCGAGCTCATCGATGACATTGTTGAGAAACGGATATTGTTCGTCGAAAGTTGAGCTCATTTGAGTAAGACAGGCAAATGCCACGGATGAAATGAACGCATTGGGATGAGGCATCTTGCTCACCAACGCTGTTTGCACACAACAACGAGAATAAAAATCGGTTCAAAGCTAGCAAACAATTCAGAGCTTCACGCACCTTTGGCCTGTTTGAAAGTGGTCTCACAAAACAGAGCAGGAGATCGGAAGTTCGGTTGCTCTTCGCTCCACATTTCGAGAAGTGCTTGCAGCTTCATGTGCAACGCAGTTGAGTCCGTTTCTCCAAGTGCATCGGCTTCTGCACTCGAAGGAGGTAGTGACAAACACGCGTGACAAGTATCCGAAGAAAGTTGCGTCGGACTTTCCATTGGGAACGCGATGGTTTCAAGTTGCATGTATCGAGCTTGACTGGCACTTGTCGGGCGCGCAGGTCGTGCTGAATTCGGTCGTGGCGACGTCTGTGCCATTCGACTACTTGTCGTTGAGGCCACTTGCGAAGCCGAAAGAGGTCGTTTCGGTCGAGTTTGAACTTGGTCTCGCTCTTGATGGACGAGTTTGGCAGCTCTCGGACTCGCGCGAACGGGACCTGCATATGGTGAGTAAATGGTCGACCACGCAGCTTGTGAAGGTTTATGAGCTCGTGGACGTGGAGGACGCCCATTATTCATTGCTGGTTGCATTGCAGTCAAACTCAAATAATGGAGACCAAGCTGGTTAGTGTTGACCTCTAAATTTACTGACTCCTCCGGTCAACGTGTCTGGCGTGACGCTCACCGCTCTAGAACGAAACGGTGATTCCTCTCCAAGGCAAAACATTCGTCTTCTTGGTCGGATCGTACCATGGCAGCAGCGTTGTTGCAGTATCAGGCATGTTTGGGTATCATGGTTCGTCTACAGGTCGAGGACCTGACGTTACTCAAAGACGACTTTGACCGGGCTGGACGAGGACTTTCACTACAAGAATTTGTCAGCGTCATGCTCGACCGTGTTAGTTGGGAACCGGACAGCGTCGTGAATTTCATTGAAGACCTCGTGGAGCTTTTTGCCCAAGTGGATGTGAATGGAGACGGCACCATGGAATGGGAAGAATTCACGAGTGCTATCATCGAAGGAGGTATGGGCTCGTCGGGTGGAGGCAACGATGATGTGGCTGGGACGGTAGCGCAATTGAGAGATCTGCAGTACGAAGAACACCCTCGGTTTGTCGACACGGCGGTGAATCGGCCTCCTAAACGAATCGAGTATCTCCCGGAATTCCGTCGTGTACTTTTACTTGAAAGTTCTCGTCCTGTAGTGGAATTACTAGACCCTGCAGGGTTGTTTCCTCCTGAGAACGAAGAGAACGCCAAAGAAAGTGGTGCTGGATCAACTCCTGGTGACAACGATACAAATGCAGACTCGAATGCAGGCGAGGACGCTATCACTTCGACATTAGCTTTCACGCCGAGTTTACCAGTGGTGAACAAGTTCCACCCGCTGTGTTATATCTCGGGCTATCGACGTGATCAAGATGAAGTGCGATCGGAGCGTTCTCCAGTGCAAGCGCTCAAGTATTTGGCTGGTTTGGATCTGCTTGCAGTCTCTGCAGGTGACTTGAAACTCACGTTTTGGTCCTCGACATTGTTGACAGCGTGTAGTACGAGTGCAATGGAGACTCCTAGACCACTGGCAATTGTGCACACCCCACGCCCACAACGAGTACTGGAATGGAGTTCGAATACGCAACGTCTCTTTTCCATTTCAGCTGATCTCTGGATCTCAGTGTGGCATGTAACTCGGTCGCAAAGCATTAGTGCAAATGCAGGAAACTCAAAAACTCGTAGTGAGTCGAAAGGTGACGGAACGTGTGAAGTACAACTCGTGACTACACTGAAAAAACACACTGATCTCCTGCAAGACCTGCTAATTATCAACGACGACACTCTGTTATCCTGTGGAATGGATAGCATGATTTACTTTTGGGATACGCACACACTGCAAACTCGAGCGTATCGACAAGGCCACCGTCGAGGAGTGCGTTTAATGGTAAAGCTTTCGTCTCAAGTATTCATGAGTGCTGGCTTCGATTGCGAAGTTTTCGGTTGGGAGATCTCTGCGCTTGCTACCACCCCAGTCTTTCGTCTTTCGGGTCACGGTTCACCAGTTTGCTGCATTCAACTTATCCCGTCTGCTGCATTTGCTGCAGCTTCTGCACTCTTGAAAAGCACCAAAGCTGGCGTTTCTGGTGTAAGGATGTTGGCCGATCAATGCATGACAGTGGATGACGAAGGTTGGTTCCGTTGGTGGACGTTGGCCAATGTGTTGTCAGTCGAAAGCACCGACGCTGAGTTGAGTAGCAGTCGTCGTTGTTTACAAGTGTTTCGACTTGGAAGCGACCTGAGCAAGTATCCGTGGCGAGCACATTCGCTGGCTGTTCTAAACAATGGTCAAAGTTTGCTTGTTGCTGGGGTTCACAAAGTGAAATTGCTTCGACGCGTACGCATCAAACCACGAGTGCTCGCTGCTAGTGCGGTGCTGTACAACGAGGCTTCTCTTACTATTGCAACTTCCACCGACCGTGAAATTCGCATTTGGGATGCTGCTTCCGGCACTTTACTTCGCTCATACCGAGAGCTCGTCGGCGCAGACATCACTTGTGTAGATCTCGATTCTCGTCAGCGGAAAATTGTCGTGGGAGCGCAAAATGGTGAACTCGCGGTGGTAAACTACCTGAATGGAGCTGTACTTGCACGATGGACACCTCACGGGCAGCAAGTGTCGGCTCTGTTGTATTGCAAAGAAGATCACACAGTACTTACGGCCTCATGGGACCGTTCACTTCGTTTGTACGATGACGATGCACCAAAAGCTGGAGGAATTGCAGCTCAAAACGTTCTTCTTCGTTGTATCACCGATGCACATGAGAGCGATATCAAGTGCCTTGCGTACTGCCACGCACTCAGTCTTGTTGCTAGTGGTTGCACCGATGGTACGATCAAAATCTGGGACTACATTTACTTTCTCCTCGAAGACACGTGTACTCCACCACCACCAACGAGTGGAGTCTCTTTCAATACTTCATCACATGCAGTACTAAACTCTCACACAACCAGCGAAGTGAACGTAATGGAGTTCATCGAGCCGTATCCGCTGCTCTTGTCGGGTCACGAAAGCGGCCAAATCTGCGTGTGGAGTATCACTCCTTCAAAACCAACGGTGCTTCTTTTGTGCTTCTACCCCTTCCACATGACTCCAATTCGACCCGTTTCTCCAGTGGAGATACAACCTACCAACGATGAGAGTTCAACTACACCGGAAGTTCCTTTTGATCCTCTGATCGTTAAATTTGAAATTACTGCAAGTGAAGATGATACTTCTTCATCGGACGCAAATCAACCACCTGAGGCTGATTTACCTCCACAACCATCGTCACCTTTAACGTTTGCAAAGCTACATAGTGCAGTCACTTGCTGTCGGACATTTTACGATGAGACTGGCGGTGACCAACTAGCTGAAGGAATTGATCGCGGTAGGTTTTTGATGTTTGTCGGGAGCTTTTACGGTGAATTGAGCGTGTGCGATATCTCCAAGTTGATCGTCGGTGCCCACGTCCGAGCTTTCCGTGAAGAAAACATGCCGTCACGCCAGGACAGATCGTACAATCCGCGTCGACGCTTTCTACGACAGGGCAAAAATGCAAAACGTCTTCGAAACAAACACGTAGATAACGAAGCTCAACTAGAATCCAAGAAACTTCACGTGGACGAATCGGACGTGGTGTGTACGCATCGATGGACTGCTCATCGTGGAAATGTAAGATCTCTACAAATTGTCGCTGAGCCTCGTGGTGTTTTGACTTGCGGGAGTGATAAAGGTGTGCACGTTTGGGACTTCCAAGGTCGACAACTGGGCAGTTTGTCGACTGGAGTGACCCCAACACCGCCACTTCAGCAACCAACAACTGGAAAAAATGGTTTTGACTCCGTAGCAACCGCTGAAATTGATGGTAACAGTGTTTGGCGATGGGAAGTTGATGTTGCAGGTGCTGCAGCTTTCAAACGCAAGCAGGCTGAACAAATTTGGGATGAATTGAAAGGTACCAAGCTGAAATCCATGACGTTAAGACAGCAGTCCATCACGGTGGCAAACCGAGCTCGTATACGAAGTACTATGACGAATAGCGCGAGTGTACCAGTTCTCGGTGAAGCTTCAAAGGACTTGAAGCGTTTAAGCGTTCGTGAATTGTCTACAAGTGTATCAACTGGTGCGATTGAGGTGATGCCAGCCCAAGAAAACGATATCTCGGACTCGACGCCAGCTGAGGAACATCCTGAGGAGAATAATGTCGTTGTGGATCATACTCAGCGATTATTCGACCAGCTACAGGGTAAAACAACTTGGAAAAAGAGTGATCTGCAGTTGGCGAGGCAAGCAGCATGGGAAAAGGAGCGAGTGAAGTTTCAACAGCGTATGAAGGCAGTCATAAGACGGAAAGCGAAGAAGAAGAAACAAGAGGAACAGGACTCTGCTATGGAAGGGAATCAGCAAGAGGAAAACGTTCCCAAAACTACTGGAAATGGCGATGTAAGTGGTTCTCTTGGGAAACTGGAAGTGGTCGGGGCTGGTGGAGATATTGAGGACCCAGGGATGCTACTACCAACGCTGCAAAATCCTGTTCAAGAACTGCCTTTTGCAGACAAAGACAACTGGGCAGTGGGTAGTTTGAACCGAGAGAGGCAAATGTACGAACATTTCCATCGTGAAAACATTCGTCGCAGCAACAAGCAGATTGCAGGAAGTAGTGGACTTCTAAGACAACGAAGACTTGAAAGTTCGTTGGCATCTATGGATCTAGCACCATCCGCTTTCCTGCTCGAGAAGCTCGGTGTGAGCTGTATCATCCAAGATAATGTAGAGCTACAGAACCCACCAGGACGTCGAAAGATAACCAAGAAACCTCGTCCGAAGCGTGTTGCACCACTCGCAAGAGCTCATTCCCTCACAACTTTACCCGAGGCATCGAACGGAAGCTTTAACCAGGCAGAACCCAAGCTAAGCTCGAGCGTGAGCACGAGTGCGCTACCACGACGCAGTCTTCTTGCAACTCTCTGTCAGCAATATGATGAACTCCTTGGAGAAGATGACAATGATAACAACAGTCCAAGCTCGCATTCAGCATCACACTCAAGTCCTCAAAGTCCAGATACCGAATCGCCTGTCATCCTTGACGAACGGAGCTTGACGCCAGTAGCTGCTTCCAGTTCAAGTATTGAAGAACAGAGCCCAGCTTCCTCACAAAGTAGTGATCACGCAGAAGACAAGCAAACAAGTCCAAAGCCACTTCGTCGTCGGCATCCGAAGTCGGCGCTTACAACCGCAGAGCGAGGACCAAAGCTTCGTCAAAGCACACCATCGTCCAGTTCTGCCGGCGCAGTTCGCAGTCCTCTTAAAATGCCTAAGAAGGAACTCAAATCCGCGAAGAAGGTGCGTATTCGCTCGGACGCAGCCTTGATGAGGCAGGAGCGCTTTGGCCCCTACTCGCGGGACGACGTCATCAACGTGTACCGCACCTTTCGCAAACTGGACGTGGATCAGAGCGGTTCCATTGCTTTAACAGAACTTCTTGAAGGCTCAGGGCTTTTCTCCGGGGCTCACATGCAAGATAACATCGGTAGTATCTTCAGCAGCATCGATAAGGACCAAAGTGGCCTCATCGATCTGGCAGAACTCAGCGGCGTCGTCTTCGGAGACGCTACACCCGAAGTGCTCGAGGAGATTCTGCGGTTGTGTAGACTATTGGAGACGGTCGAGAAGACTCGACGCGTGAAGAAGAAGACGTTGACGTCCGAACAAGTGCAGGAACTCCGGGACCTTTTCAGGGTACGCCTGGTTGAAGTTGCCTTTTTCACACGTCGCAGATATTTTTTGGGGTTGGTAGTAACTTGACTTGTGTGATTTTGTAGTTGTATGATACCGATGACAACGGAGACATTGACGCTGGAGAACTCTTCGAAGCTCTACGATACAATGAAAGATTCTACGAAAACGATCGTCGCGGATCCACTCAACTCACAAAAGACGACGTGATTCGCATTATTTCAGCTTTCGATGTGAACGCCAACGCGTCTCTCGATCTCAACGAGTTCATCGAGTTGTTCCGTGAAGATGCCTAGCAAAAGTGGCTAGAGATGAATTAAACCTGCAATAGACATCGGTGCCATCCTTCCCACAGCTGGTCGTGCACATCGTCCAAGATGGTCATCAGCCTATGAGCATGACGTCTGGAGCCAACCAGCCCTCATTGGTGCTGAAGTTGCCTTTTTTGAACGTTCGTAAGCATGTGTGGCATCCCATCAGGAGACGACCTCATTGTGGTTTTTGACCCTCAGTACTCGAGCACCATTCGTCATGCGTAGCAGCATCTCCGTTCTTCGTCGGCACAAGTTACTCTCGACTCGTTCCTTAAGTTTGGCTAGTTCAGTGGAACAGCTCGAACCAAAGTCAACTTCTGGTTCAGTTGATCTCTTCGCTTCGGTTGGCAACACACCACTACTGGAACTCACGACATTGTCCAAACTCACCGGTTGCAAGTTGCTGGCCAAGGCCGAATATGCCAATCCAAGTGGAAGTATCAAGGACCGTGTGGCCAAGTCTCTGATCCTGGACGCTGAAGAGCGTGGACTGCTCAAACCTGGAGGCACGATCATTGAAGCTACGGGTGGCAGTACAGGAGTCTCTCTTGCTTTGCTTGGAGCTTCTCGAGGTTACAAGACGCTGTTGACGATGCCCGACATCACTGCAAAGGAGAAAGTTCAGATGATGAAGACTATGGGGGCTCAAGTGCATATCCTGCCTACGACGTCGATGTCTGATAAGGAGAATCACTTCTTTCATGTGGCTCAACGTCTTGCAGAGACGACACCGAATGCGTATTGTCCCAACCAGTTTGATAATGTCGCCAACATGCGTGCACACTATGAAGGTACAGCTCCAGAGATCTGGGAACAAGTTGGAGGAGAGATCGATGGATTCGTGACCTCAGCAGGGACGTCCGGCACAATTGCAGGCATGTCGAGGTTCTTCAAGGAGCAGAACTCGGAAGTGAAGGTGTGGCTCATTGATCCCAAAGAAACTGCGGCGATGTCGGTGTTTATCAACAATGAAAGAGCGACAAGTACAGTCGAAGACGGATTCGAGGTGGTGCCAATGGCCAAGGGCTCCACTATTGCCGAAGGTGTTGCAGCACTTTCACGAGTGACTCAGAATCTGCGAGAGTCCATTGTGGACCAAGGAATCACTGCGACGAACCAGGAGATCGTTGATATGGCTTACTTCCTACTGCGCAACGATGGCATTTTCGTTGGTCCCAGCAGCGCTTTGAATGTACTGGGAGCTGTCAAAATGGCTCGTGAACTGGGTCCTGGACACACGATCGTGACGATTCTAGCTGACAGTGGTGTCCGCTACGGCAGCAAACTCTACAACGAGGAATGGCTAAAAGAGCACAATATGCTACCACAGGAAGCTGCTATGAAAGCCTCGCCACTGTCCTTTGTAGGCGAACTGGAGTTCCCAACCACAGTCTAAAGCTCCTTTTTCTTTGGTCTCAAGCGCATGTGCAGACAATAAAACCACGTTTACTGCGAAGTCCTCAGCTATAGTTGTTGCTGTTTTCTGCTTTGCTACGCAGGACGTGAAGCGACGCAAGAGGATATGCCACGACTAAGCAAACACGAGCAAGAGCGATGCAGACAGCGTCACCAGCAATGGCTGCAGAAGGTTTTACCTCGAATACAAGCAGCTAAACGTCCCAACTCTGCGTACTTGGAGACTCCTGCAGTTCTGGAGTTGCTCCAGCACCTTTCAGACGGTGTGAACGAGTTGCTGATGGCAAAACCTTTGCTACCAGTTCCATGGTTAGCAGACTACTTGCGTCAAGCGGTGTGTCTCTAGTTCACATGCCTTTCAACTAACGTGTTAGTTAGTGATTGACACTTGCATTTGTATATTTTGTATCAGTGCAAGTTGGGGTATGACGTTCAGCCTACAGTCTCCGAAGCTTTGATGTTGGAGATGCACAGGAAGCGTCGAGTGATTCAGAACGCACTTCGTGATACTAAGAACGATGAAATGGAGAGCAAACGGTTGATTAGGAAAATCATGGCTCTCGAGCAAGAGTTGAAGCTTGTGGGCCGGGAACGCCGACTGAAAAAAACTGATCACGCATTTCTAGTCTGGGAAGAACCTTCACTACAGTCGAACTGGAGTATCGACAAGAACAAAGTGCCTTTATTCCCCAAGAAGAATGAAACATCTAAAGCTGATTCAACAGAGCCAACCAACGACGCAGCTTCGAATCCCGAAGAACTGCCAAATGATGTGGAGAGCGAAATTGAGTGGATTTCAGAGCAACTTCGTCTGGATCTTCAAGCTCAGCGCGACTTGGACTCGTATTTCAACATGGTGATCGATATGATCGTGAAAGCATTGGTGAATTTGCTTCTCGTTGCTCCTGAAAAGCCCGGACTCTGGTTTGTCATGTACCTGCGCAGTTCAATCGAAAGCGCAAACTCTTCAAAAACCAATTCTGGTGATCCACCGGGGCGTCGATCTTCTGTCGCACTGCAATCTGCATCGCCGATGCTGTTCAAGATAAATTTTGAACTAGCTCGCAAACTCGATGAGATCAAGGAAGCCCAACAAACTATGCACAGCCGACTTCAAGCAATGCAGCAGATATTTGCAGAACTTGAACAAGAGTTAGCTACACGGAATCGGTTCATCGCAAAACTTTCAGAGTCGCACGTGACGACAAGAACGCTGGCCATTATGGATGGCACGCCTGTGTTTCTCAACTCTCAAAAGCACTGGGTGCTGCCTGGTTTTCTTTTGGTCCCGAGAACTCTTTCAACTGCCGAACTGCTAGGACTTCGTCGTGCAGAGGCCTTTTTGATGGAGAAAGATGAACTTCACTGGAAATTCTTGCTTCGAGCTCAGTTGGAATACGACTCCGCTACGATGATAATGAGCGCTTGGCGTGGTCGACGAGCGTATCACGCGTATCAAGAGTTTTTAAAGCGACGTCGACGAGCTGCTACTTTGATTCAGCGCAATTACTTTCGATATCTCTTTACTCGCGCCATTAGCCTACCACGTTGGTGTCGTCCTGGTCGAGAAGTGATTGTAGCGCCCAGCATCGCTCAAAAGTGCGCGATCTCGTTCCAGTTCTACCCGAAGAAAGACTTTCCTGCTGGAAATTATCGCCGAGAACCAAAAGGAACGAGCATTTCTGAGCTCATGGAGATCGCTCGGCAAGATGAAATGTGTGCGGGCTTCACTACGGATGGTGCGTTCAAAAGATTCCTCCCACGGATGCTATCACAACTCAAACCAATGCTGCCGCCCTCAAAAAGTAAGGCCGAAGGAGATTCAGAGGAGGACGATAGTGATCAAGACGATCAGCTAACAGCAGAAGATGGTCTGTACGTGAAAATGTATCCGAAGAAAGACGAAAAGCTTGTAAACTCCGCCATCGTCGTGGAGGTGCCTGAAGATCGTTTCGGGTTGGTTCGGGTTGTTCTTGATGGGATCGCTCTCACGGAACTAGTTCCCGTCACCAAACTCACAGATCGTTGGAAACGTATTCGTGTCAAACGTTTTAAGTCGAAAGAGCGAAGGAAGACTCGCTCTGTTGTGTTTGGCAAAGGAACCCCCAGCATCCTTACGGATGGTACCGAAAACGATTCCCCAATTGTCGAACCAGGCACCCCGGACACCACTTACGAACGAATTGAAAGTGACGAAGAAGACGTCGAAGACAGTATCGAGAAGGAATGGCGACGTCAAAGACGCTTTCTGCGACGCCACCAACGAAGTCTTAAACGAAGTGGTAATGGTGTCGATGAAGATGATTCTCCAGACTACATTTTCGAGGACTTGGTAACAGGTCGCATCATGCGTCGAGGACATCCCAACAACACGCACGATTATTCTGACGTTCGTGCACAAGTGATCGCCACACGAAAGAAAGAGTACGAGGACGAGAAACACAGTCAATTCCAAGCCAAGAAAGTTGTGTCTGCTATCAAAATCCAATGTGCATGGCGATCCAAGCGAGCTCGTGAACACTTTCGACAAATGTTGCTCCTTCGAGCCAAAGAACGAGAGCGCGAACGTCTCGTGGATCAAGTTGGAGCTGCCAACGCACACAAACGGAAGTCGAAACCAAGCAAGAAGAAAAGCGGAGGACCCTCGTTCTTCTCGAGATGGCGAAGAAGTTGAAACACAGCATATATATTACTAGAGGCGACTACTGTATGCGAAGCTGCAATGCCCGATGGATGCACGCAACACCAAGACACTCGGTCCTATCACGCTGGAAAGCCAACTGAAGGGCTATCTCCTTTTTGTCCGGAAGGATAGTCATGGGGGACAAGTCAGCTACCCAGCAATGAAGAGGTCGTCTATTCCGAGTCGCTCGTGTCCTTGGATTTTTTTCTTCTTCTTCGACTTCTTCTTCTCAGGAGACTCACCGGCTTCAGCGACCTCAGCCTCCTCAGCGTCACGCTTGTGCTTGTGCTTGTGCTTGTGTTTCTTCTCCTTTTTCTCCTTCTTTTCCTTCTTCTCCTTCTTGGCCTTCTTCTTAGGAGCTTCGTCCTCCGACGCCTCCTCCGAAGCCTCCTCCTTCTTTACCTCCTCCACCAGAGGCTTCTTCTCGTCGTCCTTGCTGTACAGCTCCGACACATCAGCAGGCGTGTTCTCGTTCACCTTGCCGTACTTGCCGATCTTGCCTTCCTTGACCAGACCCTTGACCTTCTGGGCCATGGGACCCAAGCCCCAACGACGCGGGTACGTGTCACGCTCCATAATGACGCGCTTGATCTTGGCAACCACGCCGTGGTCGCATGTAGCCATGACGGCGGTCGTCATCTGCGCAATTGCAACAGCAATGGCCTCGCCCTTGGTCGTCATTAGTACCACTTCCTCGCCAATGTCGATGTCGTCGGCGAACCGCAACAGACCTGGGATCATAAACTTGGCGCCATAGCAAATGGCGTTGACCGAACTGTCCTTCACCACGATACGCTTGTAGGTGGTCAAGAGCACTTCAAGAGGACGCACGATGCGACGCAGGTACGACTCGTCCTTGTACGTATCGTACTGGAACTGGGCGTCCAGCACGTCGTGCATCGTCACCATGGCGTCATTCTCGCCCAAGACACCGGAACGGACACGACGAAGTTCTTGCATGTGTCCTCCCACGCCCAGAACCAGGCCCAGGTGGACACACAACGTACGAATGTAGGTACCGGCCTCGCAACTCACATGGAAGATACCGAGGTGACGATCCTCATCGTACTCGATGAGTTTCGACTGGTAAATGGTTCGTATACGCAGTTGACGCTTGACGGCAGAGATGAGAGGCGGACGCTGGAACAGAGCGCCAGTGAGCGTTTCAATGGCACGCGCGAGCTTGGCCTGGCTCTCAATGGCACTATGGAGACGGACAACTGCCACGTACTCCTTACCGGCTCCCTGTTGGGCCTTGACGAGGCGAGTGGCGCGGTCCACACACACGATGAGACACCCCGTAACCTTCGGGTCGAGGGTACCCGAGTGACCGGTCTTGTCGACGCGCAGGATACGCCTAATCCACGCCACCACTTCGTGGGACGAAGGGTTCGCCGGCTTGTCGAGGTTAATTACACCGTACCGAACGTAATCCTGGAGGTTACGCTTGAGCGGACTCGAGCTACACGCGATGGGGGTATAGTGGCCCGTGCGCACGTTGAGCTGGTGGTAGTTTTTGAGCAGCAGCGGCCACTTGCTCGTGTCCAGCGCCGGCGTGTGGCTCTCCGGGGCGATGAGGTCCTTGCCCTCGGCGTCCGTGGCCTTGAGCTTCTTCTTCTTGCTCTTCTTGTCCATCTCGGCGGCCGCCATGGTGCAGGGGTTACGCTGCCAATTGGAAATGACCGGTCGATAGCGCGAGTACCCCAAGACCCAACGGATCCGTTGGTCGTGGGGGCGTCATGTGGCGCACACCATAAAATGTCAAACACATACCGTAACCAAGGTACACTTGCGTCCACTTGGGTTTTGTATACCGCGTACCCCTTTGGGCACTTCATTTGGCAACTCGACCAGTTCTATTGACAGCAATGGGTCGCCAGCTCAAGTTCCACGAGCAGAAGTTGCTGCGGAAGGTGGATTTACTGGAATGGCGCAAGGAGAATAACCTGCACGAGATCAAGGTCATCCGCCGCTACCGAATCCCGGACCGCGAGCAGTACCACAAGTATAACCGCTTGGTGGGGCACATCTCCCGCGTCGTAACCCGTCTCAAGAAGCGTCCGGCCAATGACCCGTACCGTGTCAAGACGACGACGGCGTTGCTGGACAAGTTGTTCCATATGGGACTCATCCAGACCAAGAAGAGTCTGCTCAAGGCCGAGGAAGTGAACGTGTCGTCGTTCTGTCGACGTCGTCTGCCCGTCGTCATGGTGCGCGTCAAAATGGCCGAGAGCATCAAGGAAGCCACGACGTTCGTGGAGCAGGGACACGTCCGCGTGGGCCCGACGGTCGTGAGCGACCCGGCCTTTCTGGTCACCCGCCCCATGGAGGACTTTGTCACGTGGGTGGACAGCTCCAAGATCAAGAGGACCATTATGAAGTACAACGACAAGTTGGACGACTTCGACCTGCTGGGCAATTAGGACCAAGAGAACGAAGGAACACTTTTGGCAGATTTCGAGCTGCAGGTTTATACCGGTAGATACTTTTTCACGAGAATGTGTTTTTTTTAGGTTACGTTTGGTGCATCTCGTGACGCATTTGGGTTTTTGGTGGGATGATGGGGTTTTATTGTTGGCATGAACGTTCTGTCAGACTTCCGAGTGGATGCAGCATCGCAG
Organism: Phytophthora sansomeana; assembly: GCA_032158285.1. NCBI lineage: Eukaryota > Oomycota > Peronosporomycetes > Peronosporales > Peronosporaceae > Phytophthora > Phytophthora sansomeana. Next base: position 454,966 of record JAPDHH010000218.1, read on the forward strand.
ACGTTAGGGAAATTGAGATCTCTTTCACTTTGCTTCTTTCTAAGACTGAGGTTGAAGAGATTCTGCTTACTAAGATGCGTGGCGTTTTCGGTTCGACTGTGGCGGTGTTGCTGTTGCAAGCTTCGGTGTGGTGGGTCGGTTCGAATGCAGCGCTCCCGGTGGTAAAGGAAGTTGTCAGTGGCACGATTTATCGCAAGTCGAGCTTTGTTACGGTGGACCAGTACACGTTGAGTATTACGGCGTCGTCGGCGATTGTCGAAATTGACCTGCTATCCATGGAGACGGCAGACAACGTGACTTTCTCCGATGTGAACTCGGATTGCGACTCGGCGTACATCGACCCGCACGTCTTCCTGTTCCAAAAGAAATCGGACGGCACGTTGTCCTTGGTTGCAAGCAACGACGATGCTGGAGACGACAACCCAGGATACTTAAGCCGCGGACTCACCGACGGCTCATTGACAGCAGCAGATTCCTATCTGATTCGCCAGCTATCAAAAGGCACGTACATGATCGCGGTTGGACGTTATCCGCTGAGTCAAGCCGCCGCTGTTGCATGTCAGAGCACTGACAGTGTCAACGAATTCACGCCGTACACGTGCATGGCGCGGAAAGCCAGCTACGGTAACTACAAGATGACAGTTCGCACGCAGTCTTCTTCCACGAGCAGCGCACTTACAAAGAAAGCGAACTCGTATGTGGGCAACAGCTGCAACGTCGCGTCCTCCGTCACGAACGAGTGCGTCTACGCGTTGCCTGCAGACATAGGCGGCGACATTCTCACGGCCTGCAGCTACGACAAAACCATCTACTAAGCCACTTTCCGTTCTCAAACCCGTATCCAGGCAACTATTACAGCAATTTAAAAGTCTTCAATGAATACCTTCTTGCTCTTTCATTGCGTTGTGATCCATTTCGTTCGCGAGCTCTTGCAGGCCACATAGCGTGAAAAAAGTGTAGCCATCTCGACCAGCTGAACTATGATCTCTTGGATAAAGTATGCACCGAAATCGAGTCAGACGTGAAAGTGCTGTACCACGGTTTGCTGGTCTCCGCTAACGCTCAAGGTCATCAACGTCCCTAGAGCATGGGCACCCTCGACAACGACATCGGGTATGTGATTTCCCCCGACGACCAGCTCCAAAATGGCCTGAACGGCTACGTCATCTCCCCTCAAGAGCGTCGACAGAACTTCTCCATGTTGGAGACGGCGTCAACCTCTCACAGTGACGACGGGAGCAAGTACGAGGCTGCAGAGATGCCGTATCGCCCCAGCTCCGAGTCCGATACAAGCTCCGTGAACTTCACCGACTCGTTAATGATCGTAGGCAAGCAACTGCCGTCGGAGAGAGCTGTGGCAGCGCTGGATCTCTTTGCTCGCGAGAATATCGGACTACTCATTAACTACATCGCTGTTGGAGCAGTACACGGACTGTTCCAGGCGCTCATGTATCCCTATTTGAACGTGTATCTCAACATGGATGACTACTTGGCATACTCAGCTGAGCGGTGGCTAGCAGTACCTTGGTTACTCAAGGTTTTCATGGCCATGCTTTCGGACGGACTCCCGATCAAAGGCTCGCGGAGACGAGCGTACATGCTAATCGGGTGGGGACTTTGCTTCCTCTTCTCGTTTATCTTGGCAGTTCTGCCGTCCGAGACTCCGTGCTTGACGAATGGAGCTGTGACGAACAGTTCTGCTGCTAAGGCTGGCAACAAATATGTTGCGCTGTTCGTAATGGCGACGTTCGGCTACGTTTTGGCAGATACTGCGAGTGACGGGATGTTGGTGGAGTTTGCACAACTACACCAAGCGAGCGAACAACAACGGATTCAATTGCTTCACCAGCAACGTGAGCTGAATGGAGATATTAACCCCATGCCGATCCTACCACCGAAAGCAGCGGGGCCGACGTACGTCGTCACCACACTCTTCGCGGCGCGGTATCTTGCTCAGTTTGTGATGATGTTCTTCGTGACGTTCATGTGCAATAGTGATTCTTACGGAGGCGATTTCGCGTGGGGTGCTTCGGTTAATGGTATGGTGGTGATTGCTGTACTTGTGTCCGCCGGGACAATGGCAGCTACGTGGTTCTTTCTGCTGGAAGACGAGAATCCGGCAGGATATAATGTTCACATTCTCACGCCACGTGAATGGTGGGTTACAGCTCACAAGTTCTTTCATCAGAGAGCTATGGTTCAGCTGATGGGCTACATCTTCCTCTCTCGGTTTTGCTTTTCGTACTACGCGACTTCAGCCAAAGCCATTTACGAGTACTGGGCTCCGGCAGGAACACTGATGACGAATATTTTCTCGAGTATGAATGCTGCTGTGTTCGCTGTTGTGGCTCTCCTGATCGGATACGGTCCTACAACGCTGATCCTGCAGAAACTTGGGTGGCGACAGACTGTAGCTGGTTCGGTGGTGGTCTCCGCTGCTCTCGTTCTCGTTGTGGCACTTTTTACAGTGTACAATGTTGTCCGCGTCGCTGTCATAACGCTACTGATGGAGCAGATCATTGCGATGTTCGAGGCACTAGCGTACTTCGTTTCTCTCCTCGCGGCGGTCACAATCGCTGAACCTGGACGAGAGTGTACATCGTTCAGCTTAATTGTCACGATGGGGAACCTCGCCGTTCCTTTCTCCATTTCGTTTTCACATGCCATTGGAGAGCACTTTGACATCTATAACTCCGAGTACGAATCGAATTCAAGTCACGCGCGCGCTCAAGTCATGTACTGCTTTCTCGTGGCAGTAATTGTTCGTGCGCTCCACCTTGCTTTACTGCCGCTACTTCCCGAGCGAGCTGAAGCAGCTCGCGCGTTGAAGCTTTCTCGGTTCACTGGTAGAAAAGGCTCGGTCATTGTGATCGTTGCCTCGGTGTGCGTAGTGTTCATGATTTTCTGGGCGCTACTCACTACGACCCTGTCGTCTTTCGAGCGAACCTCGTGTCTCAATGTCGCTGGTGGTGAAGGCTGTTAGTTTGAACATAAGTCCACAGTCCACATGTATAAGAGGAATTCACGTTGACCCTACAGTGTCGTCTCTTTCGAGGCGGTTGTTAGTTCCCTGTCTTCGATGAATGACGGGCAAACTGGAGACCCGGGGATGCCAAGCGCTTTTTTGCCTGGTGTCCCCGGTGGGGGTTCACTTCCGATTTGGATAACTTTAACAGATAGGATATCATCGCCATCATCGTTGCTATCCTCCTCTCCATCCTTGACGCTCTTCGACTTTTTCGCCTTTCGGCTCTTGATGTACGCGCGAACTGAGATCAGAATCGAAGTCTGCACCAAAGCAACATCCTGGTTAGTGGTTTTGACGAAAAGCGAGCAGCAATCTGGTTTACTTACCACTGTAGCTACAGCACCGAGAATGGTGATGATCACCTTGAGATACGAAAACTCATCGCAAGTCGGCGGGTTTCGCCAATCGCCGGTGCATTCGCAAACCTTTGATCCGTCTTGGTTGGTTATCACTGTGCCTCGTGTGGGATTGCAGCTAATGTAGTCGTTTTGATCCGAGTGCGTGGAGCTTGTCATGCCTTGGTCCGTAGCATCCACCGGTTCATTGTGTGCTAGGGAAGATGAGCCTAGCAAGATGGAAGACCCACTGGAGTCACAAGTTCCAATGCTGTTGCCCTCAATGACCTCGATCGAGTACATATCCGTCACTTGCGTGCACGCATCAACACCCCACCCACGCAACAGAATTGTGCCAGGTTTGTCGGCGCAGAGCGTGAAACCTTCTCCGTTGAAACTTGCTTCCGTGCTCTTGTTGTTCACGAAGCTGGTTTGAGCCTGGTTAGTTTTCAGGAATTCGTACGTCACGCGAGAAACGTTGTTGAAGGCGAAGCTAAATTGTTGTCCAGCGACAACTTGAGCCGATCCATTGCTGCTGAAGGTGACTCCATCTTGATACTGCAAAGTACCGTGATCAAAAGAGCACCCGTAGCAGCAAATACCAGTGGCTGCGCTGCATTGGTCGAATACGAGCGGGTCGTACGAGACAACCGTGGTAAACGGATCGGTCTCCTCCAGACAATCGGCACAGCACGTTTCTCCTGCTACGAGTGACGAGGCCACGGCTATCTCCACAGCCAGCAGCAAGATCCGCATGTGTCGATATCCGATTTGGTTGAGTGGCAACGGAGCCGGTGTTGCTTGATGAGATATCTTGATGTCCGACTCGCCGGCTGTCACCAAAGATACTTTTCGCGAAATGGGTACGCTGTTGAACATCAAAACATCACTGCATTGAGTAGAATATGACTAGCAACACGCAGCCACCTACACTCCGTTGCCATGCTTCACGTCATTGGTCTTAGCTCGAGTTCACCGTATCCGCGACGGCCTGGATCCAGAATGCTGCAGCCTTGGCGCCAGGGTCGGGGATACCTGCACCAAACTCCTCACCAACATATCCGGCACGACCAAATGCCTGCTTTGTGGAGATACGAGCCGTGGCCTCGGCACCTTCCTGGGCCGCCTTAGCAGCAGCAGTAGCTAGTTCAGCGCCAGTCTTCGAAGTCGGGTTATCAAGAGCTCGCAGTGAAGGGACCAGTGCGTCCACCATGGTGCGCGAGCCCTCCTTGGCACCGCCGTACTTTTGAACAGCAGCGATACCGGCGCTAAAAGCTCCGACCCATGCAGCAGTGTCAGCTTCCTTGCACGTCTCAAGGTGGAGTGACCCAGCCGTCAAGAAGATGACGTACAGCACACCAGAGGTGCCACCCGCGCTGCGACCAACTGAGTCTGCGAGTGCGCGAAGCGTCTTCGTGGCGTCATTGAGCGGGTAGTTGGCCTTCAAGTCAGTGAGGATGGCTTCAGCCGCGTTCTTGAACGTGGTGCCGCAGTCACCATCACCGACCTTGGTGTCCCAGTTTGTAAGCTGCGGCTCGTTCTTGATCAGAGTCTCGCACACAGCCAGAATGCACTTCTCCAGAAGCAGCCCCCTGTTCGACAGCTCAGTTGGACGCTCGAATGCCGTGTGCGCTTGGGCAGGTACCTCCGCCTTAATGAACGGACCAGAGATGGTCGACTGCGAGAGATCAAAAGGCGAGTACGTCCACGCCGGCGCCGAGGTCGGGGCGTCAAAGAGCGCGAGCATGCCAGCATCCCCGTTGGAGTTCCAGAGCGATAGCGAGAAGCCAGCCATGTCCAGCGCCGTCATGAAAGATCCCACCATCACGCGTTCTGGTTCGATGCCCTTAGCTCGCAGAGCCTCCACCGCATACTTAGCCACCACATACAACTCCATGCCCTGTGGTCGAGCCCAGGTTGTTCACCATCAAGACGCACTTGGCGCCTTGCTGCAAGGCCAGCCCCACCGCCGTCTCATCGGTCGTGATCTTGTCCACCAGCATCTTGCACAGCGACGGCACGTCCTGCTGCTCGCACTTGGCCACTCCTGGTTCTCCGTGGATGCCCAGTCCGACTTCCATCTCGTTGTCTCCCCACTCTCTCGAGTTGTCCTCCTGTCCAGGCAGCGTGCAGGGCTTGATGGCCACGCCCATGGTGCCCAGCTTGCTCTCACCTGTGAGGCCGTTCACCATCTCCACGAGGCTGGCAAGATCCTTGCCCGCCTTGGCTGCAGCCCCTGCCAACTTGTGCACGAAGACGGTTCCGCTCAGTCCGCGGCGGCCGGCGTTGGCGTTCACCACGGCCACATCCTCTCCGACCACCACCATGTCGCACTTGAAGCCCTCAGCCTTGGCCTGCTCCACCGCCAAGCCAAAGTTGATCCGGTCGCCTGTGTAGTTCTTGACCACGACGAGACATCCGTGCGGCCCCGCGGCCAGACGAATGGCCGTCAGCACCTGCTGCGTGGAGGGCGAGGCGAAGACGCCGCCGCAGACGACGCCCGTGAGCATCCCCTCGCCAATGTAGCCGGCGTGCGTGGGCTCGTGGCCGCTGCCGCCGCCCGAGATGAGCGTCACTTGGCGTTCCCGGATCGTCTGGTAGTCGCGGTGCAGCAGCACGCGCTCGGAGCGCTCCAGCACGAGATGCGGGTGCGCGAGCGCCATGCCCTCCACCATGTCGGCCACGATGCTGTGGCCGTCCTTCACGAGCTGCTTGGCCTTGGGCATTGGCGTCTTGAACGGAGTTCTTCTCTTCTCTCTTGGCACTTGGCACTTGGCACTCAGGCGGCAAATTGCGGAATGACGAGAGTGAAGATCGTTGACACGCACGTCACTTGACGTTTGTATGGGCCCTAACTTGAAGTTCCGCACGGGTGCAGCTACATGTAATGATGAAGTGAAAGTGGTTGCAGGCTCCAAGCTCCTCTCCATGGCGAAGAAACTCCGCAACGTTCAGTCGACAGCTTCATTAATTTTGTAGTGGAGAGCGAGAGGTGGCTGGGATCCAATGCTGTCTTAGTGTTTGGTTGCTGCAATGGAGGGAGACCCCAATCTCGCTGGAAAATGCCCTCGGACGCGTGTCTTTCGCTACATGTAGTGGCCGTGCAAAGGAGATCGATACGGTCGACTGCTTGTCCTTCCATCACTTTGTGAGTCCTGGCAATCAAAGCAAACGCATCAGATGCCAACGTTCGGCGGAAGCGACTCCTCCTTAGTGTCGAATATCTGCCAATCACGGCAGCATGGGCGGCGGTGGGCTGCGCATCCTGCCCCACAAGAAGTGGCATGTGTGGCGGCGCGACAACATCGAGCGCGTGCTGCGGGACGAGCGCGAGCTTGAGGAGCAGCAGCAGGCGCAGGAGGCCAAGGAGCGGCGGCTGGCGCAGGAGCGACGCGCGCAGGAGCTTCTCCCGACGAATGGTCAGGACCAAAGACAGCATTTGAACTTGTTCCAGAAGGAGGAGGACCAGGCAAACAACAGGCAGAAGAGCAGGAAGAAAGAGACGAATGACACGATGAAGAGACATGGGGAATTGCCCTGGTACGCTCAAACTCAAGACGAGAAGGAGCCCACGGAGAGACAGGAGCGGAAGCGCAAACGGTGAGTTGAGAACTGGAGGTGCTGAAGTGGGTTGGGCTGATGTTGTGGTGATGGTTCTGGTTCTAGGGAACTGGAAGTGGCTGATCCGTTGCAGCACATGCGGCCGAAGGAAGAGCGTCCGCTGGTGGCTGCTCGTGTGGAGAAGAAAGTAAACCGAAGCAGATATGATGCTGAAGAGGAAGGACCTGCTGGCAGTGATCGTAGAAAATACTCTGGTCGGTATGACCGCTCATCCGAGTCACCGGATCGTACTGCGCGACGCAGTAGACAAGAAGAGGAGGAGAAACACTCGAAGAAGAAGAGCAAGCACCGCAAGGAGAAGAAGAGCAAACACAAGACCAGCAGAAAAGAGGCTTTGCTCGAGGAGCTACGACGAGAACGTGAAGAAAGAGAAGCATCTGAGCGTCGACGAGCCAACAAACTCATGAACGGATGATCGATAATAGGATCAAGAATGCAGTGGAACATGGTGTGTTGGTTGAAAGGCTTTTTCATTTGTTTGGCATTCCCGTTGAGCCTTAAGGCTGCACATTGAGCTAGAAAGAGACAACTTAGTTGTCCTTCTCCACCTTCTTGATACCGCGAAGACGGCCAGTGCGGCGGGCGGCAATAAGACCGACCTTCTTACCAGCAGGGGCATCGCGACGCACGGTCGACGGATGACCAATGTGCTGGTGGTTACCACCACCGTGGGGGTGCTCCACGGGGTTCATGGCAACACCACGCACCTTGGGCCACTCATTACGCTTGACGCGGTACTTGTGGAAGGCACGGCCAGCCTTGAGAATGGGCTTGTCGGTACGGCCTCCGCCAGCGACAACGCCAACCATAGCGCGGCACCTAGAATCAATTCCCATAAGCGAGCACACAAGTCAGTACATCGTCAGCAACCACCCCTATCAATGCACCTCGACCACAACATCTCCCAAGGCAATCATCACGCTCCCACAATCAGGAGACACGAGTCAACATCAAGGGATACTTACTCACCGCCTAGGCGGGAAATAATGAGTGGCACACACACGCGAATGGTTTATAAAATAAACCACCCGCGGCGCGAGCGCTCGCTGCTCCTCATTGGGGAATAAAGAGCGAATGAGCGCCGCCGTGCCTCGAGATCCTTCACAAGAAAGCATCCCGAATCATTTGTGTCGAAAATTGTCGAAAAAAGCAGCAACTTACGCCGAAGGGACCGTCTTCTTGGAGCCCGAAGGCAGACGCAGCTTGGTCTTGCCCTTGTCCTCGTCGTGGGTCACGATCACGGCGTAGTCACCCGAAGCGCGGGCGAACGAACCGCGGTCACCGACCTTGGCCTCGACGTTGCACACGATGGTACCTTCCGGCAGGGCCGAGAGGGGCAGGGTGTTGCCCACCGCCAGCGAAGCCTTGGGGCCCGAGTAGATGAACATGCCCGTGTACATGCCCTCGGCCGCGATCAGCAGCTCGTGCTTGAGCTGGAAGCGGTACGGGTCACGGTACGTGACCTTGGCGAGGGGAGCGCCACGGCCGGAGTCGTGGATGATCTCCTTGACGACGCCCTTGATGTAGCCGGTGCGCTCCACGAAGTCGAGGGCGCGGAAGGCGGCGGGGCCCTTACGCAGGTGCGTGTGCGACTTGAAGATGGAGCCAGCACCCTTACGCTGACCACGGATAACACGACCCATACTTGCTCTTCTTTTTCAACCGGGAAATGTCAAAATGGGCGGTGGCAATGGGGGTCGCCCCAGATGAACACACAGCCAACCAAGCTGCACCTGCGAAAGACGGTGATCGAGTTGGCGAGGTGGCAAAGGGGTATACTGGAAGCAAGACGATTTCCAAACAGACGATTGATTGGAGGAGGGGAAGGAGGGTACAGTGTACCGTTGTGAACTGAACGGCGTTGAGGTGAAGGCATTTCCGCTTTTCACTTGCTGCGTAGTGTCGTCCAGTTGTTGGATTCTTATTTGTGACCCGGTATAATAGCATTTGGTATCTCCACCTCGTGAAGCGCCTTCGGGCGCGTTGTGTGCGGGGTGGTCATTTAAATAATGCGAAAGCAACCTCCAGTGAGACGTTATAGTTGGGCTTTATGCAGCGCTCCTCCATCTGCTCATTGCCCTGGTTTGTCTCCATACATCTCATCAACCAAAACACAATTGTATCAACACAAAAGATAGCTATAGAAATCCTTGGCAAAATCAGGTTGCTCTATTGGAAGAATCGTGACCAACTTTCGTCTATCATTACGTTGGTACTTGTACACACAACTCGAAGCTTCGTCCGTTGACGGGTTCAGTCCCCGCTATCTGGGCAGCTTCCTGGCGATCCCCGTTTTAAATATGTAGTTTTCCATGGTACACGGGCGCCCAGTTGAGGCGAATTAAGCGGGGCTCATGGGCAGAGGTTGACCTGCCAGCAGCGGCGACGGCGCTCGGAAAGCACCAGCCGCAGCTTCGGCGCGGGCGTTCATCCACGGGTGCTGCAGCACTTGGTCCGCCGAAAGACGCAGTGCTGGGTCCTTCACCAATAGCTTGGAAATGAGGTCCTTGGCGTCGGGCGACACATTGTCCCAGGCGTTGAACGCGAAGGTGATCGGCTCGGACTTGATGCGGTTCTCCACGACGTGGTCGGGAGACATGCCGTCCAGGTCGAACGGGTGCGAGCCGCTCAGCATGATGTAGAGCACGCACCCGAGCGCCCACATATCGCACGCACTCGTGCAGACGCCGGTCGTCAGCAACTCAGGTGGCAGATACGCAGCCGTGCCAATGTCCTCGAAGTTCGTGGTGGCACCGGCCGGTCCGGCACTGCCAAAGTCTGCGAGCTTGACAAGGCTGTTGCTCTCATGACGATTGCCCTTGCGGAAGACCCCGTTGGTACTGTGGTCTACGACACGAGCACTTAGCAGGATGTTCTCAGGCTTGACGTCCTTGTGCACGAGTCCGTGACGGTGCAGGAACGAGAGCGCGCTCGCGATCTCACGCGCCACGTCCCGCGCCTTTGGCTCCGGGAACGACCCGAACGCCACGATCTGCTCGAAGAGTTCTCCTCCACGAGCGAGTTCCGTCACGAGGAAGAGTTTGCGTCCTTCGACGTACACGTCCCGCAGGTCGATGATGCTTTTGTGTCCTCCGAGCGCCTTCACCAGCTTGAGCGCCGAGATCTCGCGCTCCAGCGACGGGTACGAGCGTCGTTCGTTGGGGTTCTCGAGCGGCACAATCTTGACGGCGGCCACCTCGCCGGACTCCTCGTGCATGCCCAGTCGAACGACGCCAAAGGCGCCGGCGCCGATCTGGTCGAACAATTGCCACTTGTGTCGTGGCTGGGGCACTGCCGGCTCAATGGCCGCTCGGGCGTGGGCGACGCCCTCCTTCTCGAGCTCGAGGCCGACGCTGAGCGCCGCAGCACCCACGACCGCGAGACTGAGCGGATTGGTGCCTCGCTTGGCTCCCGGCTCGGCATTGCGGCGTGACTGCGTCTGGTAGGCGCATTGCAACGCTCTAACGGCTCCACGCTGCTCTAGCTGGAGCTGCAGACTGTGGCGAATCGCGGAGACGGCCACGCCGCTGCAATTGGAGACTTCCGTGGCGGCTGATCGTCCGAGGCGAAGCATCGTGGAGAAGTATAATGGTGAGTTATGATGGAGTGAATGGCAAGTGCGTCGGTGTCGAGTGCAGCGACTGAAGAAGGTCGTAAATGCGTCGAAGGCGATTCCCAGAATGCTGTCGGATTGTCAGAACTCGAAGGAGGTTGCATGCTTGCAAGTGCTTAACGCAGTCGACAGCCGTTTTGCGACAACCCCTCGCCCTGGTTCTGCTTTGAGCTCTTACGGCATGAAGGCACGCCATGGTCCGAGTGCAGGAGGCAACTCCTCATGATCGTGGTGCCAGGCTGCACGGCACCACCTGGAGTGCGATGCTGGAGATTCCAAGGCGAGATTCAGGCGTAAAGGTCATAGGAAGGACGTACTCCTCAAGCACGGAGCCGACGATCGCCATCGCAGGAATCCAGTGTCTGCATGGACACTAGCGATAGAGAAGCGCAGAGCTCGCGTGCGTTGTATTTTCGGGGCATTTCCTGTCGTTTCACAGCATTTCTCACGAAAAGGTGAAGCGGTCGTTCAGTTGAAAGCGCTGCACTGCAACTGCACGGCCAATGAGCGTGCGCGGGACGAGTGTCTTATCCACGTTGGGATTCCACGCTGGGTTACCACTTGCTGGCACTTGCTTCCGTCCTGAGCCCAAGCTGGTAATGCTAGTATGTTGGCATGCGTGCCTGTCTGTCTGGTATCCAATATCCTCTGCTTGGTGTAGCCATCTGAGTACTGTACTTGCCTGTTACTGCTGTTTGACCTGAGACTACGAATTCAAAGTCTTAGGATGAATCGTCTGCGAACTATGACCACTTCAACCTAAACAAACCAAAGTGTTGAAAAATTCTCTCGTTAGGAGGTGAATTTGTAATAGATACTACGTGTGCTGTGAGCACCGGCAATGGGGACGTCTAGCAGTCGGTGCCCACGCAGCTTCCTGACATTTACTCAATGGGGTCGATCGGCGTCGTCGGCCCCGCCTTGTCCTTCTTGGTCTTGTTGCGCGTGAAGGCGGCCCACTTCTTGGCCTTGGTGATGGTCGTCGCGCCGTTGTGGACGGAACTCGCAGCCTGCTCCTTGCGGTGCGCCATGGCGGCACTTGCCTGCTGCTTGCGCTGTTGAACTGCCTGACTGGCCTTTTGGCGGCGCTGCTGCATGGCGTTCGCAAGTCGGGACTTGCGCGTGCTGCCACCAAGCAACTTGGCAATGTCGGTGGATGGCCGATCACCGTCAAAGTACGACGGCGTAATGGACTCCATCGACGGTCGGTCCTCCTTCCAGTTCTCGGTCTCCTCTTCGCCAGAGCTGCAGCTATCGGACGAGTTGAGCTCTTCCGGTTCGGTCGAACGAGAACTGCCCGATTTCTCCAGGTAGTCGCACAGCGTCGAGTACTCGCCACGTGCAGTTTCCAGCTCCTTGCGCTGCGCACTCAACTTCTGCGTCAGCTCAACCTCCTTCAAGTTGTTGGAAGCCTTGACCACATCGCGGTCGCACTGGTACTCGGCCACAACAGCTTCCAACTCCTTGTTGGTCTTCTGAAGCTCCGCCAACTGCTTTTTCAGTCTCGCGTTCTCCTCACGGACGCGAGTGAGCTCGTCGTTCTCCTCGGCCTTCTCCAGTTTGAAGGTGGAAAACTGCTGGCGAGCCAACCGACCTCGCTGGATGCTTTGCAAGCGCGTGGCAGCTTCCTCCTCTTTCCTCTGCATCTCCTTCTTGAGCTCGACAAACTGTTTCCGGGCCAAGTAACCACGAACCATCCGCTGCATGGTTGTGACTGCTCTTTCACGTCGTTGCCGCGTAGCAATCGCCTTCTTCTTGCGTTCCTCCGCCAACCTCTTCTTTTCACGCGCAGCCTCCTCCGCTGCACGACGTTGGGCTTCACGTTCGTCATGCTCACGCTGGAGACGAATTCGCTCACGCTCCTCCTCTTCTTCACGACGACGACGCTCTTCCTCTTCAGCCTCTTGCACCATCTCGGCAAACACACATCGAGCAAAGTACCCTCGAACGTGCGTTTGGATGATCACCGCGCTCTCCTCCTGGAGCAATTGAAGCCTCTGCTGTTCTTCCAGTCGGCGTTCTTCCTCCAGCCTGGCCAGTTCCTCTTGCAGCTTGCGTTGTCTTTCCTCTTCGGCCTGCTGCACCATCTCGGCAAACACACACCGGGCAAAGTATCCTCGAACGTGCTTTTGAATTAGCACCGCGCTGTCGTGTTGGAGGATCCGAAGACGACGTTCTTCTGCCAGACGGCGTTCTTCTGCCAGTCTAGCTCGCTCTTCCTCCAATTTGCGTTGTCGCTCGCGCTCCTCTTCTAGTTTGCGCTGTCGAGCAAGCTCCAACTCGCGTTCGACACGTTCACGCTCTTCCTGCTCTAGCTTCGCAATGTACGCAGCCCGACGCCGAGCCAACTCTTGTCGAGCCAAGTATTGCCGAACGAAGCATTGCAGACGCAGTGCACGAGTCTGGCATAGCACGGCAAAGAAAATCTGACGTCCGAGGTGACCACGCCACATGCGCTGAATTTGCGTTGCTCGAACCTCGCACAGAGCGGCAAAGTGGATCTTGCGTCCCTGGTGACCACGCCACACACGCTGAATCTGCAGCGCAGAATGCTCGCACAAGACAGCGTGGAACTCGCAACGACCAACATATCCTCGCCACACGCGCTGAATCGAAGCAATCGCAAGTTGCGCTCGCAGAAAGCGACATCGGTCCACGAACACCTTGACGCGCCGCTGAATCTCAATCAATGCGTCGCGCATCTCATAGTACTCGCAACGAGCTCGCATGCCACGCCAGTGCGCCTGAATAAGAGCCACGTATGCAAAGAGCTTCTGCGCCTTGGCGTGCTCCAGCTTTTCAAGCACACCCTTCTGCAGGTAGATCTTCGTCACTCCCATTTGATACTCCTCGGGCATTTCAAGCTTGAACTGCGTCACCAACACTCGGCAATGAGGTGCTCCATACTTCTCAGCATCCTCCTTCAATTGGTTTTGTTGCTGCTCGGTGAGGAAGATGTCAAACTGCTCGGCAAACTCGGCGTGCTGCAATCGATTTGGATACCCGGCACGAGCAATGCAAATGGCCTCGATAACGCCGGCGCAGCGTAGCTGGTTGGCAACCATCTTGTCCTCAATCAGCGTGGCACTCTTGACACTGTTCGGCTTGATGCATCGGATGTAGTTGACATTGGTCTCGTTGATGTTGGTCATGAGGGAGTTCAGAGACTGCTTGAATTGCATGCCCACAGTCTTGTCCGCTCCGGCACCACCTGCGCCACTGCGAGCACTACCAGCCTTTCGGCTTCCTGAAGACGAGCGAGACAAGTTTACTGCAGATGCAGCTTCCATCTCTGCTCGAACCTTGAAGAGCATTTGCGGGAACGGCTCATGGCTGCCGCACATGAGATCAGACAAGTCCGACAGCAGTGCGTCCTTGTGCTTCTCTAGGAACCCCGTGGCTTCGTACTTGACGGTTCCAGCGTAATGGTGAATGGCGAACTGGGTCTTGGAGATACGGGGGAACTCAATGAGATTCTTCTGCTTGAGGTATGCACTCGACAGCTTGCTAACAAATCCTTCCTCGTTGCCTCGAGGGCGGACAATCTCCTCGTTCAGTAGAGCTAGCACACCCATGCGTCCTTCGATAAGTGCCAGCGTATCGCTGTTGTCAGCGTACGAAATGTGGGCCCACGTGATCTGCTCGCGCTCGTACTCTTCCTGCACAGCCTTGAACACATCCTGGGTGAACTTCTGCTGCAGCTTCTCATTAGCATAGTTGATGCAGAGCTGCTCAAACGAGTTGTACTCGAAGCTCTCAAAACCGAAGATGTCCAGCACGCCGATCGTATTAGCAGTAAGGCGTGGCGCAGCACCAAGGCTGGCGTTGATACCTGCCACCAGCCAGTCGAAGATGCTCGCGTAGATAGCCTTAGCAAGGGCGTCACGCCCAGACTGAGCCTGCTCTACTGTCAACGGGCACAAATACACTTCTCCAGCAGCTTTCATGGTGCGATGAGTGAGAGCTTTGGCCATGGTTTCCGGGTTCAGACCGAGCAACATGCTTGAGTAGGTAACTGAGTCCTTGTCCAGGTCACACGCTTCATCATTGTCTGGTTTTGCGATGAACTGAGCCTCGCCCAAGTGCAGAATGCCCGATAGTACTTGGAACAAATCGTTTTGCTGAGCAGGACCAAGGCCAAGCAGTGAAAGTGCCTGCTTTGTCTTGGCAAAGAGAGCTTGGTCTTTAGCATTCTCGGCTTCAACTGCTGCTGGTGGCTTCGGCGGAGGCGGCGCTCGTGGTTTTGGTTTTCGTCCTGGTCTTGTCTCCTGCTGTGGTTCCTTCTCCTGCAGGTAAGAGAACTTTGGACTCTCGTCTCCCAGACCCAATGCATCGCGCTCGTCCGACGAGGGGCCATGCAGAAGTTGATAGAAAATGTGGTAATTCCGCTCTCCTCGTTCATGAGAGATGACACGTGTCTTCTCCAGCAAATACGTCTCGCACTGCGCGCCACAAAGCGCGTGGTTCTTGTCAAACTGTAGTTGTGTGAACTTGCCGAAGCGACTCGAGTTGTCGTTGCGCGTGGTTTTGGCATTACCGAAACTCTCCAGCAGCGGGTTCACCTCGATAATACGAGTAGTGATGCTGTCTTCCTGCTCGCTCGCTGAACTATTCGGGGCCGGGGCGATCGTGGCCAAGTTGTCCATCAGAATCTTGGTGGTCTCTGTTTTTCCTGCACCGGATTCACCGCTCACGAGGATACTCTGGTTCGTACCGACATCGCACATATGCCTATAAGCTGCCACGGACACAGCGTACACATGAGGCGGCAGTTCCTGTCGCTTCCGTGCCCGCAAGTACTTCTGATGAAGACCAGGTTTATACTGCTCGTCCAGCCACTGGTACGGGTTCACGGCCAAGCAAATATCTCCCGTGTACGTGTACGGCATCCGCGCTCGGAAGCGCTTCTTGAGGTTTCGTAGAATCGCAGCTTCGTGCAGGTGGTTGAGCTCAATCATGTTGTCCAGTCCTTCGTCGCTGCGTGAGAGCTGCGGGTTCTGAGGCGGAAAGCCCACGTCCATCGCCACAACTCGTTGCTCGCCGCTCCTGTCTGCGTCGTCGTGATCTGCCGTGTCCTCGTCCTGTTGGTCCTTCCGCGGGCGCTGGACCCTCACGGTCACGAGCCCCTTTTGCTCGTTCACTTCCTCCACGTACACTGGTAACCACGCTGCATCTGCGTCCGGGATGTAACATCGAGCCCCCACAGCGACACTAACCGCGTCCTGTTGCATGCCCGACCTCCCAACGCTCTCGCTATTGGAAGGAGGCATTGACAGCGCTTTGCAACGATATCAATCGAAAACGCTCTTGGATAACGGTGACTGCGTCCAACAAAGGCGAGACGGTGGAAGTTCTAGCAACCAGCAGAGACCCCACCCTGGTCAATTGTCTCGGTGGCAATTGCACGCACTGAGGACGTTTCCTCACCTGCTGGTCACTGCCCAAGAGGGGGAATGCGCTGCAAACAGCTGAGCTCGAGCTCCCCATGTCGGGCGTGACATCGTCTTCCGGCAGTTGAAAAAAGTAGCCAGTCATGTACACCTATTTAGGAGGTACTACTCTTAAATAAGAGTTACAAACCCTTATATGAGAGGGTAGACCTACCCCTGAAGTCAGATGGACACGTACGGTACAGGTCCTCGGATTTCTGTGCGGGATTGTTGCATTTTTGGTTGCCATGTTGAAAGTCTCATCTTGAGACTGTAATGAGAGCCTGCCATGGTAACCGGTCGTCTGGTGGGAGGACGAGGAACGGCGTCGCTTTGCTGCGATTTTCTTCCGAGACGCACCTGGAGGTGAGATTAACTCACTGTCCGTCCAGAGCGAGCCCGAACGCTTGAGGCGCTTTCGTGAGGCCCTGCTCGCGGCGGTCTCTGTGCCGGCCGTATGTGATAAGAGCACATTGGTTTCGTGGCACAGCATCTCTGTGCAAAACGCTTTGCATTGAGTCTATCTCTATGGAGCGACGGGTACAGGCACCGATCGCACGTCGTGCCGCAACTTGTGGCCCAACATCTCCTGCGATCGGATACTTTAGTCGATGCAAGTCACGCTTCGGACACATCGAAGCGACCATCACGCGAATGCAGCCTCCGCTTTTTCGTCTTGAGCTGCTGCTTGCCGGCGGACCAACTGTGCTGGAGGCGAGGGGTGTACGTAGCCATCTCGGACCGAGGCAGTGAGTAACATCCACCGAAAAGAGATAGCCCATGGCGCCACGCGTTGAGTCAATTTTCGTCCACGTCTGTCTATAGGGTCAGACGTGGCTGTGGAGGCTCGCTGAGCTCCTCGGACGTCGTCGCGGAAATCAGTGCTACTGCACTGAAAGTGGGCGGAAGGAGGTGGTGCTGCAACGCGGAGTGTCGAGGCCACTCGGTACAGTAGTGATACTTCTCGGGCATAGTTGCCGTTTTGGCCGAGGCTAGACCATTTCGGTAGCTGATAGAAGTGATGAACGTGGAGCAGATCGGCTAGAGCGAATTCGGAATTCAGAGCACGAAGATTGGCGAGAGATCGCCCGCAGAGATCCGAAAAACACATCCGAATCTCGCTGCACGTACACGGTGGAGCTATTATAGCATCGCCGTCGATGTAGAGCTGGTTCGCAGAGAGCCAAAAGGTGACATTTATCTCATTCACGTAAAGGTTGTTAGGATGGAGCTCTAACGACAGCTCACCCGAATCATTTAGCCTAAACAAGTGCAATTTACTGCTGCAGGTTTCGTCGTAACTAGCAACTCGGAGCTCAAACAACTGCGCCATGCCACTTTAATTGCGTCGCTGCTGAATAAAGCGAAGGTACTGTGTTGAACACCAGTGAAGGTAAGCACTTCAACTTCCTGGACCAAAATATAGTCCCGACCAAATTGGATCCGATTTGGTCCAATCCAGCTCAATTGTAATCTCCCCGCAATAATGACATCCGGTGCGCCGTCGTCACCCGAGGCGGTGGATTGCCGCCGCTTCCTGGCGGCCTGGACGCGTTCCCAAGCCAACAAAGAGCAACCTCTGGACGCTGACATCGTCACGCAGGTGTGTACACTCTACCGCAGCCCCGTACCTTCCCCACTCTGCCAAAATTGTCCTCTAAAGTTTATGGTCTTGTTGCTGACATGGCCAATACTCAGTATCATCAATTGGCGCTGCATTTCCAGCACCTTATTAAGGGCTCGGACGAGTTAAAGCCACTAGAAGCAGACCTCGCCCTCGTACTAAACGCGATCGCAACACTCAAGAAGGAGGATGCGGGCCAGTCGAGACGAATCCCAAGAGCTTCGGAGATCGTTAAAAGGCGAGAAGAACGGGCTCGAATTTATGCTCTGAAGACGCGTCATAGTGAGACTGAAGATGCTGGAGAGAAACCAGTTGAAGCTGTTGAAAGGGTAAACGAGGAGGTGGCAACTGCAACACCAGAGCTACGCACGGATCTGAGTGCGGACGACTTCAAGTCGATGCTGGAAGTGGCTGCTCCCCAGGAGGAGAAACTGTCGACCAAGGCGATTAGAAAACGACTTGGACTTGTGGATCGAGCGGGAGTACAGACTTCTGCATCCGAGACACTCGCACGTGAAGAGCAGGAGTCGATCCAGTCGGAGATGATGTCGTTGGCCAAACAGCTGAAGGACAGGACGCAGACGATCAACCAGTCGCTGGCGGAGGACGTCAAGATCTTGGACGCAGTGGGGCAGAGCGCAGAGTCCAATACGGCTCTGTTGGACCGCGAGAACACCAAACTGAAGGAGCAGCTGGCATCGAGCATTGGGCTGTGGACGTCGCTGTGGCTGGTGGCCATGCTAGTCATCGTGTTCATTGTCACGTACTTCTACATGAAGCTTTTCTCTCGACGGTGGTGAGGTGCAAGGCGTTCGTGTCTGATGGACTTTGATCCGACAGTCAGTTGATTGTCTGTCAATACGAATACAGTGTATTTCTCTATTCAACGTATTTATTCAACGAACTATAGGCACATCTCTAACTTTCGTAGTGAACTAGCGGAGTGTAGGCAGCGTCGTACCAGTCGCGCGTAGTGTGCAGGCCTCTCCAGCCGCGTAGTCTGCGCTCACTTGCGTACTGCGCGATGCAACGCAAAGCCACCTCTTTCTCGAAGTATTTGATGAGTACGCCTCCAACCGCAACTAAAAGGATCTCGTCGTGAATGTACGCCAGGAAAGCGAGTCCGCACACGAAAGCCACAACCTGATTTACAATCGAGCTTGAGTTCCACACAGTGAACAATTTTCCGCAGAAAATGCTCTTTCTCGTGACGAAAACCAATCCAAGTAGCGGAGAACCTACAATTGCAGCAGGTAAAATGCCTAGAACTGACCACAGCGAAGTCTTACCCATGCACGACACACCGATCATTACACAATAATTAGGCACAATAACGGAATATCATGAGCAAAATATCACTTACCCGCGAGCAGCCTGCGTCTTGAGCAGTAGGATCTCGGATTTGCACGCAGTAATACTCCACGAGAATCCAAAATGCAACGCCCATATCAGCAATTAGCAGCAGAACCAAAATTACAGGCAGGAGCCACCGAACAGGAAGTTCAGGTCGAGGCAGGTTGCGCAGTCGGAAAAGGGGATACACAGGCTGCCAAAGAGCCATGAACCACCGTTTCGCAGTGTCATTTGTACAAAAAAACACCACAAATGATCTTGCTCGGCCGCCCCCACTGGTGTTCTGAGGCTTCTTGAACGGAGTCAGGCTGTCGCTTTCATCACTAGAATCATCGCCGACATGTCCAAGTGAGCGGCGCGCAGGGCCCGCAAAAAGAGCCTCCATTCGGATCTGTGAGTACCTGAAATCAGCAGATCGAGGGTCCGAATCAGCCTGTACTTTGTCAATCTCTTCGGAAGGTAGTTCAGGGAAGTCGGGGGTACTGCCACGGATTCCGTCTACTACATCTTGTGAAGTATCTGATGAGTTCAATCTCGATACACGGAAGGCTAGCTTAAACGATTCTTGTGGATACGAAGCGAACATATTGTCCACATTCTCAAGCGTAAAAGGCTGAAAACAACTCTCGTTTCCATCGGCTGCAATAGCTCCACCCACCGAGAACGTCCCAAAAGCTACTGCAAAGCCGTCTTTCACGTGCTTCTCGTTGAACATGTTCACAAAGACTATAATTTCTCGAGCGACCTCAGCCGCCTCACGCACACGACGAATAGCTGACGAGGGCTGTGGTAATACACGTAGCTTCTGATTAACGTCTGCCACAAAGTCAATCCAAAAGTTGTGCTCCAGTAGCTCCAAGCGTGAAGGTATCGCACGCACAATTATATCGTTTGTGTCTAAATGATATGGACGAAAGAAGGACCCGCTTCCACCAACTACTAGCACCAGATCTTCATGAGTGACTGCTTGCATGGCAACCAAGTTCGAGGATGACGAAGAACTTGACTGTGAAATCAGCACGTCAAAGTAACCGAGGGAGAAATCAGAGCTGAAGCCAACTTTCAGCTGTGTGCCATGTACCCGAAAATTCATATCGCGGAAGAAGCGACCACCATACTGAACGATGTACTTTGAAAGCTTCACTACACGGTGCAACTGGCGCCGCCGCATGAAAAGGGTACTTACGGGTGGCATCACAACGATCAGAAAGCGGTACAACCAAGCTTCCCAGCCGGCGGGATCCCAATCAACCAATCTGTTACATGATGACGCGAAACTTGCGTAAGTGCCTTCTTCGACGATGTCACGCAGACTTGTCGGCAAGAAATAAGGATTCAGTCGCCATGCACTCTTCAAATGATTATCCCCAGCAAGATACAACCGCGCAACATGAGAATTGAGATCTTGGTCGGTTAGGCGAGGGTTAGCGTACGTGTCAGCGTCTCCAATGATAGCTCATCACGTAGTCTCTGGGCTTTGTACTGTGCATACCGGCGCAACTCGGATCTAGAACTTCGATACGAAAAGAAGCCCCAGGAACCAAAGATGAGCCCAGTGACAGCAAATACCAAAATCACAAAACCAATCGGGCCACCAATTGGTTTCACTAATCGTTCGAATGGTGTTAAACAATCAAGGCCATTGCGGCCCTTGAAACAGGCATACGAGCAGTTGCCGCGCATATTGAACTCCGAATGGATAGGCTTGCTCTTGCAGGCAGCACAAACAATCGCACCAGGGTTTTTGGTAGTCTCTCCGATTCCACAAACAGTGCAGTTGCTATTGCCGGATGAAGTAGTGATACTACCAACAGGGCAGGCGGAACATGCACTGCTACCTGTCAAGCCAGCGAAAGATCCTGGCGGGCATAACTCACACGTTTTCAGCCCCGCTTTCGCGCTGAATGATCCCAGTGGGCATGGTTGACACTCCTTCTTCCCAAAATCTGGGTTGAAATGACCAATAGAACATGCATCACAAGTTTCGGCGCCAGTATGACTGGAACACGTGCCCGGTTCACACGGTGAGCACTTCGAAAAACGGCCTGGGCTGTGGCTTCCTTCTGGGCAAGGTAAGCAAAAAACTCCACCACGCCCTGGATGACAGTTAGCACCAACCATGACACCATTGCCACCATTCTCACCTCCAGAACTTTCGCCTCCATTTACAGAAATGCGCCCTCCATCCCGAATAAACTGCTCGCCGTTTCCAGCAGTAGTTTTATCAGCTGCGTCCAAGTACGTGATGCGGACTATCCCTCCTCCACCGCCACCTCCAATCTTCCCACCACCGTCATCAATCTCACCAGGTAGTAGGTTAGGACTCCAAATCGACGATGCGTTAGTCGCTTCGCCACCAGTGGACACGGGAACAGGTACCGATGCCGCACCTCCTGCTAAACTAATGGCCCCACCACCTACAATATCAGTGATAAAAAGCGACAGTGACCCACCAGATCCACCACCTCCTCCCATCAATCCAACGCCACCCTCGGCCGCAATGGAGGCACCTCTAGTAACATTAAGGTTTTTGGATCCAATATAGATGATTCCTCCTCCATTGCCCCCAGTAACTTTGTTTGGAGTATCTCCACTTGCCGCGCCACTACCCGGCCAAATCGGCCACCCCTTGTCTGAAAAGGGAGCAATATAGGTGTCTGTTTGCTGCATCAGAAGTTCCTTCGAAATGTCGTATGCTGCACCACCACCAGTGCTCCCCGGTAGAACGTTGCCCCCCCTACCACCATGGCCTGCCCCACCACTTGCTTCTCCAGCGACTTCGCTCTTTCCGGGTCCAACACCGGAACTGCATCCAAGACGTGAGCTGGAAATCCTACCGCCAATAGTCATGTTGTTTCCGCTGCATAAGATTATGGATCCTGCTGAAACGTTCCCAAGCGAAGCAAACTCGGAAGCGAAGACGCTTATTGAATAGGGTCGGATGGATTCTGTTGATGCACGCAGCGTTTTGCATGCCGACGACTGAGATTGGAGCTCAATTTCTTCGCATTTCAGGACGGGGCCACTGTTGACGTTCGCAATAGACACATTTGTTGCCGAAATTGATAAACTCAAAAAGGGAGTGTCAAATGGCATGTCCAGAACACCAGAGCCATTAGCACTGACACTTAGCGCGACCTGACCCATCTCGACAGTTTGTGGGCGAAGTTTTACATCTTTGTTACTGACCACGGTTATTCGGGGAACATCGTCTGGGCTTCCATCCCACCAATGCTCGAGAGGTTTATCCAGAGGTTGCAAGAAACCCTCTATCGTGGCAGACTCGTCCGTTTGGATTTTCAATCGAGCCCGAAACTTCAGTTCGGAAAATTTATCAACTGAGAGCGCGCCACTAGCAGTTATATCGAGCTCGTGAACCATAGCCAACGCATTCGAAAACGACACGTCAGCCGCAATGAGTTTCAAACTAAACAAATCGTGCTCCTGCAACGATGAAGGCCCCACATATCCCTGATTTAACATACACAATAATGCATCACGTTAATTGGTTAAGCAGAACGGCACCACGACGAATGCGATTTTTATGTCATACGCACTTGGATAGTGAGCTGTGACGCTGACAACTGAACCATTCGCTCGTGGTCAAGGACATTGAGCTCCGAGCCGGAGTCGAGCTGTCAAAACGTAAACGAACATAGCATCATGTCAGCTCCCCTACGTACTCCAACGAATTTTAAGATGTCTCCAGTTTCCTTACCACAATAGAGCTTTCAACGCCTCCGATAGTGCTCTGAATTTCAAAAGCAAACCGTTAGTCAATAATCAAAATATTGGCCCAAGTGAGATGCTACTGTTTTGTACCTTGAGTTGAATCACCGATGTGCACACTGTTGCTCCACCACTAACAAATACATGAGCAAGTGATTCTGGGAGGAATGGAACGCCTCTCGGAGTTTGCTCGAAAATAGGTGTACACCCGTAGATCTGAATGCGCTTGACCGGTCCAGCGTGGGCCAACCGACCGCCCTTTACAAGCAACGTGCCCACCAGTGTTTTCCTGTCACCATCCTTTTCATCACTACTATCAAGCCCACCATCGCCCTGTGTCGAATGTTGTAACTTCAGGATAGTTCCATCACCTCCGAGCTGGCACCACGCAATGGCTGCATTCTTGTCTGAAATAAATCCACCACCGTAAGCTTCGACACGAGATGGGCCTAACTCCTCTGGTTTCATTGAGTCAAGTACAATGCGCCCACCACCGCCGCCGCCGCCGCCACCCCGGCCACCAATTTCGTCGTCAATGAAAACGCTAGGCTCCCCTCCATTAGCCTGTACCGTTGCGTTACCATGAATACGCTCCGTGCCGACAACAATAATACTCCCACCTGCACCCCCCGCACTATCAAAGGATTCCATGCACGCATCCCCTCCATTCGCCAGCAGCGATCCATTAATTTCTACAATTCCCCCTGCCACCACTCGGATCCGTCCTCCTCCACGACTCTCATCATTACCTCCACCACTTCCATAACCTCGAAAGTTCGCCATATCCCCCGACACATCTCCCACAGCTCGGAAGAAGTCATTGGGCGGCATATCGTCACATTTTTCATGGCTTCCCGTGAGGGACGCGCCTCCGATCCCTCCGTAGCTTCCTCCCATAGAATTCCACGAGTTGTAGCCGGGTCCAAACTTGAGCCCACGGGCCGACACGTTCACCATCGAACGTTCATCAACTGACACATTGGCCGCTCGGATTTCCACGGCGCTGGCTTGCACTTGGCTGTTTTGGATGGAGACTGTAGTGAGACTCGTATTTAGCAGGAACGAGAGCTCCGTGTGGACGCCAGGGAGTGGCGACAGCGTCGTCCCTTCCAGCGTCGTGTCCACGATCTCCAGGAGCGTCAATTGTTCTTGATTGGGGATATCCAGCTCACAGGCCACGTAGTATTCGTTGAAAGATCCGATAAAGTGGATCCCCGAACACTTGAAAATGTCCTTGATCTTGGTCTTGCTGTCGATCCGGAAGCTCGTAGACGGCGCGGAGACCTGCGTTCCATCCGCAAGACACAGGAGATTGTCATGACAGTAAGAGAGCGCAGTCACAGCCACCATTAGCCACGTGACGGCCGTCCCCATCCGCTGCCCCATGGCGCAGCTTTCCCCTCGAGGTTGAATTGAATGCGGAATGATCGGAACACAAGTGATACACCAAAAAAGGAGTGATGGTCACATCCCTAAGTACGAACGCTGTCCGCGCCAATGCAATCCCCCCGCGAGCCCCACAAGCCAATAAGACTCAACCGGCGACCATGAGCGAGAGCCTGTCGCTCGCAGACGCGCCGGCGCTGCGCTTCCGGCAGCTGCACCAGGACCTGCTGGCCTTCGCGGGCCAGAGCATGACGGACGACGACGCGCCGCAGTTCATGGCGGAGCTGGTGGCCGCGTCCTCCGAGCTGCTGCAGCCGCTCGCGCTCGCGCCGCCCAGCGCCTCGCAGCGCGCGGCGCTTCAAGCCAACACGGTCTCCGTGGCCGGCAAGCACGTGGACGTGTCGCCGCTCATCCAGCAGGAGATCTGCAAGCTCAGCGACGAGTTCCGCGCCAGCGAGAAGCGCTGCTTCGAGTTCTGGTTGCTGGCCAGCGAGCAGCAGCAGCGCGAGTGGGTGGAGCGCGCCGACCAGCTGCCGCCCGGCACCATCGCCGACTCGGTGCAGAGCGCGGCGCGCTACTTCTTGACGTCCGAGACGGAGTACAAGCTGCACCTTCTCAAGGAGTTGCTGCGGCTGCGACTTGAGACGAGACTGGACAAGCAGCGCGCGCAGTTTATTGTTTCGTTCACCAACAAATTGCTGACCAATGACCTGCTGACCAACTTGGCGGCGGCCTTTGACGCGCAGCTGATGCAGCTAGCACAGGTGCCCAGGATGGAGCAGTCGGTGAGCTACTGGCACACGCTCGTGGCGGACTGTCTGGTGTTTATTGTGTCCAGCACGCTGACGCTCGCGAAAGAAGTACAGAAACTCGCAGAGCTGTTGAAGACGCTGTGTGGACGACTGAAGACGGTGGTGGCGAAGGTGTCGCCTCATATTGTGAACCTGTCGTCTTTCGCGCAGTTATTTGAGGGAGGATCGCTTGCAGGAACGTCGCCGGAGGGAGCCGTGAGACAGGTTTCCTGCATGCTGCAGACTATTACTGCAGTTCAGGTGGCGCTGTTTGTCGTATTGCTACAGAAATCTAGGAAAATGGATCGTGAAACGGGTGACATGGAGATTGGAGTTGCGCTGTGTCGACGCGAGCACGCGTCCGTTGTGAAGGACCTGCACCGGATTTTTTCGAGGAGGAGTGGGAGCAAAAGAGCTTTCAGAGCGTTGCGATGCTTGCGTGGGCAGGATTCCTTGCGGGCAATGATGACGGCAACGGTAGTAACAGCAACGTGACTTTCGCTGAGGCAGAGACAGCATCACAGGTCGTCAAAAAGGCAATCGAAGAGCGCGTATTCTATACATTGGTCGAGGTGCAGCTGAAATACCTCTCGGATCGCAAGCGTGACCTGCGACTTTACAACATTTATGAGCGAAACTTTGAGCTGTTGTTTCGAACATACTCGTCCAAGATGATGATTGATGTACCGACTGTCGCTGATAAGGCAGCCCTCGCAGCTATGCAATCCGAAAGTGATGGCGAAGTGGCAGCCTGGACCGGCGACTGCCTTGAGAACATAATTGATTTCGCGACGGCGCTGTGTGCTCGCAATTCAGAGTTTTGCTGCTCATTTTGGCGTAGTACCAACGAAGAGTTCGACTTTCACGGTAGCACTGGAAGCAATGCAGGAGATGATCTCCAGCAACCAGAGTCTAATTCCAGCAACGTTGATGGTGGAAGCTGCCACGAGTTCCTGAAGTCTTGTCGCGATGCGGCACTTAAGAACCCTGGATGCTTAGCAGCTTACATGCGTCTTGTTGCAGCTGCCGCCAGCGGACCGGAGTGTGCCCAGTTAGCTTTCCATCACATTAAGCAAAACCCACAACAGCTCAGCTGGGACCAATTTTTCGCCGTCATGACAAAATACCAACGACTCCTTACAGATGCTGAGAAACCGGCCGGATACTCCCCACTTATGCCCGGTGGAATTGCGCCAGGAGTTGGAATTGACGGCAGCACTTTTAGCAATGGGAACAACACAGCCAATCCTGGTCCGCGGTTCATTCGTCCTAAGGAGCTGGAGGCGTTGGAAACTATCCAAAAGCTTATTCAAAAAGTGATCTCGGATCCTCAGCTGGCACTTATTTTCTTTCACAACCACGACTGGTCTCCAATCCCTACGTTCGTGGCTTTTTTGCAGTGCCGCATCCCCAGTTCGCTGAAGGGGTCGATTATGAAGACACTAGCTGCATTTGCGCGTGTCCCGGATATTGCGCCGTTCGTGTGGCGCCAGGTAGATGCCTTGCAAATTCTGCGTACCACAGGGGACACGTCTGCATATGGGAACCAGGATATCAGTTATGAGCTCGAGCATTATGAATCGTTGAGTCGAACATACCCGGCAACGCGAGGCTTCGTCACACTACTTTACGAATTATTTGAGAATCCTCATGCCTGGAAGTCTTTCGAGGGCGACGGTCGGGTCGCAGCTATCCAATTTTATTTCGAGTTTTTGCTGGAGCACGTGTTCCTGAAATTTGATTTGCGAAAGTACGAACGTGAAGAAGAGAAGTGGGCGCTTGTGAACGGCACCCTTGCCATTTTCAAGAAGATTCTTCGCAATGCTGACACATCCACAACGGAGGGAAGCCTGTCGTATCAGCTGTTGGCTCGATTCTTGTCGAGCAACCCGCTGCTGATAAAGGTTCTGTCTATCCTATCTGGCGATGGTGGTGTCGAGAATTTGGAGAGCACGTCATCGGACATGCACCTTGAACACTCTTTCTTTTACTGCCTCGACATTGTCAAGCGTGAGACTGAAGCCAAGCACGGCTCGCTGAACTTTGTCATCGACGTCTCTAAAAAGCCTAGTGACACATACCTGACCAAAACAACTGCAGTTGCTGCCCTGCGCGAACGTTGTGTCCAACATGCGCTTGAAATCGTGGTGCTGGTGCTGGAGAAGGATATTCAGTTTGTTAACATTGATCTCAACCGTCAGCTTTCACACCGGCTGCAAGTGGAGATGATGCACACGATCTTATGCCGCCACCGTTCTGACTTCGTGAGCATTGTCAAGTACATTAAGTATTCCAAGTCGGCACACATTCCGCATCTTTCGGCTGTAATTCTTCGTTTGATTAGCTCACGAATGAGCGGAGCTGACCTCGTGGATTTGCTTATCGATAGCGGTGCAAGTGCTGATATCATGATCGGCTACATGAATCGTTTGCTGAACGTGTATGATGACGATGAAAATGAACTGGCCATGAACGACACAGAGGGTGCAAGTGACCAGGACGAGACTGCATCAGACTCCGATAACCTGCACGCACATAGACGACAGAAGCGTCAAGACAGTCGTACACTCTCGTCTCCGTTTGAGTTATTTGCGCAAGATACGTCCCCGCCTTCAATCCGTGCAGCTATTCTGGATTTGTTGCTCGAAAACTTGAACAAGCCTGCACCTAACCTGGCGCATCTACTCTTGGGCAATGTAAACCAGCAAGGAGACTCAAAGGCTGCAGCTGCATCAACTTCTTACATGAAAACTGGTCTTGCTGCAGTGGTTACGCTGGTATCAAATGCGGATTTCGGGTTGGATACCCCTGAGCTGGCTGAACGCTGCTACCATGTTCTTCACTGCTTGCTGACGCAAGAGTTTTCATCTCCGAACACTATTGCGGCACTGGAAAGTGTTCCGAGCGACTATTTTGCCTCGCAGATCCAGCTATTTAGTCGTGTGTATCACGTGACGAGTAGGAAGTCGGCTGCCGCTACTATTGCTGAGCTGAATATGCGTGGGTGGTTTTTCAAGACGCTGGCGGTGTACTTGCATGTTGGCTTGCACAAGGAGCCCCCACACATGAAGATAATCAATAAGCTCATGGGCCAACTGCTGTCCGTCTCGGTTGGTAGCCGTGAGGACCATCGTGCTATTGCAAGACAGGAGCAAATGTTGTTGCTGCAGTTGCTTGACGAATGCTCGTTCCATATCTCGCCGCCTCCTGTACCGACGAACCAGCAGGTGGTGGCGTTGGCTGAGCAGGTGACCGTGGCAGTGGAGCAGGGCTGCTACTACAAGTGGCTTAAGATTGATGTTGAACGGTTTTGCCAAGTACTTCAGACGCTCGATTTGACATCAACAGATGATGGAATGGGCGATTATTACTCGTCGTCCTCCAAGAGATTCCGCGTTAATGGCGATGGTGCTAGTAGCACCAGCAGCCAAAACAGTGCGGAAGCAGCAGCGGAACGGTTTATTCAGTGGGCTGTGCAGTGGAATATTTACTCCGAGCGAATTGCTGCGGAGAGCCACGCTCTTAATTCGCTGCGCGAGCTGATGGAGGTGATTGTTCTGGACTACCTCACTCTGCCTCGCGAGCAGGAGGGACTCGAGA
The DNA here is from genome assembly GCA_032158285.1 of Phytophthora sansomeana. Lineage (NCBI taxonomy): Eukaryota > Oomycota > Peronosporomycetes > Peronosporales > Peronosporaceae > Phytophthora > Phytophthora sansomeana. The sequence continues at coordinate 483,475 of JAPDHH010000218.1, forward strand.
CCCCGGTTATGTGGCAGGGACTGGATGCTGTTGCATCGGCCGAAGTGCGGCTTGAGTTGATGAGTGGAATTGTGTCAGCAGTGTTGAGTAAGTTGACCGAGAAGACAAACGCTTCAGCTCAGCTGTTTGAAATTGTGTCACGGATCGCGCTGATGCTCTTTTCGCAACTCAGCTATACGGGTGGAAGCCAGCCACTTGCACTGCCTGAAAGTCGCCATCGTCAAAACATTGGCTTCTTGGAGCTGCTTTTCCGTTCTATTTACAGCAGCGCGGCGGCTACTGGAAACCCGGCGGCAGCGCGCAACTCTCGGACATTACTGTACTCTTGCATTGTTCATATCTTGCACGTTTTGCCCAGTCGTGGTTCGCAAGATCCTGCCTCGGTGAAATTTGATATGGCCAGCTCTGCACTGAGTCAAGAACAACGGGTGCGCCACCTTCTTACCAACCAGGTCGTTGACTTGGTGTGCCGTGATGCAAGTGATGGCGAAGATACGTTGAGCATGGCACTTGCGGTCTCAGCGCTCGAGTCGTTGATTGCTTTTGAGGACAATTCATCGCTCGTCTCCATCTTCCGCGAACGTGGTTATCTTCTGCACTTTATCGATATTTTCAAGAAGCTGAGCGAGATGGATGCTGCTGCATTCGAGCGCAGTAATGGCAATTCGTCGATGGTAAAAAGCAGTGTGCTTCCTCAAGGGATGGATGCGACAACGATTGGCACGATGTATGAGTGCTTCCTGTCGCTGTTCGCCCGGGTCGCGGAGACGCAGGATGGAGCTGTTTCTCTGCTTGAAGGTGGTTTGGTGCGTGTCCTCACCGACGCGCGCAATTTGCCAACGCATCGACCGCAATATATTGCACAACATCAGCAAAACACGGCACTTCCCTCCGTAGCTGCTTTCCAGCGTGTTGAGGCCGTGTACTATCGCAAGTGGCTTCCAGTAGCACGCCTTCTGAGTGCGTGCTGCGCCGCGTTACCGAAGAACCGGGCGCTGACAAGCCAAGTGCTGTATTTTGTGAACAAGAACCGGAAGCTGTTCACGTCGGCTCTGAAGTTGTGCGCAGGACAGCACTCTCACGCGCAGCAGCCGATCTCTGTGAACCTTCTTCGCGAGGTGTCGTATGTGACCTTCGTCTTCCGCTTTGTGACGCAGTTCCCCGACTTGTGTGAGCAAACATTGGCATCAGCCAAGTGGGAGAAGATCTCGCAGTTAATTCTCCAGGTCTTCTTGTACTTTAGCGCCGAGCTGGTGCCTCCCAGCGACGATGTTGATGGAATGAGTGACAGCGACGGAGTTTTATGGTGGAGCAACAAGTTTGTGGGTTCTTCGGAGGAGCAGCGCAATGCTGTCACGCAGAGATTTTCTTGTGTGGATTGCGAAGAGAAGATTTTGGAGCAGTGCGATGCCGCTGCGATGAAGTCTAGTGGCAGCGCTAGCTTACTACGGATTTCGCTGCTGGACGAGGAGAAATTGTATGCTTCTAGGATGGTTCTGTGCAATGCTGTGGCGTTCTGTGCAAGTCGAATGATGCTGGCAGTAAGTGAGGAGAAGGCCGGGCGTGCAGCTCCGCTGTTGTCCATCACGAACAAGAGACAGCAGCATCGGAACCAGTTCCCGTCCATGGCTTCGTCGGTGGATCCTCGCGCGTTTGCAGCAGCTACAGATCCGCTGTGGACACTTGCGCCGTCGATGAATGAGTTTACTGCTTGCTTTGACTCGGCCGTGTTCGCTTTGGATACGAGCAAGCAGTTGCTGGACGCGCTCACCGCTCTCAAGACTGACGCTGCTTCGGCTCGTGCTACGTCCGTTTCTTCCGTGTCATCGTTGCAGCAGCGCGCTCTTCGTCGGCGCGAGCACGAGTGTGACACGACGCCACTCGCGAGTGTGCTGGAGTATCACGCGGACAGTTTGGCGTTTGTCGTGGAGAATATGCTCGTGGTCCTACTGCTGCACTTGGCGCACTACCTGGGGAACCCGGAAGCGGCATCCAGCAAGGGAGCTGTGCAGCACACGCTGGGCAAAGTGCTTGCCATTGTCAGCGACATCGAGGTACGCTTAACCCATTTCTTGCTTCTGGTGATCTTTATTCTAACGCTTCCGTTTGCACGTGCAGAACAACCAGTTTATCCACGTTATTGCGAGAAGATTGCGCGAGTTGGCGTCAAGCAGTTAGACGAACTACCCACCAAAATTCTACTTGTACTTGGGGTTCCAACGCAAAACCAACCAGCACTGGTGACGTATATACATGAAGCCTGGCCCTGCTTCTGCTATCATTGTCTATCTCTTTGTCCGCGAGTACATGACGTCCGTACGCAGGAGATACTTCGCCCCTCGAGAGACGAGCGCTCCTTCGTGCAGCAGACAGCGGTCACCATGGCCGTGCACGAGCGCCGAGCCCGTCTCAGGCGCCACACCCAGCACCACTTGCTCCTTGGCGTTCCCATAGAAGATGGTGTTGCCGCCCAGCAGATCCGAGTCCGTCGAGTCGTTCAGATACACGAGCACCGTGAAGCGGCTGTGGTAGCCCGTCACTCGATCCACGTCGCTCTGGTCCACGTGGCAGCCGAATCTCTGGCCTGCAGCGTAGCGATAGAAGCGGATGGCTGGGTTCAGCCCCACCGCGTGCATGCCTTCGTACTCCGCCGGCACATGTGGCTCCAGTCTCTTCCAGAGCAGCTCTGCGAACGCCGGCAGTCGCACTAAGAGCCGATCGTTATCTCGGAACGCGTAATCCCGAGTCGCTCGTTGGGTTACGCGCTCGAATCCCTCCTTATCTGCAAAGGAGCGAACGCGCTGGCACTCGGCGCGTGAGAGGAAGGACGGAACGGCGTAGATGAGCTCGTCATGCAGGTGCTTGACGCCAAGGGATTGACGCAGAGGCTCAAAGCGCAAAGAGGGAGGGACTTCGTCTGCTTCCCAGGCCGCGATCTCTCGGCGTGTGATTGCGTTGCTGCCCTTGGACTTGGCGACTTTCCGGCGGGCAGCAGCGGGTGCGGTGCTGGCGGTCGCGGCCTTCTTCTTGCCCATGATGCTGTTCCGGCGGGCTGCAAGTTGCCTATTCTTGTGAAGGGGCAGTACCTATGACGGAATGAAGGCGGGGTATAGTTAGGGAGGGGTGAAAAGGAATAAATCAGCGCTCGTTTCTCATTGGCTTGACGCGCCCGACGTAGCCGATGAAGTGAAAAATGTCCATCCCATCTTCGGTTTACCCCGTGAGTGGCTGGCTGGCTTTTAGCGGAGGCCCAAGTGCACTTGTAGCAGCGATTTCGAGCGCTCGCATCGTTGTCCTCCACCACACCGCGCTATCAATAAGCTTAGCTACAGCCAAAGCAGTCCGCCGTTGGGCTCGCATCTGACGCCGTACGGTACTGAAGCAAAACCGTCGGGCCCGTTTCTGTCACCTCTGCTTCAACCCCTGTACGCTTATATCTATCCGTATCACGCGTTCCAGCACCAGAACGTCCCGCAGCACGTTCTCTGGGCGTTTATCAGCCACACTTTCCTCTGTCTATTGTTATCCCCCTCTACATTCGTTCACCTCCGTATCATCTCCTTCCACGGGTCTACCAGCTATCACAGTCTGCGGAACTGAACCAGAAGAGTTGCCCCTAGTTGCAAGCGCTCACTGGAAGCAGCACGCAGCCAGCGGATGCCTCGCTCGCTCTCCGGCTCAGATCTCGATCTTCCCTGCACCGCGTAGGCCCCAGCGTCATGATGGACGACGTGGCCGGCTTCGAGCAGGCCGCCAAGAAGTCGTGGCAGTCGTTCAGCACCATGCGGCGCTTCGTGGACGAGGCCACGCGCCTCGAGAACGCGAGCTGGCGCCTCTGGTTCATGCAGCGCAGCCGCGCGGGCGACGAGCCGGACGCGGAGGACGCCGGCGCCGCGCTGGCCGAGGAGCCGCGCGCGCTCTGCGTCTACTGCGAGCTGCACAGCGCCAGTCTCAGCTGCAACGGCTGCTGCCACGACGCCTACTGCGTGAGCTGCTTCAAGCTCATCCACAAGAAGGGCAACTTGGCCACGCACACGGCCGTCAAGATTCATTCCGTGAGTAGGAGAGAGGTAGTAGGGAGAGTGGCTCTTGTATTGATGTTTTTTCTTTTGTTGTGGTGCAGCACCATCGACACTTGGAGAGGGAAGTGGCGAGCAGCAGCGGCGCGTCCACGATTTGTGAAGACGCGGACCTGTCCACGACGTCAAGGCGGTCCTCGTTCAAGAAGAACTCGGAGGGAGACGTCGAGGCGACGGACCCGAGCTCGCCCCAGCAGAAACCCGCCGGCTCCATCTTCAACAAGCCCTGGGAGCTGCAGATGGACATGTTGCTGCAGAGACTCATGATGAACAGCATTCACAGCGAGTTGGACATCAGGTACGCAAACGTTGGGTGGTTGAATTTGCAAGGATGAAAGGGATGCGCTGCATCATGTTCTCGTTGGTAACTGTGGTTTGCGCAATGGATGCTGGAGCTCACTTATGATGCGTGTACTGTGTGCTGTAGTGTGCACAACATTGATGCTCGCGAGTCGCTGGACACCGCCGACTCGATCGGGACGTATCTGTCAGACGCCGAGGATGTGGTGCCACCACTTGCACTGGGAGAATCGAGCGAGGCTGACGAAGATGCAAGACAAAAATCGAACCAGGCTGTCGTTGCGGCTGCTGTTGCTCTTGCTGGGAGACACCGGGCGCGTTCATTGTCCTTTGAGGAAAATGGAGTAATGCACTCGCCCGCGATGTCACCAATGGTGATTCACCCGTCACCACCCCCAGGAGTGGACGGCAACATGGACGATATGAAGTTGCCGGCGACACTGTTCCCCAAGGGATTACCTCGGACCAGCAGTCGGCGGAGAAACTCACAGACTTGCGCAAACTGCAATGGAAACCATATCACAGTGGATTGTCCACTGCTGGAAAGCGCTTTACTCCCACCACCGACAGCACCAGTGCCAGGAGGATCAGGCGTGGACACTGTGCTGCGGAAGTGTTTTACGACAATTCACAACAACAACATGGCCAACAGCACTCATGCTTTTCTCGGAGACGAAGTCAGTGTCCGCGGAGGAAGTAACTTCGCATCGATGAAGCAATGGCCATCTGGCAACGCGTTACAGCAAATGGGCGACCGACCATCACCATTTGGTATGAACGTCATCGCTGAAGACAATTCGATGGTGAGTGAAGATCTTGCACCAATGCTAGGAGAACTCGCAGTGCTGATCCCAGGAGGCGCTCTTCATTCTTGGAACGCAGACTCGTGGTTGCTATCCTGCCTTGCGACCGAACTTCCCTCGGACGTGTTTGAACAGCTGCGAGGAATGGAAAAAGGAGACAAAACGTGGTCTTTCTTGTCAGGAAACGACTCATCTGGAATGGCACTTACTGGCTGGATTCACTTGAAGGTTCCTGGTCGCAAATGGTGCAAACGCTTTGTATCTCTGTATCGAAACAGTCTATGGGAGTACCTGGATGCAAACGAGACAAGTCGACCAGTTGGTCATGCTAATTTATTTGAGGGGTCCGTGCACCCACAGCAGCGAAGCACAGTGGAGTTTGTGCTCAAGTACAATAGCAGTTCGTCGGCCAACTCGGCGCGTAATGAGTTGTGGTTGCGGTTCGACTCGGAGAAGGATGCGAGACAGTGGCGAGAAACTATAACGCGTGCTGTCAAATTGCAAATCGATGATTTGTTTGATCTCACTCCAGATTCGCCTACGGGAACACCCCAGAAGAATTTCGAGTTGGGAAAAGGACGCTTTTCTATCGTCCGTCGTGCGCGCCGAAAAGAAGGCTCGGATGACCCATCTTGCACCCGAGATTGTGCTCTCAAGATAATCGAGAAAAACATTTTCTGGGATCTGGTGGCCTGCGAAACAGAAAGGGAAGACACGGTGGTGCGCGAAATTCTTACTCAGACTCTGCTTACGGTTCGCTCGGGCTCCTCATACTGTCCGGTAATTCGACTCCAGTCGCTGTTTGAAACGCGTAACCATTTGGTTATGGAGCTAGAGCTTATGCGAGATGGAGACCTACACGAAGAAATTGCTACCAAGAGTGCAGTGGAAGAACCGCGTGCGTCTTTCCTGATTGCTAGCTTGATCCGTGCTATCGATTACTGCCAACGCAATGGCGTTGCACACCGGGATGTCAAGCTTTCCAATCTTGCATTGGACTATGAACGCAGCGCAAATGACAAAGAGTGAGTGGTTTCACTACAGCTGAAAATCGGGTCAGATTCTAATGGCTTTGTTTTATGACAGGTATGCGGTGATCAAGGTTGCAGACTTTGGCATGGCAGCATTTATTCAAAAGGATGGAATGCTTAAGGGCAGGTATGTCACTTTAACGCTGCAATGCTTCTTTTTTCACGTCGATGTGCTTCATGCTGACATTCCTTTAACTCGCTTTGTGTTGTAGATGTGGAACACCGGGGTTTGTTGCACCAGAGATTCTGTGTGCAGGCAAGGGTGAAGCATATCCTAGCGGTGTGGACATGTTCTCTGCTGGTGTCGTAGCCTACACAATGCTGTGCGGCTATGAACCTTTCTTCGGCGTGAATGATGAAGAGCTGATTCAAATGAACAAACTTGTCGACTACGAGTTCGAAGAACCGGAATGGACAAATATCTCGGACGAGGCCAAAGACCTGGTACGTGGTGGTGACCATCTAGACAGGCGATGCAGTGTTGCTTATTACACTTTTGCGTGTTGAAATAGATTTCTCTTATGATGGAGAAGGACGCATACAAGCGAGTGACGCCGAAGGAGGCGCTGGACCACCCATTCCTGCGGGATGCAAACGCCGCTTTGGAAGACCTTTTCCGAGAACAGGAGCCTATGAACCCAACTCGCTTGCTATAAGAGGTGGCATTTTTAATGCTCTGGGGATTCTGCGGACAAGGAAGTTTGTCGGGGCGTCTTCTGTATACTTTTGGTGGAGGTCTTTCTGCATGCATTCAACGTATGTGAAGACAAGACAGAAGACGAGAGCATACGTACAATATATTTGAAATTCACCACTGTTATGCAGCTCTGTTGAGGTACGAGTCCAAAGGGAAGGACAGGTATCGCGCGGTCTCGTTGACGAAGCGTGCGTCCGCAAGACAGCGAAACTTCATGTTGTCCAGCACATGTGGCGGAGTTGTACGTTGAAAGAGCTGCACGCGAACGAGAGTTGCAAGCTGCACCAACACAATACCACATCATAGTTAGCTTAGCCACCAGCCACCGCGTGCATTTGCAATGGACGAACTCACATGAGTAAATATTTCCTCGCGTGTTTCAGAGGAGCCCGGGTCTTCTCTTTCGTATTCAGCAGTGCCAGCGTCTGCTTCGACACGCAAATTGAGATAGATGGCTAGAAGACGCTGAAGCGTAAAGATCTTCGGACCAATTAGCAGTTGGCTGATCTGCTGCTTTTTGTTGCCCGACACAGTTGCTGTGCCCCCTTCTTCACTGTTTTTCTTAGCCCGTTTCTTGCGGCGTTGTCCTCCAGATGATGAGAGAAATCGCACATCGGTCTCCTGCGGATTAAAAGATGCTAGGTATCCTGCAAGCACCAATAGCAGACAGTTCCGACTCAAGTTGGAGCACGAAATCTTCTCGGACGGATCTAAAACAGTTGTGCCCAGCTTGTGATAACCAAAGAGATGTCGCCGCCGCGTGTTGAGGAACTCCTGGACGAGGGTCTGAGTCTTCAGCTCAATTTGTCTCTTCACTTTGGAAGCTCGAGCGGGGGACACCGGTGTCAGAAACGTATCCTGAAACTCTGGCAGCAAGTGCACAACTGCCGACCGGAACTCCAACCAATCGCCATCGGGAGCCGGAGGCAAAAGTCCATGCAAATGCACGAGCCACGAACGAAACATATCGCCCGCCTCTTTCATCCCCAATTGCTCTACTAGGATATCAGCTAATTGCCCTGCAACATCATTTTCCACATCAGCAAAAAGTAAAATTCCAGTCACTGCACCAACAAAACCTCTTACCTGGCTTAAACGGCGGGAAGTGTACGTACACCGGGTAGAACGGCATGACAAGCCGATCAAAGTCCCCCGACATCCCTCTCGTAATTAAAACCACACAACTTTCCCACGGCGGAGAATCCTCAAACATCTACCAAATTGTCAAAATACACATCCAAACATCAGCAAATATCCCCAACAATAATTATACCACCTTCACGTCTTCTCACATTTAAGTACGCGATCTGGTCATTCATCGTGCACGCGCACGTAAGCAATGCTCCGAGTCCTCGATCCAGCAATTTGTCCACATGGTCCAGAGCCAAATACAGCACGCGTCGCGCGCGGTCGTCCCCCATTGCGGTGTGGTGCACCATAAACCCATCCAGCGCTTTGAAAAAGCCCAAAAAGTTGAGCGAGCTGAATTTGTCCTCGTCTTCCATTGGCGCCGCCTGTTTCGCTCCATCTTCCTCTGCATCCACGGCAATGGTGACGTCATCTTCGGAGGCTGCAAAAGCCGCGCCATCGTGCAGCTGGGCCAGCGCCTCGCGATAGAATTCCTTGGCCGAGTACAGCGCCGTGCAGTCCACCAGTGCGTGGGGCGAGGCGTGCGCGCGCAGCGCCTGCGACACGCCCACGCTCTTGCCGGTGGACGCGCCGCCGTATACGACCACGAGCGGCGCCGGAGCCTCGAAGACGTCGGCGCGCAGTCCCGCCACGCGCGTTAACTCGGCTAAAGGAGCTTCTCGGTCGATCATGGTGCTAATGACTTTGTTGTAGTATGGCTGCTTCCGTCTAAGTACGAATTATGTTGTGGTGGATCCAGGGTGTTTGTGCCGAGTCTGCTGTATAGGAAGAGCTGGCGACAGGTTGAAGAGAGCTTTAACTTTTGTTGGTTGCAACGCGAGCTACAAGTGTGAGGCGCCCAGCGTGACCGCAGGACAAGTTCAACACCACCTCCCATGAACCTCTATATCCTGATACCTGCTCAGAAATAGTGAATGTAGCCATATATGAAATCACTGACTATCGAATAGTAGAAGAACATTTGTATATAAGTAGCTGTGGATTCGAATATCTCTATAGGTCGATATATCGCAATACACGGTATGATAAATCGCAGAGTTGAACACGTCCCGACGGACTCAACTTCACTTCGCAAAAAGCCGCCGGGCGTGCACACCCCTTCCACTCCCCTCTCTGTTTAACTCCAATGGCCCCGCGTGCCGCCGAACTGTTCGCCATGATGAGCGGCGCCGTGGACGAGGTGGGTCCGTCGCTCGTGAGCAAGGTGAAGGGCACCATCAAGTTCGACATCTCGGGCGCCGGCGCGTGGCTCGTGGACCTCAAGACTGGCAAGGGCAGCGTCAAGCAGGCGACGGCAGACGACAAGGCCGATCTGACCATCTCGCTCTCGGAGGACAACTTCCTCAAGATGATGGACAACAAACTCAACCCGCAGCAGGTGAAACGCAGTGGTGGCTCGAAATTCCGAGCGAAAAAGCTCACTTTTGTGTGTCTGTAGGCCTTCATGAAGGGGCTGGTGAAGATCAAGGGCAACATGGGCCTCGCCATGAAGCTCAACGTGGTGCTGGCGGCCACTCGCAACTACATGAAGAAGCAGAGCACGGGCACTAAACCTGCAGCTGCTGCAGCCCCTGCGGCGCCTACTGGAGGACTCAACTCAAAGGAGATCTTCCGTCTGCTGGGAGAGGTGGTGGCCAAGGACGGCGCCGCGATGGCCAAGAAGGTCAAGGGAATCATCCAGTTCGACATTACTGGAGCTGGCAAGTGGAACTTGGACCTGAAGAGCGCCACGCCGGCACTCACGGAGGGCTCCAAGAAGGCAGATGTGACCATTACGGTCGCAGACGCCGACTTTGTGGCGATTGCCATGGGGAAACTGAACGCCCAGCAGGTAAACGACGTGGGTGGAGGTTTATTTTGCTGTTCGATAGTTTTCTTACCGGTTGTTTTGAACTGCAGGCCTTCATGAAGGGAAAACTCAAGCTCAAGGGCAACATGACGCTCGCCATGAAGCTGCCGGTCGTGTTCAACGCGCTCAAACCACAGTCCAAGCTGTAGACTCGCACAGCAGCTGCTGCAGTATCGTGTCGACTAGCACAATCCCATGCAAAGATGGTAACTGCAACAACCAGCTTCAGTTCCAATCGCACGACAAACAATTGACCCAAGTAATGAACGCTCATCCCATTTCGACACGACTCTGTTTGGTACTCTCGTATATTTTTTGTGTCCAAAGCGTGAAGGTGGCGATCAGCTCACGCCTTGTTCTTACTATACCATAATCGCTCGTCGCGTACGAGAATGAAGGAGTGGCAAGCACGCAGCAGTCTGCACACGGCACCTGCTCTCCATCTCTCCTCCTCAAAGTCTCAGGAGTCGAGAGGACGAAGAAAAAGAACTAATCCGAATATCCCGACGCCGGAAACGAGCTCCAGCGTCGTCACGTCGTCGTCTACTGCTGCTTGGGCTTAGTGACCTTCTTCCGGTTGACCGTCTCCCAGCCGTCCTCCTCGTCCTGCTTGAGGGCGGCCGCCGCCGCCTTCTTCTTGTCCTTCTCCTTGTCCGCCTCGTCCGAGTTCTTGCCCGTGGACGTGGCGGCCGCGCGCTGCTTGGCCTTGGCGTTTTTCTTCTTCTGCTTGAGCTTCAGCTTGCGCTTCTCGGCACGAATAGCTTCTTCCTCCTCCGAGTCCGGACCATCCTGTAATTAATACAAATAAGAAAAATACAAATAAGAACACAACACGTCAGCAATGAAAGATCCCCCATCTCCTCTACGAAATAAGATCCGATGGTCCACGTACGTCCACGAACTCCTCGAGGTTGATCTCCGTGTTCTCCTTGTCCACGGGGGCGGCCGCAGGAGTCTTCTTCTTGCCCTTGCTCTTGCTTTTCTTCTTCTTCGGAGCCGCCGACGCGTCCGACGCGGCCTTGATGCCGCCCAGCGCCTTGGCCGCCGTCAGTCCCACGGCCGCGGCCACCAGCGCGCCGCCCACGGCGATGCCCGTCGTCGGGTTCTGCTCCAGCAGCGTCATAATCGAGTCGGCCATGGTGCTCTGTGTGTGTGTTTGTGGATCTCTCGGGGACTCGGAATCGCAAATGCGTCGCTGGATCGGAGACCAAACCGAGCCACGTGGCCTCGGTTACGTAACGTTATGTGGTACATAACATACGAGTTACGTGTACCACATCTTTCTACCACTAACCGCTATCATAACTTACAATCGGTTAAGCTCACAAGTCGCAGATACTATGAGCGGCATCTTGCGCGTGGACCGCGAGTTGCTGTGGCGCAAGCTCTTCGCGTTCGACCACCAGCCGCCCGAGGACGCGTCGCCCTCTGCCCAAGCATTGACCGATCGCCTGTGTGACGTTATCCAGCGTGCCGTTGCCCATGGCCAACAGGAACCGCTCCGTCTCATGCTGTTGCAACGTCTCGGCTACTGGCTGCGCTCGGACGTCGTGCCTCCGTTCTGGAGCTTCCTGGACGCGCTGTCAGGTGAGGCGCAGCGCTGCGCAGGACGGAGACAACTGGCCTTGCTCTGCACGCAGCAACTCACGCTGGCGCTGCAGTTCGCCGAGGACGCGTTCGCCCACTGCGTGCAGATCGCCAGTCTCTTTGATTCCAAGAGCAACGCAATGCTACGGGAGCTGCAGACGAGTTTCCGGTGCTCTGTGTTTGAAGACACGCGCGCCGTCGAGCGGTTCGAGGAGCTGCTCGTGATCTGCTTCTCCATGAGCTTCCAGAAGTTCCGCGGCAAGGAAAAGTCGCAAGCTTTTGACTCGAGACCCATCCGGCAGACGCTGCTGCAGTTGCAGTGGCTGCATGTGGCCGAGCCGGCGCTGCTCCGAGTATTGCATTCGCAGGTCAAGAAGGTGGTCAGGTCGACGTGTGGAGAGGTGTACGACGAGCTGTTCCTGGCGGACGTGGAGCAGTGGGCGTGCGCTGAGCTGCTGCCGTGGCTGCAGGGGGTCATGCAGACGAGTGACGAAGCGTCGGTGGACAAGTGGAGGGATACACTGTCACAGCACGTGCTGCAGGAGTTCGGCAGCTTGCGGATCGCACAGCTCTTTGAGATTATCAAGGAGTTTCCTGACAGGTGCAGAATGAATAAGAGTCGAGTTGCTGTGGCGTTTCTTGAACACTAACGCGTTGTGTATCGTCCAGCATTCCGGCACTGGAGGACTTGAGGCAATGCCTTGAACGTACCCAGCAGCATGGCGAACTTGTCCAGGAGTTTCGAGGTGCCTTGCAATCACGACTATTGCAGCCAGGAGCTAACACTTCAGCGATCCTGGATATTTATGTGTCTACCATCAAGGTGCGGGGTAGAGCGATTAGAAAGAAATAGCGGCTCATAACTAACCACAATATTCTTGTTGCTTGAAGGCATTTCGACTATTAGATCCCAAGGGCGTTTTACTGGAAGCGTTGAGTGGTCCGGTAAAAGAGGTAAGCGAGCGTTCGAGGTGGATATTAAAACTATGAGAGTACTCATTGACTCAAAATGATCATGTGTACTCACGTTTGATAGTACTTACGAAAGCGGAAAGACACCGTGCGCTGCATCGTGCAAAGCCTCACGGACGAACAAAACGGAGACTTGTTTGAAGAACTTCGTCGTGACAATATGCGCATTATTCAGCATGACGATGATAGTGATGATGATGAGGTGTGCTACCGGTAGTCATATCTACATGTAGACAATATTCTGACGTGTTTGCCCGTATCGTAGGATATTTCGCCAGACTCATGGGAACCAGATCCAATCGAAGCAGATCCGACTAAAACATCCCGAAGTCGTAGCAGTGATGACATCCTGAGGATTTTGGTACGGTGTATACGCATTCTTTTGAGAGGTGGACGCCAGACTACTGACACTGAATAAATCGTTTCTACAGGTCAACATTTACGGAAGCCGCGAACTTTTTGTGAATGAGTACCGAATGATGCTGGCCGATAAGCTTCTGCAGAATCTCGAGTTCGACATAGATCGCGACGTACAAACACTTGAGCTACTTAAGCTGCGTTTTGGCGAGGATAGTTTGCAGCAGTGCGAGATCATGGTGCGGGACGTTGAGGACTCAAAACGACTCAATGTAAATGTTCGGTCAACGATGGCAAAACCTGCTGCACAATCTGCAGCTGCTGCGGAAGCCAGGATTGGAAGCGAGGTCGACGCTCAACCTGATCATGTTGGTACTACGGCTGCACGTGTCGACGCTACCATTGTTTCCAAACAGTTTTGGCCACCACTGCAAGGTGAAGACTTTACTTTGCACCCTAAAGTCTCCAAGGATATCGACACGTTTAAGGATGCGTATCATGTGCTGCGAAACCCACGATCTCTGGATTGGAACTCTTCACTCGGCTCCGTACAGGTGCGTTAAGGTTACTTATGACCCCGTTGCTCGTTGCTTGTCTGATGGTTCTGATAATCAATTTGTGGCGCTGTTGTAGTTGTCAATTGATTTGGAGGGCGAAGAGCGCGAGTTTACTGTCTCGCCACTACAAGCTACGATCATACTCTATTTCGAAGAGAAAGGTAGGCCCGCATCGTTGTTTTCTGGTAGACTCGACATTTCTTACCATTCTGCACTTCCTCAACAGATCGGTGGGGTGTGGAAGAGTTTGCAGCGAAGCTCGAGATTTCGGATGACCTGCTTCTAAAGCACATATCCCTGTGGATAAATCACGGGCTAATATCATTTGTATCTGGACGAAAAGAGCTAGTGGCAAGCTCATCTTTCCAGGACACGAGATGCGATGACGACTCTATGGTCGAAGAGCTTGAAACCGCAGTGTCATCCGACGCGCAAGCAGAAGAGGATCTGAAGGTGCTCGAGACGTACATCGTGGGCATGCTTTCGAACTTCGGCTCGCTGACAATTCAGCGAATCCACAATATGCTGTCCACTTTCGCAAGAAGTGGGGCCCAGCCATGTACGTGCTGTATTCTGATGCACAATAGCCAAATGCATAGTTCTCACGGTTGCTATTATGTATTTGCTCCCATAATGCAGATACCAAAACGATCTCCGGGCTTTCGGTGGTTCTTGGAAAATTGGTCGACAAAGGCAAGCTTGAGCTCGTGGGAGGTCAGTATCAACTCGCCAAGTAGATCGTTCCAGCAATCAATCACGCAGCGCTTCACCATGACCCTTGTATCTCCTCAAAACCCATCCGGGCAGGCCTTGTACTTGTGTCCGACTGCAGCGCACGTCAAGCAGATCGGTTTTGGTGCAGACGAGCCTATCTTGAGCGACAATTGACCCATCGAGTACGCCCGCGCCAACCGCGTCTCGTACGTCAGTCCACTATAAGCTCCAAACTGCAAAAAGAAAACACAAAAGACGATAATATCTGAAGCCAACAAACTGAATTGCTTCCAAGCACCATCATACCTTGATATCGCGCTCGAAAGTCACAGGCACACTGTAATATTTCTTCAAAAACAACAAAACTGAGAAAGCACAACCCAAATTTTCCTGTAATTCTCGGTACCTTTATGTACTCGACGACGGTCTTGGTCTGCTTGGACACCTCGTGCTTTTGGTGTTTGTGTTTGTACTTGACCGTCTTCAAACAGAAGATAACTTTCCATGAGTAAAACCGTTAAAACAATAAAATAAATTTTAGCTTTTCACCTCATAAATGAAAGTCGGAATGTGGGCTAGCGACTCGTCGTCGCTCGGTTCTGGCTCCTCTTTCTTCACCACGACGTTGCCCTTCGTCTTCTTAACCACAGGAGAGCTCTCCACCTTCTTCCCGTGAGCCGTGGGCTGCTTGGTGACGCGCATGAAGCTCGAGATCTTGGCCATGGCGGACGGTTGGACGGTTGTTTTCCACCTTGAAGTTCTTCTTTTTGAACAGGTTTTTTGGTTTTTACACCTTGAAGTGGTACACAGATCCACGATATTAGTCGTAACTCGGGAACCAAGGGGTTAATTTTGTCTTTCAAAACGTTATGATCCAGGACATAGCTCATGAGAGTTATCAAAGGCTCAACTACAAGTACAAGCTCCTCGTAAATGCATGCTAAAAAAACCTCCTCTAGAGCGGAAAAACTGCACAATAAAACTTGTGCTGTGGGGCCCACTTCAATAACTCACTTTGGACCACAGTCCTAGTCATTTCCACTGCTGAATACAACGCACAACCGCCGCTTGAAATGCTGACTCATTTATTGGCAGCACTAGACGTATCCCGTAATGGAGACCGCCAGCGAGTGAAAAACCTTGAAGTTTACACCCGTAGTGCGTGTCGCTACGCGCGGTCAGTGTCTCCACCCTTCATCTCTTTAGGTGTGACCACAGTCTCACATTTCGCGGAGGAGAACAGCATTCCAATGGTGGAGCTCACGCCTGCAGATCGAGAATACTGTCGAGATATCACGCTGCGAGTGCTGGATCGGACACTCCACGACTATGCCGATACAGCGTCCTGGGCCTCCGGTAGCAGCAACGTTCGAATCGACGCTGAACATGACGGATGGAGGAAGCTCCGATCACAGGGGAATGTCGCCATGTATGCCGAACGAGCGACAGATCTAGCCTGGGTTTCCGCCATGCGAGGAAGTGGATGGCATCACCCCGTCGCGGTTATCGCTGTCGGACGGATGTGCTGCTCTCTGAGCGACGCACTCTACAGTTTGGTGGCATCTGATCCAGCAGAATTCAAGCTGCGTGCCGTGCTGATGGATCGGACAGGTGAAGACGATGTTGAAGTGGCTGCAATCACGACTCCTTCGGAAGGAGAGCCATTCCAGTTCATGGGCGTAACGCGCTACGTGACCAGCAATGGTTGTCTTCATCGTCCGCATGAGTACGTGCTCGTGACTGCAACGGGGGAAGTATTTACTTCATGTGGTGAGCATCTTGGATATGAAATCTGCCAGTCGGTCTCAATGTCGCGGTGGCCGGAGACCGCTTCGTTGACGCGTAAGCATACAATTCAAGCACGGGTACTGCGAGAGCTATCCGATGGCTCTGTGGGGGTCTACTACAAGATTATTGTGGACTCAAAAAGCTTCATGCCTGATACTATCGTCCAGACTTCGCTGTGGCATGCTGTTCAGGACTTTTTGGAAAATGACGCCGAGGTGTGCTGACGCCAAGAAACTCTGCTATTGTGTCGAGCACTCAGATGTATTGCACCTGTCGGCGCTAGATTCGCGGCGTAGTCCCGCTGATCCGTTCGCATGCGGCGTGTGCGGTACCTCGTTGCTAACAGGTCGAAGACGAAGCCTCAGCGACATCGCTACGACTATCATACGCGGCGGTACTGCCTGTACAAGCTCTACTTCACCCAAGGCATATCGCTGTGCACTTTGTTCATCGTGGTTGTGCACGAAGTCGCGTTGCTGTGCAGTACGCCAGCTTGTCCGAATTGACCGCTCGACATTGGACGTGGATCGACAGAAAGTGGCGCTCTGCACGCCCTGCGCAGATATTGTGAGCCGTGAAAATGCAACCGAGATCGCCCGGCGTGGATTGCAGGAAGTCCAGTGTACATGTACGTTCAAGGAACACGGAGCTCCATTTGCTGGCTCTTGTGGTAAGCGATGAGTTTACGCATGATTACCCTGCTATACATGTGTGTACATGTAGTCTATAGTATGAACTGTACCACGAAGGTTGTTGGGATTTCGTTAGCAGACCCCAGCAACACAATGTCTACGAGGCGGTCGTCACAGCTCCTGTACAACTTAAACTGTATGTCGATTATCCTCTCAAAAATCTTCATCGTCAACTTGTTTTCTCAATGCGTCTACCGCGGATTCATTTCTGGCTTGTGCGAAACGAAGATAAACACACGGTCCTTACAATTATTTTCTGCTCTTGCCTCGTGTGCTCATTCCTCCGCTCTTCGTTCAATCCTAGTACATGTATTGTGATGCAAAATTGTGAACTGTAGCTCTCTACATGGCAATTATAAACTGCATGCAATGTCGATTTCCATGACTTCGAGTTGTCTCCGATGAAGCTGTTTGCGAGTGCAAGGTGAGGATGCAAAGCGAGTTGCACGAAGCAAACGGATGAGTCAGGCGCGCGATCAACAAATATCCGGTGATTGCACACCCGACGCTGAAGATTTGAGCGTCTGCGGCACCGCATGGCTGGGGACTGGGCTGTCGTTCCATACCGCGGGTGGATGGGAGTTCACGCTTTCTTTCATGCTGCAGAAAGTCGCGCCCGACACGCTTTTCAACTCGGTGGTGCCAACAGTGTTGGCCCAACACGAGGTTGTTGCTTCCCGCACCTTGGACAACCGAACCAAAAAGCTCTTCTCTACTCCGAGTCAAATCCCCATGATGTGATCCGCCAAATCGGTAAAAGATGCTGTAGGTTCCCTACAGTTCGCAGTTGTTGGACGGTGGAGCCACTTGGGAAGTCACGACCGAGGTGACAACGCTCACTTTTGATGGACACCGCGAAGGCAATGGACTTGTCTCCCCAGGAACGAGAGCATTGCCGCGACCTCGTCATGCAACTTCTTGACCGAACTCTCTACGACTGCGACGAACTCGGCTTGGCAACCACACACACCGGCACCCACGCAGACTTGAACGCCAGTCGCTGGAAGAAGCTCCAGTCGCATCCGGATGTGACGCTGTACAGTGATCGACGTCCGAGTGCTGCGTGGCTTCCTGCAATGAATCGAGGGGACTGGGAGCAACCGGTTGCAGTGGTGACTGTGGGTCAAGTGCATTGCTCACTCGACGACTTACTGCTCGCGTTGTTGTCACCTACCGTTGCTACCATCAAACTCCGAGGCGTGCTAATGGGTCGACGCCCTGAGAAGGACTTGGAGCTCGTACCAATCGTTAAACCTACGGAAGAAGGCCCTTTCCAGTCCATTTGCTTGGCTCGATTCGTCAACACGCAACATTGGCCGTTGACCATGTTTGTTGGTCCCCGAGAGATGGTCCTCGCGCTCGCGACGGGTGAAGTGGTCACTTCGAACGGGATTCACTTTGGTTACGAGATTGTTCTATCGGTGCCGCTGCTCAAGAACAAGAACAACGCTACCGGATCAGAGATGCCACGTACACAAGTGCTGGAGACGCGAGTTTTCTGGGAGCGGCCGGATGGGTCCGTGGGTATGTATAGCAAACTAATCGTCGACATCAGGAACCGCCTACCGGAGTCAATGAAGCAAGGAATGCTTTGTCGCGGAGTGATGCGCTTCTGGAAGTTCATCCCTCGTTGCGTGGAGACGAAGAAGTTGCGATGGTGCTTGAAATACAAGAAGGCTTTGATGCAGGTACTCCAAGATCAGCCTCAGGTTCTAGGCGGACCTGCAAGCTGCGGTGGGTGCGGTGCCAGGACGTTAAAGTTCGCCAACACTGGCGATGGAAACCTGAAAAAGCGCGGTGACAACCGGTGCGAGCTTTGTGACGTGTGGCTTTGCTTGAAGTCTTCATGTCGAACGTCTTGCCAGGTTACAGCAGTGCTGAGTCACGGAACCGACATATTCGAGAGAGAACTAGCTCTGTGTCCACGCTGCATTACCTTCTCGGGGAATCAAAGTGCTGCAAGCATTGCGCGATCGGAACTGGTAAAAGCACGGTAGATAACTAACTCAACGTTCGGTATGCCAGCAATTGTGATGAAAAATGAAAATTAACTTGTGCTCTTCTAGTTGTTCCTTGTATCCAAGAGTATTGGTTGTCGTGTCATGTCCGAGGTTATGTCTCGTGTTTATTTACCTGCGCTGTGCAACTTCTTCTGAAGTTCTGGACTCGCTCAAATCCTTGACTTGGACAGACTACCGTCGTGAAGTTGAGACCACACCCTGCGATTGAATCTCTTCCAAGCGTAAACCCAGGCATGACAGTGCAGAACAAGAGACAACAAGCGACTGAAACAATAAGCAGCTTTGTTTGCTTTTGTCCGGTGATGTAGCACCCGTTTGGTCACAGCGTTCCTAATAAGCAGAAATCTCGGGACAACATGACCACCCGTCGTAGCCCCGACAACCACCGTGTCAACAGTTTGTGGACAGGAGCTTTCTCTTCTGTCAACTTGACACAAGCGTCCTGCCTGTGGTACATGCACAGTCAGTCACGTGATGAATCGGTTGCCACCGATAGAACCCTCATGAATACGTACGTGTTAGCCAAAACAATGTACTCGTACGAAGGTCTACAAATTCAACTGATCGATAACAATGAAAAGGACAAGCATGCCTGTGCTACCTATGGAGATCGCTAAAGCACATTGATTTCGCTCTTCCTCGTTAAACAACGAACGATACGGCGGTCACAGCTTTTCTCTTAGCAAAGTTCAAATCCCATTCATGCCATCCCGTCACATCGAGTGCAAGCTGTTGCCTTTTAGGACCTCGTCCACTTCTTCTTTCGAGTGCTGCCAACGCGTCGGAAACTGCTTGAGGAATTGGTTGGACGTCGTGGAGATGCTGTCACCTGAAGACCGCGAGTATTGCCAAGACATCACGACGCAACTTCTTGATCGAATTCTGTACGACTGCGATGAACTCGGTTTAGAAATGGGTTGCCACGCACACCTGGATAGTCGACGATGGAAGAAGCTTCAAACGCATACGGACGTCACATTGTACGCGGATCGGGGCCCCAATGCTGCGTGGCTTCCAGTCATGAGTCGTGAAGAGTGGGAAAACCCCGTTGCAGTGGTGGCTGTGGGTGAGCTCAAGTGCTCGTTGAATGACGTACTTCTTGCAATGGTGACACCGGACCTTGCAACACAAAGATTGAGGAGTGAACTCATGAGCCAACGCCCTGCTGCCAATTGCCGGCATGATTCCATTGTCCGACCAACGAACGCTGCTCCGTTTCAGTCTCTTGCAGTAACTCGGTTTGTGAACACACACCACTGGCCGTTCACGATGTTTGTGGGTCCTAGAGAATTGGTCCTCGCACATGCCACGGGTGAAGTGGCTTCTACGAACGGGAGACGCTGCGGCTACGAAATTATTCAATCGGTTGCGCTCCGTGACAAGTATCCTCGATCCACCTCGTTACCACGATCACGAATGGTGAAAGCTCGAATATTCTACGAGCAGCCTGACGGATCGGTGATTGTCTACAACAAACTCATCGTGGACGCGAAAACTCGTCTACCCGATGCAGTGAAGCAGGGAATGCTCTGTCGAGCGATCATGACGTTCTGGAAGTTTGTGCCTCGCTGTGTCGAGATGAAAAAACTGCGGTGGTGTAAGAAGAACAAAAAGTCGTTGGCCCGCACACTGCAGCCGTCGTCACAAATGCTCGGGTGTGCAGCGTGCGGCATCATCATGAGGAAATCTCCAAACAGGAGCATTGGAAGCTCTAAAAGTCAATGTGACGTCAACCATTGCGAGCTCTGCGCCATGTGGCTGTGCGGCAACTCGTACTGTCGCTCAAGTTGCCAGGCCAAGATGGTTTTCTGCAGCGAAACGAAGATGTTCGAGCAAACGTTGATGGTTTGTCCCCGATGCATTGCTTTCGTACGGAGCCAAAGTGCGGCAACTGTCGCTCGCTCCGAGCTGGTAGAAATGCAACACACGCCTCACGGTGGACCGACAGCGTTGATCACTTGGGAACAAGAAGCATGTACTCCTTCCCCTGCGTCGTATTCATCGACAGAATATTAATTAAAAGTATAGATGTCCCTTTCAAATGTTGACGGACTTTGAGATACTGCAATGCTGGCGAAATCAAAATACGTACATTACTGTGGTAGCCAGAGTTGCGTACTAACGTGGTTTGCATACCATCAGTGTCGCATCCCGGTACTTCAAAATACAAGGCAATAAATTGAAGTCGAAGTCATTTCTCCATAGTCGAGCTGTTGGTTCCTCGACGTCGTCACTTAATCAGTCAACACAACAGGATAATAAAAATATTTTTCATCTCTTCAAGCTGCGCGACTTTCTTGCGCCTCAAACCACTCTGCCTGCGCTATATCTGCAGCTTTGCAACCTCGTACGAATGCGATGCATTGAGGGCACATCGCTACCTCCTGCTCGAACATGCTAGCTTCACCACTATAAATCATCTTCAACTGACAATTTGCTCTACAGGAAGACTTTGGGCACAGCCATTTCTCACAGAGCTCACACCGACTTGCTTCACTTCTTCGTCTGCATCTGCCACTGTCTGAAGATTTCAGCGTGACTACACGACAGCCAGCACAGATGATGGTGCTTTCTGCCACTTCTGGAGGAGATTGGAGCTCGCGGCTCAATTTGTTCTTGTGTTTCACGCACCATCGGATCTTCTTCATTTCGATACAACGAGGCACAAACGTCCAGAAGCCCATAACCGCTCGGCAGAGCATTCCCTGCTTTATTGCGTCTGGCAAGTGATTTTTTGCGTCCACCGTTAGCTTGTTGTAGACGATCACGGACCCGTTTGGCTGCTCACAGAAAACTCGGGCCTGAAGCATCATCGTGCGCGGCATTGGAGTGTGGTCCTCGTTGTTTAAGTGCAAAGGAACCGATTGAAAAATTTCATATCCGACGCGTTTTCCATTCGTGGTGGTCACTTCACCACTAGCGCAAGCAATCATCACCTCCCGAGGACCAACGAACAACGCTATCGGCCAGTTGAGCAAGTTCACGAATCGTGTCACCGCAAGAGCCTGAAATGGAGAATCTGGTGTTGGCCTCACAATTGGCACAACCTGGGAACATTGCTCGGGGGATCGACCCATGAGCACACTCCTCAATCTTTGAGTAGCAACGTCGGGAGTCACAACCGCCAGCAGAATGTCGTCCAACGAGCATTGTATTTCACCCACAGCAACGACAGCAACTGGTCGTTTCCAGCCTTCACGATGCCGAACTGGAACCCACACAGCGCTGTCATCCCGTTAGGTATACAACGCCAAGTTTGGATGAGACTGTAGTTTCTTCCACCGCCTAGTATCCAAGCGTGCAGTGCTGCCATTTCGTGCCGTATCTAAGCCGAGTTCTTCACAGTCGTACAAAGTTCTGTCGAGCAGTTGAGCAGTCAGGTCTTGGCAGAGGTCACGGTCTTGAGGCGTCAGATCCAGCATTTTGTAGTCTTGTGTCCGCTTCCTCTCGATCACGGAAGGATTTGTCTTGTGGCGTCAGTGACGCACAAGTTGGTCTTGCCTGCGAAGGCTCACCCCCTCGGATTTGCTCGACATGCCCGCGGGGTCAGCCATCGCGATGGCAAAATAAACTGGGACTTGTTGATTGCTCGGAGACGGCTGCAAATGTCGGTCAACCGATACCTGGGCGTACTTCGAAGTAGCTGAAGTACCAAGTCCGCGTTCGAAAGCGAGGCCATAACTCATCGATGATCTTGCAGCCCACACCACTTAATCAGAGTGACGATACTCTCCAAATCGTCCAGTGTCCAATAATTTGGCAACGACTGACCACTTAGCAATGCGTTGCACCTGTAAGTAGGTCTCCACCATCAGCCGCAGCCTGACAAGTCCAGCATAGTGTTTGAAAAAACGTTTTCAGCTGGAATCCTTTCCAAACGTCGCTCGACGGTTCAAAGCTTGCAGGTTCTTGTTTCCATTATTGCGCAGGACGGCTGTAGGTGCACCATCATGACGACACTGGAGGAAGCCAAGGCCTTTCTGAAGAAAGAGTCACCGGACGGAACGAACCTCTACGACCACTTGGGGGACGTCCTGCTTAAAATCATCGTCGAGCGTCCTGAAAATCTGCACGAGACTTTCGAGAACATTTCCACTCTGGTCAAGCAGCAGCGCTATCTTGCTCCCCAACAACCACCCGCGGTTGATGGCAGTTCCCAACTCTCCAGTATCAAGAAACTAGCAGTACGTGAGTGTCACGCTTCAACCACTGTTGCCTTAGCTGATACCTTTGACTTTTCCGTGTCTGTACAGCAAGCACATCAAGAAAGTTGGTGCAATGTGGCGCTCGAGTTGCTCAAGATCAAATCGGAGGAAGAAGTTCCACCCGAACCTGCTACAGGTGTCGCCGATCTGCTGGACGAAGCCAACATGTTCGAGTGGGCTGGACTCGGGTTTTCCAAAGGCGAGACTTTTCGACTTTCGCTGGCTCTGCAACGTCTTGCACAGACGAATGGAACTGTGAACTTACGCTTCTGGGGGAAGTTGCTGGGTCGGGGAGCAGATTTCTACGTGGCTGAAGGTGAACTGCCAACGCAGTACGAACCGGAAGACCTTGACGCGGAAGAAGGAGCTGCAGGGGTCAACAAACTCACCTACTGGGTGATGAAGGACAACGGAGCGTACGAGTGGGTCCAATTGCCACCGGTTCGTCGAGAGCAGATTTTGGTGGCTCGACAGCTACGTCGATATGTCCGTGGGGATTTAGAGGCTCCTGTGCTTGGCCACCCGCCGTTTCCTGGAGTGGAGAAGAATTATCTGCGAGCTCAGATCGCTCGTATTTCTGCGGGTACCGTGCTGTGCCCTGCTGGGTACTTTCAGGTCACGGAAGAAGGCGACATCACTCCTGCTGAGGAACCGGAGATCAAAGCTGCTGCCGAGCTGGTAGATCTTGGTAGCTGGACCCACTTCACGAAAGAAATCAACGCACGCTACGGCCGCATGACCCCGATGCCACCTCTGACAAATGCTGACGGGGAGGAGGAACCACGCGAAGGAGAAGAGTTTGCTCCACCTCTCCGTGCTCTTAGCGAAGATAAACCTCTTTCGTGGCGTGTGGACAGACTGCCAGCCACGTTACAACCCGCTGTAGGCGAAGTGGCGGTTGTGCGCAGTCTTGTGTGGCCGGGTGCTGTGAGCATCGCAGTGGGCAAGAAGTTCTTGAACGTGTACGTTGGTCACGGCGTCAAGTTCCTTTCCGAGCCGTTCCAGCTTCCACCTCCGCAACGACTGCAGGCAGGCAGTGGAGTGGGTATGAGTGAGGATACTGGAGATGGAGAAAGCAAACCAACACTTCGTTGCGAGATTCCTGTGGAGCAACCCGATCTGCTGGAAGATCCTTCGCCACCTGCAGAAGAAGAGTAGTGACCCTGACGCTTGTTTGAGCTTGCATTGCACCAGGCATAACCATTTCATAATCCCCATTTACCTAGTCATGATATCGTACCTACTCCATTAGTTGTCATCCGAACCACTGCAAGCATAGAGCTCGTTGCGACTCAAGGCCCAAATTTCGGGGGTATCCCGATACAGGCCAGAGCCATAGCCGATTTTTAGCTTTACCTGCTGCACCTGGGTCGGACGCTTCTCACTCGTGGCTGATGGTAGATTGTTCCCCACTTCAAGTGAAGCCACGCAGCGTCCGGTTGCTAGGTCGTAGGTATTCACTGCACGCGGGTATTTCACGTCTCCACTCGCCACGACCACGCTCTCATGATTGTCAATATCACACCGCAAGTGTGGCAAGTACCGCTGCGGTGCTCCTGGCATATATTCGACGATCGGTTTGTTCACGCGGAGATCGATTAAGCGTAACTCGCCACTCGAGCGCTGTACCACCGCTCTTCTGCAGTCATCTAGCACGTGAATGTCGAGAACAGTGCCAGCAGGCTGACCTGCAATAGCCTCTGCTTCCCACTCGTAAATACGGCGCTCAACTCGCAGATCCCAACCCCATAAGCCGCCACTCTTCGTGCCATTCAGCAAAACTTGGCCCTGCGCATTAATTAACATCGTTCGTTAGCAAAACGGTAAAGATGGAAGATACTCAGATTAAAAAAGCTCACCGTGCTGTAAAATCCTTGAGCGTGTACAGCATCAGAGATGCGCCCGCGCGGAGCGTGCTGTACGTGCCCGCTTTTATTCACGTACGCTGCTGTCTTCGGTCTGATCATCCTCCATTAGTAAGTCATTTACTTCGAAAAGTGGGTATTCTAAGGTAGACTTACCCGCCACATCCTACACTGAAGTTGCTCACGTCTACTGGATTCCTGTAACCAGCAACAACCAAAACATTCAGCATTACGTAAAAAGTCTGAAATAATACCGGAGAACAAACCATTTCGCTGTCCATGGGTCGACAAAGTGCTTTTCCTAAACATCATAATAGGAGTATTAGAACAAGAAGCCGAGTATAACACGGTAAAATAACTTGGAGACGCACCTTCATACGAGAGTTCGAGAACATGACCCGTCCTTGATTGTCTTGGTCGCCCACACGCAGCATGCAAACACTACCAGTACCAACTTGCGGGTTGCCTTGACGGTCGCCACCAGTTCCGAGATGGCACACCAATAGATCCAGAGCGTGAACGGGGCGCCACTGCAACGACGTGATGACCCCCCCAAGCGAAAACTCCGTCATAGGCAGCACTTGCTGCGACGATGAGGTCGTTCCAGGCCCTGGTGGCAGTCTACTCAGCCCCAGTATGGTCAATCTACCACCGCTAGCTGCTCAGCAACATCAATACGTCAAAACTTAAAGCCACACCTACCCATTAAAAAGAAAAGTAACCCACCGCCCATTGCCCCGAGGTTCGAAGACAAATATTGCAGCGCCAACGCTGTGAGTCGCCCATCAGACTCCACATTCTGCGCTTCCACTTTCTGTGTAGACTACAAATAACATCAATAGTTAGCGCTAACTAAAAAATCACAATAGACTTATAAACTCTACAAAATTTCCAGCCTACCAATCCCCCCGAAAGCCATCGGGGCATCAATTCTCGACGGTCTCGGCCTCGTGCACTCCAGCTAAAGTCACTTTGTCGTTGCGCCAGGTACGCCACCCAATTGTGACAATTGCGTCCATATCCACTGTGAATTTTCGTCCTTTTTGCGACTTTTTGCTCGAAAACTTGAGATTTTTGCTCTTCCAGCTGCAATTGTTCGCGTTGCCGGCGTTCCGTGGCTGGAGAAGCACGAAAATAACGACGTTTGGCCTCGTCGTAGTAGAATCCCGGTAGTGGGGCGGCCGGAACTGCGGGAGGCGCGGCTTCCGCGGGCTTTTGGCTGCGACCTTTTTTGCGCTGAGCCTCCAGAGCCTCCAGGAACTTCAGGCGAGCGGCTTCTTCGTCCTGCGCGGAGACCACACGCCGCTTCTTCTTCCGTCCGCCCATTACTTTAGGAATAATGGAGCAGAAGCTTTGATTGGCTAAAACGGCGAGTTATGCTGCTTTAATTAATAGTTTATAGTTTATCAGGTGGTTTTTCAAAATACTAACGAACCAAAAATCATCAAACCTGCCCATGGATGTGAAAGTGTGATTTTGATACAAATGCAAACCTACAGCAAAAAAAATGTAGGGGTGGATGGAAATCGAGGCTTTACCGCTTCTGGTGGTTGATGTAGCGCAGCGCGATGAGACCCACGACCCGGAAGATAATGATGCAGCCGATGAGGATGAAGAAAAAGTGCGTGATCGAGTGGTGCTCGAAGCCAAAGTACTGCTCCGTGTACTCCTTGATGGTGATGTGGCCGACAGTCACGGGGGAATCGGCCATCGGTTGGCACCCAATCTTGGACCCGATGTTCTCGTACGACTGGGTGGTCTCATTCCAGGTTGGGAGCTCGTCACAGTCAGCGAACACGAGCGCCTCCAAGATCGAAAGCGGAAAACGCAGCGGCGAAATTCGGTACATCCACGTGTACCCCGACGGGATCGAGTACGCCGGCGGACTGTAGCCCATGAACATCATGAAGACTGTATTGAACAGCAAGCCAATGATCGACGCCACCTCTTCGGACGGCATCAAATACGCGAACATCATTCCCAAGTACACTTGCATGAGGACCAGGAGTGAGATCGCCAGCCAGAACACCACCCCGGTCATGAAGTCCGTGAAACCCACCATGGGGTAAAACACGATCGTGAACAGGAACCCACTGCAGAAACAGTAAGGGATTTCTGCGAGCGTCGAGCCAACGAAGTACCACAACGCGTTGTAGGTTTGCGCGGCACGCTCTCGATAGAACGAGGCTCGCTCGGCGCAGGCGAGAGGCAGGATACTCTGGAAAGTCATCATGGCTTGGAAGAGTGCAGCCATGTACACCATGCCGACGCCCGAGTTCAGCCCCGTGTAGGACGCATAGTCGGCATCGATAAACACGAGGCCGAATACAAGAGCCAGGAAGACTGCGAGGAACATCCGCGTGAGGCTGTAGCTCGGAGTGCGCCAGTACATCTGGAACCAGCGAGTGACCACGAACTTCATCTGCGTCGCCGAATTGGCAGCACGCTTCTCAGCAAAAACCATTTCGGGGAGATCCGGCGACGGGGTTGTGACACCTTCCTTGGCGAGGTTCTGACTCAGTGTCAAGCTGAGGGGACTATTGTCGAAGTAGCTCACGAAATCCATGGCGTCAGCAGCCGAGTTACCCACACCAGCACCAATGCACTCCAACATCCAGGTCGCCGGATTGTATCCCAGCGGAAGCGGGGCGACACCGGGAATGTTTTCAAAGTAGTCGATCAGGTTACGGCAATCCCGGCCCAGTTCTCCGAAGAAAACAGTCTGACCCCCACGCTTCAGCAGCAGCAGGCTATCGAACAAGTAGAACACCTCTGACGAAGGTTGGTGAATCGTACAGATGACCGTGCGACCGCTATTTGCGACCTTGCGGACGCCGTCCATGATCAGCTTCGCTGAGCGCGCATCCAAGCCGCTTGTTGGTTCATCCAGGAAAATCACACTCGGTTGGGCAGCCAGCTCCACGCCGATAGTAAGGCGTTTCATCTGCTCCACGGAGCTGCCGCGGATGATCTGGTCGGCAATGTCTTCCAAACCGAGAAGCTCGATGCACTCGTCCACCGACTCGTACTTCTTCGCATCGGAAATTGACGCGTCTTGACGCAGGAACGAGCTGAAAGTCAAAGCTTCACGAAATGTCGAGGATTCGTTGTGGATGTCCATTTGCTCGCAGTAGCCCGTGCACCGGCGGATGGCAAGGTCGTTCGCTTCGTAGCCGTTCAACAGAATCTTGCCGGTGATCTTGCCGCCAGTCTTGCGGCCTGCAATTACGTCCATGAGTGTCGTCTTACCAGCACCAGAGGAGCCCATTAGCGCCGTGATCGATCCTGGCATCGCGAATCCGTTGATGCCCTTGAGCAGCTCGAGCGAGTCCGTCGGGTTTTTAGGATCAGGTACGAAGTAGTGAAGGTCTTCAAAAGCTACCGTCACTGGGACGAAATTCCGTTCGTGCTGGGTGGTCGCCAGCTCTACAACATAGTCTTCCGTATTCTTCGGTGTCTCGATCATGGTGTACGATTCGTTTTCAATGGGCTTTTCCGACACATCCACGTTCTCGGGAGCTTCGTAGCGGATATATTCGAGCGCGATAAAGGACAGGAACATGAAGACCACGTAGATTGCAGCCGAGTAGATGATTCCGTACGTGATCCAGGACTTGTCTGTGTCCAAACCGAACAAGTCCAAGTAGTACACGCCCATCGTCTTCCCATAGTTCTTGCAGTAGTCGATGCCGTCGTACACACACACGTCCATGCTGCTGGAGCGATATTGGTTGATAGACAGCGCTTTCACACTCCAGCTCATCGGGCTGATCCAGTGGGCCCAAATCAAGTAGTCTGGAATTTGATCGGTGGTGACGATGAAGCCCGCGAAAATGACGAAGACAAGGATAGAGCACATACCTAACGGCGTGACAATATTCGGGTTCGGACCAACGGAGCTCAAGAAGAAGAACCACATCCCCATGGCCAAATTCGTGAAGAAGAGTACCAGCTCGAAAATGAGGAAAAGCGAGACCTTAGCTTCAAACCCACACAGCCAGTACACGAGACCTCCGAAGATGGCGGTCTCACCAATCACCAATGGGATTTGGCTTGCCGACTGAGCCAGCACGTACGACCCCGTACGGAAGAAATTAGCGCCGCGCTGCTTGTAAAAATCTCACGGTCGGCCATGAAGGGTCCAATCTGGGACGATTGCCCCATCGAGACGAACATGACAGAGGAGAAGACGACGCCCAACACCACCGAGACTTGAGTAGGATCGAAATCGTAGAAAATCGTGCAATACAGGAGACCCATGACCGTGATCATCAGAAGTCTCCCCACGATAAAGGGCTTGTTTCGGTACGTGACCATGAGCTGGCGCCTGAGCAAAGTCAAGGTGCTCTCGACAAAGGACTGACTGAACGCCGGTGTCACCTTCATGTTTTCATCAGCGCATTGCAACAGTTCCGGGCTGTGAAGTGCATCCAAGACTTGTAGCATTTGCTGGTGAATGGGCGATCTGCGGAAGGCTTCAGCAAACTCGCTAGCACTGCGAGGCTGCTTCGTCGGATGGTGAACCTGGTAGCGATACTGCTCGGACGTGCCCAAATCGAGCAGGTAGTCGGCGATATCGCGTCCGGGCGGGCACGAAAAGCCCAGGCTTTCGAAGTAGCTCTCCACCTCGCTGCACGGACCATGGTACATGAGCTCACCCTCGTTCAGGATCATCACGTCGTCGAACAGCGAAAACACTTCCGGAGACGGCTGGAGCAGCGCAATTACCACCGTCTTGTGGAGATTGTGAGCGATACTGCGCTGCGTGCTGATGATGTCGTACGTCGCGGCACTGTCGAGGCCCGTGCTGATCTCGTCCATGAGAGAGATAAACCTTTTGCCGAACTCCATCTCGCCAGTCGTGACGCGCTTGCGTTCGCCACCAGACACTCCTCGCGTCATGGCATCGCCGACGATAGTGTTCTGGCAGTTCTGAAGGCCCAATTGCTGCAGGACGATGTCAGGGTAGTGTTTAAACACGGCAGCGGTAGCTTCTAAAGCTTCCGCGTTTTCCTTCGCACCACCACTAGAGAGTGCGTTCACGTCGTGCTCCGACAATGTACTTCCACTGAACTTGTGTGCGAACTCCAGGGTCTCCTTCACCGTCAGAATCGGAAAGTGCTTGTCACGTTGGTTCACGTACGACACAAACTGCGGCAGACGCTGGATGATCTCCTCACGCGGCACGTTGTTGAAGGTGATGTTGCCCTCCACCGTGATGTTCTTCCCCATTGGAAAGCGGCCACTCAGCATTTTCAGCAGAGAGGACTTGCCGGAACCGGGTTGGCCCAGCAGAAGCGTGATCTTCCCCGGAGTGAAGACACCACTAATGTCCTTCAGAACTTCCTTGCGTACAACACTCTTCTTGGGCCCCGAGAACGCCTTTTTCAAGGTGTTGGGGATGGTTGGCAGCTCGAATTTCGAGCCCGAATCGTCGACGACGACAATGTTGGCACTCACGGACAGATTGCTGAAGCGCACATCCATCTGAGGGATGGCGCGGCCTGTTGCCTTCTCGATTTTCTCGGCGATATGTTCGTGCAGCACTTGCGGGCCCTCGGCCATCAACGCGGCGCCCGATTCGTATCCGAGCTTCTTGCGAGTACTTGGTAGTTCCGGCTGAGCAATCTCCATCGTGTTCGCTGAGTCTTGGTTGCTCGACTGGAAATTCAGGAATGAGACTTCCGGGTCGAGTTCGAGTTGCCTTGAACGTCGCATTGCAAAGGAGTTAAGAGCCTCTTGAGCAAAATCAACCCGGAGATTGTGCCAAGCTCGAGACCATGGCGAGGACGCGAAAACACTAGAGCAATCATACGATCTGCGATTACCGCCAAGAGTTTCACGTGGTAATACTCACCCAGTCCTGCCTTTAGATTGGCCGAGATGGTGATGATTACTTTGAGAGTTGATCTGTAACACCTGGCTGTGCCATCATTTTTTGGTAGGATGACGGCAAACCGCCGGGACGCCTGTCCAATTGTATCGCGCAAGGTAGCTGGAGTTGGTACTCGATTCCACGCTGTCGTGCTCTTGCCAACGGTATTCGAAATGCATGCCACTGGGTAGCTCACTACCAGTGGAGGGGTCTTCGATGATGTCTTGGATCGCACCCTCGAAATGGTCACCAACTGAAAGTCCGTTTTTCTAGGAGACCTTGAGACGAGAAGTAGAAAACCACTCTAAAGTCGTTCATCATTTGATGAGTACCAACAATAAGGTTGCCAATTGTTGTCGCCGCTTTCGATCCTTTCCCCTACCTGCCGTTCACGGTAACGAAACACAGCGTCTCAGTTCTGGCGTTATCCATACCGTACCATATTTTTTGCCGTCATATGTGAAGTGGCCACGTTCGCCGCTCCACAGTTGAGTTTCAACGATTTTTCACTTTGGGCTTGTGCTGTAACCAAGAAGAAGCGTTGCTGGTTAAATAGTAGGTTAGATATTGAGTTAGCGATAGCCTGCAGACCCAACACCCTCCCAAGCCATGGTGGAGAGGTCTTCGCCTAGATCAGCACCTGCAGTATCGTCGTAGTGATTAATGCCCGAAGAGTACGACGTGACTGAGCTTGCTCGACGCACCGAAGCCGCTTTTTCTTCGTTCGTTTTGCTTTGGTTGTCTTGGTTCCTGAAGATGCTGGAATTTACCACCACAACTGTTAAAAGTGTGGAGGAGACAGCCTGCCATACAGCCAAAAAGGTCCTACCTCGTCGTGGAGCAGTAGATGTCTTGCGCTTCTTGTTGCCGCGAGCGGTCTTCCCACCGCGAGACGCAGGAGCTGGTATTTCTCCAGACTCCAGGCGAGCAGCTTGCCTCTTCCGTTTCCGTGACTCTGCTTGTCTTGCAGCGGCTCGGTCAGCATACGATTTGTGAGACCTATAGCCAGCAACGAGTAGCGTTAGGTTGTGACTCATGAAGACAGGGAGGTGAAAATACTGCTTCTAGCTTACCTTTGTCCCGCAAACATCTTGCTGTAGTTAATCCGGCAGCCATAGTCGCCGCGTAAATCTTCCATGCACACAAACTGCTTCAACTCCTTCAGATCGGCTCGCACATTTACTGGACGCGAATTGCTAAAGGACATAGCGGTCTAGACCATAACAGAACAGAAACCCACACATGAGTACCAATAGGATAGTTGTTTTGAACAGTGTAAATTTTAATTTTGTGGTAGTGCAATCACTCACCTCATTGTCGGATATCTCTTCCACGAAATCTGTATCAGGGTCGGCAACCTCATTTGCTGCTGCGTAGTCGTATTGCGACAGATCTGCATACGGGTTTTCGAGTTCACTAACAAGCAAATTAGTTAGTATCTGCAAGTTGGATCAGAGCTAAATCCAAGCAAATGAAAAGTACAATACTTTTCATCGAAGGTATAACTGGACTTGCGAGGTGGAGGCCTAATAGGACTGGAAGATAAATCGACGAAGTGGTCCTCTTGGTCTTCTTCTGCCAAAATAACGAAAGCATAAGCGAGTCAATGTGAGCTTGCTAAAATGTACCTGCACGCTTAACAAAAATTGGGAAAGTTACCTGATTGCAATGGTGAATCGCAAAGCTCACACCGCGTTCTGCCTGGAGGATTCATGTTCGTGCAGATTGGGCACTCGCGATTCTTTCCGGGTGCTTTCTTTGCTTTATCTTCATGCTTGGTATCACAGAGTTCACACTGTATAGTTCCAGAAGCGTTAACCATGGTGCACACTAAGCATGTCCACCTCCCATCTAGGGAATTGTTCAATAGCCGAGTGTCGTCCCTTCTGTTGGTCATGCAAGCTTCGCAATCAGTAAGCTCCGAAGAATTGAGATTTGTGCAGATATGACACGCCCACTTCAAACTCGACTCCGTATCAATGTCGGGTGAGCGCGGCGTATCCCTAAAACGCTTGACCATGCAGCTTGTGCACTCCAGAGCAGTCTGGTTGTTAAGATTAGTGCATATCTGGCACACCCATCTATCCTCCCACGCATTCTCGTCTTCTTTCCGCTGTCTTAAAACTTTGGGCTTTTCCTCTTCATCGTCAGAATCGCTTAGATCCAGTCCAGCACTCGCTAATTTATCCTCAAGAATCGGTTCTTCAATAAGCACTTTGCTGGCCGGCATGAAGCCTGGATATCGAGGCGGCGAGGAAGCCACCACTGCATCGTCATCTGGATCAGCTTCCTCACTCTCCTCCCGACTCTTGGCCTCATCCGTCGTACACGGATCCTCCACTGCCTCCTCCGTCGTCGGAGCTCCAAACAACGACATCCCCGATCCTAGCAAATTGAAACACGGCTCCTCCACATCCATCGCCGTATCCTCCTCTTCCTGCTCCTGTATTTCCTGTTCATCCTCCACTCGTTCATCCACAGCATCGGCACTTCTCTCTTCCAAAACTAGAGCCTTTTGTTCCTCCACAGCATCGCTCAAACGTTCTGAAGAAGCTGTAACTTGCTCTGGAACGCCTGTCTCACTCTTCTCGCATTCCTGCGAGTTTTTTCGCTCTAAAACCGCTCCCGGTCCCCGATTTCCACGTCTTCTGTTCACTGTGAGTCGTGGCTCTTGTCTCCACGCTGTAGAACCACCTGAAGAGCCCTGTAGACCCACTGACGAGCTGAAAAACACGCCAACTGCTGGACGATAAACGTGCTGCACGTTGGAGACTGTAGCGACGGCTGTAGAGAGCTCTGGAACCTCATTCTTTCTCTGCTGTTGCGCAGGAGGGCGGGAATTGTCACAGGCAGCACAGCGACCGTCCTCCGCCTTGTTCAGCAGCGTACACAGCGGGCAACTCCAGTCCGTGCCGGGCTCCTGATGCCGAGTCCGCGCCATTTTCAAAAAGTGATGCAATTGTCACCCGCGGAAAATGAAGAGACATGATTGGCTGAAATAGAAATGAATGATGGAACTGGATTGGATGAATACAGGTTCACTGAGAAACTTACTGTTCCTACGCACTGGAATACTACTCACTAGAATACTTAATAATAATGCCGTTGCATGGGATGTAGCCATCTCTCAAAGCCAATCGTGCTGCAAGAGCTCCGCTGCAGTCGGACGCGACTCTGGAGAGATGTCCAGCATGCTCTGCACAAAGTTTTTAGCGGCTGGGGACACGACGTCCCATTGCGGCTGGTCGTACCACACTGCGCCCAAACTGATGAGCTTGAACAGCTCCGTGTCGTTCCTCGCCTCGTCAAACGGCACCAGGCCGCTCAGCATCATGTAGGCGAGGATGCCAGTGCTCCAGATGTCAGCCGGCGTGCCGTGCAGACGGCCAGACACGAGCTCGGGGCTCAGATACTGTGGAGTGCCACACATGGACTGGAGACGGCGGTTGGCCTGCTGTAGCTCCTCCGACAGACCAAAGTCCGCCAGCTTGGCGACCAACAATCCGTCCTCGTTCTCGGAGAGCAGGACGTTTTCCGCCTTGATATCACGGTGCACCTGGCCCATGGAGTGGCAGTACTCCAACGCAGACAGTGTCTGCTTCAGAAGTTGTTTGGCTAGTTGTTCCGGGACGACCTTCTGCTCGTCGATCAAGTCGCGAATGCTGCCCCGGTCGCAGTAGTCCAGCACAAGCAGATACTTGCCGTCCTCGTTGTAGAACCCGTGGTGCGAGATGATGTTCGGGTGTTTGAGTCGGTTGAGCGCGCCCACCTCGGCGATCAGGACGTCACACCCTTCCTGGGCGTCGTCCTTGATGGATTTGACAGCAAAAGTCTCCCCCGTCTCTCGGTGGGTGGCCTTGGCCACTGTAGAGAACTTGCCCGAGCCGAGTTCCGGTCCGAGTTGATACGTGCCCTCGAATCCATCCTCCACCTCGGCGGTCTCCTCTCGGGAACGGACTGCGTGCTCCTCGTCCAGCACGTGCATGGCCTTGGAGGCCGCGACGGCGTGGTTGCTCATCGTGTTGACGAACCGGTGGATGAGACTCTGTCCCTGTTCATGTGGGAAGGCCCAGGACGTCAAGTCTTCGTCCACCTCGACACAGTTGTCGATTCCGGCGATGCGCATCACCTTCTCCAGGTCCTGGTCGCTCACGTGCGAGCCGCGGACGGTTGCCCAGCTCCTGGGGGGCAGTACGCCTTTGGGCAGTCCCTGTTTCTCCAGATAACTCTGCGGCATCATGCGGATGACTTTGGCGCCGGGACACAGCAGCTCCTCGACCTGTTGGGCTGGTAGGTCGCCCATGAGGCTCACGTAGAGCGTGTGGGCGTTGGTGAGCTGCGTGGCCAGCGCCTCTCGGGCGTCGGTGCCCAGGAACACGAGGTCGCAGTCGGCCAGCACGTCCTGGTTGGCGTCCGTCGTGGTGAAGCCCAGGCGGTGGAACACGCGCCGCCGCTCCTCTCGCGGGTCGGACGCCAGCAGCGTCGACACGAGGCGCTGCTTCTTGTAGCTGAACTTGCGCTGCGGCGCCACGTTCTTGACCAGGTCGCGCGCGATGCGCTCGGCCAGTCGCCCGGAGCCGATGAAGCCCACGCTGACGACGGGCATGGCAGCAGAGTGAATGTGGACGGCGCTTGAGCTCGACGCGGATAGAAAGCAAGTGAGCCTGCTTGTCTAGCTGCAACTGCAGCAGCGTCACGGCTATGCGCGTCGTCCGGTCTATCGATCACGGAATAATGGTGACTTACTTCGAGTATACCGCGGCCGAAAACCAACATGGTTACAAGCTTAGCAGAGACTTCGTATGGGGTTTTCGTTGTTGTAGGCTTCTTCTTATCGCTATTCCTCACGCATCAGCTGCAACGGAAGGATACGTTCGCATGTTAAAGCGGTGGCCGTTGCCAACGGCAGCTGAAGCTCCTGTGTAATGATCGGCTCTATTGGAGATTCAAACAGTTGTTGGCAACAACTTGTTGCTGATCAAATCGCAGTCGGTTAACTCCAAGAGCTGACCGAACCAGAGCGCGTGGGACGCTCGACGTAGCGTCCTGTTGGTTGTTGGCTTCGTAAGCAGTATCATGCTGTATAATAGCCTTGTAGTGGCAGCGGCACGCCACGCTGCAGCAGCAACAAGCTCTTGTCAACAACAGCCCGGTGCATGTAATCCGGGCGGATTGGATGCCCTCGTCCAGCGCGCTTGATTAGATCGTGCGCTGCGAGCGTACGCGGCGCGAGCGTACGGACCCATCTGTCCTTGGTCCGGTGATTGGCCCCACGTGGCGCGTCATGGACCCTTGCGGGACCAGATATAGGCAACTTCACGCCCAGCGCGCGCCAGTCGAGTGGCCGTCACATGAGCGCGCGTCTCTATCGCCCTTGGTGCAAGCGTTGGCGCGTTTCGGCGGGCAAGGATCTCAACCAACATGCATGGACTCTATTGCTTCCTGCCTCGACGCTAAGGAATCTCCTCCGACTCGATGCCGACTTCTTCTGCTTGGGTTTGTTTAACGGTCGCACGTTGAAGCCACCAAGTTCAACGAGCGGCGGCACTTTCGGCTGCGCTCAGCTCCTCACGCCTCCACCTTGGGCTTCATGGCGGGGAACATGATCACTTCCTGCACAAACGTGGTCAGCAGCTGCAATGAATACCAACTACTGCTGCTGCTGCACGTACCCGGATGTGGGGCTTGCCCGACAGCAGCATGACGAGGCGGTCCACGCCGATGCCGAAACCTCCCGTGGGCGGCAGGCCATACTCGAGTGCCGTGCAAAAGTCCTCGTCCTTGCTGTGGGCCTCGCTGTCGCCGCGCTGCTGGTCCTGCTGCTGCGCCGCGAACCGCTGGCGCTGGTCGAACGGGTCGTTCAGCTCCGTGTACGCGTTGCACAGCTCCTTGCCCGCCACGAACAACTCGAAACGCTCCGTCACGCCTTCCTGTGTGCGGTGCGCCTTGGCCAGCGGACTCATGCTCATCGGGTGGTTGTACAGGAACGTCGGGTGCACGCACTTGGGCTCCACGAAGTGCCCGATGAGCTTGTCGACCAGACGCGTGCACGTGTGCGGCTTGGAGCACTCGACGTGGTGGCGCTCGCACAGCTCCAGCAGTGCCGGGATCGAATCTGCACCAGATCAAAAAGGGCACAGCAGTGAGTTCAACCATCCTCCTGTAGGCACGTAACCACGATTGCTGCGGCACCTGGTGAATTGACGTCCGGGAGCTTTTCACCCAGACATTTCTCCAGCGTCTCGAGGATCGGAAGCCGCTTGAAGGGCGGCGTGAAGTTGATTTCCACCATGGCGGGCTCGTCTTCGGCATCCTCCGCGGTCTCGCTGCTGGCCTCGTCCATTGGGTATTGCACCTTGTACGACCCGGTCACGTCCATGGCGAGACCCGAAATCAACTCTTCTGCTGTGTCCATGAGGGTGTTGTAGTCCGCGTACGCTTGGTAGAACTCGCAAATGGTGAACTCCGGGTTGTGTGTGGCGTCGATACCTTCGTTACGGAAGACCTTGCCGATTTCAAATACGCGGTCGAAGCCGCCGATAACCAACTGCTTCAGGAAGAGCTCCGGTGCAATGCGAAGATACAGATCCTGTCCCAGTGCTCTCGAGTTGGTCACGAACGGCTGTGCTGCTGCACCGCCCGCCGCGGAGGATAGCATCGGCGTCTCCACCTCCATAAAGTTGCGGTCTTCAAGATACCTGCGGATCCCGCGCACCACCTTCGCGCGCGTCTCGAAAATCGGACGCACGCCCGGATTTGTCAGCAAGTCCAAGTACTTCTTCCTGAATCGGATCTCCTGCTCGCAGCAAGATAACCTGGTCAACCTCAATTTCATAGCAGCACTACCTATAACGCCACCACTCACCGGTTCTTTAATGCCATATTTGCTGTTTGGGAAGGGCTGGATGCACGGCGCGAGCACTTCCAGCTGCCTCGGAATGATACTCAGCTCTCCCTTGCCGGACTTGCCCGGGAAGCCTTTCACGCCGATGATATCACCGCGACGCAAGCTCTCATGCAGCGCCCTGAACTCCTTCTTATCAGCTTCCTTATCCCCCGTTGCAGCTTCATCTCCTCGGCCTTCAAAGTGCTTGACCTCGGACAAAACCTGCACCGTGTGGCCGTCGCTCTGCAGATCCAGGAACACGAGGTTCTTGCTGGCATGGCGGATCGCCACCACGCGTCCTGCCACCACACCCCACAAAACACTATAATTCATATAATTTACCACTACAATGGAGTGAAATGCTTCGCGAACCTGCCAATGCCACAGCTTCCTCCGTGCAACGAGCCTTGGGCTCCAACGTCTCGAACTTCCGCTGATATTCCTGCAGGGTCATGGTCACAGGGAAGAAATGCGGGTACCGCTGGAACTTGGGGACGTCCTGGAAGCGCTCCATGGCCTCCAGCACGGACGCAGAGGGCGGCGCCGTCGACAGCAGCCTCCGAGCCGAGGCGCCATGGCGCAGCCACACATTGCGCAGCATCATCGCGATTGATTAGTGCGTCATGGTATGCTAGTAGACAGTATTATAGGTTTCAGTAGTCGAACTGTGTGTAAAACATAAAATTCATGGCACAAAACTGACAGTACACGGTAAAAGGCAACTTCAACGTGTTCAACTGTAACTGCAACGCTATTTCGGCCAGGGCGCTGCGATGAAACCTGTTTTTCACACGTTCGCGTTCGCTTACTGTTGCAAACAGCTAACGTGTCGGCAGAGGATGCCGGCACCTCTGACGTCCGAGATGTCTCGGCGGAGTTTGCGGGATCGAGGCTACCCTGCAACAGGACTGCTCTCGTGGTGTGCGCTGTTCCACGGCATCCCAAGCTACTACCCGCTGCGGACGCGGGTGCGCATGAAGCTCAAGTTCTCCAAGTTTGGCACAATCTGGGAAGTTTTCCAGACGATGTTCGCGCTGTTTGTATCGGCGACGTACGTGCTCCAGACCTACAATCCCGAGACGCAGCTCCCCGTCTTCGACATGGTCGCGATGCTCGTCTTCGCATCCGACTACTTCCTCAATCTTTACTGCTGCGAGAACCGGTGGCAGTTCATCACTTCCGTAAATGGACTCATGGATGCGCTCACTATCTTCCCCACGCTAGTGGACCAAATCGACGCCGGACACAGCAGGTCACTACCGTTCATCCGCTTTGTGCGCGTGATGCGAATGCTGCGACTCATACGCGTCGTCAGGGTAGCCGGCTCGCAGACAGTGTCCGCTGTGCAGAAGCAAGTTTACACCATTATCCTGCTCACTGCATGCCTCATCTTCGTCGCTGCTGGAATTTTTCACGCGGTGGAGTCAAACGTAGACGCACAACCAGATCTCCAATTTGGCGAAGCTCTCTACTTCATCGTCGTCACCATTGCCACCGTTGGTTATGGTGATATCGTCCCTGTGACTTCCGCAGGTCGTGCAGTAGCACTGGGTGTCATCGTTGTGTCCTTCACCATAATTCCCACGGAGATCTCGCGCCTCACACATCTTATGGCGTTGCAGTCACACTTCCGAACAACGTATCACCCGTCAGTCGGCAAGCCCCATGTCCTCGTTGTTGGCCATGTCATGGAACCTCGCAGTCTGTTGAATTTCTTCCGCGAGTTTTATCACCCAGACCGCGCGTTGGGCTCCATGCCTTCTTTTACTGGTCCTGCTGGCACTCAGCACGAGATAGATCCGTCGGTGGTTGAGCTGCCTTGTGTGATTGTGGGACCAAAGGAACCTACCGAAGAGATCATCAATCTCCTAGATCACCCAGTTCTGCAGAACCGCGTCACATACATTAAAGGTTCCGTGATGAGTGAAGAGGATATGTGTCGAGTTGGGGCAGACGCTGCACGAGCGTGTTTTGTTCTTGCTTCCAAAGCTGCAGCGAATACCAAGCAGACAGATGCCGAGACCGTCATGCGTTTGCTGGCCATCCGAAACTACAATCCCGATCTGCCAGTGTACACACAGATCGTGAGTCCTGTGTTTCTGGACTACATCAACGGCGTGGACGCGGACCAAATGCTGTGCTTGGACCAAATCAAGATCAGTCTGCTTGCCAAAAGCTGTCTCTGTCCGGGTCTCGTCACTCTCATAAGCAATTTGTTCCGTTCATCCACTCTTGTAAACCGCGAAAGTCTTACCAGTTGGGAGCAGGAGTATGCCGAAGGGATGGCACTTGAGGTATATGCCACTACGTTGCCGTCGGTTTTTCATGGGCTCACCTTCAGCCAGGCATGTGAACTCCTTTACAACATTTCGTACGGCGAGGTCATACTCCTCGCAGTGTATGAACAACCTCGTGCACAATCTTCGAAGACGGAATCAAACACGAATACATCGGGCAAAGCGATGCCTTCACTTCGGCGGTGTTCGTGGACACACCAAGTGGACCATCCTGCGCAGATGTTGAGCAACCCAGGCAGCTCTGTTATCATGCGATCGGGCCAGC
The DNA here is from genome assembly GCA_032158285.1 of Phytophthora sansomeana. Classification (NCBI taxonomy): domain Eukaryota; phylum Oomycota; class Peronosporomycetes; order Peronosporales; family Peronosporaceae; genus Phytophthora; species Phytophthora sansomeana. The sequence continues at coordinate 523,464 of JAPDHH010000218.1, forward strand.
TAGTATACGTGATGAGTGAAAACAAGAAGATAACACTTACATCATCCATCGCGAACGAGTTGAATACATGGCTGGCAAAAGGAAACGTCTTGCCAACACGAGCAGCAAAGTCCAGCCCGACGTCTAAGCGGTCTATGGCTTCTCCACCAAAGCCTGTCACTTCAGCCTTGAAAGGACAACCGTCCAATGCAGAATCAGCCGAAACCAGGGTGGCGGAAGAAATCATCATCGAAGAATCGAAATACCCGGCAAATGGAGAAAGCATCCGCAACCACATTATCGTTGTGTCAGATCTCGAGATAACATCCACAGTAGCGTTTGCGCAGATGCTGCGCCTAGAACGCCACGTGCCAGGCAACAGCGACTACCACCCCATCATTTTCTTGTCGTGGTCTTCAGCAAAGAATGTGTCTGCAACTTGCCGCGAGCTACGTGAGTTTGAAGACATTTTCGTCATGCTGGCCACGGGTGACTCCAAGCGCGAGCTGCTGCGCGCCAATATCCTCGAAGCTAGCCGCTGCGTTGTACTTGCTGACAAAGCAAACATTCAGGAGATCGACGGTGAGGCTGTCGATAGCCACACGATATTCCACTACCTGGCAGTGCTGTCAATCCAGGCCGAGTATGGTATGGACACAACGTCTGGCTTAATGCCAATGGTTGAGCTGAACATGCCTCGAACAATGCAAATTCTCGACTCCACTCTGAAAAAGAGAACAGCTACTTCGTACCAGCACCGCCAAGAACTCGACTCCCTCGTAATTGCCACTGCCCCGATTTCTTCTGCCGCAGTGATACCCACAAATTTCCCGCAAAGCGTTCCTGAGCTGCGCGCATCTGAAGACATTAGCGATCTCAAGCGTAGGCTGGGTAAGGCAAACGTTGTCAAGAACATTTACCTGCGTGGGGCTGACAACATCATCACCCTCGACCAGCAAGTCAAATTGAGCAAGCGAATCAACACCAAACGCACACTCATCAGACGTGAGCTTGAATCCACTAGACGGCACTACTTCGACGTACGCAGATCAGCCCTTCTGCCTTTTTTCGCTGCAGGCTATGGGTTTGCAGATGACATATTCGACAATATGTTGTGCCAAAGCTTCTTCACACCAGGATTGATTCGTTTGATCTATGAGCTCCTTTTCTCAGAGAATGGCCGCCCTGCTGCTCTGTCCGGGGATGCTGGGTCTTGGTCATCATGTACTGCAAGCTCGTTAGTTCAAATTCCAGTTCCGATGCAGTTCGTCCAAAGAACATTTGGTGAACTTTTCCTCCATCTTCTGTCTACCAAGGAGATTGTATCAATTGGCCTATACCGTGGCACGGATACTCCATTCCAGTTGCCTTACGTTGCAACGGGCCCTGATAGCGACACAATTCTCGTCGAAGATGATTTGGTATTTGTGCTTGCACATCCAGACGCACTGAAGTGTATCAACTATAGCCAGTCGAGACAACATGAGAAATACCATCCATCTCAGAGAGCGTCAAATCACCACCATGTTGAACTCTACAAGGCAGGCAGCAGCGGCACACCGTCAGCTCCAAATGGATTTTTACACCCTTTGTCAATTAATGCGAAGGAACCCACGTTCTATCGAGGGAATGTCAATTAGTGAACATAGTTTCATGACACACCCCAGCCGAGTCACCGAAACTTGCACTGCGAGCTACGCGCTAAACAGATTTTTCAAAATGACTTCGTTGTTCGTGATGGTGGTTCCACCCAGGACAATCTGACACTTGGCGTTCTCACTCAACGCATCATGCACTTCTTGAATCTAGCGTAGCAGCCCAAAACAAGTCAGCGCTGCGTTTAAAATCGACTCATGATAGTAACTCCTTACCTCTTCGAAAGTTATTCCCCCCACCACAAATACCACAAGAATGTTCGACTCGCCCAGTAGTCGACTGCCACTAGTACCGCGCTGACCACCACCACTTCCACCGAAGCCGAACTTGCTGAAGCCACTCTTGAGAAGATCAATTCCAGCACGTGTTAATTGCTCAGACGCATCAACAACCTACAACCAGTACAAAGGAATGAGCACACGGTTAGATCATAAGCTTTAGTACAGCAGCAGTCATAGGCAGCGTACATGCTCAAGCTGTGAAATTGGGGCTTCCGACGGATTTATAATTGAGTTGCAGAGCTGGGCAATTAGCGAGCGTGGCGTGTCCTCTGCCGTTGAAACGATCTCTTCGCCGCTAATCTTTGCAAACTGTTGCCCACAATCCTATGATACCAAGAATTTAAGGTAAGTAATTATTACCCCCGTGAGCCCAACGTCACGATATCGTTTACCTTCAGAGGAGCCATCAGGCCATCGATGAAAGTGTCAACGATTGCTTTCGCTTCCAGCATTTGAACGCCGCCCCTTTGGTCGTTGGACCCGGGCCCCTTGGACGTAGTTGGAGAGTTGCTACCATCGTTCCAATCCCAATCGTCACCTTCAGTGCCGCCTTTTTCCGCCACACTTTGATCAGAGTTTTCCCCAATCGTACCGATGTAGGGAGAAAGTTGGTTGAACAACTCTGGAAGCGCCTCCTTTACTGATAGCGGATTTAATTTTGCAGCCTACACGGACAGTTCGATACACGCGGTTAGAAACATTTAGTCATGCATCTAGAAAAACACACTTTACCTGGAAAGCACTCTCAGCAAGAGCTTGTTGGACCATCTGGATACTAAAGTCTTCCAGTGGTGCTCCGGAGGAAAGCGAAAATGCTTGAACGAGTAGCGTCAGCATTTCCTGGAGAGAAATAACTTCATCGCTCGACACTGCAGCGCCAGATTGTGCTGCAGACAGCTGCCGCTGAAGGGCATCAGCCAGTTCCGGAATTATCCACTCGCCACCACCTTGCTTCCGAAGCTCAGATTGGCGCATCGCTCGCTCATGGCATTTATCCCATCGCACTTGTGACTGGTCCATCCGCTCCAGAGTTTCCAGAACAATCACTCCAAGCTCAACTAATGAACTATACTCAAGATTGGTAGGTTCACCAGCCTCCAAAATCTTGCTGATTCGGCGCAAAACGACATCACGGCCACGAGTCTTCTCTCCAGGCCTACGAGTGACAGCAGTTTTCTGAATTTTGCCTTGTTGAAGCAAAGCCTGCTCGACAGTTTGAAGACGCTTATCTAGATCGCGCAGAGCTAGCTTAGCAGGGCGGAATGCAAGAGATCGAAAAACGTTCGATCCGCTAGGTATTCCGGGATGACACAAGCTAGCGCCACCCTTCCATTGGATCTGAGACACAAACTCTGATGGGCTGTAGTGGGACGCATCAAGGGTTGCAGCGAGGGATATCGACAACACCAATGGCGTCGGATCACATCCGTGCAGCGGAAAAATGTCGGTCACGTTCAGTTTTCCTCGCTTCTACGTTCATACATCACATTGTTAGTGTGAAAACTCCAATCGCAGCAGTCTGTATGTGGTTTTACCACTTACCGTAGCACTGCCTTCGTTCGTATCCTGCCCTGCAGCAGTCGGTATTGGCGATTGTGGTAATAGCGCAAGAATACGATCGAGAAGAGAACTTCCAAATGAGCACGGCGAGACCAGATCACTCGTCCTGAAATGCGCAAGAATACACATATTAAAAAGAAAATATCTCACACACATCAGTCCACCATTGTAGAAACCAAGACGTCTTCACGCACCGGTCAATGATAACTACAGAGGCAGCCTGTTGACCATGAAGCAGTTGAGAGTCAGCATCTTCTTTCAGCTCATTCAAAATCCGCAACAACGTATGTCCAATCTTCAGCGAAGTGGCACCAAGAGCGAAAATGCGCTCCTTCACATCCAGCCGCGCCCCGACCATCATTTCCGCGAGCGTATACGCCAGCAGTCTCATGGATCTCCTGAAGGCACTTGGGATATGCTCCGGCAGGACATCTTTAACGTGTGTGTACTTCTTCACTCCGTCCACAGAGTTGAATCCCGCTGCTCCACGTCCCGTTGGAGACGTAGGCGTCGTCATCTTCACTTCTTCCACCTGATGCAGCAGCAATGGGAAGGCTGCGGCACATGTCGGATGGGACAAGACAAACACCGACGGCTCGGGACTAAACGTCCTCGAGGACAGAAGGGGCACCACGTTCAGTGGCAAATGGACAACCTGCACTCCGTTCTGCACGAGGTGAATTGGGTCCTTCTCGTCGCTCTCAGCATCTTCCCAACCCCACTCTTCTTCTGTCGGTGGCTCGGTCAATTGTGGTCCGTTTTCGGTCGGGAACGTCGCGTTCTTGGCCAATTCCGCTGCGAATTCCTCAAATTTCATGGTTTTAACCGCTTTAGCCCCTGTAGCAGCTTCTTCTCCCCATTTACTAAAGTCGTAGCACTCGTGAGCACGCTCCGAGAGGCTGCTACAGATGGTGAGGCGGTGCACGACCCTCAGCGACAGAATCCGCTTGAGTGGCGCCTCGTAGTCCCACAGGAAGCCAGAGACCAAAAGCACCACGTGACCAACATTCTCGTCTCCATTTTGTGACACCAAAAAGAGATTCCGCACTGCCTCGGCCGTTGTGCAGGACACAAAATCCTCGGCCGGGACCAAATTTTGCACGTTAAAGTCGCGCAGAAGCAGCGGCATGGCACCGGACCAGCGCAAGCTCTCGACGCAGCCGGTCTCGGCGGCCACCACGGAACCCTGCAGCTGCTCCGCGGCTTGCAACACGCCGCTCAGCACCTCCTCCGCCACGTTCACCACCATCGCGACACGAACCAGATCCGACAACACGTCACGAACTTAAATGCACAAATAAGAGCAGTTGAAAATTATCATGTGGTCCACGTAACTAAAAATATGGCACAAATAAGTTCTAAAAAATAAAATCACAGCGCAGCAACTTCCTCATCGCATCCTGTATTGTATTGTGAACTTTTCGCGTGCTGTCTTACAACTGGGTTGGTTCACACCATCGTAGTGGCCTTCAATAGCTGTAACTTACCAGTCGGTATAAAGCATTGCAATTGTTGATTGATCTGATATGTGGCATACGTACCATAATGTGCACCACTTGAATCTAAAATGCGTGTTTATGTGTGGACCATTTTGCAATTGGCGTGAGGTGGAGAGCAATTCCGGCGGCTGCAGGACGATTAACACGGCATGAGGAAGGAGCAGGTCGTCATCTTGGGCTTCGGCGCCACACTGGTGGGCGTGGCAGGTGCGGTCTCTGTATTGTGCGCTGTTCTCCGACTCAAATTGGACTAAACTTGCTGCTGTTCCAGGTACACTCGGTATCTACCTGCCTCGGTACAGTACCATGGCCCAAAAGGGACGCGAACGCACGTCCAGACGTCGTGAAGCTGTGAAGAAGGGAGAAGCGGAACCTTCACCTGAGAAACCCTCGTCTTCTATGTGGAAGAACATGGACAAGAAGGTCCGCGGGGAGTAGAGCAGCAGTAACAGCTAATACACCAGAGACCGGTCAAGCTTTGGGGTCGATGGAGCGGACTTTGGCGATCACCCGCTTCGGTAGTGCACCCAGTTCACTGTTGGGCACGTATCGGCCGCCTTGCAGGATCTGAAACAGCAGAAAACACGTGAGTTACGGTTTGGGGGGGCTGTACGCACACAGTGAGACGCACCGCGCCGACTTTGAGCACGCTGTCGTACTGAGTGAGTTTGCCGACCGATGGGAGGCAAAGAGTGGCAGCAGAGCAGATTTTCTTGCCGAAATAGGAGGCAGAACCACTGGGACCGAGGTAGAAGAAGGACGAGTACACGCCTGGAGTCGCTGTCTCGGCCCCTCGGTAAATCCAGCGAGCGAACCACGACGGCGAGGATTCCTCCTATTGTCAAGGAGAACAGCTTCAACATTGGGCAAACAATGCATCAAAGGTTGAACGTACGACTTCAGCAGGCTGTCCAATGTTCTGGATCTCCTTCACGATCGCCACGAGGTCCCACGTTGCAGTGAATCGTGCTGGTAACAGAATGTCCTGCAATACGTGGTCGCCGAAGTAGCAGATTCGCTGTAGGACGGCATGGGATTAGATGGCAAGTGCATATTACGCAGTAGAGGGTGTTGAACGCACCAAATCCTTCTCGCTGATGATCTGCGTGGACGTTGGCCTCCGTGTGTTCTCGTTGAAGAACGTCATTAACGTTTTCACGTTGCCGTGAGCATATATCCTGCGGCGATGCAGCATTCTCACAACGTTTTTCTGCATGCGACTACCAACAGCGTCGCTATTTGGCCCAGTCTCCACTGTGAGTTCCTGAGATGCAACAAATTGTTACGTCCTGTTGACCAGACAGACTCGAATCCAAACTTACAGAGAAGAGAGTATCGTTGAACTCGTCGAAGAAAACCTCTTTGTTAGCCTCTGTAACCACAAGGTCAAAGTAGTTCATCCAGTTGCGCCCAACTGCGAACTGCATCACCGTGTTGCAGTGCGTCCACGAACCATTCGTAAGGATAAAAAGCTGTTTACCCTGGGTCGTCTTCAGGATCTCCAGCAAGGTCACGATATCAGCGTTCGGTTGGATAAGAAGATCAGGAGAAGTGGTCATTGTCTTCCAGAAAGCACCGGCGTAAAAGGATCGCGCGGCTTTGAGCGCAAAGCCGCTCAATGAGACGTAAACGACCTTGTTAGCCAAGAAGGGATCGTTGGGGTTTCCAGGTCGTTCATCTTGGATGTCAGGAACAAGGTAAAGCGAAGCTCCAAGCTCTTCCATTGCAATCTGTCAAACGAGCACAATGCAGAGCCCCGTCAGTACTCAAATCCCAAGCTCACTAAGTAAGTTTTAATCGTTACCACTCCCGAGTCAAAGGCGTCAACAATCCAAGCATACAGTGGCGAGTAAATGATGTCAGCTGCCGTATGGAGATATACAAGTTTCGTGGATCCACCAAGTAAACCTTCGGAGCTGTTGTCGTCATCGATTGCGGTGTTTCCGTACAGAACGCTTATGCTGAAGTACGAGATTTCGTGAGAACCGTGATAGGCACGCTGGATAGAGCCATTTTCTCCTAAGTGGAGGAAGTTTCCTCGGGCTGTATCGACGACAACTCCTCGTTGAGCAATGGAGGGCAACCATGGGGCACGTGGCGCGGTGCGCAGACCAGGAAAAGTTTTTTGGAGCTCCTTGGTGGCTTGATTAAAGCTCGTTTGAAGAAGATATGGAAGTCGGTACTCAACCAGCGTATGATCCACATCAAATCCGATCCACGAGTACGACGAATGGTGGAAAACATATCGGTGCTGCTGGGTCTGCAAAGGCAAATAAATTTCCCTTTGACGAGCAACCGTGACAGCCTTTAATCGCATGCGCGAGGTTATCTCCACAAACATGTCCAAGAACGATTGTGTGTGCATGCCTACACATTTTGCCCAGAAAGCTTCCAGCTTGTCGTTTGTGAGCCAGTCTCCATGCGGTTGCTTGATACACGCGACAAAGTCAGCATTCGTTTTCGTCTGCATGAATGCTTCTCGTCTCCATGAGAGGTATGCCTGTAAAAACACAGAACATGATCAGTTATCGGTACGCTAGTTGAGTTGATTGCAACTTAAATTCTCACCAGAGTAGCTGATACAAGGACGACACAACCTCTTACGAGAACGAGGTCCAAAAAGCGAACTCGCAGCACGAGCGGCAGTGTATCCGATATGAAAACTTGAAAGAGCATCCAGACAACGTATCGGTCGACTCCAATCGACAGCATGTGCTTGTAGATGGTTTGATCACGTAGCTGAATGCACGATTCCAGAACATCAGTGTAGATGGCATAAGCTTCAGATCCGGTGGGGATGCACGGGCGGCGGTTTGATGGAACTTGATCGCGATATAAGATAAACGACAACACTTTTCCAGCCTCTGCGTTCGCGCGGAGTTCAGAAGCAATGATCTCTGTCAATCGCTTGATCTAAGCAATGCATACGGATAAACTAAGCCAACAAGCATAGGAAGAAATAACTAAAAGTCAGCGACGTACGATGGATTCGTTGTACTTGTTGACTTGAATCGGCAGACCAGCAATCACAGCTTCGATAATGTCGGCTGATCGACTTTCAAGCGATGGCAAGACGTACGAAATGTCGTCTTCGCCAAGCTTTATTCCACTCTGAGGACCTTTATTAGAGGTGTCGCTAGTCTGGGAGTTCAGTGTCATGCATCGGGTAGAAAACTCGAAGTTCTGTGCCACAACAAACAACAAATTAGCTCGGTGTCTTCACAATGTACGGCATGTTAATTGTTGTTGTGCTGAAAACGTACCTGACCAACAATGGATTTGGATTTCTTGTGCACCTCAACGTCCACAATTTCCAGCCAAATCTTGCGTCGACGTGCAGCAAAGGATAGTCCCTGACGAACCGACATGGAGATATTGTGTGCACTCATCCCACGCCAGATGATGAGGTCATCGCTTAGACTTCTGCGCTTTGACAGCATGATTAGTGGCGGCGCCTCCCTGGGATCACTGGATTCAAGCGACTGAAGAACACTGGCTAAATCGAGTTAGGGAGTTGCTTAGCCAAAGCATCAAGATCAGCAAGGATACAGCTTTGACACACCTTCCTCTCACCAATAACGCCAATTGCACGGACAAATGATCTCGATTGACAGGATTCGCTCAGTATCACCTCAAGACTACCACAAATCGTAGTCGTTGTCCTCTTCCGCGTCATCATCATCAGGAAGCGCCGACCAGAAGAACCCGAGAGCTTCCAGCTGCACACGATCAATCTCGATAAAATCTGCGAACCGCTTCCGGCGCACTGAGTTATTCGCTAATTCTCCAAGCCGCAATCCGTGTGACGCCTCTGGCCATGTATCCGTTGATGGAACCACAAAGGTTGCTGGTACATTGGCGTTGCCATGTTCGCGGACATAAGTGATCAAGGCAGGCATGATGCCGTACTCCCACCTGGCCGCAGACACGTTCCACACGAATCCGATCTCCTCGAGCTTTTCAAAATCCCGTGCAACTTGTCGGAAGAAGTCGCCTCTGTTCCGAATATTCTGTGCAACGAAACCCAGACGCAAACCCCAGGTCGCCTGCGGCCACGGTTCGTTTTCTGGCACGGTGAAGAGCGTATCGATGTTGCAGTTCCCATACACTTGATAATACGTCTGAAAAGCTGGCAAAATCGATTCTTGCCACTTCAGGTCGTTGCTGTAGAGGTGGAAGCCCAGCGTCTCTAGCTCCTGTCTGTCTCGTTCCACATACTCCGAGAACGATGAGATGGCTCGGATGCGGTTCACCATGGCTCCAAGCCGGCACCCTTTCAGCCTTTCGTTCCACTTGTCCGGAATGTTCCGTTCATCCCCAGTCGTCTCCCCAACCACGAAACTCTGAGGAACGTCACAATGACCATAAATCTCCCGATATCTCCTCAATGCTGGCATGAACAGCTCGTCCCAAAGGTGGTCCGCCACGACCCACACGAACCCAATGTCGTCGAGGTCCTGGACCTGGTACTGCGTCAATTTCGAGCGTCTTTGCCGCAGGAAGTTCACATGCGAGCCCAATTTCAGGCCCCACGTAGCTCTCGGCCACTGCTGGTCTCCTTCAGGTACCACAAACTTGCGAGGTACCAGTAGATCGCCCTGTCGCTCCTTGTACTTCTTCAGAGCTGAAATTGACACTTGTTCCCACTGGAAGCGCGTCCAGTCGTGGATTTCAGGGAACCCGACGGCGTCCAATTGGCGTCGTACCTGCTGCAGCTCTGGCGAGCTCGTGGAGCCTGAAAGAGCGATGAATTTGCGGATCTCGCGGCCCAAATTGAGTCCACGAGCGTCTTCGGGCCATTGAAAAGGGACGGACTTTGGAGACTCGTCCGACGGCACCTGGAAGGTGTAGGGCACGAGAAAGTGCTCGTTCTGCTCGTAGAAGACTCGTAGAGCAGATGCCAGCAACGAGAAGCGCTCGGGTTTGCGTCTGGAGCTCAGGAAGCGGCGTGCAGCGCCCAGCACGTGACGCTGCATTTTGTTTTGACCAAATCACAAGTTTACAATTGACCTCTTTAGTTAAAATTCTCTTCATCTTTTGATTGGATAAAATGAATTTCAGCGAATCAGCGACGTCGTCTAGTGGGAAATTGTCGTCAATACCCCACAACAATGAGCGGCGGTCAAGACGAAGAAGTTGAGCAGCAACGCGCCGTGAATATCGTGGGCGCTGCGGTCTCCGTCGTCGCCGCCGTGTTCCTGGGTGGAGGTGCGTGTCGCAACCATGCAGAACTTTAAAATTTCAGATTTGAAACACGTTCTTATTCTCCCTATTGTGATATTCTCCAGGCTTCTACTATGGCATGACCAAACAGCAGAAGGCACTGGCGGAAGAAGAGAAGAACGCGCCCAAGAGCAAGAAGAAGTTTGAGCCAAAAGCCTCGACGCTCTTCGAACGCCGCCTGGCTCTGGACAAGCCGCTGCCGCCCAGTACCGCGGCCCGTAAGGCGCTTCTGGGCGTGACGCTGGTGTCCGTCACTGGCTGCTGCCTGGTGGTGGGCGGCGTCGCGGCGGCGCTCGGAATTACCAACGTGAGATGCAAATTTTCTGATTGTTTTTTTTAAGAAGATGAAGTTCTTATTTTGTGATTTTCTTGTGTGAATAAGACGACGGAGCTTCGGAACCGACTACAGAAGTCTCCGCGAACGGAGAATATTGCCAAACCGTTGGATTTTGAGGGACTGGGAGAGGCCAAGAGGGAGATTTTGAAAGCGGTGCAGGAGGAAGTGAAGAACGAGAGTGTGGAGAAATAGACTGGAGTTATTGTGCCCAATGATTTCTTGGATCATATTTTTTACGATGCTGAGCACTCCATGGCCTGAATTGATGTCCATGACTTTCTCCAATGACGATTAAAACTTGGCGTGGGATGGACACTTGGTGCAGTTTGCTCGGATCTATTGAGTGACTGTCGGGTTTTCGTCCGTGCTCATGATATCGAAGGCTTTCGTTTGCTGAACTTGTTAGTGAAGCTGCTCACCCTCCCAGTCGTACGGTGTTGTTTTGGATCGGGTCTCAGGTTTCAAGCAGCAACGATAGCTCCAGCGATGACTGCGACGCGGGTACGATAGCGTCGTGGTCTGGTAGAAGTTACATGCTATGATACCGATGTTCTGCAAACCAGGAAAAGCTGCCGATTTGATCCGTTCTCTGAGACCGTGTTGTGTTGTCCTCAACGCTGTGGTCGCACGGAGCAGTCTCGAAATCGAGCAGGAGTGTTCTTTTTCGCCTTCTCTTGGCGGTGATGTGTAAAACGCTGGATGAGTTCTCCCTTGCGCTCAATATTTTTCTCTTGTGCTTGTGCTCGCTTCCTGATTTGCCAATGGTTATGGTTATACGAAGTCATAGGTATTCAAGAAGAAGTAATTCAACACGAACCTGAGACGCTGGAGATTTAGTGATATGTACGCAGCCAGATCTGCCATGAAGTTTTGTATGAAAGAACAAAGCTGGACGACCTGCTCCGACGTTGTGTCAATTACAAGCTCACGGAGTGCAGTCTCTGCGTGCATTTGATGGCTGTTAATCGACTGTTCGTGGTCCGCGAAAGCTATGGGGGGTAACTCCGCTGATATAGCAGCTAGTGATGAAGGCTCGGGAAGTATAGGGGTGGAGTTTGATGCTTTCAGCCCTGCCGCTGGTACCTCTTGGATACATGGCAAGAATCCCGACATGGAAGCAGATCCATTGCTAGGAGCGCTTGTATGAGGTCGTTGGCTTTGGAAAATGGCCGACATGATAACTGGTGTGCGCGATGGTGATACGCTACGAGGCTCATGGGCACGTGCACTAAGAGTGGCCATTTGTTGTTGACAGCTCTGAAGTGACTTCCATGTCAAGATGGTAGCTTCGAGCATCCTTTTGAGGTTATTAGAGCACTCCTGCTGAAGTTTTGCTTCAATTTGAGCTTTCCAAGTCTTGTATTCTAACCTTCTTTCCTCGACGAGAGATTCCACTTGCTCCTTTAATTTGGCGCCCTGCTCGGTCGTAGAGAACAACTCTTGCTGCTGCTGTTTAATCTGTTTTTCGAGTGTTAGTATCGTTAACTGGTTCCGTTCGAGGTCTGTTCGCTGTCGAGTGGTGACAACGGTAAGGGTAGCCACAGTCTTCTCCAGTTTTGAATTTTCACAACGCAAAATCTCAGTTTGTCGATCAATTTCGATCTGAATGTTGCGGCGCTCCAAGTTCGTCTTCTCGATTCGTTTCCGCCACTTCTCTTTGTCATGGGTGATCTCAGCTTCTCCTGCTAGCAAACGTTCAATTGCTTGGTCACGCTCTCGTTCTACCTCAAGTTGATTTTGCTTTGCGATTCCTTGATCCAGTTGCGCTTCCTTGGCGCTTTCGCGCGCAACATCTCGATCTTGAATTGCTTCATTACGCAGTCGAAGTGCTTCTTCCTCGCGTTCCCGACACTCTTCTTGTATCTGCTGTAGATCGGCGATGACTTTTTCGGCCACTTTCCAACTGTGGACTGCATTGTTCCGTGCAGTCTGCTCACACACCAGTTCATTTTGTAGCTGTGTGGTTTGAATACGCAGCGTATCACGTTCTTTCGTGATGGAGCCTACAGCAACTCGGAATTCCTCCACCTGCGTGACCAATGCAGCACAGTCTTCCACTACTTGGGCACGCAGCACCACTAGCCGATCTCGCTCAATCCGAAGCTGCTCGCGTTCTTGTCTAGCCTGTCTGAGTGACCCAACAGTGTGTTCATACTCCAGCTCGCAGGTTTTCAACTGTTGTTGGGCGAGATCACGTTGAGAAATGGCAATATCGCGTTCTTTTTCGCACGTATGCTTACCGCCGTAGTGCTGGAGTTGCTGCCCAAGATCAAAATGACCCCAGTGCATTGCCAAGTCCAGTGGTGTGTGGCCGTTCTTGTTCTTTTCATTCAGCGGCGCGCCGCGTCGAAGGAGCTCCTCCATAATCTTCGAGCGATTCCACAGTGACGCTGTATGTAGCAAGGAATTCCACCCTTGGTCCTTGAGAGCAACAACGTTCGCGCCTGCAGCCTCGAGCTCTTGAAACACCTGAATAATATACCCATCCGTGTCATCGGCATCCCAGATCGCCTCGTTATCGAACAAGTCGATGATCTTCTCTTGGATAGAAGCATCCAGCTCACCCTGCTGTCGTACAGGCATGTTTGCTGCAAAAAGTGAACTAACACACCTAAAATGAACCTCACCTTCATGTACAAAGGCCAACTATATTTATCAAGATCATGATGCGATAGTTGGCGGATGTTCATCGTCACTGAGCGTCTCCATCTCGCAGCATTTGCTGGTGCTCCTGCTTCCACTGCAGCAAATTGGATTGATCAGTTTGGCCTCATAAACCATTTCCATTGCTTGACTTGTGTACTGTACCTGCTCCATCATGGCCTGAAGTGATACCAATCTGAGCACGGACATCAGCTCGTCGTTGAGCAAGATGCGCAAGCTCCCGCTCCGTGTTCTGTATTCACAAAAAAACAAACGAAAGTAAATTGTTGCTTATCACGCTGCAATTATCAGCTTGAACCTACCTCTCGCATCCGCGCACACCTTTGCCCGGAACTCTGTCATACGACGATCTTTTTGTAGATTAAGCACAAGTACGCAGTGAGCATTTACCTCCACAATTCTTAGTGCTCAGCTCATACAAACCTTGTTCAGCAGTCAATGCATCCGGTTCTTCATTGTCGGCTTCAGGACGCTCACCGTCGTCGCGCGGGTGGTTCTTCATTCTTCGCTCTCCAGAGACTCTTGGCGACTGCCAGTCGAAACGTCAGATACCTTGTTCAGACACGCACCATCAAAGTCGACGCCGACGATGGGGTTAAGGCATATTAAAAGTTTACTCGCTTCGAAACTACTGCTTGTCGTTCATCACCAGAGCTCTTCTTGAATGGAAGCTCCTCGGCACGTCTGCAACTAAGCTTAGTTGGTCTTCCGGCCATTCACATCGGCGATAAACTTGGCGTACAGCAGACTGTCACGACCCGTGTCCATGTTCGCCATTGCCAGCACCGACAGCAACAGCATAACGCCGAGCAGGACAGACGTCCATAAGATGATCTGGTACTCGGCAATATCAGGCATGGACACAGCACCAGGAGCGGTCGTGTTGGTCGTGGTAGTAGCGTTGTCGTCATCCTCCCACACACTTCCACTCTGGGCACTCAGGTCCTCCTCCTCTTCCTCCTCTTCTTCTTCCTCTTCCTCTTCCTCTTCATCGTCTTCCTCCGACTCCTCGTTCTTCAAACCTGACACAAGTCTACGGTTACGAGCACGACGCGAGAGTGCCGCCACCTGCTGCACTGAAGTCGGCAAACTACCCGTCATCACCTGCGCTCCCACTGCCTGTTTGTTCTTCATCAACTGAGCCAAAAACTCCGTGACTGTGGTGGTCACGGCCTGTTGCGCAGCGCGTTGCTTGTCTCCCTGCAGACTCGAGAGTCCCACGAGGTACAGCGTCTTGTCTTCTCCGTCCTGCTTCACTTGAGCTGTGAGCTGCATCACCTGCGCCAGCTCCGTGGCAAACGCCACGTCCTGTGCGTCACTCGAGTCCAGGAAGCTGTTGCCTGCCAACGCTTCCTGCACCAACTGGGCGTTCACAGCGGGTGCCACAGCCTCCACACTGGCACAGAGCGCCGCGCTGCCTGCACAGCGCAGTCCGGACTTGTGTGAGGCCCAGAATTCCTGTGCTACAGCCACCGGAACCTTCACATTGGCGGCTTGGGACGGGTACAGCTCGTGGAAGGCTCCTGAAGGCTCCAGAGCGGCGTTCAGAGCCGTTAAACTCGCGTCCGACGCGCCGTCCAATAGCAAGAGCGCGAAGGCGTCGCTATGCGTGAAAAGGTCGGCCTGGAGCGGGCTCTGCACGGCGGAGCGCGTCGACACGCGGCCCGTACTGAGACCCAGCGAGTTGAGCGCCAAATCGGCCAATCCGGCGGCCGAGAAGCCTCCGGAGACGCGCGTTTCGTGCCACAACGAGGTGGGCGCCTTGCCCAGCACCAGCACTTGGTCTGCAGACGCCTGGGAGGCCGCCAGAGCCGCTGTAACGAGCAGGAAGAGCGAGCGAGGCGAGGGCATGGCCGACGTTTGAGGCGCTTTGGATCTCTAAGAATCGAATGAGGGCAAAAAACCGCTGCATCTTTCAGGGACGCAGCGGATTGGCTGAAAATAGAAATAACGTAAATACCGTGGAGTAGATATGATACGGGACATTGAGTTGGATACGGGACTAGTGTCCATCTGATAATCTGATGCCAGTCTCTTTTCAGCCAATCATCCGTCGTCTCTACCAGTGGTGGGGTGTCCACGTACTTGATCACTTTACCTCGATATGACACACTCGTCCGCCATGATTGAGCTTGTCCCCGGGCCGTCCCAGATGCTCCCCAACGTGCTCGCAGCATTGGGAGCTCCGTGCGGCTCGTCCGACCTGGACCCGTCTTTCTGGGACGACTACCTCGCTCTGGAGCGCAACTTGCAGCAGTTCCTGCACGCCGAGAGCTGCAGCGTGGCCATCCAATCGGGAGAGGCCATGCTGGCGCTCTGGGGCGCACTTAAGAGCACGCTCAAGCCTGGAGACGTCGTGGTGTGTGCGGCCAATGGCCTCTTTGGAGCGGGCTTCGCGGACATGGCCAAGGCGCTCGGAGCCGACGTTCGAGTGGTCGAGTGCGACTGGCGCAAGTCTGTGGACGTGGACGCTCTGTGTGCTGAGATCCGTCGCTCGGACCCCAAGCTCGTGACGGTCGTGCACTGTGAGACGCCCAGCGGCATCCTCAACAACTTGGAAGGAGTGGGGGACGCAGTGGCGCAACAGACGACGGACGGACTCTTCCTCGTGGACTTCGTGTCGAGTGCCGGAGGTGCTCCCCTCAATGTGGACGCGTGGAAGATCGATCTGGGTCTGCTGGGCCCTCACAAGGCGTTCTCAGGACCACCGGCTCTGGCGTTCACGACGGTGAGTGAGAAGGCCTGGAAGCGCGTCAACGAGGTCAAGTACGTCGGCTACGACGCGCTGCAGCCGTTTTACCGAGCGGCGCTGCAGGAGCCCCGACTGCTACCGTACACGCACAACTGGCAGGCGATTCGTGCTGCGCTCGTTGCGTGCGAGAACATCAAGAACGAAGGAGGAATTGAAGCTGCTGTGCGCAGGCACGCAGAGGTTAGCGCGTTCGCGCGACGGGAAGTGCAGGAGACGCTGGGGTTGAAACTGTACGGCGACGAAAGCGCGGCATCCCCCACCGTGACTGCGATTGAGCTCCCGGAAGGCTGCGACTGGGCGGCGTTGCAGGAGGAGCTTCGTGCGCAGAATCTCCTTGTGGGTGGCTCATACGGTCCGCTGCAAGGTAAGGTGCTGCGTCTGGGCCACATGGGCTCGCAGGCAAACAAGGACGCTGTAGCCAAGGCCATCAAGGTGATTCGTGTTGCGCTCGAGAAGCTCAAGTAGATTTGAAGGTGCATTAATTGATTTTGCGTTTTAGATGCAGTAGAATTAGTTCTGCTCCGTGGCAAGAAGCAACGGGTTGTCGTGCTGTTCTGGTTTGAAATCGTAGTGTATCAGGCATATCTGTTGATAATGTGCACAACCCATGAGCCATGTTGCTGACAGTTCAACAACACCGATGCGTTTATCCAACCTACCACGTCTGGTTCACCTTCAGGTGCTCCTTCAATGCCATATTCAGCCAGCGACATCATATCCTGCCTCAATTCGTTCGCTTCGGAGAAATGGCCCTTGCAGATTTTTAGATCGGTGATCGGCCCGTGCTGCTTTTGAATTTGTTGCTGTAGCATCAAGGTTTAACGTTGTTAGCTGTAGGAAAACTCACAAAACGGTTTGCTTAGCGCACCTTGATGGCAAACAAGCGTGTGGAAGTTTTCGTGCGGAACTTGAAATTGAGGTAGCTCCAGTTGAGCAGCTATCACAAAGACCCCATCTTTCAATGTCAAAGTTCTGATGAAAAGATTCGAACAACTTGAGCGCGTTTACCCGCATGTCCAGTGTCACGTAGTGCACTGGATCAGCTTCGACGATAATCGGAGGAGCACTATCAAACATCTACGCAACACCAACAATGGTAAGTAGAGAACACATCGATGGTAGGTTTTCGCCAAAAACTCACGGAAGTTCCCTCAGCACCAGCGTCACCAGCATCGCCTCCACCCGAACTGGCCTTGGATTTCTTCCCCTTTGCCTTCTTCTTAGGTGGCATGGTCGCTCACTCGAAGGATAGTCGCTTGAGCGTTTGCAGCACGGAAGACAACGGACGGGACGAGCGACCGCAATAAATAGTTTTTGTGCCTTGATGCGGTAAACATATCGAAGACACAATCGATGACGGTTTAACTTGCGACGCGGCAGCACCAAGCCCTCCTGGGTTGCTTGTCTCTGCAGGGCATTGAATATACATGTATACATACGTGTATTGTACTCGAGGTTTGCATCTGCGAAGGAGGTCTCGCCACCTTCTTATCCTGTTAGCACCGCCGCAGAGGTGACAGTGGATGTCCCAGAGTCCGAGAGTGCCGTAATGACGACGATCCCGCGCCAGAGTCATCTCATGAGCTCTCGAAGGAACAAATTTGATTAACCAGCATCTCGTGAGCTCTGGCCGGACCGCTCAGTTCATGAAAACAATATCTAAGTTGTCGATCGTCGTAGTTATTCGTTTCAGGCTAAAATCTCGAAGTACGGCATCTTTAGTTTTCGATGCAGGCTTCCAGCGATCAGGTCGGCCTTAACGGTGTTGGGTCATGCACGGCCTGGCTTGCTGTGACGAACTCGTTTGCTCACCTGATCACGCAGACAATGCGACAGGCACTTGGCGAGATGAGCAATACATGTATTCGCAGATTGTTGAACACTCGAGTCGGTTTGCCTGGAAACAGGTGCAGTCACGAATCGTGGGAACCAAACACCATGCAACAGGCTGGGGTCCACCGAAATACAAAACTTGATAACTTTCATACCAGTT
Source organism: Phytophthora sansomeana (assembly GCA_032158285.1). Lineage (NCBI taxonomy): Eukaryota > Oomycota > Peronosporomycetes > Peronosporales > Peronosporaceae > Phytophthora > Phytophthora sansomeana. Next base: position 541,408 of record JAPDHH010000218.1, read on the forward strand.
TCTTCCAATGCTTCGAGCATGGCTTCACAGACTCGCGTGCGTACAGCATCTCCCGTTGTGTGCTTTCAAAGCCTACTCCACCCGTTGACTAGTTCATCTGAGGCTGAGTAAGTGTGACATCCAGCGTAGCGAGTCCGATTGCGCCTACCAAGTCACTTCTGTCATGGGGTACAGGTGCTGCAATCAGTGGCGATACCATCAGTGTCCTATTGCCACTGATGGCCGAAAAGAACTCATTTTAGCTTTCTGTAGGTCACCGCCAATACGTGCCCATGCATGCCCCCGCTGCCTTCCATCTTGCTACGTAATACTACGTAATATCCAACAAGGGAATGTGTGCAGTGGCGCGTGCCTTCGAGTGAAGCAAGCGAGCACGCGCTACAGGTCACAAGACGAGCGCTGAATTGGCTGGTTGTCCGCTGTCGATGCGTAAAAGTGCTCAGGTTAGAAAAGTCAGTCCTACCTTTCGTGTCTCGACGCCTAAATGATCTGTTAAGTAACCTCGTGTACGGATCCAAGTATTCGTGACGCTAACAGACTTGCAGTGGATACTGAAATCCAGGCGCAGCACAGCCGCCGCCACCACCAATTTGCAGGCAGGAAGAAATCCTCCCGTGGTCGACTAGAGATATCGTGTCTATGGACGAGTTCAACCACCCTCGAGCGCTCTCCGAGGGATATCCAAGGTCGCTTCACACGCGATTTGTTTTCGACCAGCTTTACGTCGGATCTTCGGCTGAAGGCAGCGTCGAAAATGCAGGTGAGCCTCTCGATCGTGCGACACGGACTTGGGCAGCGAGGTACTTCACCATGTTGGTCGTGAAGATGCAGGCCCTGTTCAACGCGCTCCATCGTTTAGACGCTCGACTGGCAGAAATCTCACCTGCCCGGAGCAAATCGCTGGCGAAGCGAACACCAGCTCTATGCGTGCTACGTTCTACCAAAAAAACATAAATACGCAGCAAGTGTACGTGTCGGCTGGGTCCTTGGCGCTTGGCGCGCAATCGCGAGGTAAACGTCCGTGGCTTGCTCGGATTATGAGCCAGACGAGTCCGATCACTCGATAGGTCATTCCTGAATTCACCCTCTAGTTGTGAAGCGGAGTGCTCGTCCTCAACTCCACAATGTTCGCGTCCAATCGACAACTCACGACTCCATCGGCACTACCGGAATCGGTGGCGTGGCTGGAACACTTGACACTTGAAATGGCCACAAGCGTCAACATCCGACACGGACTTGGCAAACGCAACGTGCTGTACGAACTGCACATGACCTACCAACCTTCCAAAGAAGAACCGACGACGTGGACGTTGTCGCGCTCCTTTGACGAGTATCGTGACTTGCGACGACGACTTGTCAAGGCGCTGCGACTGGGCCATCGCTGCAATGCCGAGTGCAAATGGCTGGGCAACGTGATCAAGCACCACTTCCCAAGAGCGTCACTGTTCTGTCGAAGCTGCCCCAGCGGAGTGGAAGGTACCCGCGTCGCACTACTGCGGATGCTCAACACGGTCAAGGCGTCTCTCGTAAACCACGGGAACCTCGGTTGTTCCAGGATGCGCGACGACGTGAGCAAGGTGTTCACGGTGTTTGTGTCGAGCAGCAGCAAGGACCTATCGAGTGGACACTCGTCGACGTCATCCACATCGTCCTCGATTTCATTATCGATGTCGTTTTCTCCTAGCAGCTTCAAACGATCATCATCATCGACATCCCTCACGTCGGATGAAGAGATCCGAGAGGCAGCTCTCGAGTTCGACGACTTCTCTTGCGGCAATGTATCACACTGCGAGTGCGGTGGGTGTCGTTCCAGTTTAAACCACTAGGTCGTCAAGTACACAGGCTGCCAAATGTACATTATCAAAGTCGAATATCAAATATGCTATTGACAACCTTACTTGCAAATCCAACGCAGTGAGTTCACATTGAACTTCTTGTTAGGTGCACCGGCACCGGCACCGATGCTGTTTATGGCGTGCTTAGAGATCCGGGCCACATTGCATCGCAGGAGATCACTTGCGGTGGATGGGTGAAAGGGACTTGAGTATCAGGTCCAGAATTGTTGAAAGGTGGTTGCAGCAAGACTCTCGACAAGCTCAAATCATGTCTATCCCCTACAATACGAGCGCTTTGCCTCAATTCAGCCGGTGGTTGTTGGTTCCAAGTGATTTCAATGTGCTTCAAGGCGCTGCTGAGAAGTAATATCCGATAGTACTCAGTGCACATGGCAATTCGGCGCAGGCTTTTGAGGGCCACTCCAGGTTCCCAGGTTTACGAGCCGCATCGACTGTCGCATCCACCCTGCGCTTGCAAACGTAACTCGGCTGCGTTTCGATGAGTCTCACGAGAGGCTGCTCATAATGAGCCTCATGTGCAGCAATTGCAGCTCTTTTCCTACCACGTTCACCGCAATGCGTCAATCGTGACGCATCGAGATCCAGTCGAAGAGGAAAGCAAAACTTTACACAACTTCAATTACGACTGACAGTCTACAGAGCTGTGCCGGGCGAAGTTCATTGGCAAGTGGTTGAGTTTTTCAGCCGATCAGAGGAGGTCTCGTGGGTCGCATTCCTCCCGTGATAATGATGCCAGTAGGGCACTTTTCACCCGAATTACCTTCTAGAGACAGCACTAGTCGAGCTGCTGTTTCGTCACGAGCTGCAACGCTATCTCGCAGTAACTTGCATCCTCGCAGAGTGATTTCATTGTACGAGAGGTTCACAAACTTCAAAGTGCGGTTTTGCTGCAGTGACTTTGCTAGAATCCCCGCTGCGCTGTCAGACTTGAGATTCGAGCATGTCTGCAGCAGAAAAATAGGCACTTTGTTAGTTGAGAATTGCAACTACGATTGCAAACGAGTTCGTACCAAATCGATGCTGCGCAGACTGGCGTTTTCAGCTAAAGCGAAATAGAATTCTACGACTCCAGGAGGCTCTAACGGACAGTGACTCTGATACCACGTAAAAGCAAATTGTCAAAGCAGGGCATTCAGGGGTAATTTGACCACTTCACATTACCAAATCGAGTGTCATGAGTGATCGAGAAGTTTTCGTTAGTTGGCCCAACGCGCTCCCCACACTTGATTCACTTCCGAAGCAGTCTTGAAAAAGAGCAGTCTCCACAAAGCTGTGCACCTTCAGCGCTCGAAGCAATACAAGAGCTGAAGCCTCATCAAGTTTGTTTTCGCGGTAGTTCAGGTACCGAATTGACGCATTGCGTTGCAGTCCACGGGCTATTTCTACGTTCCCCTCGCTCGTGAAATTGTTGCAGGAGATGTCGAGGTGGGTCAGTGATCTCGTGTAGCTCAGCATATGTGCCAGGTGGCTCGATGCCTCGCCCGATATTCCTGTGTTGCTCAAAAGTAAAGTTCGTAGCGTAGAATTAAAAGGCTCACTATCGTCGTGGGCATCCGAATTATCTGACATCGTCGTGTGTCTTCGGCGGCTAGCAAGCCGAGCCTTCAGTTGTTCTTCCTCCGACAATGGTTTGGGTGATAGGGACTGAAGTAGGTCAATCGTTTTCTTGTCTCCGATGGCATTGTGGCTGAGTTTGAGCTCACGTAGCACAAAGTTGACCCGCATCGTATCTCCAAGCCACGGCGTAATCCCGTCCTTGCCAATGCGATTGTGCATCAAGTCCAGGACTCGAATGTGGTGGTTCGTTGCAAGTGCTTTGGCAAGAGATATCGATCCAACTTCCCCAATCTCGTTGTAACTGAGTGTGAGCTCCGTCAAACAACCGTTGTGCACAAGTGCGCTGGACAGGAGAGCAATATCACCGTCGTGGAGATGGTTGCCACTCAGTGACAGCATCGTCACGAAGCGCTACAAGGTATAAAGTTGTGAGATTTCTAACTTGCCAAAAACCAGTTCATGATTGTAGTAAACGCTTACATTGCTGGTAAGACCTCGACTCAGCTGCGTTATCGCTTCCAGGTCGATGTAAGAACCTCTAAGGTCGAGTTCTCGCACAGGCGTTGACAGTATTGCCTTGGTCATCAATTTTGGCTCGGACATTCTTCCTCCGGCATCACTGTCCTCGATGGAACTTGGTGATACCATACCTCCATCCACAAAACTGCCCTGATGATAGCCACAACACAATAAATAAAAAACCTGAGGCTCGAGAACCAGACAAGACTGTCAGTGATGTCGTACCTCACGAGTTTCTACGACATTGTAGCCCTGTAATATAAAGAACGAGAGTCACTCTTAGCAGCTTGATCAGTTTGCCATGCGGAAGCTGTGAGCGTAGACGTACAGACAAATAGGCGGTGCCACCCGGATGCGAGCACACCAAAGTGCCATCATGACTACGAACCACAAGGCACAACACCTTTCAGCCATGTTAGCTAGCAATCAACACCACCAAACCATTTGCACCATTTACCTTGCCAAAACTGGTTTGAATGCTTGCTTTCGCGGGAATCGAGCACTTCCAGGCCAATACAGCTCGATCATACACCACAGCACTGTGCTTTGTCAACAGATAAATCGCCTCCGCAATATCTGAGCACACTTCTCTTTCAACATTATCGTCACAGCGAGCTTCTTCCATCTGGGTCATTTGCTTCATCCTCTTCCTGTACAAATACACCTCTCAAAATACACAAGCGAAAAGGATAAGACGATGGCATTCATTTTTTTCGTTATCTAAATGCATTCGATTGGAAAGAGAGATATTTCCGATCTCTACTTGCCTTCGTTCTTCCAATGCTCCACCAGCGCCTTGAACAAACCGTCTTGCTTCTTCTGTAACGCCTTCGGGGTATCGAATTCGCCAACAGCGCCGCGTTCCATGACAAGGATGCGGTCCGCGTCCAGAATAGTGTTGATGCGATGCGCGATCGTGAGGCAAGTGCAGTCACGGAATTCCTCGCGGATACTGTGCTGAATCTTGCGGTCTGTCTCCGTGTCGATGGAAGCTGTCGCTTCGTCCATGAGGATAATGCGCGATCGCTTCAGCAGGGCACGAGCAATGCATAGAAGCTGACGCTCGCCCACGCTGAAATTGGAGCCCTTCTCATCGACAGGGCTATCCAATGCAGTCACTACGTGTGCAAGATGGGCTCGACGCAGCGACGTCCAAATTTGTATGTCCGTGTACTGGTCAAACGGATCCACGTTGCTACGCACCGTGCCCGAGAAGAGAACGGGGTCCTGCGGGATGATCGAGATCTTGTTACGCAACTCGTGCAGACCAATAGTGCCGATATCAAGACCGTCAATCACAATCGAGCCGCTGTCCAATTCCACCAACCGCATTAAGGCCACCACGAGACTTGACTTTCCGGCACCAGTGCGGCCCACAATGCCAATCTTTTCCTGCGGACGGATAGAGAGAGATAGGTTGCGCAACACACGAGGTAGACCCGGGCGGTAACGCAGATTCACATCACGGAATTCAATTGCACCAGCAGATGGCCATTCTTGGGCGGGAGGAAGCTTGCCCACGCTAGTTAGCTCAGCCTCCGTGTCCATGACAGTGTAGTTCTTGATACGCTCTACCGATACCATTTGGGTCTGAAGCTGACTCAGCATGCGAACAGACCAGTTGAGCGACTGGGTGACGCTGAAAGCGTAGGTTAGCGAAACACCAGCCAGCCCGGCAAACGCTGCTCCACGCTCTGGGTCCGAACTGTGTGCCAGCACTGCAGTCAGTGCTGCAAAGGCTGCGATAAGTGTTCCAGCGAATTCAAGACGAAGAGCTAACCAGCAGTTCACTGCGAAATTGAGGAAATATGCTCGCTGGTTCCGGTCCAACAGCTCTTCGTTCTTGGTTGAAAACTGAGTCTCCGCGCGATAAGCTCGGATGGTAGGCAAACCATCCAGCGTTTCCGACAACAAAGCGAACACAGGGGAGCGACTGATAGAATCCAGACGTTGCAACTCGCGGGATGACTTGATGAAGTATCGCTGAGAGATGTAGTAGCCCACGAGCACGGGAAGCAGGATGATCATAAAGATCGGAGTTACATACGAAATAGTTGCCAAAGTCACGAGGACGCTGATGAAGGTGTTCAGAAGCATACTCCATGTAGCAGGAATACTTTCATCGACTGTGTACACGTCCTTGGACAAGCGGTTCACGATACGGCCCGTAGGAGTCGTATCAAAGAAAGATGTCGGAGCTCGTAAGATACGTGCTAGCAGGTTTTGGAATAGTGATCGACTTGCTCGCAGACCGCCCTTGTACGTTGTAATAGCGCGCACGTATAGAGCAACAGCATACACAAAGTTCAGGATCATGTATACATACACGTAGTACATCTGCGACTGCGGGTCTGCAACTTGCTCGTCGTCATCCTTCGGTTGGGAGTGCTCTGACCAGAACGATAGCCACCATGTAGACAGCAAATTCACGAACTGGGTACCGATAAACACAACAATCACCAAGAGACCGGCTGAGATCCCACCAAATGCCAAGATCCACGTCTTGTAAACCTGCCACGCCACGTCACCAACAGACCGATCTTCATCCGTCATCAGCTGAGCTTCTGGGGCACCTCCTTCGCTCGTTCGCTCGCTGCGCACGGACGAGCGACTCAAACGTCGGCCCAATCGCTCAGGTGTCGGGTTATCTTCTTCATCATCCTCTAGCTCATCTACCGAGATGTCGTCCTCGACTTCTTCAATTGTGTGTGGTTCTTGCTCCTGATCTTGGTCCTTGTACTTCGCAATTAGGTCCATGAGAAGCCCACCATCCTTCGCCATGAGATCTTCGTACGTACCATCCTCGACAATCATACCATTTTCCAGTACCACAATCTTGTTGCACTCGCTTAGGAACGTCAAACCATGCGTAACAAGCACGACGAGCTTGTCCTTGAGGCACGTTTTAATGCACTCCTTGAAAATGTCATGTCCAACGTGGCTGTCCACAGCCGACAAAATATCATCCAGCAAATAAATGTCCGCATCCTGATAAACGGCACGCGCGAGAGCGACACGAGTACGCTGGCCACCACTCAAATTAATTCCCTTCTCGCCAATCTCCGTAAGATCTCCACCAGGCAACACGGCCAAATCTTTCTGCATGGAGCTAACCCGCAGCGCCTCGGCATACTTAGTTTCGTCGAACGGAAGACCAAAGCAAATGTTTTCCCGCACGGTTGCGTTCTGAATGAACGGTTGTTGCGAAACGTAGGCCACAGACCCGCGAAGATTGACCTCGCCTCGACTGGATCGAGCATCGCCCAAAATCCCACTAATTAGTGTAGACTTACCAGCCCCCACATGACCAACAACAGCGATCAGGTCTCCTGGGCGAGCTTCAAGTGTCACTCCTTGCAGAACTGGCAGACTGCTACCTAGCGTCTCTTTATCCAAGATGGAATCCTCCCGGAGTAAACTGTCGTCCTCTTGCGATCGTGGCGACGACTCCGACGACGTCGAAGTAGTCGAGGTCTCCCACATGAAATCGGCGTTGCTCACTCGGACACCCACACTGTCGAGGTCTCCAGGAGTAACCTTCTCGCGTTCCTCTTCCTGGAAGTACGAGCTCAAGCGATCAACACTCACGCTCGCCTCAACAATCGAGTTAAGCACTTGCGGCAGCATGAAAAGCGGGAAACGTAGAATGTTAAACAGTGCAAGCGACGTAAGAGCAGTTCCAACGTCCAGCGTGTTGCCCAGCTTGACATAAGTGTAGAACGACGCCACCGTCACCAGCGAAGGAATGGCCGAGAAGAGTGTCATCGACCCACTTCTTGCGTAGATGTAGGTACGCAGCTTGCTGAGCTCCTCACTACGGAACTCCAGCACACGCTTGGTGAACGAGTGTTCCCACGCCTGCAGCTTAATGACCTTCATTCCCGCCAGTACTTCATTGCAGATCTTGATACGTTCGTCCTTCACCTCCATCAACTTCAATTGGAGACGTCGCATGAGTTTGGAAATCCCCGCAGTGACCGGGAGCATCAAGATAATCACCGCGACGCCAGCAAACGTCGCGGGTCCAATCTGCTTCCAGAGCAGATAGCACGCCACCACAATCTGGAAGATAGAGAACCACACACTGTTAATGTACGTCGAGAGTTCCTGCAATCTCTGGGCGTCAATGGACATGAGGTTGGTAATCTCCCCCGTCGTCTTCTTCTGTCTCGCCGCAGCGGACAGCACCAAGCTCTTGGTGTACACGGCAGTGCAGATAGCCGACCTGACCCGCATGCCCGACTCGAAGCAGTGGAAGAAGTAATTTCTCAGCAGGAACGACTGCATCACACCCGAGACGAACACAATCGCAGCGTACAGCAGTCCCTCACTCAGCGGAGCTTCTGGATCTTGCAAGTACGCAATGATCTCCTTGATCAGCATGGGCCCCACAAACTGCAGCGAGTCGTGGACCAGTTTCAGCAGTCCAGCCTTGGCAATCTGTCCTCCAAAGCAGGACGCCAAGGCCCACGACAGACTTGGTTTGCCACTGGGTTTACTGCATTGCTTCCTCCAGGCTTCTTGGAACTCTGTGGACACCTCGTGAGCTCGATTTGCCGGGTCCAGTAGGTACAAATCGTCGTGTTCTAGCGGCCGCTGGTTCCCCAGTTCCATGAGCGGCGTAACCCACGAGAAGAGGGCGGACGAGACGCAGTTGGCGTCCTGAGACGGGTACCTGTCCCCCAGTCCGGACGGAGACGAGAAGGAGGCATCACGATGTAGAGGCACGTGCACGTCAGCGAGCAGCGGCCGCTTCTCCTCCGCCGCTTGAGCCTTGGCCGGCGTCACGTGCAGCTTCCCCGCCATCGACTTGAGCGGTTGAAGGCAAATGCGGAAGTGGAGGGTCGCTGGATGTGTGGTCACGTGGGGGTACACTCAGGAGTGATTGTAGTTTACTCCCCAAAGAAGCTGACCAATGAGAAGCGAGATTACGAGCCGGGGTACGCTTTTGCTTTGCGCGCACTTGTGGAAAGGATGGAGCAGTATCTGCTACAGCTGCCGAAGCGCCTGGCGCAGGAGGTGCGCACCGGCATCGCGAATGGCGACTCGGCCAACGTGGACATGGTGTCTGGAGGTACGTGTATCCGTTGTCGCGAGGCTTGTAGAGGCGTTAGAAGAGGAGAAATATGGGGTTAAAGTGGTGGAAGGAAAGGAAGGAAAAAGTGAATTAACGCGTTTTTTTCCACGTTGTTTTGCTGCCTTATCAGCTGATAACAAGCACTTTACGCTCCATGTGAACGGCAAGCAGTACCCAGCCAAGATTGGTGCTTCAATTGCTGTTTCTGAGGCTTGTTTTGGGGTCGAAACATGGTCTGACGAGTGATGTTGCATGCAGCGCAATTGCCGTGCATTTTGGAGACGCACAAGACCTACGACGACAATTTCTTTTACAAGAGTGGGGAGATTGGACAGGTACGGGGCTAGGAGAAGGCCCCCAGACTAGAAAGGAAGAGTGACTTTTGTGTTTGCATCATGGTGATCAGATTTTCGTGGTGACGGTCAAGGAGGAGGAGAAAAAGCTGCTGGAGAACCAGGAGGAAGTAACGAACGGACTTACTCCCCCGAACACAAATGCCATTAAGCGCAAGTACGAGAAAACCAAGAAGACCACTCCTTTTCCGGTAATATTTGACGAGTGTGTGTTGTGTGATGGATGCTGTCGGGGTACCAATGGTGCGTGTTGCTGTCCTTTGTGCTGTTAGAAAAATGATGTGGCTCGAGTAGAAGAAGATCTGGTGAAGATTATTGCGGGCGGCGCGATCGAAGATGTACATGAGGAGCTCGTCGACTTTTACGACTGGATGGTGGATGATGAGCACCCGAATGGGGTCATTGTGACGGACGAGATGGGATTGATCCGCGAACACCCAGAGTACCTCACGCTATCGGAGGAGCCAGAGACAAAGAAGCAAAAATTACTAGCTGCTAGCACCGGTAACAGTACGGTACCAGGTACAGCCAATGCGTCGATAATGAACACTCCTCTTGCAACGGACATTGGCTCGGAGGCGGAGTCACAAACGGATGGACGAGCTTCCGTACAGCGCTCACCAGCGTTTGCGCCGACCCCAAGCCCCAGACTATCTCCGATGCAGCTCCATGCATCTGGTAGCCGTGATCAAGATGAAGACAAGGAAGTGGACATGCTGGAGGACGACATTCTTGATGGTATGGAGACCAAGCCAGCAGAGCCACCTCGTGAGAAGGCGTACTTGACCGACCCCGCATACCTTAAACTGTTGCCTATCCGCGAGCGGATGCAGAAGTCTGTGCGAGATGCTGACCGTGACATCAGCGAACTGAGTGCCAAGGTCGACGCCAACTCCAATATCATCGTCAAGGTGGGTATCGTCAGGCGTGTATCATCGTTTCGTCTATCTGTTCTGTTGCTCACGTGTGCTTATTGTTATCATTTGTTAGAATCGCTTTAAGCTCATGCTGGAGAATGCGCAGAAGCAGCGGGCCGAAATCGCAGCCGAGCTGGACAAGGTCAAGGCGGAGATTGTTTCGTTCGAGTCAAGCTGAGAGCGATATCCAACCGCCACCTACCAACTCCATTTTGTTTTGAACTTGCAGCGTCTTGTCTACAACCTCCGAGTACGTCAACATTGACCAAAGTGCCCACCGTTAGACCTCATGATCGACGTTCATAAGCATACAAGCAGCAAGGCAGCAAACAACAGGGCCAGCTCGCTTTCGATCGAACAGCTGGAGGCAAAAATGCAGCTCCGACAGCTCCGTTAATTACTTTTTATTGTTTCGTTTCGTGGGTGCTGGTGATTTCGTACGCCTTGCTCGTGGCTGCTCCCGCTGTCTCCCCCTTTCCCTGTCTTCTCCTCGCTGTTCCTTTGTCACTGTAAAAATGCAAGTCTTCCGGACGTCCATTGACCGCGCTATAAACGCCGACGGAGGTGGCATCGACTCTTGAATTGCAAATTTTCTGTGTCTCGCCCTGTTGCTTCGACGCTACAGCGTATTGTTCATGAGGTAGGACGTTGCAACAGATCCACATGTGCGGCAGACGAGAAGAGACGAGGACGGAGAAGAGCAGCGGGCCCAGCGACCTACTGCTGGTGCTTCCACTTGAGCAGCGCGTTGATCTGTTCGTCGCTCAGACTGAGGCCGGGGATCTCCTTCAAGCCCTTCTTGTCGTGCTCCACGTGGTGCTTGAAGCCCTCCTTGTCCACGACGTCCGTCTGGCCCTTCATCTTCTGCAGCAGCTTGCGCAGCGCCTTCTCGTCCTGCTTGCTGTGGAAGTCAATGCGTCACATAAACTGTCAGTAAGCGACCCAAAGTATCTTGTGTTTTGTAGGGACGTACTTGAAGAAGACGGCCTCGGCGGCTTTTTCCTTGTCCCGCAGGTCGGACAGGCCCATGGCCTGCACGGGCGACGCGAAGGCGCGCTTGGGGACGGCGACGGCGGCACGGCGGGCGGCGAGCATTGCTTTCACTAATAGTTGGGTACTGGCGGTCTGTGGCCGAGTTCCCCCCTGCGCCCTCAGCCGCACGTGCCGGCAAAGACACGACCGCCGACTTTTTACGTAAAAAGGAGCGAGGGGGCGCTTGCGAAGGGACGCAGACCGCAAGATCCGGTCGGGAGGGCGATAGGGCCGATGCACGAGACATAACTCTGGTCGGCGTCAACTGCCCCCGTAAAAATGGCCCAGACTTTTTACAGGCCAACTTCAAGTTGCGGGAGCGTACAAGAGTGATCTCCATTTCGCCTTCCGCGCTGGCAACGGCAAGGCGTAGATTCAGGTGCTCCTGCTTTTTGTGGGTCTACAATGGGCTCCAGTAGATTGCTGCGACGTCGCGCACTCGGCAGCTTTTTTGGATCAAGACCGTTGCTGGGAGCCAAGATACGACCGGCGTAAAGGTCGGCACTGAGCTTTTTGTTTACGCGTGTGCTTGGCATTCGACTGCTACGAGGCGATGCAAGAGCAGGAGGCTGGAGACGGAGTGAAGAGTTCATGGGGGCGAGCAACGCAGACAGCAATGGGTCTTGGTGGAGAAGCTGCGAGGTGCCGAGCGGCGTGCCGACGCGCTGGACGTGGCCCGCCTTGTTCCTAGACCTACTTGCTGTCAAACTATACAAACGTCAAGTCAGTCGCGATACACAGAAAAGAGCTACCTGGTGATCTTGAAGCGACACTGAGAAATGGTGTGCTTGTGAGGGTCACCGGCGTGGCCTGGGCAGTAGTCGAGTCTCCACTGCGGTGATACATGCTGTAGCAGCGTCTTGCTCTTATCATGAACTTTCATGGCGAGTTCATCTCGAGCTAATACTTTGTAGTTATGCTAAGCACTTTGCTCCTCAGCACGAGAGACACGCAGATGGACCAATATATTTGTTCGGTGGTGCCCAACACCAGTAAGGTTGGTAACTCGAGTCTATCGTCCAACTTTTGGTGCAAATGCGCGCAGCTTTCAACGAGTTCTGTGCTGCTATCTGCTGTGGATAGTTTACTGCTAGAAATGCTCTTGTCTACTTCATGCACTTCGACAACATCCGATCCCGGCGGTATTGACTGCACCACACTCTCAAGCGGATAAAAATCTGCACCAGCTATCATTATCCACAACGTCAGTGTCGGGAATCTTTCTGCAGGAGCACGTGTTGCAATTGCATGATGCCCACCAGTGGTGGACCACCACCACCACCACCACAACACCAAAAAAACAAAAGACCATCGTTGTCCGCATATTGAAAATCTATTGATTTCCGAGTCGGCCATCGCCAGATCAGCGTATGAAGAAACAAAAGAAGAGGAGCTACAAGATGATGGAGCACTGCCAAAATCGGTTGTAGGATGCTGCTACCAAACGTAAAGCATCGTCGTTGCGGGCCGCGTCGCGAGGAGGGCGGAGGTGTAAGAATGTGTACATGCAGCGAGGAGGTCTACGTGGGCCGGGCCAGCGGGTACGCGGGCGGTAGCAGCAGCAGCTCCGGTATCGAAGCTACGTGGCTGCCTCCCGGGGTCGAGGTTGAGCCCGGACAGTTGCGGGGGAGGAGCGAAGCGACTGGGGCGTCCGAAACAGCCACGACTCGGTATCAACCGAGTCGGGCGTTCGTATTGCTCAGTCCCCTTGTCTCCTCCCGGGTGAAGACCACAGATGCTCCGTCGCTTAGTACAAGTGCTTCCAGTTGAGAAGCGCGTCCACCTGCTCCTGAGTCAGGTCCAAGCCAGGCACGAGGCCGGGGATCTCCCCGAGCGTCTGCTTGTCATGCTCGATCTGCGCACGGAAGCCGGCCTTGTCGTGATAACAGGCCTGTAGGTGGAGCTTCCTCAGCAGCTTGCGCATTTCCTTCTCGTCGTCCTTACTGTGCATGGGCAAAAGCAATAGATTAGCTGGCTGCGATCCTCAACTAAATGAGACGAACAGCGTACTGGAAGAGTGCAGGGCGTCGGTTCTCCTGCGCCTGCGTGGTCAAGTTCCGCTGCGTGCTCATGACGGCGACCTGGAGGGCCGGAGCCATGGCCACAACACGCGGCACGAGCGCGAGCGCAGTTTGCTTGGCGACGAGGACGAGAGCGGTCTGCATCGTAGGCAGCGGCAGTGAAGATGGCGTGCGGACTGGACGGCGGATTCACGAATGACCTCTGCAGCGGAACTGAACCAAGCGGCGCTTCATCCATCACACGGCGCACGCGTTTCTAGCGGCCGCGACATTATGGTGCATGGTAGCGCGCCAACATGGGGATTTCGACGAGACGTCGGACGTTTTCCGCTGCTGGACGATGGCGATCGATGCAGCGGTTAGCCGGCAGTAACGAACCAAAGGATGGCTGGAGTGGCATATTGGCTGGGTGCCCTGGTGCTTCAGGCGGAAGGCGACGTGGAGCGAGCACTGATACGCGGTGCCTCGAGCCTGACACGCACTCCAGCGACATAGACGCCCGCTGAAAGGATTTGCTTTCCGTCCTCTCGCCCTGCTGGTTTGACAAATCGGCCGTGAAGGCCATCGCTTGATTTCATTGATTTCACCAAGCTCTCGTTGGTGCTTGGAGTTTTCCTTGGGAGGTGCAACCTCACCAAGTTGTGCTCGTGTGCATGTAGTGCAGTAGTTAAAACGCGGAGAAGTGGTGTTTCAAGAGGTGGTGTGTGGCGTCTCCCCGCTTCGTTGCGATCGTTTTCTTGGACATTGCAAACGAGGTGATGATGGATATGGCGGCCCGGCCGCGCGAACTGCGGCGAATCTTTAATGGAGAGGCCCTGCGTAGGTGTTTCCGTGCAGATAATGCTGCTTGTGCTCCTGCTTCAGTCCATCGCGCCATCTTGTCCGCCGTAGTATTATACTAGTTATTGCCGAGTCCAAGCACCGAATTGACGCATCCAGATCGTCAATCCACTTCAGAGTCCAGCGAATAGCAACAGAACTTAGCAGGAATTCAGGGATACAACTTGCAACATGTTCATGTGCATTAGAACAGCACACTGTAAAATTTGTTAGCTACTCTTTAGTCTTAACTGCTACCCATCCATTTCAGCCAATCACATACACGTATTACATCGTCCAGCCAATCAGCGCGCACTTTTCAATCACCATGAGTATGAGCGATTGGAGCAGCAGCGAGGACGAGGACGACGCCGTGGTGTGGTCTCCTGCGCGGCTCGCAGAGGAAGGCGTGGCCTACCGCGTTGTGTACGTGTTGTCAACGCATTTATCTACCTCTCTAGTGTGGAATTCTCACTTTTCCCGTCCTAATACTCGCAGAAACATACTCGGCAGTGGCTTCGTCAATGACCGAGTCGACATTCAGCAGCTCGCGCTCTTGGTGCGCAACACAGACTACGCTCCGAGGGTACACAGCAATTTATTTGTTGAGAGTTATGTTTATTATACAATTTTCACTATCTCTGGGACTCGACGCAGAGTTTCAATGCGTTGGTGATGCGCTTCCAGGCGCCAAAGGCGACGGTACTCGTCTACAGGAGCGGGAAGGTGCGGGTGGTCTCCAATGGCGTGCAAAAGGCAGTTGATGGAATTAATGTATTGTGCGCAGTTTGTGGTGTTAGGAGCCACGAGTGTGGAGGACGCAAATCTGGCGGCAGACAAGTTGGTTTCCATCTTGAAGGTGATTTTTCAACTTCTATGGTAGTGGTGGTGTCTACTGTTGCTGACAGATTTGTGTCTTGTGGTTGCTTGTTGAATGGTGCAGAAAGTCTCGTTTCCGAGTGATGCTAGCCCATTCACTATTCGCAACGTGGTGGGCTCGACGGATGTCCGATTTAGAGTTCGCCTGGAAGGCTTGGCGAGAGATCACATGCGCTTCTGCACTGTAAGTTTGTGTTGGTTGTTGTTCAGCGCCTGAATTCCAGCTGACGAAGTGTATACCCTTTAACCATGCAGTATGAACCCGAGATTTTCCCAGGGCTAATCTACCGCATGATGCGCCCCAAGTCCACGTTGTTAATTTTCATATCCGGCAAAATCGTCATCACTGGATGCCAGGTGAGACTGCGGTGACAGGCAATTTTACGCGATAAGCTGCATGACGTAACTAACCGATCTTGTTCGCTGATGTTTTCTTTCAATATGACGCCACGACAGTCTCCTGCTGAAGGCGAAAGAGCGCTGGGCAAAATCTTTCCAACATTGCTTCAATATCGCCTGCGGGATGAGAGCTCGGACGAAGAGGATGAAGAAGACAAATTAATGAACGGCGATGACGGATGGGTAGCACAATCTGCCCTTATTTAACTGCGAGCAAATAGACCCAACTTACAATACCTGCTACTCCGCACTACCCTTAGCCTACTCGCTGGCCAGCACTACAAAGCAGAGTTCAAAGATCGCTCTCCATGCCACTCGTAGATCCTTCGAGCAAGCGCGCCTACGACTTCTTGGTTTCGGCCAGGTTGGCTCGGCAATTGAAGGAAGGCTCACGCTAAATAGTTGTACATCTGGGCGTTGCTGGAGTCTCGCTCGAGATACTCGCGGTCGATGAGGCTCTCAATGCGGCGCTTGATGTCGGCAGCCTTCGCGGGGAAACGAACTTGGGTGAATATCTCCGTCATCAGCAGTGCGTGTGAAAGTTTCTTGCGTGCCTTCATGATGCGCACAATAGCAGCATCCACCTGGTACTGGCGGTCCCTGAACACACGTTCGTGGGTATCTTCGTTCTCTTTCTTGGTCTCCTTCATTTGGATCGAGTTGATCTTGATGCGGATGAACTGGTTCGAGAATTGGCTGTTGAACACGAACGAGTCGCCATCATTCACGTCCTTACCCTTCGGGTCCTTTGTTAGCACTCGCGTTTTACCGCACGCAAGCGATTGCAGCGTCCGACGAAGCTCTCCATCTTCGATGCGCGTCTGCTCCTTAATCTCCTTGAAACCCAACTTATCGGTTCCGTTGAAACATAACAGCACCACAGTCTGGTACAGTGACACAACAAGCTCTTTCTTGCCTGAGGGGAAGGTTGCCTTCACCACACACTGAGCGAGAGAGTGCTGCCATTGAAGCTGACGGCCTTGGTACTTGGATGAGTAGAATTTGTCAAAAATTTCCTTCAACGGAACCAGCGCAGCCGGTAGACTAATCTCTACAGCCGCGTACGGTGGCCAGAATCCCGTTGTCAGAACTTGGACTTGCATGTCTGGAATACCACGGTGTCCGTGTAGACTCTTCAGTGCGTGCCTACACAAAAGGTAATTACACAGTGTTTACCATTACAATAAACGAGAACACTACATACCTGCTCGCAGCGTGCTGCTGGAACTGAGTCATAACGTTTTGTGAAAGATCGATGTCCTTGAACATACCCTCGAGCTACAAAGAAGTACAATGGTCAGTTTATCACACCTGCATTGCATGAAACTCAAAGAAAGTGTTTCGTTTACCTTATTAGTGAAAGAGCTGCCACATTCGGTCTTCAACTTTGAAAGCATCAGCTTTTCCAGGTCAAATGAAGCGCTCTTGCCAACGAGCAAGCGCTTCGCCAGATCCTTCTTGTAGAAGGCCTCAAACACATCCTTGCCTTGAATGTACCGGAAAATAACCATAACGCGATCAAGAATATTCTCAACTTCAGTTTCAGAGCCACCCTTGTTGCCAGTTCGCAATTTAGAGTCAACGAACTTAGCGACAAGTTCAGCAGGTCGGTTGGCGCGCACGTTGATTGCATTTTCCATGGCCGATTTCATAGCAAACGAGAAGTCTGTGTTAGCTTGGAACGAGTCGCTAAGAACCGCATCCAAATCCGCCTTAAGCTTGAGAACCTTCTCCACAAAAGACTTTTCCTGGTTGTCATCCATCACCAACTTTGACACATTCTTCTGAATGTAGTTCGAGAAAGCCGTCTTCAGGTCGTTGATCGCATCCACGCGGGCAAAAAGCGCGTACATTCGTTTCAAGTCCACGATCCGTTTTTCTCCCATGAGTGTTTCGAATCCACGTTCCAGCAGAGTAGACACATGCGGCTTTAACAGTTTGGTTTCCACCACCAAAATAAGCTGTTTCTTCGTTGACGCGTCCAAGTAGTGATTCACGCGTTCGTTTTCTTCATGCAGCCGCTTCTCGACATGCATCAGGAATTGAGGTACACTCGCAGACTCGACAGTCGTGGCACCTTCCTGTAGATAGAACCTTTCCGACGCCATCAAGAACGGCGTCTCAAAGTCTACGTGATACAAATGCAGCGCCAACAGCATCCGCAGCAAGTTATAAAGGTAACTGCGATTGATCGCCTCGCCCTTGCGTTCGTGCTCGACCAGCTCCAACAGCGCGTCAATCAGCTTGGACTCGAGAGTTCGACGCTGCACCAAGTTGTCGCGCACCAAGTTGAGTCCCATGTCCCAGATCGACGCGATGTGCGGTGTCTGCATCACGTACGTGCGATCCAAGTAGAGGAAGATGGTGCGGATCACCAGCATGTCCTCACAATGATCTTCCCAGAGCCTGTGCACTGCCTCCAGGAACAAATCCATGTCTCCACCTGTGTACTGCACCAGATCCTCCACTCTCTCACGAATATGCACAGAGCACGTCTTCTCCAGTCTCGTGTACAGTCTGCAATTCCAAAATCATCTTCAGAATAAGTAAAAATCATTATAAACCCCTACAAAAAAAAACAATTAACTCTACCTGGCAGCCATTTTCCACGTGCACATGTCCTCCACGGAGCGATAGAGCTCCTCCCTGCTGAGGGCCGACATCTGTTTCGCATGCACCGAGTGCACAGCGGCCTCCAGCTTCTTCCACGTGTCCTCCTCGAAGGATTCCGGCAGTTTAGGCGTCATTTTGAAGGGTTTGATGGTCATTTTCTTCTTCTTGGCGCCCAATTTCGGCCCCGAGCCGCTGGAACTGCGCTCCTGTTTGCGGCCGAAGCCTGTGCGTCCATTGGACGTGGACGCGAAGCCTGTGGACGCCATGGGAGTCCAAGAGCGATAGAAAATCTGCAGGGGGACGGGAAACAGCTCATTGCAGCGTTAGAAAGCAGCGTTTCAAGGGGAAAAAGACACTGGCAGATGCACAAAGGGCAGGCAAAGATACACGCAGCGGTGGGGCGCACGGGGAGCCCCGCGTTAAAGAGAGAGACGCACCTAGAGAGCGAACAAGCCAGCACTTTGATCTGTCCCTGACCCTTTCCAAAGTGATCGAGGATTTTGCCATCAGCCTCTTGAAACCGATATAATGATGGAGTAACCAGTATAAGAGGGTAACAAACATGGATACACTAGTTGACATTATGCGCGGCTATTCATCAATTAATATCCGCCTATTTTGTCAACGTAACTTGAACTAGACCGTAACCCCCCAGTTCATCATGTCCTCCGATGATCCTTCGGTTCTCCATCGCGTGGCGACTTCAGGCCCTGGCAAGAGCGAGTTCTCCTTTCCAGATCGAGGGTTACGCTTCTCTTCCCTTTTCGATGGTGGGAATATGGCGAATGTGCAGCAGACGCCGTCAGGAGCGTTTAGTATCAACGTTTCGGAGGACGCAGCGGCGTTTGGCGTCTCCACGGGGTATTCTACGTGGTTCTACTTTGAGGTAGAACGGAGGGAGGGCGATTTTCAAAAAGAGGGGAAAAGTTTGAAACAATTTCAGGATTTGCCTCTCCATCTAGCCAATCTGAATCCACAACGAGGGTTATTCAAGAATGGCTACACTGTCATGTACAGCTCAATGGAAGTAAAGGACACGACACCGACGTCTTGTGAGTTTCAGGACGAGAAAATGTGGTTCAGACTACCCACGCCACTAAGTTTTGAGAAAGTTACAGTTAACGTGGACCAGACACCGGAAACGAGGGACCAAATGCTCAAAAAGGAGGATAAGGAGCAGCAGGGTGAAGAGGAAGGAGGAGAAGGTGGACTCGAAACGAAGGGACCCAAGGCGAGTTTGGTTAAGGGAAAGACTGCAAGTGTTGATGCAAAGCAGGAGCTGAAAATTCGTATGTCATTCACGTACCGATTCAAGTTTGCACGAGAGCGAGTGAGGTTTGCATTTTGCTACCCGTATACGTACACAAGAGTGCAGGACGAGCTTGCAAGTTTGGACACAAGATTTGGACAGAAGGAGACGGAGATGAACCAGGAGAACGTTTACTACCATCGCGAACTTTTGACGCGTTCACTTGAAGGTTTGCGTGTGGATTTAGTCACGATCTCTTCTCTTGACGGTATTACTAAGAGTAGAGGGCCCCTCTTCGAAACCGAGGTACAGCTCAAAACGACCAGTGTTCTTCGTCCGAGAGTGCGCTCCGTTTTGATCCGAAGCAGAAGAAAATGGTTATTATATCTGCGCGTGTACATGCGGGCGAAACGCCGGCCAATTTCATGCTGGATGGAATGCTGCAGCTGCTCCTTCACCCCACTGATGAGAGTGCCATCTCATTACGCCGGCACTTTGTCTTTAAAATTATTCCAATGCTGAATCCTGATGGTGTCTGCAAAGGATTTTATCGTACAGATACTCGCGGAGTGAATTTGAATCGAGTGTATGAAGACCCCCAAGCTGAATTTGCTCCGTCCGTGTTTGCGTTGAAGAATCTTCTCCTTGATTATGTCAACGAATATGGAGGTGTGGATTCCGTATCCGCTCAGGATAACGTGGTCTACTTGGACCTTCACGCCCACGCCAACCGCCGAGGTTGCTTCATCTTTGGTAACAACCATCTTCCAGACACAATTGTTGAAACTAACAACGAAGTGATGGAGAGAGCTATTGCTCGTCAAGTACAGACACAGCTCTACGCCAGACTTGTTGGGCTGCACACGCCGTTCTTTGATTACATGGCGTGCTTGTTCGACAAGGACAACATGACGCGGCATGATCTCCGAGACAACAACAATGCTACGACATCTCGCCAAGGCTCGAGCCGCGTGGCTCTGTATCGCGCTACTGGGCTCACGTACGTCTACACTATCGAGTGCAATTACAACGAAGGACGTCGCAATCTCCGTGCTTTGTCGCTGGTGTCATCGTCGTCATCTTCGACTGTAGCGACCGGATCCCCAAAGCGCTGCTCGAGCTCGAAGGGACTGCACCACGTTCAGCCCGACAACTTGAAAATGCCACGCCAGGCAGCACCAACTAGCGGCACTCGACTCTACCTCAAGTACTCGCCTGCAGAATGGAAAGACGTTGGTGTCGGTGCACTCATCGCGCTTTTGGATTTATTTGAGCTGCCTGGGGGAGGACAGCGACTGGAAGAGTCTCCGTTTCGGTCTCGCGATGGCATCAGGAAGAATCTTCAAGCAGAAATCAAGGGTGTAAGTGAAAACACGAAGCCCAGTAAGATTAGCAAGCAGAAAACTCGGCAGGTTGTCAAGCAGCAAGTCAAACTCAAGGCGTAGCGTAGTTGTTGGGGTGCTGTTCGTTGATCAAACGCAAGTTGTATACGTACAGAAAATATTTAGCGCCGACCGACAAGTCCGCCTGTCTGCCGAGTCACTCGTAGTTAGAACAACGTGTGACTTGAGTTGGATTGTAGCGGTAGACAAATACTACGTAGTATGGGGTCTGGTTTGAATGGAGCTGGCCCCCCATCCAGAGCAAAGTTATTAGCAAAGCACTCTTTACCAAGATCCAAACTAGCACTGGTCGTCGTTGAGGAGTAGTTCAGCAGTGATGGGCGCCCTACATCCCCATATTGGTCATTTCAAACAGGCAGTGCTTCAGTTCGTGTATTTCAGATGGACGCGTATCAATCTGCCTTCGGCAAGTCGAACAGCTCACTCAGTTGCTCGATCACGTTGGTGTTGTTGACACGACCCAAGTATCTTGCACAATGAGGAATCGCCTGCGCTTCCCTGGATTGTGGTGGACAGTTGCAAAAACGAAAGTCACCAACAACTTCAGAGCGGTCTCTAGGCTGTAGAAGTTTGACTCGCTATTACCGGTAGCGGAGCCCGTCGAACGCTCTGCGACACCGACTTGGTGCGCAAGTGCCGGATCCGGACCTCACGGACGCAGATGGCAGCAGTCGAAATGAAAACCATGCTTCAAGATGGTAGTCGCGACTTCCAGCAACGCATGTGCGGCGCCCAGATGCTCAACGTGGCAGTGAATCAATTGCGGTGCTGGAGAGCGCGTTCACGCCACCAACATTGTTCGGCGTTGGAAAGACGAGGATCGGAGCTGTACAACGCGGCCCCGTTTCGACTAAATCCCGCTAACGAAGGCACGAACCACCACGCGAAGTGACAATATCCTACCCACCGAAGTTTGGTCCGTCTCAATGGTATCACCAACGTGAAGACGAGCCGTGCAACCGCTAAGACTACATGCAGCATTGATTGTTCATCGCTTAGAATCGCCACCTTCGGGTTCGAGAATGCACTACGCACGACGTGAAAATGACAATTGAGCCAGCTGGCCGACGTTGGTGGCGACTCGGCCATCTGTGTGCGTCTAGGGCCGGTCGTACGGCGCGACTCACATCCAGCGTGCCATGTGCAAAGAGCGTGGATGAATGGCGGCCAGGGGATCACAAGAGTCAGCGAAACTCACGTCCTCTTCCGTCGCATTTCTTGCGCGGTTAACCGAGCGTCAGAGAGAGGCTCTGAACACGGCGCGATTTGCCATCACCCTCTTGCTCTGCTCTTGAGCTCTCGCCACTTTTGGATTTCGCAGGACGGTGGCGAGGCACCGCACGGATTGAAAACGTGCTGGCAGTGCACGAGTTTGGGTTTCTTGCTTGTCAAGACGATCCTCTAAAAGGATGCCGGAAACCATCAACAAGCGGCAGCTCAACATCTCGACGGGTGAAAAAGAGTGCGAGATTCTTGTCTTTGTGGTGTCGTGAACGCTGTGCGTGGAGTCACTAACATCGAGTGTCTGCATTGTGCATTTAGTGTCGCCACGGTCCCGTTGAATGACGAGGGCTATGACGAAATGGCCAGCCCTCCGCATGTGCGGCTTCGAACGGGCACCATCGGCAGTGAGGACTTTAACGACAAAGGTGCCAACCTGCGCATTGATTTCGACAAGGATCAAAAGAAATCGACGAAGGCAGACATGCTTTCTTGTAAGTATCTGTCGTTTACCTCGCTTTGAAAGCGCTACTTCTAACTGGTAGACTTGGTGCATTTTACGACAGCCGAGTTCCGATTCAACGCCGAGCTTTCGCTTCGTGTTGCATGCGGTGTCATTGTTGCTTCCTTCATCCAAACACGCGACCCGGACTATGATCCATCAATTGAGCATGACAAGAAGTGGTTCTTCTTCCCTGAATGGTACTATCTGGGTGGTCTCAGCTACTGTGCTGTGGCTGTCATCTTCTCAGCGGGCAAAAATGTTGGTGCTACACTGACGCAAGTCTGCCAAGCGTTTTACGGAGTGGGCATGGCGCTTGTGTACAACCTCATCCTCTTCTCGTTCGTCGACGTACACAATTTCGATGATTCGTACGACGGCTACGTCTTGATCTCGAAAAAGATGTCGTTCGGGTCGAGCGACTACTACGTGAACTCACACAATTTCTACGCTGTGCTGCCATGGATGGTGATCTTCACCGTTGTCATTCTACTGCTGCCATTGGAAAGCAACACCAAGAAGTTCGCACTGGCCAACAACCTCTACTTTAGTACGTCAACCTTGAGTTTCTCGAATATTTGAGTTTATCTAACCTAAGTTTGTTTTTGGTCTGTAGCGTTAACGATTATCAATCCCACGGACCCACTGGACTCCTCAAAGCTCAAGCAAACCGACGATAGCTACTTCGAGACCAGCAACATCCTGAACAACCTTGCGATGTATTTCCTGGTGGGCTTTGTTGGTACTCTCATTTCGCTTCTCATCATGTTTATCCCGTACCCGATCTTGTAAGTGTAACTTTCATGGCGGATGTATCTCAAGTTGTGTTCGCTAACTTACACTTTGAATATTGTCGTGCAGTGCCATCGCGAAGCTGCGAGATGAAACGAAGAAGGCATCGGGTGATGTTCTGGATCTGCTTAATGTCATTGTTGACTCGTACTGCTTCAAGAACAAAAATGTGGATCACATGAATTTCTTGAAACTCAAACTTCAGCGAAAGTTTGACGCAGCGTTGGCGCGTCACCGCCGAATGATTGCACTGCTGGATAACGTGTGGTGGGAGCAGCTCTTCGGCTTCCACTTCTACTTCAAATTCAACCGCTCAGTCTCGAAGGGCTACGTGCGTCTTATTGGATCGCTCATTGCCGACTTGCGATCTCTGAATAACGCCATGCAGCTCGAACAGTACGACAATCTGCACTTCATGTACATGAAGGTGCTTCAGCGTGAGATCTACGTCATTCAGATGCGATCCGGTGACCTATTGAACGAAATTTCGGAGGAGATTCACGCCTCGACTGAGCGTACGTATTATCGCTAGTTAGGAATGATCATGGACCAGTTTCTCACTTCGATGTGCTTCTTTGCATTGCAGAGCTTGATCTAAAGGGAATGAACACGCTGCAACGCCAAATGGAAAGCACGCTGCGTCACTACCGAGAGGCCCAGATCCGATTGCTCCAGTCGCAGAAGGTCAAAATCAAGGATGTCGAGGGAAATGTTCCGCTCAACCTATTCCTGTTTTCGCTCAACTCATTTTGCAGCACGTTGATCGAGTACCAGGACATGCACAACAAGAAGGACTTCCACGGTGGCCGTCGTGCATGGTCCTTTGTCTCTTCGTCGGTCAAGAGCTTCTTTTTGATGAATCGTTATACTCGAGCAAAAATTTTGGAAGCTGCTCGAGTGTCCATTGCGATCGTCGCTGGTATCTTCATGGCCGTGTACCTCTACGGCTTCAGCTCGACAACTCCTTCGGCAGTGGCCTACGTGATGGGTAATTTCATCGGCGGAAGTTTCAGTGTCACGGTGAATCGTGTGGGAGGTGTCGTGGCCGGAAGTGTGGTTCCGTCGGTGTTCCAGTTCTTCATTTCCCAAATTTGCAACCCAGAGTTCCTCAATGTCTTCCTATCAGATTTGGTGCTCTTCTTCTGGGTGACGGTGTCGATGTACGTGAAGTTCGTCGAGGGCTACAGTTCGTACGCCGGTGTGGTGTCGGCTTTCATTGCTGCCGGGGTTTTGCTTCGTCAGACGGATGTGTGTTACACCAATGGATCCGATAGTTCATCGACTATCGCCATCAGCTCGTACTCGAGTCTCGCACAGACTTCGGTGGGTCTCGTGCTCTTTATCGTCGTGGAAATGGCCATGTGTCCTGAGAGCGCCACTAGTTTGCTGCGAAAGAACATTCAGCAGACACTGAAGCTCCAGCAGAAAGCTTTCGAGATCCTTTTTGGTCACCACCTTTCGAGCTCTGGGCAGATGAGTGAGGAGACCATGGAAGAGGTTCGCGACATCCTGCAAGTCCAGATCCCAGCGCAACTTGTCGAGCAGCGAGCACTATTGAAGGAGGCGGAAACGGAGCCGCAGATGTGGCGACCAGCGTTCTCGAAGCAGAAGTACGAAGCTGTACTGGACAGCAACAACCGCTTGCTTAACAACAACAACTTGCTGTTCAAGCTTGTTCGCTGGTACAACTACCGGGTAAAGCAGAACCTCGCACAGACAAATTCGGTCGACATTCGAGACATGGGCACCGAGAGCGCTCGTGTGTTCGACACGAACGGAGGACGCACAACCCACACGAAGTGGCAGGAGGCGAGCAACCAGTTTCTCTCGGCTGTCGGAGACACCTTCAACACGCTCCAGATGCTGTTCGGCGAGTCGTTCCTGTACTCGGACCCGGATCAAACAGCAATCTTCATGCAGATGAAGGAAGCGTTCCGTGTGGCTGACAAGGACTGCAGCGGTGAGATCGACGCGGATGAAGTGGCCGTCATGCTCGAGACGATTTTCGCCCAGTCCGGCGCCGTGAAGCAGGAGGAGATCACAAAGTACGTGGCCGACTTCATGGAGATCGTGGACAAGGATTGCAGTGGCAAAGTGTCGTTTGAAGAGTTCATGGCTGCTCTCGAGGACGGTCTGAAGCTCGAGGTGGAAGTGTATCACCGACGAAAACCCAAGGCGACAGCTCTGAAGCAGGCTCTGTCTAGCATCCACGAAGGCAGTAGTGTGGCATCTCGGGCGTCGCGGGCGTCGCGAGCAAGTTGCAGTATCACTTCATCCAACGGAACTGGCATGGCGAACATCACAGCCAGTATGTTTGACTCAAACACGCCCAAGAAGGATGGTAGGATTCTGAGTGCTGTGTCATCAGCGCAGAACACCCCGAAGAAGTCTTCAGGCTACATGAAGCGAGCCTCGACCGTCATGACGTCGCCTATTCGACGCAACCACGACGTACTGAACGTCGAGGACTTCACAACAAGCGACATCGCTGCGCAAATGAAGTCTGCATATGTGGAGTGGCTGATGGAAGGTCACCGATTCAAGCGAGTCACAATGGAGGAACTGTTGTTGCTGAATTGTCTGGTGAGTGGCGCCGAGGGGATTGCCAGGAACTTGACCCTCATGGAAGAGATCGTTGTCGCCTCGTAGGTCAGTGTTTTGTGCAGACACTTTCTTGTATGTCTGTTCGACCGTGAGTTCACTAGAAAAATACAGTATATTTGCTTTACCTTCAGCAATTGCTTATCTCACTTTACCCACCCGAAAGTCAAGTCTCGTGGTGGCGTTGATGCGCTTGGTGGAATCTCCTGTGGCTGCCGGGATAACATCGCTACTTACCATGGTTACCTGCTCATGTTGTCGTTTCATTCACTCTTCTCGAGTCAATGACCGACCCGCTTATCATCTCCTCAACTTTGTCTCGCAGAATTGCAAGTCCATTTCGAGCAGAACGAATCGTACTAACACGATGGCTTCCATTCATTAACAAGAATGCTGCTCCTCAAAAGTGTATTTGCTTAGTCGAAGCAGGAGCTACTAATAATGGGGTCGATCCAGCTCCGAGCACTTGAAACCCGCGAGTAAACGCCAGGATAATCGGGGCCCCTCCCGCAAGCATCGTCATTACTCCAGCTTACAACTCCAATCAGTACGTCTTCACCATCATTGTTGACGATAAGAGGGCCTCCGGAATCACCGTCGCAAACATCCTGACTAATTAAGCCCCCGGCGCAAACCATCGTGCCATCGATCATTGACACTTGCTTGCATTTTTTGTCGCTGATAAGAGGCAAATTGACTCGGCGTAGCTCCTCGGACATTTCACCATCTTCGCTTGTAAGACCCCATCCAGAGCCGTTGCTATCGTGCCCGCTTTGAAGTTCGAATCATCAGCCGCTGCGAGCTTCACAGGTGCGAACGAGCTGGCCGTTTCCAGTTCTAGCAGCGCGAAATCGTCGCTGAAGTCGATATTCACAGACAAGTTGGGGTGATTCATCACGGACGCGATCTTGATCTGTTCCCCGTCGAGCGTGCCGTTCAGATAACGAGAACCGATGGAAGCCCAGCGAATGTCGAGCATGGCGCATTGTGACGCAGTGAGCACGTGTGTGGGGCTGACAAGGGACCCGCCACAGAAGTTTTTGCCGTCAGACACGGAGCGGAGACCAACCATGTACGTCTTTGTGTGGACTGGAACAATGGAGCCATCTAGTATGAGGTTGCGCTGCAGTGAGTGGACAGCGTCCGTGGGAGAGTTCAACACCAACGCAGCCAACACCACAGCGACGACAGCTTTCATGGCGTGTCCAATATTAAAGTGGAGTGGTGCGCGCCAGTTGGTGAGGTCTAGAATGATCCGGCAAGAAATTCAAGCCCCGTCAAGACCAGGCTGCTCCACGAGATCTGCCTGTCAGACACAATAGCACAAGGAAAACGGATCAAATGGAATGCTCAAGCTCGTGAGACGGACCACTGCCAATCTCACACTCCATCATAGCCTGCATTTCTGGAGATGGCTACATTGCTGACGTACTTGCTCCCGTTCCATTGGTCGAAACGCCATCTGCCAATCGGATCACTTGGCGCCATCTCAGATCTTATGGATTCTTGGCGGGTCCTCTTCCCGTGGTGTCGTTGGCTGCGTGGGCGTCTGCAGCTCCAGGAGACGCCTGAGAACGCCGGTTATTGGCTGCTAGTGGCGCTGCCCAAGCACCAGCGCAACGCCAGCTCCGATCTGCTGCCCAAAGTCCGCGAGGCGCTGAGTTTACTGGCGCTTGTGGCAGCAGTCGATGCGGACGCGTTCTGTGACATCTTACGTACGAAATGTGGCGTGGACCACAGTGTCAACATATCCAACATGTCCAACACATCCAACACGCTGCGGGTGACGTTCGTGTTGGACGACCACACAAGTCGTTCATTGATGTGGCCCGAGACGATATGCAAGGCCTTATTGGCGTGGGATGGGTCTACATTGAGTGAACATTTCCTGTTGGCAAAAGAGGAGATGGAAACGGTCGCAGAGAAGAAATTAGGGACAGTTTTACCTAAAGTGGACATTCCGTTCTGTCTTCATTTCTCTCCGCGAGATATCAACTCCGTGGGTCTACAACAATATTTGCAGAGTGTGCAACGAGTTCTCCACGCTGTGATGCCTAGACGAGGAGATTTGGAGAATGCTACAGATGTTGACAACCAAGAAACTGATGATGAAAATGGCACCACTCTTTGGCCTTTCGTGTTTGAAGCAGTACAGTTGAATCTACAGGAGTTTGAATTGAACGAGTCGGTGGCAAAAGCATTGAAGGAGCTGGTGCTGCTTGGCGCCAAAGTGTCGTGTCTGCACTTGCCGCTGAAGGCGACCGACTTTTTGTCCGAAGCTGAGTGTCCCCGCCAACCGCTAGCGGATTGTTTGCTGGCGATTACAGGTGGAGGTCCGCGGTCTCAATTGTTCTCGTCGACGTTTGGTCCCGAGCCTCAGGATAATGATGGAGAGAGTGTCCCGCCGTGTGGTACAGTGGAGACGTTGGTGATTAATGACGCGGATATTGATGACCGTCGATTTGCAGCGCTGTGCTCTGCATTGAGAGGGTCAAGTGGTGTCAATGAACTTGTGCTGGAGTCTGTCTTCGTTCAAGATGCACAACATGCTCGTGCGGTCAAGTGGAAATGGTTAACCTATGCTCTTTTCACCCCTAATAGTGAAAAATCATCAGTGATAAAGCTGACCATCACGGAACCGCAGCTTCTTGCTGATGATATTGTGGCTATATCCTCTGTTATAAATGCGCAAAAGCCTGCGCAAGAGCTGCTTGATCCGCTGTGGGCGGAGCACGAGGCGCATCAGCGCGTCATGCTGTCAGAAGAGAAGGAGGAAAACCCAACAAAAGACCAACAAAACTGGCGTGGCAGTACTAGAGTTGTCGATGACTTGGTTCGACTCCACAAAGATACCGTTGTGTACCTGGAACCTCTCTGCAGTCAAGATGAATGGCTTCAAGCTTCCGTGGTTCTCGAGCAAGATGCCGATTTTGCAATAATGAGCGCTAATTACCCCGAAATCGACGATACTAACAAGAGTAAGGGGGAGGAAGACTGGGTAGAAATTCTTGTGCCAGGACATGGCAAGTGCTGGGTTCATCCTGAAGTTGCCTACGAAAGATATACACCCGACTTGCCGTTGGATGGATGGACTGGCATCACGGAGCTAAGTTTAATCTCCCAAGTGGCAAAGAGCTCTACGGACAAGATATTTACCCAGCTTTTTCAGCTTATCGGTCACGATCTTGTCAGCCTCTCGCTGCATACAAACGTACTCCGTGAGCGAGGACTCGGATCCATTCTTCGATCGTGCCCAAGTCTTAAAAAGTTGGAGCTCAATGGCGCCCAAATAGGCGATATGTTTGCCTTCACACATGGTTACGATGTCGGGTATTGCCAAGTTGAATCACTTTCAATAGAGCACTTTCGCGTAAGTGCAGCAAGCCTGGGAGAATTTGCAAAGGTCCTGAGTGATCCTGACCGTGAAGCTGCACGCCATCTACACAAACTGACTATCGGGAAACTTCGCATTTGTGACGTTGACAGTGCGCTTGCGGACTATGAAAACATGATCAAGAGGTTCTCGCTAATGCTGAGCACAAACACCACACTCCAGTTTTTCAAACTCTACATCGAGGGTGACTTCTACACGCGCTTTTTGAAAAACTTTATAATGCATAACGGAGAGCAACTATTGGTGAAGTTGTCTGCAGCATGTAAAGCCGCCCTCCTCAGCGTGCTGCGCTCTGACGGAAGCCAACGACTAGGAGCGCATCTAATCCGTCGCATTTTTCGATATGCAGCCAGGCGAGTTTGTCGCGAGGTGTGCATTATAAAATACTGAGCTGAGGGTGACCGAAGCTCATTTGCTCTCCAACTGCCGCGGAAGTCGATTGACAGTACTAACGAGAGCACGTTCAACATGGGAGCATGCGCATTCTCGAGTTGAGCCCAAGTTCGCAGCTCACAACTGCAGCTCACAATCGATGTTGACGCCAAGGAGAAAGGAGAACCGAAAGTTGGAGCAACAAGCATATGGGCAAAGGCAGCGGTGGTGGTTCGAAAGGAGGCGGATCAAGTGGGTCTTCGTCCAAGGGAGGAGGGACCTCCGGGAGCTCAAAGGCGGCGACCGACAACCGGTCGAACCAATTGAATCCAAACAACGCGGTCTACCGCTCGTCGCGCGCGAATGGCTAAAGTCGAGGGCACTAAGCGCACGTTGAAGTGAGAAACTCAATCGATCCGCAAGGTTCGCTTCACTACTGATGATCAAGACAAGACCAACAAGCATTCCAGAATGAAGAACGTAGTGAACGAAGTAGTGTTGTTTTCAAGTGAAGCATGCATGTCAATGTGGCAGTACGCTACCAAAAGAAATTGTCTTGCAGCATTTTCAATCTCGTTGTTGCAAACCCTGAACAAACTCATGCGGTTGGTTCCAAGAGCAAACTCCTCAACTGGGAGACGGCGACGCACTCGTCCCAAACTCTGCCGTCCCTCTCTCTCAGTCGTCATTTTCCAAGTTGAGCACCAACAAGAGGATGCCTGGAAAAGGAGGCGGTGGCCATCACTCGAGCCAACAAGGTGGAGGTCACCACAGCTCAAGCAAAACCGGTGGAAGTGGCCACCACACCTCAAATTGCAAGGGAGGAAGCTCAAGCAATCAAGTTGGAGGCCACACTCCAAGCACAACGAACTCTGGCAAAGGTGCTGGTACAAAGGACAGCAGCCACTCCACACTGCCCAAATGGGCTCGTGACAACCGCGCCAAGCAGTTGAACCCCAACAACTTTCGCTACCGAAGCGACAAGGGCGAGACCAAGGAACTGTAACTCACCAAGTAAGTTGTAGTGCAGGTAGCAACTATCCGTTCAATGAAGTCGTTGCTGTTCCTCCGCCAATCTTTCAGATGCCATGCACTTGCAAATGGTTTGGATAGCTACTCGAGAATCCATCCGCGTCCTGGCCGCGTGCATGCGACGTCACCTCCGTCTGGATTTGCGAAAGAGGTCGCTTGGCACCGCTTGGCACTTCTCGTTTGGACACGCAGAAGACACCAAGTCAAGTTACCGTAATTGCAATGGACTTCCTGAACAAGACCAAGCAGGCGGCGGAGAAGTATTCGGGCGGTGACTCGAAGAGTACGAGCAAGGACAAGAAGAGCGACTCAGTCTTCTCCAAAGCTATGGACGCGGCCGAGAAGTATCATGCCAAGGAGAAGGCGGTCGAGTACGCTCAGAAGCGCGTGGCCAAGAGAGGAGAGCCCGGACACGTGGAGAAGAAGGACAAGTCGACGGTGGACAAGGCCGTCGAAGCCGCGGAAGACTTTGTCGCGAAACAGGGACAGCCCAAGCCTCACGACTCGGAAGTCAAGAAGGACAACCAAATGGACGACCTGTTTGGCAAGGCCAAGGACGCCGTGGGCAAGTACACCAAGAAGCACTAGAACTAGGAACAGAGACTCACTGCACCACAATCAACTTGTCTACGTACGTAGCATGGAGTGAACTTGTCATACGGCTGAGAGACTATACCAGCAGATGCGTGTGCAATGAGGCAGAATTGGTCAGTTCCAGGCCTCCTGAACCCTGGAAGATCCAGCCGACCCGAGATCGGGCACATGGCTGATTTCTCGACATGAGACTGTCGTCGGTAGAGGTGACAGCTAAGCGGATAGCGGATACTTTGGCTCACTTTCCAATCTGCCGGACCACCAGCACCTTTCGACCTCTCGCTACGATGGACTCGATGTTCAACAAGGCGAAGGAGGCGATTTCGGGCCACGAAGACTCGCACAGCGGCCACGGACACAAGGACGAATCCACGCTGCACCACCTCAAGCACGAGGCTCAGAAGATGGCCATGAAGCACGCGGCCAAGGACTACGCGGAGGACCACGGCTTCTCGAAGAAGAAGAAGCACGACAACCAGGACGAATCCATCCTTGACAAGGCTAAAGACGCTGTGCACAAGTACACGGGACACGAAGACTCGCACAAGAAGGACAACCAGGACGAGTCCGTGCTGGACAAGGCCAAGGAGATGGTGGGCAAGGTGACGGGCCATGGAGACTCGCACAAGAAGAAGGAGGACGAGTCCATCCTGGACAAGGCCAAGGAGGCCGTCAAGAAGTACGCTTAAAGGCAAGCTA
This sequence comes from Phytophthora sansomeana, assembly GCA_032158285.1. NCBI lineage: Eukaryota > Oomycota > Peronosporomycetes > Peronosporales > Peronosporaceae > Phytophthora > Phytophthora sansomeana. The sequence goes on from JAPDHH010000218.1 coordinate 573,309, forward strand.
GGTGAGTTTGTAAAACACAATCCCAATCTTTCTTCAGAGCTGTCGCCTTGGGTTTTCGTTGGTGATACACTTCCACCTCGAGCTTCAGACCGTCCTCGAGAGCAGCCATGAACTCTTCAAACGACACTTTGCCACTGCAATCCTTGTCCACGATCTCCATGAAGTCGGCCACATACTTGGTGATCTCCTCCTGCTTCACGGCGTCGGACTGGGCGAAAATCGTCTCGAGCATGACGGCCACTTCATCCGCGTCGATCTCACCGCTGCAGTCCTTGTCAGCCACACGGAACGCTTCCTGCATCTGCATGAAGATTGCTGTTTGATCCGGGTCCGAGTACAGGAACGACTCGCCGAACAGCATCTGGAGCGTGTTGAAGGTGTCTCCGACAGCCAAGAGAAACTGGTTGCTAGCCTCCTGCCACTTCGTGTGGGTTGTGCGTCCTCCGTTCGTGTCGAACACACGAGCGCTCTCGGTGCCCATGTCTCGAATGTCGACCGAATTTGTCTGTGCGAGGTTCTGCTTCACCCGGTAGTTGTACCAGCGAACAAGCTTGAACACGGCGCCAGTCTAGCCTTAAAGTTGAGCTTCTCATTCATCTCCTTTCTCAGTCGTTAGGAAGAGCATTGATTGTCTCCGATAGACACCGTGCAACGCTGCGACTATGCGGAGAATAGAGAATAGGAGAAATAGGTCATGGCAGTTGGAGACTGCAGGATGCAGTAGTGCGAATCAACGGGCACGAGAAAACTCTCGGTAGCCTTCAACAGCGTTGTAGCTCACAAGTGAATTTGCCTCCACATCTGCAAGCATGGACGCAATTCGAGGTGCCATCGACAAGGCCACGGGCAAATCCAAGGGCAACAACAACGACAAGGGCTCCGATACGGCGTATCGCTCGTCGGACGCTAGTGGGGAACCTGATGTCGGGACCCAAAGTTACTCGCGAGACACTAGCGGCTACGGAGATGATTCCGATGATCGTCGCCGTAAAGATCATGATTCGTCGTCTTCCTACTCGTCTCGCAGTGGAGGAACCAGTGGGCACTCTACTGGGTCCAGCGGCAGCACGGCCACGGGTCTTGGAGGTGAGAGAAGTACGTCGGGGTACTCTGGTGACTCGGGTCGGGATAACGATCCAGCGTACTCGAGCATGAGTGGAGGTGGAGACAACTCTAGTTCGTACCAAAGCTCGAAAAAGCATTCGCGTCGATCGGGTGACAACAACAACGACGACGACGAAGGTGGAGGCAAAGCCAGAAACGATGTGACGGGTGACATGGGCAGTGGCCAAGGAACGCGTGGAATGTACGGGAGCTCGGGCCGTTCGGGTGGCGGCAACCAGACCTCCTATGGCAATTATGGGGCTGATGATGAGGACGACTAAAGCTTTGGTTTCCTCCAGATCGTCTGCTGAGTCAACGGCTGCACCCCAACACCGGATCAAGATGTCATGTTTGACTTTTTCAAGAACGTAGCAACGTTAGCAGCCAGCGACGTCACCTTAATGAATTCGAGTTTGGTTTTCAACTCGTGCTCCTGTCTTTCGCCTTCCAAATTGAAGGCAGTAGCCTCATGGTTCACTTGTCTTGTGTCAATGACCACATTAGACGAGTGTACGAGGCGTGGCATGAAAAGAATGAAGCAGTTTACCTACGTCTGAAGTAGTTTACCCACAGTTTACCCACGTTTGGTCTCGCGCATGTACTTGAGACCTCTGTGTTTGCGATAGATGGCACCTTTGTCAGGCTAAGTGCCATGTCTTCTACAACTCTATTCGAGCTTTTGACACGCCACGTTCACATCTAGCACCACTTTTTATCGTTGCCAAGTTCTAGTATGGATCTCTACAACAAGGCCAAGGACGCAGCTGAAAAGTATCACGTCAAGGACAAGGCGGTCGAGTACGCACAGAACCAAGTGACCAAGCGGGAGGAGGACCAATATCGCCCACACGGATACGAAAAGGAAGACAAGTCCATCGTCAATAAGACTGCTGGAAACCAGAGTTACTCGCACGACTTCGGAGACGATTCCAATGATCGTCGCCGTAAGGTCCCCGATTCGCCGTCTTCCTATCCGTCTCGTGGGTACTCTGCTACAGCCCGTAGCAGCACTACGATGGATAATGGTAATGAGAGAAGCACGTCGAGGTACTCTGCCAACTCGGGTCAGGATAACGATCCAAGTTACTCGAGCAACAGTGGAGACTTTCATGGTTCATACCAAAGCTCGAACAAGCATTCGCATCGATCGGGCGATAACAACCACGACGATGAGAAAGAAAGCCGAGATTTCTCGAGCTATTCGCGTGAGAAGAAGGGCTTGGGTGATAGTGACAACGGAACGCGAGGAAGTTCGAGTGGCGGCAACCAGACCTCCTACGGCAGCTACGGAGACGATTCCGATGATCGTTTTAGGAAAGATCATGAAACATCGTCTTCCTACTCGTCTCTCGATGGAAGAACCAGTGGTTACTCTACTGCATCGAGTGGTAGAACGACCACGAGTCTTGGAAGCACGTCGACGTACTCTGGCGGCTTGAATCGGGATGACAATCCAAGTTACTCGAGCATGAGCGGAGCTGGAGTTAGTTCTGGTTCTGGTTCGTACCAAAGCTCAATGAAGCATTCGCATCGATCGGGTGACAACTACGGCGATCGGGAAGAAGGCGGAGAGTATTCGAGCCATTCGCGTGCAGCTACCAGAGCCAGAAACGATGAGACGGGCGGCGTGGGTGACTACGGAACGCGTGGAGTGCACGGAAACTCGACTTCATCGCGTTCGGGAACCGGCAACCAAGCCTACTACGACAGCTACGCGAATAATGACGACTAAAGCTTTGGTCTCCCTTAGCTCGTCTACTGCCAGTCAACGACTGCACTCAAACACCGAGATATCATGTTTATCCAGGATACCACTTGCAAGAACGTAGCAACGTTAACCGCCAACGACGTCAATGAATTCCAGTTTGCTTTCAAAGTACTAGTATTGATACGTGTTCATTCTTGGTCTCCAACCTGAAGACAGTCGTGGGCATGAATCACTCGTATCGATACCAACGGCACGCCATTTGCTGTCCGAATGGACGAGACTTGGCATGAAAAGAATGAAGCAGTTTACCCACGTCTGGCCTCGCGCATGTACATGAGACGCCCCGTCCGGCTGGATTTGCAGCGTCGTCAGGCTGAGTGTCATGCTCCATTTGAGCTTTTGCCACGAGCCACCTTCGAACCACTTACCACGTTTGACAAGTTGTAGGATGGACCTGTTTAACAAGGCCAAGGAAGCGGCTGAAAAGTATCACGTCAAGGACAAGGCGGTCGAGTACGCGCAGAAGCAAGTGGCCAAGCGCGAGGAAGAGCAATGTCGTGCAGACTACGTCGAGCAGAAAGACAAGTCCCTTGTCAACAAAGCCGTGGAAGCGGCCGAGGATTTCCTCGCCAAACAAGGCCAACCGAAGCCTCCGACTTGTGAACGTCGCTCACGGTCTTCAAGCAACTCAAGCTCCAGCAGTTCGAGCTCCAGTAGTTCGGATGATGACAAGTGTCGTCAAAAGACCACGACGGCGTCCTACTCCAAGCGCGTTGAAAGCGACGGGTACTCGGAAAGCACAGCGACAGTTGTCGTCACGGAAAAGAAGTACACGAGTTCGGTCGACGACTCGAGTCGCGATTGCACTCTAAGTTATCCGGTGAGTGGAGGAGATCGCAGCTTTGCTGTGGCAAGTGAGACCGTCAGCAGTAGTGAAAACTACGCCAATGGGTCCAACTCGGGACGTGTCGAGAGCTACCAGGAATACTGGAGTGAGAAGGACAAGAACGAGAGTGCTGAAAGGTACCCTAGCTACGCCGGAGTACCTCAGTACGGCTCGGACACTCGCCAAAGCAGTGTGGAAAAGTCGACGTCGTACTCCTCTCGTGTCGAAGGATACGGCTCGGACTCGTATCGCCAAGACACTTCCACTTCCTATTCGTCTCGTGAAAGTGGCAACAGCTACGGGGGTGGTGCTCGCCGTGACGATATCGACACGTCCTACGAGTCTCGTGTCGAAAGGGACAATGAATTCACCGAGCGGACGGCTACGGTCGTCGTCACGGAGAAGAAGCTCACGTCGAGTTACTCGGACGATTCAAGTCGAGACTTTAACTCGAGTTATCCGCGTGTAAGTCGTGAAGATGAGACCTGCAGCTCCTTCAGCCGAATGGCCTTAGACAACAGCGCTGAGATAGGCTACCGCTCTCCTGCTCAACGCGTTGAGCCGTACGTCGAACCAGCGACTTACCCACGCTACAATGGGGACTCGCAGTACGGGTCCGACAACTTCCGGCAGGACACGTCGGCGTCGTATTCGTCTCGCGTTGAAGGTGACAACTCCTACGGCTCGGACAACATTCGTCAAAGCACCAACACATCGACGTCTTACTCGTCCCGTGAGGCGAGTTCGAACGGCTACTCCGAGAGTTCTTCGACAGTCGAGAAACGCACTTCGAGTTACGCTGGTGAGAGCAATTCAAGTTATCCTGGCATGATCAGCGAAGGTGACAGGTATGAGTATGCTGCTCGGCGTGATGCTTATCCCAGCAGCTCGACGCAATACGAACGCACGGAGGAATACGCCTCTCGATCAGGTGGTGACTGCAACAATGGTGAACGAAGCTACTCAAGTCACAAAAGCTCGGAGAGTCGATCAGGTTTCGACAAATACAGCAGCGGCAACAGCTACCGTCGTGAAAGCTCAGAAGAGTATTCGTCGCGGTCGAGTGGCGGCTACAACAATGGCAGCAGCAGCTACCACCGAGAAAGCTCGGAAGAGTATTCGTCTCAATATGGTGGGGCCTACAACAATGCGGCAAAAAGCTACCAACGTTCGGAGGAGTATTCGTCTAGATCTGAGGGGGAATTTAGCAACTCCACTAGCAGCTACCAACGCTCAGAAGAGCGTTCGTCTCGATCAACTGCTGGCAGCTACAATGACGGAAGGAACTACTCGACTTACTCGAGCGGTGCCACCGAAACCAGAAGTGGCTACGAAGTCGAAAGTGACTGCCAACCTCGTGGAATTCAAGACAGCGGGAGATACCCTGGTGGTTCAAGTGGAGTGGGTATGCCCTACGAAAACTATGGGTCGTCCAACAACGGCTACAACAGCTACGGAGCTCCGTCCACGTCAATGATGGCCAACAGAATCACCACTTACCCGAATGATCGCGTTTAGTTGGAGGCAAAATTTTTGACTTGGTCATTTAATGACCAAGTCAGCTAGCGCTGCACAATGAACGTAAATTTTCCGTGTGAATCAACTTATACACATGATGTAGCTGCTACAAGCAGCTCCCATAACTCATTACCAATTGCGGTCGTCGTTTAGTGATCACAACGAAGACAAACCGTGCGCTTCGCCGAAACTGCAGCGAAAGAGAAAATGATCTGGAGCAGATTGTTGTCGAGGTGAAGCAAAGTGTCGTTCACAAGTGTGCTGTGACCACGGACCACACTGAGAAATGCTAGACGGCAACGAAGCGGTAACTTCTCCTTCTCCACACACAGCAATTCCTGATGATGCTGGCGGAAAGCAGCAGCATATTTATCAAACAGCGGCGGCAACACCAGTAAGTCGAGGTACATGAGTTTGTTGTTCGTCTTGAGCACATCCAGGAAGGCCTGCACGCTCTCATCCGTCATTGGGAACTCTTCGTTATCAGCACTCAAGCACACCTCGAGCATGGTGTTAGCGAGTGCACTATGCGGATCCGCTAGCGTCTTGGCGAAACGAGTGACGACATCGGGTGGGGAGTTGTAGTACGAGAGCGCAAAGCAGCGGATCTGAGCACCTCCGTTCTCCATCTGAAGCAGGAACGACTCCAAATCAACGTGAACGCTGTCCAAGATAAGTTGCTCAAGCTTTGGGCACGCCTTGAGAATGCCATGGACGTCCATAGCAGCAGATCTGGTCGTCTGAATTGAAAGCCCCAGCAAGGACCCCCCAACAAGCTCCAACAAGCGAATCAGCACCGTCATGTCCTGCTCCGCGTTGCTATCAATCGATAGAGAAAGTGACGTTATTCCATCGGCAGTACGACGCGCTGGTACTTTATCTTCTGTAACTTTGTGAACATGGGCTCGATCAATGAGTCCGACGCCACGCCCAGGCACAAGCACGTTCACACAGTCACTGTCCTCATCGTTCTGGAGTAGTCGAAAGATGAAGTCGTCCACTGTCACCAGCGAGGTGCTGGGATTGGGGCTGGCAATTGACCCCTTGATGTGCACGCGTGTTCCTTTAGGAATGTAAACGTACTCGATGGCCCTTCCTCCTTCAGCGTACACAGCTTCCGCTGTAGCAGTAGCTTGTCCAGGTTCCGGTACGGTGGTAGCGAGCACCTGAGCGATGGCATCAACGTCGGCGGTGCTTAGCTGGACGCCCATCAGGTTGATTTCTTCAATGGATGATCGCGATGCACCACTGAATAGAGCGTACACCAACCACTGCCAGCGCCAAGTACGCTGAGCCGGTGTAAGAGGACGAAAAGCTCCGTTGATCGTCAACTTACGCACCTCGTTCGACTCGGCCAGCGATGAGCAAAGCCCCGAGAAGGTCTGATCGTCCATTCCGAACTGCGGGATCACCACGGACTCAATCGAGGACCGTCGAACAGCTTGCGGTTGATCATTCGGACGACTCGTGATCGAGCGCCCACAGAAAATCGTGTTGAACAACATCCCACAACGGTAATGCGCCGCTAGATCCCGCGGATGGACTTCACCAGGTCGAAAGAACGCCGTCTGAGGTTCCTGTTCAAGCGATAGCTGCAGCTCCGAGATAGCCACGCTGGACATACCCAGAGTCGTAAGAAACACGTTCGGGAGGTCCCGCGAGACTTGGATCGTGCCGAGACACATCTGCACCGACTCGAGTTCGTACGCAAAGTAATGTCCATCCGCCGTGCCGTCATCTTCACTGGTGGCTAAAGGTCCGAGCGTCTCGTTCCCGTCTTCATCAATCACCAACGCCTGGCGTTTAGCTTCTCGTGCTCCCGTGAGCCACTCGTTGTGCTGTCGAATCTCGTCCAGCGTGACCAGCAGCGCCCTCAAATGTGCCGTGAGCACCGGTTGTCCCAAGTTCCAATAGTCCGCGAACTGCAGCGCGTATGGGATCTTCCTCCACCTTGCGACGGTCTCCGGTCGACCTGCTGCTGCTCGGTGGAAGGCCAAAATGGTGAAAAGTGCGTCTTGGAAGCCTGCACTCGTGCGCGTGCCATCTTGAGCAGCGTTGGTGCGGTGCAAAGCAGTTCGAGGCAGGAAGAACTGCCGGATGGTGGCGGACGGCAGCAACGCACTGTACCGCAAGTGCTCGGCGTCGAATCTCAACAGGAACCGGGGCTCGAACACGCCGTCCAACGTGTCGTCGTCGTCCAATTTCAAGTCGCAGCGTTGCACGAGCAGGAACTTCCACGCTTCATTGTCCACCATTGCCACGAGACTCAGCAGCTCCAGCGCTTCTCGTAGCAGTCGCACATCACTCGCTTCCCGATTGAGAATCGCCATGAGCGATGGAGCAAAGCGAACCGAGACGAACCAGTACTCCCCCAGTGCAGAGTGGTCCGAGAATCGCCCTTCCGACGTCAACCGGCCCCGCAGAACCGCGCACCACGGCTCGAGGAAGGAGAATTGGTCCGACCGCGACGTTTGCATCGGGATCTTGCAGAGACTTTCGGAATGGTGGGATATCTCGCCGATTTGCAACGTCGTCTGTGTATTGTGAATCAAGTGAGCGCTACTAATGGTCTGCTTGGGGACGACAAATCTCACATAACGACACCTTAGGTTTGGTGCGTGGGGGTCGAATCCGATGGTGCAGGAGGCTCCGATGTTGGAATGTCGGGCAGTGGCAGGTCCTCGTCGGACGCATGTGACGAGGGCGACGGAGGACTCGGTGGGTAGAGAGCAAACGTCGTCAACGGATCGTGCTCGCTCAGCATCGTGTGCAGTCGAGCGAGCGCAGGGTTCGCACTCGCAGGCAGCGACAACCACTGCGCGTGTTGGATGGTAGACACGACGTCCGAGAACGTCACGTCACGGACGCCCACGGGGACGGTCTCCTCGGCGATCGACGTGTCGGTCTGCTCAATGACAACGGTGGCGTTCTGCTCGACGACTTGGTCCTCTTCGACGACTTTGACCTCTTCGACAGTCTTGACCTCCTCCACGACTTTCACCACTTCGGTTTCGGTCGACTCCTTCGTTGTCGTCACCTCCTTCGTCTCCTTTACTACTTCGGTCACGTCACCTTCGTCACTAACCTTGATCTCTTCAGCTACCAATGGCTGCTCAGTCGTCTTGACCTCTTCGATCTTGACCTCTTCGACAACCTTCACCGTCTCGGTTGTAGTCACCTCTTCGTCTCCTTTAACTTCGACGGTCTGCGTTACTTGTTCAGTGATCTTGATCTCCTGCGGCTCCTCGACCACCTCCGTCTTGCTATCGCTATCTACTACAGAAACCTTGCCTACCTCAATCTCTGCAACCTCTTCGGCAGACTTCACTCCCTGTTGCCCCTTGACCTCTTGAGACTCCTGTACTAACTCGGAGGTCTCGACTTTCTCAGCATCTTTTGACGCTGGCACTTCTACCTCAGCATTCTCCTCTTTTGTCGTTGTCACGTCAGTCGTGACCTCACCAACCTCTTCGACTACTTCGACTGCCTTCAGCCCATCTGTCTCTTCAATCGTCGACAGCTCAATTTGAGCGTCTTCCGTTCCTGTGGCAGTCGCTACCTCCGCGACAACCTCTTCAGCTATCTTGACTTCCTCAGTTTTCTCAGTTGATTCGTCTTCGAGAGCTGTCACCTCTTCAGCGACTTTGATCTCCTCCGAATTCTTGACTTCTTCAGGCTCCGTGGCCTCCTCCACCTCCTCAACTTTTTCAGTAGCCGGCACTTCTTCAGAAGAAGTAACCTCAACTACCTCTTTCACTTCCTCTACTTTGCCTACCTTGTCCACCGTCTTCTTCGCCATAGCGGCCATCTTTGCCCGGTCACTGTTCTGCTTTTCGATCGCTGCTTGCGCCTCCAGTTCCTCCTGCTTCTGTTTCTGTAATGCCTCTAGTTTTGCCTTCTCAGCAGCGACTCGGACGCTTACTTCACTTTCTGGTACGAAAAAGTATCAACAGTTCGTACAGCAGGAGCGGCCGACTGCATCTGCTTCTTAAGCGCCTCGAACTTCTCCTTTTCTGCTGACACTCGGACGCTAGCATCGGGAGCAAAAAACGTATCCACCGTGCGAACGGTGGGGGCTGCAGTCATAACCTGCTTCTCGAGGGCCTCGAACTTCTCCTTCTCAGCCGATACACGAACACTTGCGTCAGGTGCGAAGAAGGTGTCCACGGTTCTGACTGCGGGGGCAGCGGTCATCACCTGCTTTTCCAATGCCTCGAACTTCTCCTTTTCGGCTGACACGCGAACGCTCGCATCGGGCGCGAAAAAGGTGTCAACGGTTCTGACTGTGGGGGCGGCGGTCATAACCTGCTTCTCCAATGCCTCGAACTTCTTCTTTTCGGCAGACACACGAACGCTCGCATCAGGTGAGAAGAAGCTATCTACCGTTCGAGTCACCACTGATTGTGCTCGCTTTGATTCAAAGCGTTGCGCCATACCCCGCACACCTGGACTTTCGGAGTCAACAACTGTGTGGCGACGGCTGTACGGCTCGGGCGTCTGGGTAAGCTTTGCAGTGGTCGTGGCTGTATCCTTAGTAGGTGTACTGAATGCGTCAGGCACCGAAGCATTTTCCTGCGTAGCAGACTCCTCAGTAGTAGGCTCCTTTGTCTCCGTCGAGGCAACCACCGCGGTCTCATCAGTTTCCTGTTTTTTCGACTTGTGCGATTCCTCGACAGCTGGGCGCTTCGCAGTTTTCTCTTCGGCTTCCTTGGCCGCTTGCTTCTCTTTCTCCAGAGCTTCGTACTTTTGCTTTTCGGCACCAACGCGAACGCTCTTTTCGGTAGGGAAAAAGCTGCGCACCGTTCGGAACGAGAGGTTATCTAGCGATTGCTCTGCCTTCTTTTCAAAGCGACTTGCCATGTTCCGAACACTTGACATGGCTGAGCTCTTCTTGGGCCCTGGGCTTTGCTTCTTAGCAGGAGATTTCTCCTTTGCTTCAGCTTCTTCCTTGGCTCGCTGCGCCATGAGGTCGTTGTATTTCTGCTTTTCCTTACTGACGCTGATGCTGCGCTCCCTCTCCGAGAAAAAATCGCGCTTCGTTCGAAACTTTAAGTTTCCCAAGGGGTCAGCTTCTTCCTGGTGGGACTCAAGGTGATGCACTGCGTGTTTCACAGGCGATGCGCCGCTCAGATCCAGTTTAGCAGCCGACGGGGTGCGGTGTGTTTGTGGCGGCTTCTCTTCGTGGACTTCGAGGTGGTGGACCAGTTCTCTAACTGGGGAGGGCGGATTGAGTTCCAACTTGGCCGCCGATTCCGTACGGTGAGCCCCAGCCTTTGTCGTAACCTTGTCAGCAAACTGCGTGATCAAAGACGACAATTTCTTCTTGGGCGTCTGCTCCGAAGCTTCAGGCGCAGCATCATCAGCTTCATGCTCCGGCTCCTCAGCTTCAACATCTTGAGTCGCAGGTGCTGCTTCACATGAGTCATCTCCAGCGTGAGCGTCATTCACGATGGTTGTTGCTGGTTCAGTGACTTGTTCGACAACCGCAGTACGAACTTCGTCCGAAGTCTTCATTTCGCTGCTTTCAGAAGTCGTCTCGTCGACAGAACGCACAGTTTCCTGAGTCACAGTCGTTTTCTCCGTCACAACACCTTCCTGCGAAGTCTCCTCGACCATTGTTTCTTCCTTAATGACAGTTGCAAGTTGGGTATCACTGGTCGCAGAGGTCTCCACGACAGTCGTCTCCGTCGTCTCCGCAGCAGTATCCCTATCTTCGACAGCAGTCTCGACGTTCTCTTGCGACTCGTTAGCGCCAGCCACCTCTTCCTCAACAGACGCAGCAATGACATCGGCCGCATCACCAGCATCGTTGCTGATCGAGTCGCGCATATCGTCGAGGCTGAACATGCTGTCGGCATCAACGGAGCTGCCAATGGTAACAGCGACTGAAAAGTCCATCTCCGAGGCGACGTCCACAGTCGAACTCACGTCCACTACACTCTCTCCAGCCACTTCAGCGTTGGCGACGGTCTCAACTTGGTTCTCTTCGTTCTCCAACATGTCCAACATGGTGTTGTCTTCTCCAACTTCCTCTGCCGCTAGCGTGGCAAAGTCCACCTCTGCCACTTTGCTGCTCTCCTCGTCGAAAGTCTCTTCATCTGCAAAGTCCTCGGTGCGGACGCTGTCTCCGTCCAAGGAGCTGCCCAACGTCGCGGCCACCGACTCGTCCACCTCCGCCGCAGCAGCGTCCTCCTCGTGCACAACTTGCTCCTCAGCTGTTGCCACGTGGACGTCCTCCACGACCCCACGTTCCTCGCTTTCGTGGTGCTCTTCAACTGTAAGCTCTTGAACTGTCGCCACTGCGAACTCCTGCGTCGCCTGCGCTCCCTCTCCGCGCTGCTGCTCGTCACTCGTCGCGTGTTTCGGCTCGGGGGTCGCCATGATCCACTCGCCTTGAGGCTGGAATTGATACTGCCCCACATGACGTTGCGGCTGACTGGTCCCCTGTCCAACAGCATGCATATGCGCTTCGAGAGGCTGAGTTGCAATGTAACGTTCGGTGCATAGACACGACCATGTTGTACAATCGGACACAGTTGAAGTCATGTTGTAGTTGTCTGTTGAATATCATGTACATGTACTTAGTCGTCGTAGTGAATTGTGACGGCGCGTGCGGCGCAGGTGGCGGCAAAACTCAAAATGAGACTCAGCACCGCGTCGTCTAACAACGTGGCGGGGTTGGCGGCGCTGCGGCCTCGAACTGCGCTGAGGAACGAGAGTTTACTTGCAATTGGGAACTTGTCCTGCACGACCGGCAGCAATTCGCCGTGGTGCTGCTGGAACGCCTCGTGGTATTTGAGTTGCAATTCAGGACTCATCCCGAGACTGAGATACGTGAGCTTCCGGTTCCTCTCGAGCATGGACAACAAGCTCTGCACGTTGGTGTCGTCGAGCGGACAGGACGCTTCGGAGCCAGAGATCCCGAGCTCCGACAGATGCTGCGCGATTTGACTTGTTGGCGATGCGATGGTTCGGGCGAGCTGCGTGATATCGTCGTTGTTGGTAAATACGTTCACGAGTCCGAGGCAGGTGAGTCTCGACTCGGTACGCTCGGCGTCGTCGCAGAATCCGCTTGGGCTCGTGAGTTCAACACCTTCGAGAAATAGGTCGGTCAACTGCGGACAAGCGGTGCAAATGGATGCCAAGCTGATCGGGTACGAGCCGACAGCGTAGAGAGCCAGGGACCGCAACGGAGATCCTACGAGCTCCAGGAAATTGGCAAGTACTTCGCCTCCATCGTCGCCAGAGTGAAGGCCGGGCGCTAAAGTCAATGCCTTCAGTCCACAAACTGAGCTGCTTCCAGGAAGTTGCTGGTACTTGTCGACTTGAATCATGTGAAACTTGTCAACGCGAGCTATACCAAATCCTGGGAGTACGATATCAAAACAATCGCCGCCGTCGTTCACGATGTGGAGCCACGAGTCGGATTCCAGCACAACGGTAGACGGTTTGTTTTCTGCATCACCACTACCCGGGTGGGTCAGGGTGAGCTCAGTTCCTGCTAGGAAATGGCCACACTCATCGCGTCTCCAGTCACGAATATTCAGCAAGTTCTCTTCAGAAATGTCACCGTCCAGTACAGCAGTAGGCGGTGAGTTTGAATGGATCGCTACTGCGATTGCCAATGTGTCAGCACGAGTCAGCTGAGCTGCTGTGACGAGAGCTCTTGCCACGGATGATTTGGTCGATGTCCTGAACAAAGCGTACGTTAGCCACTGCCACTTCCACCGCCTCACCTCCTCTGTGTCGGAAATGCGGATGACACCATACATCCGAAGATGCTTCGTAACGAAAGCAGAACCAATTGCAGAGCACAGGGCAGCAAATTGCCACTCGTCGCAGTCATAGCATCCCACAGATAGAGTATCGACCCCGCCTTGCTCCGTGTCAGCAATACAGCCCTCTTCTCGTCCTTTGCCGCACACTACGTTACGTAGGAAACGTCCCACATTTTCTTGCATTTGCTCGTAGTTCCCCGAGGTGCTTTTCTTCAGCGAAAACACAAACAACGAGAAAGGTAACCCCGAGCTCAGCAAATTCGACAGCCTCTGTGTCAGTGACCAGGACATGTCCACTCCTCCTACATCCAAACGAATCGAGTCCAGCTTCAGAGGGAGTAAGCCACCACATCCTTCGTGCGCTCGAAGAGTCCCAAGCATTATGCTTAGATCACGCAAGTGCGTCTCCGATACGTCACCGGGCAGCGAGACAAGCTCAAATTGCAGTTCATACGGAATTGAAGTCGCTACTCCATCATTCCTCCCCAAGGATGTCTCCATCTCTGCTAACGCACGTCTCGCCTCCAAGTAATCTTCACTCGCTCGTTCTGCACTCGTCGCCATGAAAAAACTCTTGCACACCTCGGCAGGCGACAGCACGCCAGGCTCCACGAACTTCTCGTTGAACACGAAGCGGAACCGCGGGAGTAATTCACAGTCGAGTGGTTGGTCGTCTTCATCCCTCGGAACTCTACACTGCTGCACTAAAAGCGCGCGCCACGCAGCATTATCCACTGCCGCCACTCGGGTGAGCAAATCCAGAGCCTCGCGAATCCGTCGGAGAGCGGACACATCAGCCTCTTGAGGCGAATGGGGCAGCCTCACCGCCACCCAGTGATAATCCCAGCGAGCCGAGTTCTCCACTGCACGACCTTCCAGATGCAACTTATCACGCAGAGTCCGACACCAGGGATACAGGAACGCCCATCGACCAGGGGGAGCGGCATCAATCGGTGCCATGCTGGACACGTCCAAGGTATCAGGTAAAGTAGGCTATCAGCCAATGAGATTTGCTGCGGTATCACCAACCTCCTGAGCATGTGGAGCTGTCAGAGCTCCTTCGATTGGTATTGTTTTCGCCTAACACGCCTTACTTCTTCTTCTTGTCCATGCCCATTTTGCTCGTGTACGGCACTGCATTGCGCAAATCAATGCAATCCAGACGCACGGTGCCAAGTACACGCTCTGGAAGCTCCATGGCACTTTGAGCCTCGATCACGAACGCCAAGTCAATGATCAGGTCACGCGCATAACCTAGCAACAAGTTGAGGATGCCGGTGGCCACAGTGCTGCTGCCGATGTCGTAGTCCGCCTCCAAGTAGTTCTTGCCCTGGTAGTACTTCTGGTAGATCTTGGTGCCCAAGATGGCCGGCGTAGTGCCGACACCCTCGCGGATCGGCCACGTACCTTGCACGACGCGCGGAATCAGCTTGATGCGCTGCGTACGGAACTCGTCGTTGTGGCCGCGCAGAACTTCATGGCAGAGGTCGGCAAACACCGAGTTTTTCTTGAGCTCCGTTGGGTCTTCCGGTGTGAAGTACAGCACCAGCGAGTGGTGAGGTGGACCAGGGAGCATGAAGTTGATGATGAAGATGAACGGCCGGTCTTCGTCTACTTGGTTTGGCGAGTCGGTCGCGTCGAAGCCATCTCCAACGAAAGAGGAGGTGCCGATGTGCTCGATCGCCTCGTTCGACTTGTACAGCTCTACATTCACCAGTCGGCATGCCTGACGCGCTGACGGCACCTTTGTCTTGGACGATAAATATTGTGGCCCGCGAACCATAAAGCCCCCAGCGCTTGGCTCACTCCAGAACTTGGTGGGCAGTTCCGTGCAGCACTGTGAGATCAGTACGATATCTCTCGAGCATCGGAAACTTCTTCTCGGTGACGATCTGCTGGCTTGGAACAGGAGACTTGCCGCCAAGACTCCCTCGACGACGATCGGAAGCCGCAGTGATCGGTCGCGGTGTTTGCAGTCCTTCAGAAGCCGAGATTGCTGTGATCATTTCCAGGAAGAAGACCCCGTACGCATACACATAGTACCATGAGCGCGCCAGCGTTGAGTCGATCCAGCCATTGGGATTCATTTGAATCGTTAGTGTTACCCAGCACTCCTCGAAATGGTTGTCGCCGTCCTCTTGTACGCGAGGTGAGATGATAAATCCGCCGCCCATGATGCTGGCACGTACAGCTCCGGTATTGCGAGGGCAATCCGCGTGCGTTGTAGACTGGAAACAAATAAAGTATGACCCATCGGGCTCCATACGCCAGTAGCGGAGCATGCACAGCTCGCGAGCACTCACGTATACCGGCCACAAATACGTTGGGAACAGCTTCCAGTACACCACGTCGCTGTGGTCTTCCGTATGCTCTTCCAGTACGCGGGCTTCCTCGATGACATGGTTGGACACGTAAAATGGGCTGTCCACCTTCGTCAGCATCTCAAACACTTTTCGAGGCGACGCATTCACCTTAATGCTCGTACGCAGAGCTGGTGGGGGTGCAGTTGTTCTGAGACTGTTCTGGTGGGTCTGACGCTCTGTATCTACGCGTAACTTGCTCGAAAACTCGTACAGTTTCCAGGATGTCTCCTGTGAAAACGTGGCCGATGTGCGGAAGCTCTTTGCGATAGATCGTGGCATCGAGCCGAATGAACCAGACCGCTGTCGGTTCCCACCATGGAGAGACCCAGTGATCGATCCAGCTTTGCCATATGACTGCTGCGATGCAGACCGTACTCTGCTGTTGCCACTCATTGACGCCGCGATACCGTGCAGCCTACTTTCGGCCAAAGGCGTGTTGCTAGCCTCCTCCATTTCAGGGTCGTGGTCCATGTACCAGTTCAGATATCGCTTCCACTGCTCCTCGGCCTGAGCAATGCATTCCAGAATGCTATTGCGCCACCAGACTGCAGTTTCCAGCGACTCAGCAGCAAGAGCGATCGGTCCCTTGCTGCGACTTTGGGCAATCATGGCACCAGCAGCACCGGCGCTTGCAGCAGCCGCAGCGCTCATACTCATGCCCATGACACCGATACCGACTCCAGCCAGACCACCTGTAAGTACCACCGCCGTTGCTGCAGTGGCTGCCGCGGCCGCCGCCGCTGCACGATTCCGAAACTTGCGCGAAGTCGCTCGCTTCACACTCGGTCTCCCGTCAAACTCGGTGTCATACGAGATTGTCGTCGAGTCGAGCGGAGATGACTGGAACTCACTTCCGAGGCGACTCGGCGTCGTCCCAGGCGTCAACTCGGCGCCAACGCCGCTCTCCTCGACCTCGTCCGTCGTCGCGTGGTTCAAATGTCGGATCCTGAACGTGAACAGCTTCTTCGTCTCGATCTTACTCGGAGACTCTCTCACCTCGTCCACCGTCGTGCCAGGACCCAGCACGTACCATCCGCGTGGCTCTTTATCTCCTTTCTTCCTGAAGTAACACAGGAAGTGCGTCCCATTAGGTGTAGAACGGATCATGAAGTAGCGTTCGCGCCACAAATTCACATGTTGACCCTTCTTGCGTAGCCATCCTTCCATCCGGATCTCCCCGGTGGTCGGAGGCAGCACCTCGTCCGTCGCAGCTTCCGCTCCAGCGTCTGCAGCTGCGGCACCTCTGGAACTCGATGACCCTGCAGAAGGCGCCGCAGCGCCTGACAGCACCAACTGGCGGTCCCGTTCCCGACACATTTCCTGCACAACCTGCAGCAGTCGGGGCTTCATAACCTCCCGCACGACGCTGTCGTCGAGGCCTCTGCTGGACGAAGAGGCTCCGGGCATATTGGCGTCTGTAGGGGCTTCTGCGGCGTGTTTCCGGGCGCGAAACTCGGCCATGAGCTCCTCGTAGAACCGGCGCGCCCTCTCCTGGAACTGCGGGTCTTGTGCGGGTCGTAGGACGCGCGTATCGGCGCCGGTCGTCGGCGCACCGGCGTGCACACTGATGTAGAGCTTCTCCAGCGCCTTGAACACCACGCGCTTGCCGTTCTCGCGGCTCGCGTAGCACGCCGTCATGTAGTCGGCACACACAATGTCCAGCAGCATGTTGAGGCGGTCTCCGTCCAGCAGAATGTCCGGGATCATGCCGGCCGGCCGCGAGTCTTCGGGCTCCATGGTGGGGGTCGCGATGGCAATTGAAAAGTGACCAAAACGGGACTACTTTTGTGCACCATAGTGAGTGCAAGTCATGTTTGTGACAAGCTGAAGCTGAAGGTATCCTTACGACGTGGCGACGGACGTCATCAGGTCGGGACTTGGTGTTACAGTTGCAGTTTTGCACGAAGGAAGTTGTTTTGGTTCATTATCGGTTGAACAGAGCCAACCACTAGCACTACTGAAGGTTTAAGCGACACAGACGCCTTTGATGATCGAGTCGATCCACGGACGAGCGCTGGACACGCGAGCGTAGACGCTCATGCCGCCCACTTCACCGCAGCCGGCGTTGCTACTCACGAGACCCACGAGTACGTCGTGTTTCTTCTTCTGCACGACCACCGCACCGCCTTCGTCGCCCATGCACGACTTTGTGGCGGATACTCCGCGAGAGCACAAGTTGGTCTCGTCCACGGTGAGCTCGTTCAAGCACAATTTGTTGCTCACGAGCTGCACCTCGACGCTCTGCAGGTAACGGGACTGCACGGCCTGCGCCAGCGTGTCGTTCCAGCCGAGACGACCACCTTTCATGCCGTCCTTGACGATCGACTTGACGGGGTCCATGACCACCGGCTTGTACGTCGTCTCCTGCTCGAGCTCGAGGATCAGGAAGTCGTTGTGAAAGTCCGTGTTGTTCGGGTGCACCATGAAGGCCACCACCTTGATCTGCTCGCCGTCGTCCGCGCCCGTGTACGACGAAGAACCGAGAGAGACCCAGCGGATGTTGTTGGGGATGCAGCTTGCCGTGGTCAGTACGTGCGACGGGCTGATGAGAGCTCCCGCGCAGAAGTTGGCGCCGTCCTTGGTGGAGCGGATGCCGGCGACGTACGACTTGCCAGCCTGGATTTCGGTGACGGGCACGGTGATAAGGTCGCTGGAGAGGCTGGACGACGACGTCTGGACGGTGGCAGAAGTTGACGCCAGAGCGATAAACGCCGCGACAAAAGCGGACACGAACTTCATCTTGATCTCGCAACGCACGGTTACCAGAAGTCGGCAAATGCTCAAATGGCTGGGGATGGAAATGCAGCGTCTGCCTCACCGATGCAAAGCGGCCAGCTGGACTCGTTTCCTAGAGTCATTTTCGCTCTCTTTTCGTGATTTTCCTGCTTGTGCTGCACTCGGAGCGTGAACCAACAGGTAGCATTTCTTTGCCAATTGCCGAAATTTGTGTTAGGTTGCACCGAATACCAGTCCATAAGCTGAGCGGACACCAAAACGGGATCTGCCAAATCGAAGCAAAGCTTCCGCTTCGTTGAAGAGACCGCCAGGGCTGACTGTGACTGGGTCTTGAGTTTGTTTTCTTTTCTTTTTATCCAGATGACTCTCCGGCTTTTGGTCTCGGTAGGCGAAGAACGTCTGCGTCTACCGAGACCTCCGTCTTGCAACCTACATCTCTGTCATTCGGCTGCCACGGACATTATTTGTGGAAAATGCAAACCTCGTCATGTACATTTCATCGCCCGCCTCCTTCGAATCATCGCGTGAGGCCCCTGCTTCAGTAAAAGACATCTTACATTTTGTCGGGACATGTATGTAGATTTGTGGTCATCCCACAATGCTTGTTCACTTTGACACAAATTTAGCAGACATCATCCGAGGCTTCAAGTTATACCAAGCACCAAGCACCTCGTTCTGAGTATTAAATGCTGCAGTGAAGCGTGGACAGTACTCGAAGTTTTGAAAGCACCAAAAGGTAAAGTTCACATGTGCCGACTAATCCAGACTACATATACAGTAATAATTCCTCGAGCACATCTCAATGAAAGCGTGGTTCCCTGGAAGGCTTGTCCTTGCTCGGTGCAGCAGCACGGATTCGTTGCAAGCGCATTCGGCATTGCAGCGTCTGGCAACCGCATCACTTCGGAATCGGTAGACTGCGTCTCACCGCGTTCCGAGCGCCACTAAACTCTGCGGTTGAGATGAAGTTCACATCAGCTATCGCTGCAGTGTTCGCTGCTCTGGCTGCCGTTGCTGCACCGGCCAATGCCTCTGCTGAAGTCGAGCGTCGCCTCATTCTCGGCGGCACCACCGTCGCCAAGAACCGCAAGACGTATTACGCTGGTATGCGCGTTACGGCCGACGGCAAGAACTTCTGCGGTGGCACCCTCATCAGTCCTACCCACGTGCTCACGGCCTCGCACTGCATCTCGTACGATATTCGTTGGGTCTCCATCGGCTCGCACTACAACAACGGTACCGACGACGGCGAGCAGATCAAAGTGCTCTCGGTGATGAACCACCCCAACTTCACCGAGACGTTGCGATTCTCCAACGACTTTGCCATCCTCGAGCTGGAGGTGGCGTCGTCATTCAAGCCCGCGAAGCTGGCAAAGGCGGACGACTCGGACTTTAAGGCGGGCGCTGTGGTGACGACGGTGGGAACGGGACGTCTGACGGAAGGTTCGACTGCGTTGACCGGTCACGAGTTGCAACGCGTGGACTCGGAGCTTATCACCAACGAACAATGCGCTCAAGACGGCAAAATCGCTGTGGACGACTCGATGATCTGTGTGGCTGGGCAGATCAGCAAGGGCTACTGCGACGGAGACTCCGGAGGCCCCGCCTTCATTGAGAAGTCGAAAAACGATGCCGATGACGTTGTGGTGGGCGTCGTGAGTTGGCGCAACTGGCGAGACGGAGAGGTCTGCGGTCGTGGAAAGAGTTTGCCCGTGGTCTACTCCCGCGTTTCGTACGCTCGGGGCTGGATTGACCCCATCAGGAAATCCTCGTGCTTCGACTAGGTTAGGTAGAGCCAAGGTCGAGCAGTTGGTTCTGCAAGTGCATCAGGCATAATGGTACAAAAGTTTTTCTTCATTACTCAAAGTCCTAAACTCTCCTTTGCTTCCTTTGCTGTTTCGCACCACTGCGTGTGTGTATCTGGCACTTTGAGTTTATAATATGGTTGTGTGCGTCGTGAAAACTAACGCAAGAATATCATACGCTGCAAAAGCTCGCGGCCTGCGACGACCGCCAGACGACCCGATCCTCGCTCTTCTAATGTATCTCCGCCACCCGCCAGTCCATCATCATTTAACGGTGGCGTAGTGGCAACTGCAGTAGACAATTGCAGGGTCTTCCCCCACAGACGTCCACTTATCCATCGTCATGGCGCATCGGCTGCCCGCAGGTGACCCATGACTCATGTGAAATACGAGAGCGAGCTGTCGTAGTTGACGGAAAACTCGTCCAGCAAGTGCAGGTACGACGCGTACATGCGCATCCACTCGCCAGCGATCTTGTCCTGCACGTCCGAGTTAAACAGCGCCAGGAACACGCGCACGTCCTCCTCGCTCATACTGTTACGCATCCAGCCGAGCAGGTGTGCCACGATCACGCCGCATTCTTCGTCGTACGTCAACTGGTTGAACAGCGTGCTCAGCGCTTCGTACTCCTCTGCTTCCGTCAGCGTCTGCGTGATCAGGTGCTTGACCGCCGTCTCTTCCCCGCGCAAGATCTTCTCCAGCTCGTCGAACATGTGCAGCACCGCTTCGCTCAAGTCGCGACGTTCGTCGTGCACCTTTTCCAGCGCCACCGCCAGGGCTTCATCGTACGCGTCGTAGAGCGTCGTGACCTTGTGGCCGACGCCCGCAATCAGCGTGCGTTCCTCCAGCAAATACTCTTTCAGAGTCACCACGTGCCGCACGTGGTTGTCGAAGCGCTGCAGCCACTTGGCCAGCGCGATGATGCCCTGCGGAGAGGCGCTGAGCAGCTCCTCCTTGGCGATGAAGGAGCGCACGCGGTTCATGTCCTGCATGATGGGCTGGTCCAGGAGTCGGAAGCCGAGTTGGGCCCAGTCGGCCTTCAGAGCCTCCTGGCCCCAGCCCACAGGCAATTTGGCGCTCTCGTCTTCAGCTGCCACGTTGTTGTCCAGCTGCTGCTGGTCCTTGGGCCCGCTGAGCAGCCGCAGCACGGAGCGCACGAAGGTGGACGAGCGTTTGCGGCGCTGGTTGCCGTCTTGCGCCTGCACGCTCTGGCGCTGCTTCTCGAGCCACGAGAGCGTCTCCTCCAAGCCCTTCTTGGAGCTGGAGCTTGTGGTCTCGGGCTGGGACGCGTCCGAGCGCTGCGTGGGAGGGATCTCCAGCGCGAACAGCTGCTTGCGCGAGGCACTGGGCTGGTGCGGCATCGGCATCGTGTCGGCCATGACCTTCTCGCTACTACGCTTGATCTTAAATGAGAAGTGGTTGGGCGGCCGTTGCGAGGATTGTATTGAAGTTTTTTCCCAGCGTGGCTTTGTCACATGTCGACCACTTGCATTCACTATGGGCGATATCCGGATAATGGGAGCGTATACACTCGCTTTTGCTCAGCATGACGCGGAGTTGGCAGCTGCTCTGTAGTTTGCGTTTGCGTTGCAACTGCGGTCGCTTAGATGCATTTTAATTATTAAAATACGACTACTAGTACTTTGAGATACTGCTAGCAAAAAGCAGTCAACATTTGGGCACGACAATATTTTTCACTCAAGGTCTGCGATGCTTGCTTGACCCAAACGATAGGCATCAGCCGATGCCGGAGGGCGTGGGTCTGATTTCAAATACAAGACCCATGCAGCGCCCACCAACATTTGCATTTGAGAGAGTCTGGATCACTGGAGCCAACCCACCATTATGTTTTGGCTAACACGAACGCTCCGCCTGCGATCCGGATAGTGAAAGCGTGGGTTTTTGTATTGCCCGACAACGTGAACAATAGCGCTCTTCCTAACGATGCATTATGCTTCATGTACTTACGAAGGCTACTGCGTGTATAATATAACAGCGTTCTAACAAAATACGCGTGCTTTCTTACATGCTGACGAAGGATGAGTAAAATTAGGAGTTTAGTAAACTGCTACAACATAATGGTTTACTGCGCGGAAAATTTGTGCATGCCATTGTCACGACTCCAGTCGTTTAATAGACTTCTTAATACGCTGGTAAATAAGCTGAAAAACATTGGATCAAGAAGACAGCCACGCAGTTTTGGCTGGGCACGCTAACCTTTTAGGTATACACTACTATACGCTTTCATTATTCGGATCGTCATGGTTTGTGCGATTTGCACCTGATTTGGCCACACGCCGAAGCAGCCCCAAACACCACTGCGTTTCTGGACATTTCTTGGGCTGCAACGTTCTCGGGAGAATCTCCACGTCTAGAAGGCAATGGAATGTCCGTTTTTGGCAGGAGCAGCGATGGCCAAGCAACAATCCTGCGACGCGCGGTGCCATCAGCTGCTTTAACAGGGTCGTCGCAGCACAGCACCGCCGACACTCGCTTGCATTCGCGCCGGCCAACTCGACCGCAAAATTAATTTGAGGCAAGTCAGGTCTGCCGTCGAGTGGTACGATGCCGTATGGACGATACGGCACGTATACGATGGATTTACTGCTCTGCAGCAGCCGCACCCGTGCCGCGAGTCATTTGTGCGCTTCGATAAAGAAACAAAGTCTCATCCTGTGGCCTAGAGTCTAGTAGACTCAATATAGGCTAACGTTAGACGTAAATATATATACTACTCCGCTGGAGCGATCATTATTGCCCAACAAATAAATTCGCGGCCCGCACTCTCTAAGTTGAAGTCAATGTGATGTCCACCACCCATCATTACGTTCACCACACAAAACAAGGTTTTATCCAAACGAGGTTATTTCCGCTGCCGACCTTATCGCAGCAACCAAGCAAGAAGGAAGCGCAGGACTCGGACTCGATCTCGGCATCTTCATGGCGGAGCAGGACGAGAAGGTGGGCGTGGGTCTCTCCTCCACGGGGCAGTTCGACAGGGACATCTACGGCGCGTCGGGAGGCGACCGCTTCGCCGGCTACAGCGCCACCGTGACGGAGGAAGGGGACGAGGACGCGGCGCAGCCCAATGCGGAAGACCATTACTCTCGCGTCAACCCCCAACCCTCGATGCGCGAAGGCCTCATTGACGAGAACTATGACCCGTTCGCGGAGGCGCGCGAGGCCAACGGGTCGGGGATCGTGAACACGCGCATCGCGGACCGAGAGAACGCGTACCGGAAGCGCCGCTTCGAGCGCATGTTGTCACCTGAGCGGGGCGACGCCTTCGGAGACAAGACGCCCGCGCGCAGCTACAAGGAGATCATGCAGATGCAGCAGCTGGAACAGGAACGCGCCGATGTGGTGCGCAAGATCCAGCAGAAACGAGAGGAGCAGCAGCAGGTTCAGGAGCCCACGGAGGCGGACGCCACGCCCAAGAGACGACGCAAGCGGATGCGCTGGGACCAGGAGGAGAAGACGGACGGAGAGAGCCAATCCGAGTGGGATACGGCGTCTGAGAGCTCTTCGAGCTCCGTGGCAGCTACCCCGACGAGGACGGCGTCCAGGTGGGACGCGACCCCCGTGGCCGGGTCGGTGGCCTCGACCCCAAGCAGGAAGAACAGGTGGGATGAAACTCCTGTGGCGAGCAATGGAGCGTCCAAATGGGACGCCACCCCCGTGAACTTGGGCGGAGTGACGCCGGCAGGAACAGGCAAACGCTCGCGCTGGGATGAGACCCCCGTGTCGGGGCCGAGCGACATGGCGACTCCTGGAAAGAGCGTGCAGATGACCCCAGGAGGATCGATGACAGACATTATGAGTGGAGCACTGACGCCCGAGTTGGCGCAGCGCATGCGGTGGGAACGGGAAATTGAAGAGCGCAACCGCCCCTTGTCCGATGAGGAGCTGGACGGGATGTTCCCCGCGACAGGGTATAAGATTTTGGACCCACCGGCGTCGTATGTGCCTATCCGGACGCCGTCGCGGAAGTTGCTTGCTACCCCAACGCCCATGGGACAGACCCCGGGCTTTGCGATGCAGGCCACACCGGCGCGGGAGGACTATGGTGTGCCTGTGGGCATCCCATCAGGTGGTGATGGCAGCTCGATGCCATTTATCAAGCCAGAGGACTACCAGTATTTTGGCAAGCTTATGGACGAGGTGAATGAGGAGGATCTTGATCCCGAGGCTGCCAAGGAGCGCAAGATCATGCGCCTGTTGCTTAAAATTAAGAATGGCACCCCACCACAGCGAAAGACGGCTTTGCGACAGTTGACAGACAAGGCCCGTGAATTTGGCGCTGGTGCATTGTTCAACCAGATCTTGCCGTTGTTGATGGCCCCCACGCTCGAGGACCAAGAGCGCCACTTGCTGGTCAAGGTGATTGACCGTGTGCTTTACAAGCTGGATGACCTTGTTCGCCCATACGTACACAAAATTCTGGTTGTTATCGAACCTCTGCTGATTGATGAAGACTATTACGCCCGTGTTGAAGGCCGTGAGATTATTTCAAACCTGGCCAAGGCTGCGGGATTGGCGACCATGATTTCTACGATGCGTCCGGACATTGATATTGATGATGAGTATGTTCGTAACACAACGGCGCGTGCATTCGCTGTTGTTGCCTCAGCACTGGGTATTCCAGCCTTGCTGCCGTTCTTAAAGGCCGTTTGTCAGTCACGAAAGTCGTGGCAAGCAAGACACACAGGTATTAAGATTGTTCAGCAGGTCGCGATCCTTATGGGCTGCGCTGTGCTGCCCCACCTGAAGCACCTCGTGGAGATTATCGAGCACGGTCTGGAAGATGAGCAAAAGGTGCGCACGATTACAGCACTCGCTCTAGCTGCCCTTGCTGAGGCGGCGCACCCGTACGGTATTGAGTCTTTTGACTCCGTGCTGCGTCCGCTGTGGCGTGGTACGCGCAAACACCATGGCAAGGGTCTGGCAGCATTCTTGAAGGCTATTGGCTTCATCATTCCTCTGATGGACGCACAGTACGCAAACTACTATACAGTTGAGGTGATGGAGATCTTGATTCGCGAGTTTCAGTCTCCCGATGAGGAAATGAAGAAGATTGTGTTGAAGGTGGTGAAACAGTGTGTCTCTACTGACGGCGTTGAGGCATCCTACGTGAAGGAAAAGATCCTGCCTGAGTTTTTCAGGCATTTTTGGGTTCGCCGCATGGCGCTGGATCGGCGAAACTACCGCCAGTTGGTGGAGACAACGGTGGAGCTGGCGAACAATGTTGGCGCAAGCGAAATTATTTCGCGAGTGGTGGATGACCTCAAGGATGAGAGCGAGCCGTACCGTCGAATGGTGATGGAGGCGATTCAGAAAATTATCTCGAATCTGGGAGCTACGGATATTGGAACTGATCTCGAGGAGAAGCTTATTGATGGTATTCTTTACGCCTTCCAAGAACAAACATCAGATGACACTTTAGTCATGTTGAATGGTTTCGGTATCGTTGTCAACGCGCTCGGAATTCGTGCAAAGAACTACCTTCCGCAGATTTGTGGTACCATTAAGTGGCGCTTGAATAACAAGCCGGCAAAGGTACGCATGCAGGCGGCGGACCTGATCAACCGGATTGCAGTAGTCATGAAGACGTGTGACCAGGAGCCATTGATGGGGCACATGGGTGTTGTTCTGTACGAGTATCTTGGCGAGGAGTACCCCGAGGTGCTGGGTAGTATTCTTGGTGCGCTGAAGGCAATTGTAAATGTGATTGGTATGAACAAAATGACGCCGCCTATCAAGGACCTACTGCCACGACTTACGCCTATCCTAAAAAATCGTCACGAGAAGGTTCAAGAGAACGCGATCGGTAAGACAGCATTTTTGTTGGAGATGTTCTAAAATGTGATTGCTAATGACGAATGTGCCTTGGGTTGTAATTCCTACAGATCTCGTCGGACGCATTGCCGACCGTGGTGCAGACCTCGTATCAGCTCGTGAATGGATGCGTATTTGTTTCGAGCTGCTGGACATGCTGAAGGCACACAAGAAGGGCATTCGACGTGCTGCTGTGAACACGTTCGGCTACATTGCCAAGGCTATCGGCCCCCAGGATGTCCTGCACACATTGCTAAACAATCTGAAGGTGCAAGAACGACAGAACCGCGTGTGTACCACCGTAGCCATCGCAATCGTTGCTGAAACGTGTTCTCCGTTCACGGTTGTGCCGGCTCTCATGAACGAATACCGCGTGCCGGAGTTGAACGTGCAGAACGGTGTGCTGAAGGCGTTTTCGTTCATGTTCGAGTACATTGGCGAAATGGGCAAGGACTACATTTACGCCGTGGCGCCGTTGCTGCAGGATGCCCTCATGGACCGCGACTTAGTGCACCGGCAAACGGCATGCACAACAGTCAAGCATCTCGCACTGGGCGTGGCCGGACTTGGTTGTGAAGACGCGCTGTTGCACTTGCTCAACTTCGTGTGGCCCAATATTTTCGAAACGTCTCCGCACGTGATTAACGCTGTGTATGAGGCCGTGGAAGGGTGCCGTGTGGCGCTGGGCCCGCACGTCGTCCTGCAGTACGTGCTGCAGGGGTTGTTCCACCCGGCCCGTCGCGTTCGCGAGGTGTACTGGAAGATCTACAACTCGCTGTACATGTACGCGCAGGATGGGCTCACGCCTGCGTACCCGATGCTGGAGGACGACGGCGTGAACTCGTACAACCGCACATACCTCGAGCTCTGCATTTAAGCGCCTCCAACCCGAGAAATAACAGAAACCAAGCGAAGTGGTCCTCGATGGCGTGCAGTTGACCTGCTGGTGGGTGCGTGCC